>JAVLUX010000012.1:26863387-27463387 GCA_032164185.1 Moxostoma hubbsi
CCCACCCCCGCACACACACACACACACACACACACACACACATATATATATATATATATATATATATATATTATATATATATATTAAGCATTCTTATATACATGCATTTGTAAAACATGTAAACGTATCTGCAAAATTCCACAAGGAAAGATTCTGTTGGTGCTTCTCCAGTATGACTGTTGACCCCATACTTCACTACTGTATTCCCCCTATTTTTCAACACGGACAAAGCAATTTCATACAAGACAATTTCATGTATGAGACTTCAGTTTCATTAAAAATAACAAAAGTGTAGTACACAGTAAAATGACTTGTGCTTTATGATTATCATGTGTTTATGATTATGATTACAAACTGTTTTATCACTTGCTGCACAGGTTAAATTAAAATCTCTGAAAAATCACTAAAACATTTACAGTAATTTTATGTAAAAATACATTTTTTAATCTGTAAAAATAGTTTGAATTGCCTTTAAAAAACATAATTTTGATGTAATTTCTAATTACAATGAAATACTGTAATTTTAATGGTAAAACTTTAAATTACAGCAAGTATCTGTAAAACAACAGCATTTTACTGTTAAATGAAAAAATTCTGTAAAAAAATACAGAATATTACCTGTAAAATAACGTTTTTTTTTTACAGTGTACATTTAAATGTTGTTTCGGCTAAAGCAGGCATTTAAATTGTATGCTGTATAATATAAATATGATATGTAATATGATATAAAAATAATATGAATGTTTAGATTATATTTTATCTAGTGTTTATAATGCCTCATTATCATCAACAAAGCTTGTGCTTGCAAATATGTGTTCAGGTTAAATGAGTAAAATACACTTTAAATATGCCAATATTAGAAAATCAGCATGAATCTGAAGGATCATGTGATACTGAAGACTGCAGTAATGATGCTGAAAATTATGCTTTGATCACAAATTGCATTTTACAATATATTTAAATAGAAAACTCTTCTTTTTAAATTGTAAAAAGAGTTCAGAATATCAGTGTTGTTTCTGTATTTTGGATTAAAAAAAAAATGCAGCCTTGGTGAGCAGAAGAGACTTCTTTTAATGGTAGTGTAGGTCTAAAATTAAGTAAAGTCTTTATGTAAAGAAAATATTTAGCTTTTAACTTAAAACTTGATTTTGATTATTAAGTCTCCTCACATTCATTCTCTCTCTGTCACATTCCTCATTGATAGGCCCAGGGGTGGGGTCATTGTCTCTCAGGTGTGAATAACCTAAATATTCATGATCATTCACGCCTCCTAGCATATTACCTTTCAACACTAAAATTGTCTTACAAAAGTTAAATTACTATATTTTGTATGAATGAGTGATCAGGATGGTTTTCACATCATTTTGTAGCAAAAACTCTAGGCTACAAGATCCAGTTCTCAAAAGTCTCATGGACAAATGTTTAGCATGTGTTATATGACCTTATTTCAGTAACTTAAAATTTTAGTTTTTTCAAAAACCACGCATCAACGTTATTTTCTCAAAAATACAAATATGTACACACATGTTGCTCACATATTATTGTAGCCCTGTTTATGCTGAATACAGTGTTATCACACTTTAGCCATTAATATGTTTTAAGCAACTGAAAAAAGCACAAATGTCAAGGCATGTCAAAACTTCTCCAGGGCCCAAAATACCCTCAGACCCCAGAGGGTTAAACCTTAAACTAACTGATAGTGTCATAAAAAGCAAATGTGAGGTGAAAAAAAATATATCCATTTTGTGGTGCTTCTATGACACTTACGTCTCATGTGTCAACTTGCGTGCTATTCAGGAGCGTGTAAGCCACATTACGTCAATGGCGTCTACTGAAATACTTGTTGGGCTTTGATGATAACTACATTTTGCCATGCAAAAAGTGCAATTAACATTACTTTTTATAAGACCCATCTAAATTTCAGTTATATGTAAATGTGCCATTAAAAATGATTTTTTAGGGCAAAGTTTATCCACCAAAAACTGATAAATGAGAAATTGCGGTGTTAAATGGTTTATATTTTACATACTGTTAATTCATGAATATTGTACATTTCAATATTGTACAAGAAACATCACAGGAGAAGTCTGGCCTCTCAGTATGTGATAGAGGGGCACCAGATGTGCAACCGTGCAAAATGTTGGCTCCTTCAGAGCTCACGGAGCGAAGTTAGAGCACACACCACGTACAATTTATACCATGCATTTTCACAGTGGGACCGTGGACACGACTCTGAAAGGTCCAAATGACTCCAATTTTAAATCTTTATCTTATCAGGGGTCCCCTAGTCAGTGTGCAAAGTTTCAAGTCCAAATTACTTCGATAAAGAGCTTAACTTGCTGACTTCTGCAAGAAAAGTGACAGTTATTTTTCTATAATATTATTTTAGATTTTTTTAAAGTACTTCATAATCTCTGAGGAACACACATTTTTAATATGTTGTTTCTGAGGGCCCAATGATTCGAAAGCACCCAGATCTTAGCACCAAATTTAACCACGCAGGCTTACATTTCAGCCTGTCTCCTATGACAGGCAGAGAGATCTGTTGAAAATAATTCAAACTACTTTTTGGCATCCTAGGACTTAGTCCTCTTAATATAAGGGGCACTCAACATGTCACCGTGTGAAATTTGGTGTCCGTTGGAGCTCAGGGAGCAAAGTTAGAACAAACTGATTTCGGACATGCACATATTATATTGTGTAGTTTGTAAAGGAGAACAGGTTTCAACTTCCTAAGTCTTTCCAGAGCTGAGATCTGGACATCCCACCTACAATGTATCCCATTCACAGAAATAGTGGTTTCGTGGACAGTAGAATTTGAGGGTTTTGAAGGGATTATGTTGTTCAGGGGGAGTCAGAGAGACACCCAAGTATGATATTTAGTGATTTCCTGTTTCCTTCACATTATGAAGAGATGTCTACCAAGTAAGCATTTCAGGCCATTCAAATAAATTGACTGTGGTACCATCCCATTCCATTGAATATAAAGGGCTGAAAAAGGTGGATGGTGGACATTAGTTTTATGAGTTACATGATCAGTTTATGTTTTAAATATATTTATGTGACTGTAGGACTCCCCCTGAACAAAGTGCACCCTTCAAAACAAATTGTACGTGGGATGTCCAGATCTCAGCTCTGGATAGACTTAGGAAGCTAAAACCTACATTTCTGTTCTAATCTCAGCCTCCTATATTCTATATCCTCCTATTCTATACTGTGAATTTCAAGAAGATCAGATAAAGTAAAACATTTCACTTATTGAGATCTCTGAAACTTTACCTCTATCTGTGCATTTCACACATCTCAACCTATCTAGTAGAATAAAATGCCCTAAAATTTAGACCTACAACTCACCCAAACCCGATAAATATACACATAGATTTATAGTCACCTAAATATTTTGAGTCATAAAAATTATGTCCACTAAACAAATATTTTTAGCAAAATATTTTATTTATTACAAATATTTTGGAAGTGGGACAGCCCACGTGCAATTTATTTGCATTGCCTGAAATAGTCACTTGGTGAACTTCTGATTTTTTATGTTTTTGATAAAGAAGTTCACTGAATATCATATTGAGGTGAATGTAGGACTCCCCCTGAACAAAGTGCACCCTTCAACACGTAATCATTTCACTGTCCACAAAACCATTATTTTTGTCAATGGGACAAATTGTATGTGGGATGTCCAGATCTCAGTTAGTCTGTTGGTTGAATTAGGGTAAAGAGACCTATTTAATAAATTGGAAATGGGCAGTTAGTCTGTTGGTGGACACAGGGATAATACACCTATACAATAAATTGGAAATGGGCAGTTAGTCTGTTGGAGGACACAGGGTACAGAGACCTATGTAATAAATTGGAAACGGAAGATAGTATTTTGGTGGACACAGGTAATATGCCAATACAATAAATTAGAAAGTTGCAGTTAGTCTGTTGGTGGACACAGGGGTAATACACATGTACAATACATTGGAAATGGGCAGTTAGTCTGTTAGTGGACACAGGTAATATACCAATACAATACATTAGAAATGGGCAGTTAGCCTTTTGGTGGACACAGGGGTAATACACCTATACAATAATTTGCCAATGGACATTTTTTATGTTTATGGAGACATTTGTAATACACCTATACAATAAATTGGAAATGTGCAGTTAGTCTGTTGGTGGACATAGGGTTAATAGACCAATACAATAAATTGGAAATGGGCAGTTAGTCTGTTGGTGTACACAAGGGTAAAACACCTGTACAATAAATTGGAAATGGGTAGTTAGTCTGTTGGTGGTCACAGGGTACAGAGACATATGTAATAAATTGGAAATGGGAAGATAGTATTTTTGTGGACACAGGTAATATGCCAATACAATAAATTGGAAATGGGCAGTTAGTCTGTTAGTGGACACAGGTAATATACCAATACAATAAATTAGAAATTGGCAGTTAGCCTTTTGGTGGACACAGGGGTAATACATGTATACAATAAATTTGAAATGGACATTCTGTCTTTTGTTGGACACAGGGTTAATAGACTAATACAATAAACTGGAAATGGGCAGTTAGTCTGTTGGTGTACACAGGGGAAAAAACAGCTATACAATAAATTGGAATTGGGCAGTTAGTCTGTTAGTGGACACAGGGATAGTACACCTATAAAATAAATTGGAAATGGGCAGTTAGTCTATTGGAGGACACAGGGTACAGAGACCTATGTAATAAATTGGAAACGGAAGATAGTATTTTGGTGGACACAGGTAATATGCCAATACAATAAATTAGAAATGGGCAGTTAGCCTTTTGGTGGACACAGGGTAATACACCTGTACAATAATTTGGAAATGGGTAGTTAGTCTGTTGGTGGACACAAGGTAAAGAGACATATGTAATAAATTGGAAATTGGCAGTTAGTCTGTTGGTGGACACAGGGGTAATACACCTATACAATAAACTGGAAATGGGCAGTTAGACTGTTGGTGGACACATACACTTATACAGTAAATTGCCAATGGACATTTATTATATTGGTGGTTAACAAACCTAGGTCTTTCGGGTCAAAGTGGGCAAAATAGTTGGTTAGGGGGAAAATAGAAGGTCTGTGGACAGCCCGCTCCCTCCGGGGGTCTCATTGGTCAATTTTGGCAAAATAGTTGGTTAGGGGCAGATAATGATTCTGAGGACAGCCCCGGACAACCCAGAGGATAAATAATAAAAGTGTCCAAATGCAATTTCTTCTATGGAGACTCAACAATTGGTTCAAGGACAATTAATTTTAAACACTTTAAGTAAAATTTACATTCAATTTGATTGACAAAATCCCCTTGGCAGTACCCAGAATACACAATACAACAAGTTTATACAATACTCAATTCACAAACATGCATAATTTGTTTTAAAAATGAAAATGTCCAAAAGTAATTTGTTCTATGGCAACTCAACAGCAAGTTCGTCGACTATTTATTTTAAACACTTTAAGTAGCATTAACATTCATTTGATTGACAAAATCCTTTTGTCAGCACTCAACATACTGTACAGAACAAGCAATTTGTTCTATGGAGACTCAATAATCAATTATTAATCATTAACATTTTAATAGACTTGAATATGGAGTAGGGGTGAGGGTGGTCAAATTGATCAAAATAGTGTGTTAGGGGGCAGATAGAGGGTCTGTGGGAAGCAGAGAGGTAACGATCGCAACCAGGAAACACAGAAACGAAAAGGCATCTTGAAAAAGAAACTTTCAATTGTGCCACTCTTTTAGAGGAAAATATACTCTTTTACTTTATATATTTATATATATAATGTATTTACACACACACACACATACACATAAGAAGCTCTATTCAGCTGTCTAAGTGCCCAGGGTTGTTGCTCAACACAACCGTAGTGTGCGAGGGGGAGAACCACTGTAATGTAACGTAGATCCAACAGCTTGGGAGAGAGAGAGAGATGAATGTAACAGCAGGAGGGATTCAGCTTTGTGAATGCATCAGCTCAGCTCCAAAGAAGAAGTCAGAGTGTTTGCAAGCAGCACTCCTTTTATACCTGTATGTCTGGGGGAGTGGCATGCAAATTCCACATGCCATTTCTCAAAGGGCTCCTAAAAGTGAACCCCTAGTGTCAACTCATCGACACAACATCAATTGAGTGACAGATAGGGAATCACACTTTGTTCTTGTTTAATGAAAATATACTGTATTGCATTGAAAGCATATTTTACTTCATGCCATGCAAGAATCTGTGATTTAATACATTGTTATATCTGAAGGCTTATGGGGTGTAATATGGCTAAAAATGACCATTGTCTCTGATATGTGCAGTCTTTTACACTTGTACACACAAATACACATTAATGCACATATATCTTGCTTGATTGTGACATTCTCTGTAAATAACAATGTGATTTCATGCATGACTCATGTCTATTATAAAGATATTGTTTACAAACAGAGAGAGAGCTGAATATTTCACCTTTTTATGAGGAGCATTAGTGATCAAAATATCATTATCATTTCTACTCCTTTGCAGGTTCATTGTTTATAAAGCAAAGCATGTTTCATTCACATATGTAGGCTACTCAGTTTGACACCTTCTGTAAGGTTTCGCTTTAAAAAAAAAAATAAAAAATTCTAAAAATAATTGCAAGACATGTTTGAAGGGATATGTCACCCTAAAATTTTAAATATTTTACCATTTACTGGACTTTCTTCTGTGTATTTTATATATATATTTTTTTATTTCAAAAGCATTCTAAATTCAATTCCGTGTCTATAGAAGCTCTATGTATTTGAATATCCTTTAAATCTTTAATCATTTTCATCTTGTGACATTTATTTTGTCAAATAGCTTCATCAGGGCATATTGAAAAAAAAGAAAAAAAACTAAATGCAGTTTTTCTGAGAATTATTTTTTCCATGATAAACACAGAATTCTGTGTTTGATATCCTTTAATTGAAGCTCTATTTCCTATCAAATTAATCTTGTTATCGGTTTTCTCCCCACACTTTTTGTGCTGTCCTGGTTTCGCTGCCTCACGCAGAAATCATAGCAAGGAGCTGCAATGCTATTCCAAATTGGTGCTCTCTCAGAGAAAGTGGCTGCATGAGATTGCACATCTAATGAAGTGCAGACAAGAGACTAATTTCCTTCCTTTGAGACTCTTGTTGTCCTAATGAGGATACTGCTGGAAAAACAAAGCAGATATCATCAATAAAACATGTCTGGCCATGTGCTTGTGCACTGGGTGAAGTGTTTGTGAAAAGAATAAATAGAACAGACATTCTTTTTCTGCACGGGATTTGGTAGTGGATGTTAGAAAAGAAAATCTGATTGTTTAATTTCATGGGATTTCATGTTATTTTTGCAACATCGTTATAATAGTTCCTTTAAATGGAGTTATGTCTAATGTCAGAAATGTATGGTCACTTTTGCATGCATTTATCAATGTAACTCTTAACACTTCATTATTTGCAAAAAGTGGCACATTTGCAACATTAAAATACATATTTGTATATAAAGTATTTTTATATACAGTATATTAACAATGCAACATGGGAATACTTTGCAATAAGTTTCAATTTGTTAAGATAGTTAATGCATTATGAACTAACAATGAACAATATTTTTGTAGAATTTATTAATTTTGGGAAATGCAGTTTGTAACGGTGGCTGCCCATCAACTTTCAGAAATAAAACAATTTCCTCTGTTTATGTTATTCGTTCGGGTGCCAGACAGGCCTTTAATCCTGTCAATAAATAAACTCCAGATAGCTTCTTAAAAACCACCAGTTACATATGTACTTGAAAGGAGGTATAATCAAACTAAGCACAGGATAACTCAAATTCATAGAAAAAAAGAATTATTTTATTTTAGTGTCAATTCCACTTAATTCACACCTCTATGGGGATCCAGGCAAGGTTAAAACAAAACAAAAACTTCGAAGTACAGTTCCACAACTTGGATATGAAGGCTGCATTGGTTTCCCCTCCAAGTTTTGGCTTACTTCCATAGATTTTGTCTCAAATGTTCATAAACTCTCCCCCCAAAAAAACAAGGGAACAAAAAAGAGAAAAGATTAACATTGACAGAGCAAACCAATCAAGTCATTTCACTTTTATACATTTTACAGCTAAAGATAAACAAGAAAAAAAAAAAAAAAGATTTATGTGTTTAGTATGGGTGCGTGTCTGTATGAATGACATGCGAGGCGGGTGCATGTAATGTGTGTGCGTCAAGCTCGTACCCAGTACCGCTGGTCTTCAGCTGGAGTCTCAGGTAAGTGTCAGGAGCTTCGTTTGCAGCACGGACCAGGGGAACAGTCAGGGAGGCATAATCCAAGGCACACACACCTCTACCGGCAAAAGTTTGCGTCTTCGCTTCACAGCTGCACTCTCGATCACACCGACACGGCGTCAGAACCCAGGAAAGCATCAGCCATATAATCTGGTCACTGCTTGCTCCTATTCACGCTTCTCTTCCATGCAGACTCAGTTTTCGCACCGCAGCACGCAACTTCTCCCACCTTCCTCTGTCAGCGCACGTCTCCGTAGCAACGCCTTCTCTCGCGTCACCAGTTCACTTCCGACTTCTTCTTCTTCTTTTTTGTTTTTAACGGCGGTTGGCAACCAGCTTTTGGTGCATTACCGCCACCTTCTGCTCCGGAGTGTGAATCAGACAATAGGCTTACAATGTAGTTTCAATAAAAAAATAAAAAAAAAATAATAATAATAATAATTATATATATATACATATACATATATACATATATATATTATACACACATATATACACATACACACACACATATACACACAATCTCATTACACACACTCATTCATTTCCCAACACACTTTCCCATATCCCTTTTTAACCTCATACTCTATTAAACAAACCAGTTTCCCTTAAGAAAGTTAACAATATTTTAACCTGTACTCTGTCACCTATGTTCAACAATCCTTTTAATGTTAATTCCTGCACTCCTAATTCCCTCAAACTACTCCTCATTATCACTCTCTGTACCTCATATCTCCCACATCTTATAATGATGTGCTCCACTGACTCCTCTTCCTGACACCACTCACACAAGCCTGTCTCATGTTTTCCTATCATTTTCAGTGATTTGTTTAAAGCACAGTGCCCCAGCCTTAACCTTGTCATTACTGTTTCCTCTCTCCTGTACCCACCACCTAACCTAGTTATTTTTACACTCTTTTGAAACTGATACAAATGCCTTACTTTCTCCTCCCTGTCCCACCTTTCTTGCCACATTTGGTTAGTTTTTTCCCATATGATACTTTTGACCTCTGCTTTACTTATTTTAATTTGCATTTCTATATTTCCCTTCTTTAAAGCCCTCTTTGCCAATTCATCCACCTGCTCATTCCCTTTCACCCCTACATGTGCTGGGACCCACATAAATTGTACCTGTCCTCCTTGATTTTTTATCCTTGTAACTGTCTGAAGGACTTCATACAATACATCTTGATGGCTTTTTGAGTGAAAAGACCTTAAACTCACAAGGACTGAGGATGAATCGGAGCATATCAGCACCTTTTCTTGTCTTGTTTTTTCCACCCACCTTAATGCAACTAACACTGCCACCATTTCCACTGTGTATACTCCTAAAAAATCTGATGTTCTTCTATTAATTCCTATTCCTTTAGCAGGTATTGTCACCCCATATCCTGTCACTCCTGTCTCAGGTTTCTTAGAACCATCTGTATATACATGTACGAATTCTTTATAATTTTTATTTACGTGATACTTGAATGCTCTTACCAAATCTATTTGATCTTTTTCTTTCCTTTTTAACTCTAACAAATACCAGTCAATATCTGGCCAAACAAGTACCCATGGAGCCACCATCGGATATACAACTGCAGGGCTCATCTTCATATCGAACACTCCAAATTCTATTGCTACCTCATTGCCTATTCGACTAAAATGATCTCCGTCATATCTTGTGCTCTCCCATGTCTCCTGCAACACTACTTTTGTGGGGTGGAAATCATTATGTCCCTTCAGATTAGCCCAATAGTTTGTCATCAGCTGCCTCCTCCTTAATGCTAATGGCATTTCTCCCATTTCTACCTGTAGTGCAGGTACTGGTGAAGTTTTAAAAGCACCACTACACACTCTTAATGCCTGTGCCTGAATCATATCTAATTTCTTTAATAAAGATTTAGCTGCTGATCCATAAGCTGCACTGCCGTAATCCAACACAGATCTTGTCAACGCCACATATATTGTTTTTAGTGCAGAGCAACTTGCTCCCCATTCCCTACCTGTCAAACATCTCATCACATTGATTACTTTTTTGCATTTTCCTTCTACTTTCATTATATGATCTGCCCATGTTAACCGTGAATCGAAAATAACTCCCAAAAATTTGAATGTTCCAACCCTTTCCAATTCTTTCCCATACATATTTAACTTCATCCCTTCCTTAATTTGTTTTCTGGTGAAAAAGACTGTTTGTGTTTTTTCTATTGAGAACTTAAACCCAAAATCATATCCCCACTCCACCACCTCATCAATTGCTCCTTGTACTTTCCTGATTGCATACTCCATATTCCTTCCCCTTTTCCACAAAGCCCCATCATCCGCAACCAGAGATCTCCCTATATCCATTGGTACCTTTGTGAAGACATCATCGATCATGATGATAAAAAGTAGCGGGCTTATCACACTACCTTGAGGCGTTCCATTATCCACAACGTACTGACTTGATATGTCTGACCCCATTCGAACCTCAATTTTTCTTCCAGACAAAAAATTCTTTATCCAGTTAAAGATTCTTCCACCTACACCCAACATGTGCAACTTTATTAACAATCCTTCCTTCCACATCATATCATAAGCTTTTTCTATATCAAAAAACACTGTAATGACTGATTCTTTATTTGCTTGAGCCTTTCTTATTTCATTTTCTAGTCTTATCACTGAATCCATAGTACTCCTTCCTTTCCTAAAACCACTTTGATAATTTGCTAGCTTTCCACTCTTTTCTAGTATATACGATAACCTTTCTGTTACCATCCTTTCCATAATTTTGCATACATTTGATGTTAATGCTATTGGCCTATAACTTGTTGGTTTAGAGGGATCCTTGCCAGGTTTCCTTATTGGAACAACTACTGCCTCTCTCCCATCCCCCGCCCCCCTCTCGCTCTGTCTTCTCTCCAGGGTCCGTTCCTGCCCCACGCAGGCGAGGAGTCTGGCAGAGACCTTCTACATCAGCTCACCCACCCTCCACAACATTTAACCGCTCTCCCCCTCAGGTGGGGGTGTCCGCCGACGCAGGTACGGGGGTGGCGCCTGGGCCAGCCTGTTGGAGGTGCGGGGACCCGAGTCACCTCCGCGATCAGTGTCCGTTGATGGAGGTGGGGACGGTGGTTCGGGTCTCCGATCCCCAGCATGCTGCCCCCGATCGGCTGGAGCGTACCGGATTCCGGTAAGAATCCAGGGGGGTACACACCAAGCTTTGCTGGATACCGGTTGTAATCAGACCACCATCCATCAACGCTTGGTTCAATCCGGGGCTTTGAGCACAGCTAAGCGGGTAAGGGTGAGGTGTGTGCATGGGGATGTTCACAACTATCCGTTGGTGACCGTGCTGATCAAATTTCAAGGGAAAAAACATAGAGTGGAGGCAGCGGTTAGTTCCCGCCTCACCCATCCTCTGATTTTGGGGACTGATTGGCCTGCATTTAAGAATCTATTAGGGAATATTTGTGAGGATGGGTCCTGCACTAAAATAGGGAGATGTGCAATGTGCGATGCTTTGGCAGGGGAGGCGGAGCCAGGTCCGTCCTCGGCTGCTCCAAATCGAGATGACGAGGAGAGGGGCGAGGCTTTCGCCCCTCCCCTTCGCAGGGAATTCCCTGACGAGGATTTCCCTTTGGAGCAGTCGCGGGACGAAACCCTTAAGCATGCCTTCGATCAGGTGAAAACGATCGATGGTCAGCGTCTTCGGCCAGACATCGCTCTCGCACATCCCTATTTTGCAATTATAAATGACCGGCTGTATAGAGTGACGCAGGACACTCAGACCAAAGAAAATATAACACAGCTTTTGATTCCACGGCGCTGCCGGGAAATGTTATTCCAGGCGGCTCATTATAATCCCATGGCAGGTCATCTAGGGGAAAGGAAAACACTTCTCCGTCTAATCGCCCGTTTTTATTGGCCGGGCATTAGCGGTGACGTCCGCAGGTGGTGTGCGGCGTGCCGCGAATGCCAGCTGGTAAACCCACCGGCCACCCCAAAAGCGCCATTGTGCCCTCTTCCCTTGATCGAGGTCCCCTTCGAAAGTATTGGAATGGACCTCGTCGGGCCATTAGAACAGACAGCATGCGGACATCGCTTTGTGTTAGTCCTAGTGGATTACGCAACGCGATATCCGGAAGCAGTGCCGTTAAGCAACATCTCAGCACGTAGTGTTGCTACGGCACTCTTCAAAATAATCTCCCGGGTGGGGATTCCAAAAGAAATCCTCACCGATCAAGGCACAACGTTTATGTCACGTACACTTCGCGAACTCTACGATCTGTTGGGTATTAAATCGATTCGCACTAGCGTGTATCATCCGCAGACAGATGGCCTAGTGGAACGTTTTAACAAAACCCTCAAAAACATGATTCGTAAGTTCGTGCACGAGGATGCTAAAAATTGGGACAGATGGCTCGACCCCCTGTTGTTTGCAGTGCGAGAGGTCCCGCAAGCCTCAACCGGCTTCTCTCCGTTTGAGCTGTTATATGGGCGACGCCCGCGTAGCGTCTTGGATGTTTTACGGGAGGGCTGGGAGGAAGGACCTTCGAATAGCAAAAACGAAATTCAATACGTTCTTGACCTCAGAGCAAAACTTCACGCTTTGGGAAAACTAACACAAAAAAATTTGCTCCGGGCCCAAGAACGTCAACACCGGCTGTACGACAGGGGAGCACAGCTAAGGGAATTTGCACCGGGAGATAAAGTCCTTGTATTACTTCCCACATCGAGCTCCAAATTACTCGCCAAGTGGCAAGGGCCCTTCGAGGTCACACGACGAGTGGGGGATCTCGATTATGAAGTTAAACGAACCGATAGAGGGGACGCACGTCAAATTTACCACCTCAACCACCTTAAATTATGGAGGGAGGCGGTCCCTGTATCATTGGCCACGGTGATTCCAGAGAGGGCGGAGCTCGGACCGGAGGTAAATCCAAAACCTGATCTCAATGCCTCGGTCTGTGGAGACCACCTCTCCCCGTGCCAACGATCAGAGGTGGCCAGGTTGCAAAAGGAGTTTGCTGACGTGTTTTCTCCCCTACCGGGTCGCACGAACCTCATTGAGCACCACATCGAGACCGAGCCGGGGGTGGTCATTCGTAGCCGCCCTTATCACCTCCCCGAGCATAAAAAGAAAATTGTTCGGAACGAATTGGATGCCATGCTTGATATGGGCGTAATAGAAGAGTCCCACAGCGACTGGTCTAGCCCGGTTGTTCTTGTTCCCAAGAGTGACGGGTCAGTACGATTCTGTGTGGACTATAGAAAAGTCAACGCGGTGTCTAAATTTGTTGATGAACTGCTCGATCGGTTAGGTACTGCTCGCTTTTATTCGACCCTAGATTTGACGAAGGGTTATTGGCAGATCCCCTTGACACCAATCTCCCGAGAAAAAACAGCCTTCACTACGCCGTTCGGATTACACCAATTCGTGACACTCCCGTTCGGTTTGTTTGGGGCCCCAGCCACGTTCCAGCGTCTGATGGACCGTGTCCTCCGCCCGCACTCCGCTTACGCCGCTGCCTACCTAGATGATATTATTATCTATAGTAATGACTGGCAGCGGCATATACAACATCTGAGGGCAGTCCTGAAGTCGCTGCGGCGGGCGGGGCTCACGGCAAACCCTAAGAAGTGCGCGATTGGGCGTGTGGAGGTGCGGTATCTGGGGTTCCACTTGGGTCATGGCCAGGTGCGTCCCCAAATTGATAAGACCGCGGCGATTGCGACTTGCCCTAGGCCCAAGACCAAAAAGGGGGTGAGGCAGTTCCTGGGGCTGGCTGGCTATTATAGGAGGTTCATCCCTAATTATTCGGACGTCACCAGTCCGCTGACTGACCTCACTAAAAAGCGGGCTCCAGATCCGGTCCAGTGGTCGGAGCAGTGCCAACAGGCGTTCACACGAGTTAAAGCCGCACTCTGTGGGGGGTCGCTTTTATATTCTCCTAATTTCTCTCTCCCTTTCCTATTACAGACGGACGCTTCAGACAGAGGGCTGGGGGCCGTACTCTCGCAGGTGGTGGAGGGGGAGGAGCGCCCCGTGCTGTACATTAGTAGAAAGCTCTCCTTAAGGGAGACTAAGTACAGCACCGTGGAGAAGGAATGTCTGGCCATCAAGTGGGCGGTCCTCACGCTCCGCTACTACCTGCTGGGGCGGGCCTTCACTCTCTGCTCGGATCATGCCCCACTGCAGTGGCTCCACCGCATGAAGGATACTAACGCCCGGATCACCCGTTGGTATCTGGCTCTCCAGCCTTTTAAGTTCGAGGTGGTCCACAGACCGGGGGTGCAGATGGCTGTCGCCGACTTCCTTTCCAGAAATGGGGGGGGGAGTGGTAGGCAGGCCGGATGACGCCCGGCCTGAGTCGGGCGGTGGGGGTATGTGGCAGCGGGGGCGTGGTCAAGCGCCCGTCCGAAGGGAGAAAGCGGTAAGGGCGCTTGCACCTGAGCTAAATTATGTCTAACACCTGTCTCTAATTTCAGTGAGTATGGGGAGAGCGGCATAAAAGGGCCACAACATCGCCAGTGAGGGACACACGCCAGTCTAGTGTTGGCAACCGAGCAAGCTGTCCACATTCAGAGTCTTTTTGTTTACTTCTCTGTATTATAAAATACCTTGCTGGCACAATAAAGGCCCCTACCTGAGTGCAGAGAGAGCTGTCACCGTGTCCTTCTTTTTCCCTTCTCATATTGAACCCTTGTCACACCAAGGTATACCTTTTTTGGCATATTCTCCCCCTCAAATTCAATCAATACTGTTTCACTCTCCTTTTTCACTCCTTCTCTTGTTGTCTTTAATCTTTGTGCACTCACTATCTCCCCCCCTTTAAGATGTCTCTTAAGTTCTTCCATTCCTACAGTCATTGGTACCCCTGTGATCACTCCTTTACATCCTCCCTCATTTCGTGCTCCCACCCTCCTTGTGTTTATTACTTTCATTTTTCCAATCTCTTTTACTTTGAATGCTTTCTCAAATTGAACTTCATTTGCACATTTGACCAACAAATTTCCATCATTTAGGACCTTTGCATATATTATCTCCCCTATCTTACTTGCCAGATGTTTTGTTAATACAAACGGGTTGATGATTTTCATGTTTTCTTGATCTTTTTCATTGAATCTTATTATGACTATAAAATTCTCATGTATTTCCTTCTTATTTTGCTCATGTCCTTCTTCCTCACTTTCCGATACCTCATAATTTTCATTTCTTATTCTTTTATTTCCTTTTACTTGACTGTCTTTCTTTTTTGATAACTCTCCCTTCAATATTCCCTCAATTTCTTCATCTTTCCCTTCACTACAATCCATTTCTGCCCACCTACCTATGTCTGATTCATTCACGAAGCAGTCGTGCTCAACCGCTCCTAATACAGTATTTCCAACAATTTTTGAATTTCCCGCTTTCAGTCGATTTCTATTTCCTCGCTCACGTCCTGCTGATGTCGCTTCCATTTTTTCGATCCTCGCTTCAAAATCTAAACAAGAGAGACGCGCGAAGCGGCTGATCCAGATCAACCGTAGAGGTCTCTTCAAACGTCGACGGAAGCTTCATCGTTCACTTCCGACTTCACGATATCCCTCCTTAAATAGTTAGTCACCAATTAGCTCTAATTGGTCAACAGCATAACAAAAATAGAGTGGCTACCAGATTCTGTTCTGCCACAAGTTGTTTAATGTTGGTTTATGTTATATTTCTGGCTATAAAATGTTTTAACATGTCTAACTTTTAACTTTATTCATGTATTATAATTTGCTGAAATTAACATTAACCAAACATAACAAATAATGTACTGTTAATAAATTGATTACTATAGTTCTTGTTAACAGATGTAGTTAACTAATATGAATTAATACAAGCCTGTTGTAAAGTGTTACCTGGTATATATGTATGTATGTTTTTTTTAAATCTATTCTATTTATGTTAACTCAGATTTTAGTGTGTTACAAATAAAGTTACATTAGTTAATGCATTAGGTAACTAAAAATTAACAATTAATCTGGGTAAATGTTAATTAATAAAAATACAGTTTTACATTTGTAGAATAGGTGGGTGTCGCACCTATTCATAGATGTACTGGAGCAGGATAGGAGAGAACAAGGTCAGGGGGCGGAGTTTAGTCAGTTGTTAAGAGACTTCATGGAGGATGACATTAAAGTGAGTTTGTCATAAAAGTTACCAAACGACTTCTCTGTTTTGTGCACATCTACATGGTGTCAGAAGTGAGAGTGCTGAGAAATCATGGCTCAAAGTCTTCGGCGCATAGAACCGCTCGTATTTGATGACGACATCGCTAACAACTGGCTGAAATTCAAGAGGGAATGGGACGTGTACAGCAAAGCAGGACTGTCGGACAAATCAAAAACGGTGCAAGCTTACACTCTCCTCAATTTTGCCGGTTCAGATGCACTAGATAAATATGAGTCATTTCACTTTCAAGACGGTGAGAACAAAGAGGATCCTGATGTGTTAATAAAAAAATTTGATGAGATATGCTTGCCAGAACGGAACGTGATAATGGACAGACATGCTTTCAATATCACAGTGCAAAAACCTGACGAAGGAATTCAGTCTTACGTGGCCACGTTAAGACTGTTGGCAAAAAAATGTGACTTTGGAGTGCTAACTGATGAACTAGTACGTGACCGAATTGTCTGTGGTATCCATAATGATGCAGTTCGTTCTCAACTGTTAAGGGAAAAAGATTTGACATTGCAATCAGCAATCAGAATGTGCATGCTGTTTGAGCGTTCGGAAAGGGGTACCAAGGAGCTTAAAAGGGAGGCTGAAGTGTTTGCAGTGCAGCACAACAAAAGGCGATGTAACAATTGTGGGGGTGAGCACGATTTTGAGCCCAACAAATGCCCAGCTTTTAATAAACGCTGTAACTCATGCAACAAATGGAACCACTTTGCCAAGTGTTGTAGATCAAAGCCTCAATACACAGGTGGGAGGATGGCTCCATCTAGTGAAAAAAACCTACACAGAGTAAATGAAGTGGAAAGTGAACTCCACCAAGATGATTTTCACTGTGAAAGTGTGACCTGCTTGCAAACAAAGGAGAAATATTCACCACTCTCACAACGACTTGTAACAAGCAGATTAAGCTGAAAATAGACACTGGGGCTAAATGCAATGTTATGTCTTTATCTACATTACTGCACATTGACCCAAATGCACAAATCGATCAGTCACACAGAGTGAATCTGATAGCTTACGGTGGTCACACATTTCAGACACTGGGCACTGCCACCCTAGTTCTTTCAGGGGGAAAATTGCAATTTCACATAGTGGATAGAAATGTTAAGAGCCTGCTAGGCTTACCAGACAGCATGAGGTTAAATCTCATACAACTCAGCCCAGAAGTACATGCTGTACAACAACAGGCTCCCGAGATGAGTGGTTATGAGGACTTGTTTCGTACTGACACTGTTGGCAAGCTCCCAGTCATATATCACATGCGCCTGGACGAGTCGGTTCATCTGACTGTGTGTGCCCCCAGAAGGATCCCGCTGGTCATGAAAGACAAAGTTCATGGTCAGAGGTATGTAATCCCCCACTCGCTCCAGAAACACTACCTCACACAGCTTCACCAAGGTCATCCTGGCATTCAGTCCACCAAGCGACGGGCACGCGAGACCATGTTCTGGCCTACAATATACAGTGATATTGAAAGGGAGGTCTCCAGATGTGCTCCATGCAATGCTCTAAAGCAGCATCAGATGAGAGAACCTTTGCAACTTCACCAGATACCAGACAGTCCATGGTCCATCACGGCAGCTGACATATTCGAGTGGTCAGGGAAGACTTACCTGGTTTTAGTGGACTCGTACTTTGGTTGGTGGGGGTATGATATCCTTCCGAACCTTTCCAGTAATGCTGTGATCAGGCTACTGAAACGGCAGTTAGCTGTACATGGGATCCCTTACCAATTGATGACTGACAATGCAACATCATTTTCAAGCAGAGACTTCAAGAACTTTGCTCACCAGTGGGACTTTCAGCATGTCACGAGCAGTCCCAATTACCCTAGGTCAAATGGTCTGGCGGAACGCGGTGTCAGGTCTGCAAAGCATCTCCTAGAAAAGTGTGCACGTGACGGTTCTGACATCCATGCAGCTTTGCTCAACTTGCGCAACACACCCAGGGATGGCATGCCCTCTCCGGCGCAACGTCTACTATCCCGACGCACCAGGTCCTTGATCCCCATGGTACCATCTCAGCTCACACCGAGAGTTCAGACCAATGTTCAGGTTTCTTTGTTTGCACTCAGAGAAAAAGGAAAGATAAGCCATGACAAAAACGCCTTTCGCCTCTGGTGCCTGGGCAGACGGTACGCATGGAGACGACCCGTGGGTTTGACAAGCTGGCCACAGTTTCAGGAAATACCCTTCAACCTAACAGTTATATTGTCCAGTCTCATGGGAAGACTTATGTAAGAAACCGCCGTCACCTTCTACGGGTGACTGAATCATGCTGTCCGGATACCACCATCATGCCATGCCCATGATCTCTCCAGAACCCCAAGCAAGGCCATGTACTGTGATGTCACATGACACTTCAGAAAATGGATGAGACATGCCGTCACCACAAAACAGCGACAGTTTCAGGCAAGAGAATGAAGGGTGTCCAAGCCTAATCAGGAAGGGTGTCCAAGCCTAATTCAAGGTTCAAAGACTTTGTTACACACTGATTGATTTCTCAGTGCATAGTGCATATAATAGATGTTAGCACGTGTTATATGGTTGTTAGTGCTTATTTATATTTTTGCACTTGTTTAAAAGAAAAGAAAAAAAAAGAAGGATGTAGAATAGGTGGGTGTCGCACCTATTCATAGATGTATGGGAGCAGGATAGGAGAGAGCAAGGTCAGGGGGCGGAGTTTAGTCAGTTGTTAAGAGACTTCATGGAGAATGACATTAAAGTGAGTTTGTCATAAAAGTTACCAAACGACTTCTCTGTTTTGTGCACATCTACAACATTGTTAGGTCATTTTAGTTCATAATGTATTAACTCATGTTCATGTATATAATTTTTAATAGATAAATATATATTAATAGGCCTATGTGTAGAAATTTACATTAACCAAGATTTATAAGTGCTGTACAATATTGTTCGTTGTTAGTTTATGTTAACTGATGAAGTTAACTTATTTTTGTGATCAATTTTGTCAACTGGAACATGCCAACTTGAACATGTTTAAAAAATTCCTCAACAGAACAGAGAGAAAAAAAAAACCCCCAGCTGTCCCTACTTTGCTTGGCTATCAAACAGTAGATGACTATCAAACTTAAGTTGTATAAAGTAGGAAATTAAAAAATAGATAGAATACAAAAAATTATAATAAATAATCAACAATAAAAGAACACTTATTGAGAAACACACATTATAGCAGCACACAGGCTAAGAGACCTACTTTATATCACCTTTAGGTTGTAATATCGTTGAATCTTTCCAACAGTTTCTCTTCAGCTCACTTCCATGCCTAAATATTATAAGCTCTGGCCTTATTCTAGCATAACATTACTATGTCATGAAATGTTCATGTTCATTTCCAACCAGGTTTGACAGTATAGATGTGATCCTTTCCCAAAAATGATAAACCTTCTCACATTCCCACACCATAAGGAGAAAAGTTCCAACTTTTTGACAAGGGCACAGATTACAATTTGGGTTATGTTGTTAACTCATATGAATACAACCTTATTTGTTTTCAGAATTTTATATTCTTGGTTAATGGTCATTTATAAATATACTATAGTTCGTTGTTAGTTCATAATGTATTAATGAAATAATATTAACATATAACGCAACTTGCTAAAAATGTTAACGTTTTACAATAAGTTTCTGTTTGTTAGCATTAGTTAATGCATTAACAGTTAGTTCCGGTCCTCAAATCTGATTGGACGAGAGACGTTCCATGAGTATCAGCACTCTGACGCTTCACTGTGTGTATCACTCCGCTTGTGTTCATGCCATTCTAAACTAATGTGTAAGAGCAGTGCAGATCTGTGAGGAGTTGCTGTCTTTATTTTTGAAATGATATACGTTAGCCAGCAAGTGGTGCCAAAAGATAATTTTGTGTGTAATATGAGCCAGTGACGTAAATTGAATCCGTTAGTCATTGTTTACATAGAACAGCGCTCCGTGATCGCTCGTATTACCACTACATTACTTAAGCTAGGACATTGTTTTAAAAGGCTTTTTATGTGTTTTTATGAACGTACTCGGTTAAAACTTTTTTTTACATTTACTTGTTCATTGAACTGTTGTATATAAGCATTACCACACTCGCAATAGTGATATCTGGCCCTACATCAGACTTATAAGGATCCACATGCATTTTAACATACTATTTATACTTGCTTAATTCAAGGTGGCTGGGCATATTGACTGCTCTTTACAATTATTGCACAATTTTTCTCAGGTTCTCAGGTTTTTTCAAGGATCTCAGGTTCATGTATTGTCTTCTAACTGGCTTTCTGCAATACATGGGGCAACAGAAATGGATAATTGAACACATTTAGAGGTGCTTGTGTTACCTAGGCCTTCTCTGAAGCCCGACAATCATGTATTTCACTATCCTTGAACCTCAGCACGCTAAATACTAAAGTCCTTCCTCTGCGTGTCTGTCAGTATGGATGTTTCGCAGTCACCTCACCCTAATCCCACCAATGACAGAAACAATGCTGAAGCCTGGTTTAGCTGATCGTAGACTGGCATCCTCTTAACGACTGCAGACAGCCTTCAGATCTACTGTAAAGCAAAGGCCCTAAGTAATTTTCTTTTTGTGACAATCCATGACTAGCTTCCTCTGCTCAAACACAAATCCTAGAAGAATATTTCATCCAAGAATGAAAATTCTGTCGTTACTTCCTCACCGTCATGTCATTTTTCAGCGGAACACAAAAATAGATTTTTTGAAGAAACTGTTTCATGCAGACAGTTTATGGTGACCACAAATGTCAAGCTAAAAAAAGTGGAAAAAGCAGCATAAAAGTACCATTTAAGTAGTTATATGAGTTTTTAATGATATAAGTCATTTATGAGAGGAACAGACCGAAACTCTGCAAAACAGCCAAAAGCCATTGTTGGCATTATAGTTTGAATGTTGTGAATTGAGAATGAGATTTGATAGCTGCAGCAGATGGGAAGATTTTCAGGGAATAAGACTTAATTTACTTTATCAAACAAAGCTATAATATGGCTTCTGAAGAATATGGTGTACAAGTCATCACTCAAAATAAATGTCAGTTTTTAAGATTGACACAATTAAATTGTGTAAATGAATTTTCATCAAACTGAAATGAGTAGGCTACTCTTTCAATGGTATATAGTACATTATTATAAATTAAAGGAAACTTCCAGGTTCAATACAAGTTACACAAAAAAAAAAAAAAAAAAAAAAAAAAATGAAACAAAAAAAACATTGAAAAACTAAAAAAGGTCATTTAGTGTGGCACTTGGAATGGAAGTGAATGGGGCCAATTCATAAACATTATGTCCAAATTTGTTGCCATGACAATGTAATTCAAAAACATTAAAATGACTATAAAAACAAAGATTTAAACAAATTCACAGCTCAAATGATACACAGGTTTTAGTAGAAATACATATATATTAGGGCTGTCAATCGATTAAAAATTTCAATAGAATTAATTACATGGTATCACGATTAATTAATCATGATTAATTGCATTCAATCGCATATACAAATATTTGCTGAGAAAGCCAATATATATATATATATATATATATATATATATATATTATATATATATATATATATATATATATATATATATATATATATATATATATATATATATATAAAATAAAATAAAAAAATATTCAGATAATTAAAATGCATTACATTCTTGTGGTAGAAGAGTTCATCATTAATAAGACAATACAAAAGCGGCTTTAGAATATAATGTATTGTTTACTACCATATTATTGAACATAAGCCAATCATTGACATACAGTTCACAGCAATCCATTTCACAAGTGAATTTGTCAATCAGTTGGAGATTTATTATGAGGACTTGTTAAAAAACACGTCAATGAACAGCTGCATCAGACATGCTTGTGTAGCATCTTGGATGTGTTGCGTCATAAACATAACATTTTTAGGTCACTGTGTCAAGTTAAATATAGTTTAATATTTAGAACACATCTGGAGATCCCTTAGTTCGGATTTGCGCTACATCATGTGTTTTGAAGGCAAGAAAGTAATGCATGTTTGATTTGTTCTGCTGCTCTAGGGTGTTTTTCTTCACTGTATAAACTGTGCATTGCCACGCAGCTGAAGTTTCACTTACTGCCCTCTGGAGTAAACAGGTGGTCCTGCAAGCTTGCATTTCTCAGAAATCTTCCATATTACAGTCTATTAATTTACGGCATTGCAATTAATGTCGTTAATTTTTTTCACACATTATTTTTAGTCAAATTAATCGCACTGAATTAACGCGCTAAATCGGCAGCCCTATATATATAAATATATATATATATATGTTTTATAAAATTATAGCTTTATATTTCTTCCGTTACACCCTCCAAAACTGGCCCCATTCGCATCCATTGTAAATGCCTTACTGTATCCTCCATTTTTGCTTTCATTTAAAGAAAAGGAGGGGACCAGTCAAATACATTTTTGTAATTGCTGCCGAATGAGCTTAACTTGTGTTCAACCCTGCATATTCCTTTAACTCATATTTATGCACATTATTAAGAGAACTCAATTCATTGTCAATGTTGAAAATTGTCAATGTTGAAAATTTATAAAAAATACTTTTGACTATTTTTATGATTTTTTCTTTTTTTGTCACTGTGAATCTTGACCTCCCTCTTGTTCACATTCATTATATGGCAAAAAGTGGCCAAGAGATTCTTCAAAAATTAACTTTTGGTGTTTCACAGAAGAAATATGAGGTTGAGTAATTGATGAAAGAATATTAAATTAAATGACTAATTTTGAAAGTTTTCCAGCTTGATGGGAACTATATAAGTACAAATTTTGGTGACTGTAGATGAAAAAGAGTTGGTATCTTACATACCAATGTTTAAGGGGGTGCTACAGAGCCACACACACACACACAACTTTTGTCCAGCCCTAATGGCTGACAATTCTGATCCGTTTACAAAATTGTATGAATTTGTTAAATGCCACAAAAGCACCAAAGACCTTGGAAATAATAATAATATCTGGATAGTATAGTTTGAAGATAAACTTTAAGTTGGCTTGACAAAGCCTTATCTGAATGTTAAAAATAGTTTAAAGAGTTGGAAATTGAAGGTCTTACAGTCAGACAAACAGAAGGAATATCATACAGATAGTCAGTCAGCTGTGAGAAGTCCTATGAAACCCTAACCCTTGCTGAATGACAAATTGGTTGCTAGGATAACCCCATTTGGTTGCTAGGCAGTTATCATTGTGATACTGAAAAGGCTCCTTTCTATCCTGAGTCAAATGAATAAAACCAGAAGCCTCTACAATGTTCTAGTACAGAGATATGTGATTTGTTACATTGTTGCTAGGGTAACCACATGTGGTTGCTAGGCATTTACCAGGGTGATACTTAAAATGGCTCCTTGCCATCATGAGTGAAATAAGTCTACCCGGAAGTCTACGATGTTCTGTTGCAGATATATGTGATTTGTTTGATTGGGTAACCCCATCTGGTTGCTAAGCAGTTGTCAGGGTGATACTTTTCAAGCCTCTTTTCCACCTGAGTGAAATAAGTCAACACAGAAGTCTATACGATGTTCTGATGTAGAGATAAATGATTTGTTACTTGGTTGCTAGGGTAAACCCATTTGGTTTCTAAGCAGTAACCAGGATGATACTAATCAAGGCTGCTTACCATCCTGAATGAAATAAGTCAACCCAGTAGTCTATACAATGTTCTGTTGCAGTGATACGTGATTTGTAACTTGGTTGCTAAGGTAATACCTTCTGGTTGCTAGGCATTTACCAGGGTGATACTTAAAATGGCTCCTTGCCATCATGAGTGAAATAAGTCTACCAGGAAGTCTCTACGATGTTCTGTTGCAGAAATATGTGATTTGTTACTTGTTTGATTGGGTAACCCCATCTGGTTCCTAAGCAGTTGTCAGGGTGATACTTAAAATGTCTCCTTGCCATCCTGAGTGAAATATGTCAACCTGGAAGTCTCTACAATGTTCTGTTTCAGAGATATGTGATTTGTTACTTGGTTGCTAAGGTAACTACATCTGGTTTCTAAGCAGTTACCAGGGTGATACTAATCAAGGTTACTTGCCATCCTGAGTGAAATAAGTCAAACCAGAAGTCTCTACAATGTTCTGGTGCAGAGATATATGATTTGTTACTTTATAGCTAGGGAAGCGATCTATATACAGGAGTCTGCAGTTGTATGTAAGTGTGTTTATTTCATTGTTTTTATCGTCGTTAGAGTGGTATTCATTGCTAGATCAGGTGCTGTCTGTTTACTGTCTTGAACGCGGGTCGCTTAAACGTGTGTTTGTGTGTGTGCGCGCTATTTTTGTTTTGACTTGTCCCATAGTTTTCGCTGCTAGATTTGTTTGACTTGTCCCGTAGTATTCGCTGCTAGATTTAGTGTTGGTTATCCAGTGTGTGTGTACAAGTATCGTCGTTTTAGTGTCTGCAAACAGTGCTTCACTTGTTTTAGAGTATTATTTATTGATAAAGTGTTGCATAATTTATTTGCGGTGTACGGAAGTCACGTTTGTTCCAGCACTTGTCACCTCGCGTGCCCCTCAGTTTCGGTTTCGGCTGACCACGTGACTAGCTTTGTTGTGCTAAGTAGCATTAAGGCGTGGCTGCTTTTCCGATTGAACGCCTCTTAAAGTGTTTATTTATTGGACTGCGTAGCCCTCGTGTTAAGCCCTCCTCATGTGAAGACCTACTTAGGTAAAGACCAGCGAGTCTACCTGTGCGAGTCCACCGAGCAAGGACACCGACAAGGCGCCACTCACCAAAGCACTTAAGTATTTTTTATTTTATTTATTCTCTTTTATTATTCTACTTATACATACATACTAACATGTCTAGCTCACTAATAACACATGCCTTCAAGCACATCCTTGTTATCTGTTGTAGACCGTTCACAAGATACAGATGCGAGACCAAACGCAACCCACACAACCTACGGCCACTTTGCACTTCAACTCCTGCTCCACTCTCGTTCTCAGTGGGACTCTGGAACTGCCAGTCTGCTGTGAACAAAGCTGCCTTCATTCCAGCTTTCGCCACACAGTCCACCCTCAGCATCCTGGCACTGACGGAGACATGGATACGTCCTGAGGTTACAGCAACACCTGCTGCACTCTCCAACAACTTCTCCTTCTCTCACACCCCTCGACATACCGGCAGGGGTGGGGGAACAGGTTTGCTCATTCATAATAACTGGACTTTTTCTCCACAGGCTTCACTATGTAACAATACATCCTTTGAATTCCATGCCATTACTACAATGCAACCCACAAAATTACATGTTGTTGTCATCTATCGCCATCCAGGTCAGCTGACAAGCTTTCTTGAGGAGTTGGATGTCCTACTGTCCTCTTTGCCAGAGGATGGTAGGCCACTTGTGGTTCTTGGCGATTTCAACATACACCAAGACAAGCCCCAGGCCACTGAACTGAATACTCTTCTGGCCTCATTTGACTTGGAAAGACTACACACCACAGCAACTCACAGATCGGGCAACCAGCTGGATCTCGTTTTTACACGTAACTGTATTACCTCAAATATTCTTGTTACTCCATTACATGTCTCTGATCATTACTTTGTTCAATTTAACATGACTCTCCCATCCATTGTAAAACAAACTCCACCTTTGGTTTCCTTTCGCCGTAACCTCTGTTCCCTCTCACCCTTTCGCCTATCCAATGATGTCTCTGCCTCTCTTCCCACAATAAATGTATTTTCCACGCTCAATGTAAACACTGCCACAAACACACTTAGTTCTACCTTAACAACCTGTCTAGACAACATCTGTCCTCTCTCCTCTAGACCAGCACGTACTACACCACCCAGCCCCTGGCTGTCTGACATCATTCGTGAACATCGGACTGATCTCAGGGCAGCCGAGAGGAGATGGCGGAAATCTAAAGATCCAGCCGATCTAGGTAAATATCAACTTCTGCTTGCAACTTTTTCAGATAATGTTAAAGCTGCAAAAACTTAATATTACCAGACCAAGATCCTCTTCTCTCTCTATGTTCTCTCCTTTAACTGACACTGAGGTCTCTAAACTCCTCCTCTCCAACCACCCCACCAGCTGTTCTCTTGACCCCATTCCATCACACCTTCTCCAGGCCATCTCTCCGTCCATCCTACCTGCACTTACACACATAATTAACTCATCTCTTCTTGAAGGCACTTTTCCCACTACATTTAAGCAGGCTAGAGTAACCCCACTGCTGAAAAAACCTGCACTTAACCCCACACAGATAGAACACTACAGACCAGTCTCTCTCATCCCATTCATGGCAAAAACACTTGAAAGGGCAGTTTTCAATCAGATCTCTGCCTATCTCTCACAGAACAAGCTGCTGGATGACAATCAGTCAGGCTTCAAAAGTGGACACTCCACTGAGACTGCCCTGCTGTCTGTCACAGAGTCGCTGAGACTGGCGAAAGCTGAATCCAGATCATCAGTTCTGATTCTGCTGGACCTTTCTGCAGCCTTTGACACAGTCAACCATCAGATCCTTCTCTCCACCCTCCCTAAACTGGACATCACCGGAACTGTGCTTGACTGGTTCAACACCTATCTCTCAGGTAGGTCTTTCAAGGTAGCCTGGAGAGGTGAGGTATCCAAGCCACATCAGTTACTTACTGGGGTACCTCAGGGATCAGTGCTTGGGCCACTTCTCTTCTCCATATACACAACGTCATTAGGACCCATCATCCAGTCGCATGGTTTCTCTTGCCACTGCTACGCTGATGACACGCAACTTTACTTGTCTTTCCAGCCCAACGACACCACAGTGACCGTTCGAATCACTGCCTGTCTGGCTGACATCTCAGCCTGGATGAAGGAACACCACCTGCAACTCAACCCAGCCAAGACTGAACTCCTTGTCTTTCCAGCCAACCCAGATGTTGAACACAACATCACTGTGCAGCTGGGTCCAACTACAGTGTCGCCTTCCAAAACGGTCAGAAATCTAGGGGTAACCATTGATGACAAGCTAAATTTCACAGACCACATCTCAAAGACTGCAAGATCATGTAGATTTACACTCTACAATATCAGGAAGATAAGACCTTTCCTCTCTGAACATACCATACAACTGCTTGTTCAGTCACTTGTCATAACTAGACTGGACTACTGTAATGCTCTCTTTGCTGGCCTTCCTGCATGTGCTATTAGACCTCTGCAAATGATCCAGAATGCAGCAGCACGTCTGGTCTTTAATGAACCAAAGAGAGCACGTTACACCACTCTTTGTCTCTCTCCACTGGCTGCCGGTTCATGCACGTATTAAATTCAAGGCCCTGATGCTGGCATACAGAACAATCACTGGGTCTGCTCCAGCATAACTAAAAACATTTATGAAGAGCTACACTCCCACCAGAAGCCTGCGGTCGGCAAATGAGCGACGCCTTGTTGTACCAAAACAAAGAGGCACAAAAACACTTTTCCGGACTTTCAGTTTTATCATACCACGTTGGTGAAATGACCTCCCCCAACTCAATCCGTGAAGCTGACTCACTCTCTATCTTCAAAAAACAGCTAAAAACACATCTTTTCCAAGAGTATTTAACCAGTCGCTAAAAAAAAAAAAATTATTAACAATTCTTGTTGCACTTAAATCGGTTTTGTATACTAGTCTGATGATAGTGAAACTTTGTAGTATGCCACTTTTCGTACCACTGTCTCCTTAAGATGATTCACTATGTTTTTCCTCTTTTGTAAGTCGCTTTGGATAAAAGCGTCTGCCAAATGAATAAATGTAATGTAAATGTAACCTCATTTGGTTGCTAGGCAGTTATCAGGATGATACTTAAACTGGCTCCTTGCCATCTTGAGTAAAATAAGTCAACCAGGAAATCTCTATGATATTGTGGTGCAGAGATATGTGATTTGTTACTTGGTTGCTAGAGTAACCCCATCTGGTTGCTAAGCATTTACTAGGGTAATACTTCTCAAGTCTCTTTGCAGTCTTGTGTGAAATAAGTCAACACGGAAGTCTTTACGATGTTCTGGTGCAGAGATATTTGATTTGTTACTTGCTTTCTAGGGTAGCCCCATCTGGTTGATATGCAGTTACCAGGAAGATACTTAACATGGTTCCTTGACATCCTGAGTAAAATAAGTCAACATGGAAGTCTCTATGATGTTCTGGTGCAGAGCTATGAGATTTGTTACTTGGTTGCTAGGGTAAACCCATATGGTTGCTAACCAATTACCAATGTAATACTTATCAAAGGTCTTTGCCATCCTGAGTGAAATAAGTCAACCCGGAAGTCTCTACCATGTTCTTGTGCTGAGATATGAGATTTGTTACGTGGTTGCTAGGGTAACCCAATCTATTGCTAAGCAGTTACCAATGTGATATTTATCAAACGTCCTTGCCATCCTGAGTGAAATAAGTCAACCTGGAAGTATCTACGATGTTCTGGTGTAGAAATATGTGATTTGTTACTTGGTTGCTAGGGTAACCTTATCTTGTTGCTAGGCAGATACCAAGGTGATACTTATCAAGCCTCCTTGCCACTCCGAGTTAAATAAGTAAACACTGAAGTCTCTACGATGTTCTGGTGCAAAAGATATGTTATTTGTTACTTGGTTCCTAGGGCAACTGGATCTGTTTGCTAGGCAGATACCAAGTTGATAATTAACATGGCTCCTTACCATCCCGATTGAAATAAGACAACACAGAAGTCTCTAAGATGTTCTTGTGCAGATATATATGATTTGTTTCTTGGTTGCTAAGGTAACCCCATCTGCTTTCTAAGCAGTTACCAGGGTGATACTTATCAAGCCTCCTTTCCATTCTGAGTAAAATAAATCAACCCGGAAGTCTCTACGATGTTCTGGTGCAAAGATAAGTGATTTGTTACTTGGTTGATAGGGTAAGCCCATGTGGTTAATAGCCAGTTGCCAGTGTGATACCAAGAAGGCTGCTTGCAGTTCTGAGTCATACAAGCCAACAATGAAGTCTATACGACATTCTGATCCAAAGTTACCCATCTAAGCATTTTGAAAGCATTTTGAAATCAATGGGATTTGGTTGCTAGGGTGATCTATATGGTTGCTAGGGTGTGGCTAAGTAGTTTCCATGATGATACTCGAAGACTGTAGGACATTTTGATCAGTAGATATCCATCTAAACTGTTTTGAATGGGAGTCAATGGGTTTTGTTTGCTAGGGCGCAGTAAATGTTTGCTAGGGTGTTAAAGTGATGGAATGAATGAAAGAATAAATAGAGTGGTGGAAATACAGAAAAAGAAAGTGATGGAGTGATAGCTAGAAAGTATGAGTGGTGGAGTGATAGGTAGTAGATTGAATCCTCTAAAGAATTTATTACAGGAAAAAGTGTTCACACCATGAATGGGAGTCAGTGTAAAATCAGTCCTGTTTGGAAGTCTGATACGGGAATACCGAAAGTCTGATCAGATAGAAAAGATACAGAAATCTGAGTCAGATTTTGGTGCATGTGTCTTAAAAGGAGGATTTAAGAGTCAGATGTTTTAGTCTCTTAAGAATAATAAAAAGTTTAAATATAATATCAGTATGTTGGCTTTTTCAAGCCAACATAATAATAATAATACTACTAATAATAATAATAATAAGCTTAAATAGTAGATCAGTAGGTTAAGTTTAAATAGGATTTCAGTATGTTGCTTTCTCAAGCCAACATAATAATAATAATAAGCTTAAATAGTAGATCAGCAGGTTGGCTCTTTCAAGCCAACCTAATAAAATGTTTAAATATAATGTCAGTATGTTGGCTTTATCAAGCCAACTTAATAAGCTTATATAGTAGATCAGTATGTTGGCCTTTACAAGCCAACATAATAATAACAAATATAGCTGCAAACAGCAAAGATGGCCCCAAGCACCGTGGGTCCATTTCCACCCAGTGGCTTTCAGAAAACAATGCATTATGGACACATGCATTTGGTCGAGTAACAAGTAAGACACCATGTCTTACCTTCTCATCAGACATAATGGTTAACAACTTTGATGTGTGTGGAAAATTAAATAAATGTGTAATTATGGCAAGTAATAGAATACCCTTGAACATATATTGTTGTCAGCTGGAGACAATGACAATGACTCAATATAAACACAGTCATTCCATAAGCATTATTAAACATATGGCTGAGTATGTCAAATACACCTGAAAACGCTACAATATCATGTAATTTGATCTGTTGCCAAGACAACACATTTAAATATATTTAGAATCCCTTCACAATTTTACATCAGCGGTGTCTTGACATTATTTTTAACAATTTTGCAGCAATTTGAGTAAAATAAGAGGACTAATTTAAAGTCTGTTGTATGGTTCACACTTCCTGCAGCCAGGTGGTGGCGCTATGACTGTGAACCAAAAAAGTTAAATTAACGTGATTAGCCCCCAAGACAAAACATACATCTTGTACAACAATTTTTATCTAAATCAAACAATACACACAGAAGACACAAGATATGTCCTCTTTCCCATTTTTTGCCATTCATTTATTGTCTTGCCAAGGCAACTCCATTAAATTTTTCATAAAACTGTTCACAATTTAGCATGTACAATGTCTTGGCATAATGTTGCCTAAATGTGGTGACAGTCTCATGAATCCCCTAGGAGGATTATTTAAAAGTCCAGAGACTGTAATATTCAAAAAATACAAAATGACTTCCTGTTGGGCGGAGCTAATAACTATAATTATGAAAGTTGTCCGGCTTGATGAGAACTATACAAGTACCAATTCTGGTGACTGTAGTTGAAAATAGAGGTGCTACAGAGACCGTCCTAGATGCCCATTTTAAAAGGGGCATTACAGAGCCCCTCCAACATGTCCATGCGTGAACATTTGCTCAGCCTTAATGGCCAATGACTCTGATGTTTGTGCAAAATTTCATGAAATTATAAGCATGCCAAGTGCCTCAAAAACACCTACATTTAGGAAGAAAGGAATAATAATAATGAATGTGTTGCCATGGCATATCCTTTGACAATTTTACATCAGCAGTGTCTTGACATTATTCTAAATAATTTTGAATTAATTAATGTAAACATAAGAGGGCTATTTCAAAGTCTGTTAAAAGTGCTAGACTTCCTGCTGCCAGTTGGTGGGGCTATGACCTTGACCATAATAGCCTCATCCATGTGATCAGCCCCCATTACCATACATAGAGCTACATTCTCATCAAAATCACACAATGCACACAGCAGATATAAGGCTTTTCCTGTTTTCCATATTTTGCCATAAATGTATTGCTTCACCATGGCAAAACCATTCAATATACCAAAAACCTTCCACAATTTAGAATCTAAAATGTCTTCACACGATGTTGCCTTAATTTGGTGCCAGTCACATGAATCCCATAGGAGGATTATTTAAAAGTTCAAAACCTAAGATTTTCAGAAAATCCAAAATGGCCAACTTCCTGTTGGTCGGAGCTAATTAATGTGAAAGTTGTTCAGCTTGATGAGAACTATATACACTGATCAGCTGCAACATTAAAACCACTGACAGGTTTGATGAATAACAATTATCTCGTTACATTGACACCTGTCAAGGGGTGGGATATTTTAGGCAGCAAGTGAACAGTCAGTTCTTGAATTTAATGTGTTGGAAGCAGGAAAAATGGGGAAGCATAAAGATCTGAGCGACTTTCACAACATAAAAATATTGATGGCTAGATGACTGGGTCAGGTCTTGTGGGGTTTACATGCATGGGTTGGTACCTACCAAAGTGGTCCAAGGATGGACAACCGGTGAACTGACAACAGGGTCATGGGCACCCAAGGCTCTTTGATGCGCATGTGGATTGAAGGCTTGCCCGTCTGGTCCGATCGCACAGAAGACAAATTAGTAGCACAAATTGCTGAAAAACTTAATGCTGGCCATGATAGAAATGTGTCAGAACACACAGTGCATCACAGCTTGCTGCGTATGGTGCTGCGAATGAACCATGGAACAATGGAAGAAGGTGGCCTGGTTTGATGAATCACGTTTTATTTTAGATTAAGTGGATGGCTGGGTGCATGTGCGTTGTTTACCTGGGGAAGAGATGGCAGCAGAATGCACCATGGGAAGATGGCAGGACAGCAGAGTCAATGTTATGCTCAAGGCAATGTTCTGCTGAGAAAACTTGGGTCCTGGCATTTATATGGATTTTACTTTAACACGTACCACCTACCTAAAGATTGTTGCAGACCACATAAACCCCTTCATGGCAATGGTATTTCCTAACTGTAGTGGCATCTTTTAGAAGGAAAATGCTCCCTGCCACACTGCAAAAATTTTTCAGGTATCATTTGAGGAACATGATAAAGAGTTCAAGGTGATTTACTTGGCCTCCAAATTCCCCAGATCTCAATCTAATTGAGCATCTATGGGATGTGCTGGACCAATAAGTCCAATCCATCCCCACCTCACAACAAACAGGACTTAAAAGATCTGCTGCTTACCTCTTGGTGACAGATACCACAGGACACATTCAGAAAACTTGTTCACGGGGGCATGTGGAGGTGAGGGCATGGCAGAGCGCCCGACTTGGGAGAGAGAAAGAAGTAAGGACATCCACCTTAGATTAATTGTGACTACTTACCATCTCTATGTTCAGAGTGAGAGTTGGGGGAGATAAAAATATGTCCAGTCCACAGAGAGAGGAGAGAGACAGACAGAAAAGAGTCTTCGTGTCTTAGTGATGCTGAAAAGCTGTCTTGTGTTTTGAGTGAATCTGTACAGCGATTTCTGGTTATTTTATTAATAAAACAGACTCATATAAACTGTGGAAACCAGTTCCCACTTCCTCTTTGATCTGGCCAACCCAAACCTTTGCTACAGGGCACTACTGAACTCTCCCTATGTGTGTGCTTTTTTCAGTTTTTAGGCATGTTAAATGCCCCAAAAGCACCCAAAGCCTTGAATAATAATAATAATACATTTCAAAAATCTTCCTGTTTTAAATCCACGATTTACACAAAAGCTAGGCTTGTTAGATAATTCTAAAAATTGCTTTGAACTGTGGTAACTAAAATTAATGATTATAGCCTGATGTACCTCTTTAAAATGTGTGTAATGTTTTATCCATGTGGTATAACCAAGGAATTAACCAGGAGCACAGAAATAGAACTGAACTATCTGATGAAACCAAGACACACTATGGAATAAACTTCCAGTTAAACTAAGATTCCACGAAAGGAGTTTGCCATTTGAAATTTCTCCTGCAAGGACAAAGAAATCTCTTTGCAGTGAGGTAAAGAAAAGATCGAGCGATGTTCTTCTATCCCCTTCTATTCTGAATTGCTGTATTTAATAGCTAGAGTGATGACATTGCGATGTTCCAGTGCATTCAACTAGACTATTTTTAACTGTCTGTGGTTAATCGTTGAAGTATATGTTAATATTTTTGTGTCTGCTCACTGAGCGAATTTGAAAATAACTTGGGTTTTCACGTGCACTTTATATAGGTGTAAAGAAGTTCAAGTTCACGGGCAAGGAAGAGGCGAGAAACCGGTTTAACACATAACTAAAGGGTTAATGTAAAACTCAAAATACAAACACATAAGACAACAGACATGTCCGTGAACGATCTCTCTCTCCCGCACCGCCATCCGCGAGTGGCCTTTATCCCTCTTGACGGCTTGATCAGCCTAATACGGGACCAGGCGTGCGTAATCACGCCCCGGTCCGCCCTCCACCGTGCCACATTAGGTATTTTATTTATTTAGTTCTGGGTTTGTCCTATGTTGTTTTATGTAGCACCATGGTCCTGGAGGAACGTTGTCTTGTTTCACTGTGTACTGAACTAACTGTATATGGTTGAAACGACAATAAAAACCACTTGACTTGACTTGTGTAATGTGCATAATCTTCCGAGTGTAATTTTGAATGGGAGTGTAAATGTTTGATCGCTAAAGATTTGCAGTAAATCTGGTTTAACTTCGGTGAAAGACCATGTTGTTTATCCAGAATCTGACGCAAATTCCTCTCTGATTAAATTTAGTTGTTTAAACATCTGCAGTTAACTTGCCGCTTAAGTATAGTTTAATCTCGCTCCGAACGAGTTGAAAGTTCAAGCGCCGCTCCATAAAACTATCACGTGAGTTGTCTGGTAACTTGCATTGCTGGAACAGCTCTTTAATAGAACTAGAGTGATACTACCACGCTGCAAACTGCTAAGTTTACTGTTTATTTGTGCGTTGAGGAACGCACTGACATTCATATCCATTGATTAAACTGTTTTCATTAGTGTTGAACCAAGATCAATCACTTGTGTTGGGTGCTATGACAACGAAAGTTCACGGGAATCCTAAAGAGACTCTTCCGGGGCAACATACCGCATATGCACAACCTGCCGACGCCATATTGTAAACAAAGTACAGCTAAGCTATTAACAAAACACCGCTAAAGCTAATAGCATAACACAGCACCGCTCAACTTACAAGTTAGCAATCTTTAATTGAAAGTCTACAACAGGGACGTCACTAGGATTGGAAGACAGGGGGGGCTTAGCCCCCCAGGGTATTTGTAACTTGCGTTTGCAAAATCTTTGCACTCACATCTAGAGCTACACTTATGTCAACAACCAGTCAAGAAACCAAGATGTTAACAAGTAAAATGTGACAGACATATCCTCTTCTTCCATTTCTACTCTGTTAAAGAAAAGATACTGTAATGTTGCTTTTAGACACATCAAAGCTGCATGGGGGAATTTACTTAGTCCAGACTTTGCTCCTGATGAGTTATTCTATAAGCAATGACTTAAATGCTATCTGTCTGCTCATGTAAATGTATGATAAAGTAATAGCATACTATATCTAATTCCTCTCTATATAAGATAAGTTGTCCACAGAATGCTATTTAATTACTCTAATTACTGTAACTGTGCTGTGGATTGGTTCAGTCAGAGTGTCATTTCGCTGTGTAGTTTGGCTTGCATACAGTTTAACCCAAGAACCAGAATTTTAAGGTCATAGTGAAATTTGACAACACAGGTTTGAGCGTTTCTCAATTAAAGATGATTTATTCTGCCAAATGATGTATACAATGTATGATATAAATCAACAACAAAAATGCAGTATTCAAATAAAGGAAAATTAAGAATGAAATCATTTTCAAAACCACAGTCAACCGTTACTTTTTGTTTATTGTCTACTCCATTGGTGGAAGCATCAAAAAAATGCCTTCTGTTTTTAAGGGTGGCAAATCGGTCTATCACTGTTGTGACTTAGGTGCTTCAGCATGTCATTTTCAATCGACATGGCTGCAAGATTGTGAAGCCTTTTCTGCCCCCTGATGCTAATTTCATGACTTTGAAATGCAAATTGGTCACATGAAACAACATCCAAAATGTCCAAAAACAGACAAATAGAGGCCAGACAGCTAAAAAGTTGGTAAGTTAAACAAATATGACAAATAGCAGTACAAGAAAAACTAAAAAATAGGCATCACTGCATACTTTATCATGTAAGCTGTTGATACGGATCCTATTTAAAGAGGCTACTGTCTAAATAAAATAACCTGATGGAGGAAGGAATAAAAGATTTGGAGTAATGATTACTGTATGTAATGTATGTAGGATTGCTTTCATTTTAGTTTCACATGTGTATCTGTGGGCATTTGCTCATCTTTAGCCTACATTTAGGAAACATCTACGTATTTATTTAATTTATCACAGCCAATGAATGCAGAAAGTTAAATTGGTATAGCTAGCATCTAATTGAAATAATTGAGTTATTAAATTAGTAGTACTAAATTAATTTAGTAGGTTATGCATAGTGCCTAGACCTGCCAACAAATGCTTATTGTTAGAAGAAAACAAAACAATCCTTAGACCTATAGACCATTACTGACCTCAATCACACCGGCTCCCTCAGAATCTACTGGCCTGCCAATCTCCTGCGGCTGCTTCTCTTTCTCTCTGCTAAAATATCTTTGAATATCCATCTCATCTGCTCAATGAATTGAAGGATACAATGGTAATAGCATTAACAGGGACTCTATGACATTTAGTTTTCAGTGACAACAACATTCTATGGGGATTGATATTGTTTTATATGCCTATTATAGAGAGAGGTTATATTATTGACAAAGAATAAAGAGTTGTGATTAGCTTGCTAAGTTCACCATTTCTTGTATTTTGCTTGTTCACTCTAGCTAGACTACAGTTTTCCATAGCAAACCAAAATATCCCCTTTCATTTACCTCAAGAAAACGTAGCTAAAGGTAAGCAGGTAATTAAAAACAACTTACAATTTCACTCTGTATCACGACACTTACCAATCTTCCTTTCATCGTTAGCGTGTGTATCGGTGTGTGTGGGCGGGAGGGTGCATAGCGAGTTCAACTTTCAGACCGAACTTGCAGCGCTCCAGTCTGCAACGCTCTGAAAGCTGCCGCAGTTCACACCAATGCAACGAGACGGTGCGGTGCATCATCTTGATAGCACAACGACTCTTTGTACTTCTGTTCAACTTCCGACTTTTCGGCTATTTTTTGTAGCTGGATTATATATATCATTTGTTGTGTCTAATTCTAAATATGAATGAGGATACGGTTATTGATAAATCGAATTGTTATTGTTGTTCTTAATATCATTTAGGGGGGCTTAGGAACATTTTGGGGTAGCTTCAGCCCCCCTAAAATAGGCCTAACGACGTCCCTGGTCTACAATAACCCTAGAACCAAAAGCTAGCGATTAGCATCCAGCAGCCTGTAACAGTTAAATACAGATTGTTTGTGAACAAACTTTAAGCAATTTAATCTTTTATCTCAAACTTTAAACTTCTCTCTCTCATGCATTTTATTAAAATTTTCTCCCTCTCCATTATCTCATAGCACAAATTACTGTCTCTCAATAAGCAATTAAGTTGAAGTGAATTTAAGCTGAGTTTGGAGAGCTGATTAAAATTGAACTTCACATTTCCTTTATTTCCAATTATCAGTTTCTTATCTAAGCTGAACTACCTGATAATAATAAGTCTGAAACAGTGTACGTTTTCAGAAAACTTACAGCTGCCTCTCATTCTTGTTATTATCTGCCACCCACTCAGTCTTCTAACAATACAGAAATAAAGACTTCCCCATTGTGGAATTTTAAATTGATAAATCCCTCCAATAAAATTCTGTTACATGATCAACGAGCACTAAGCCTCAATCAGGATCCCTGTTATTGCTATCAAGCATAACAAGAGAATATTCATTGGTGGATTTTGTTCATTTAGTTCATTTTCCATTACATTTTCGAATCTCTGTCTCCCTCTAACCTGTCTATCCTTACTGTTTACAGTCTAGAGACAAAGCCTGTTGAACCACAGATAATTCTGGTTAAAATATGTGTCATCAATAAGAGTCATCTTGAAATGTCAAATCATTAAACAAATTTTGTGTGTTCTCCCTAGTCTTAACCTCACACAACCACTTTTTTGTGTTTATCAACGCAATCCAATTTCCAGTATCCAAACGCAGCCACGTCCGGAAATAAATTGCAGAGAGAAGCACCAGGTAACCGTCACCACCCCCAAGCGTGCCTTGTGAGGCATATGTGGTAAGCAGCTCAACTTCCCCGGAAAAACAGGTGTATGGTGTCAATCCTCCCAGACTGAAAAGAAAGAAACATTTCATTACACTTCACTATTTGTTGACATTTACCGAAAACAACACTTAGCTGTTACTACCCTTCATTTGTGTCCTTACATATTGAACATCTAGCTGTAACACAACACACTTAGGCCCTTAACCCTGTGTAGATCAGTGTCATTTCCCTCTCCCAAGTCTTCCACTACAGTGTGTCAACATATGGCTGAAAATGGACCCTACAGCCTACTGGAAAGACTTGAAGGTGATAGTGAGTGACATGATGGGAAAAGTAACCAACTACCTGGCCTACAACCTCACTGGCCAGATGAATCAGATCGATGCCACCTGTCTGACACACAAGTAAATGACCTAAAGCTGCAGTCCAAACAGACACAAATGGTGCTAACACATGCCATGTGCCGCATAGACCAGCTAGATGCTGAAGCCCAAGAACTACGTAAGGTGTCCAAACAACATGAACAAGTGTCAACGAGAGAAACCGAATGGCCCCAGGAAGCCCTGACAGCTGCCAAGCACAGAAAGCAGCAGGCTAAAGCTGCCCAAGAGGACCTGGAAAAGAAACTCCAGCACACCGAGGTTCAACTGGAAAGGGCCGTGTTTGATTTTGAACTCTCGAAACAAGGCCTTGGAAGGCCATCTGGACATGTCCAGAACTGAAATTGAAACCCTGACCCAGCAACTTGAACTCACCCAAGATGAGCTCGACACGGTCAGAGATGAATTGAAACACTATTACGAGTTAAGGCGACAGTTTAATATGGACGGGCATCCCACAGCAGCCCCCCTGGTTGACCAAGCAGCATCCTACAACTGCAGTGAAAGGGTAAACATCCAAACAAACCCTAAAGCAGCACGTGGATTTTAAAGGACCTCGACAAGCTAGCAAGGAACATTGACAAGTTCACACCAGATCCTGCTGATGGTCACAAGATCAAAATCAAATCAAATCAAATCAAATCACTTTATTGTCACACTACTGTGTACACGAGTGCAACAGCAGGTGAAATTCTTGTGTGCAGTTCCGAGCAACATAGCAGTAATGACAGTGACGAGACATAAACCACTTTACAATAAACAACATATTACACAAAACAATTTACATAACAAACTTACACAACAATTTACATAACAAATGTACACATACCTACACAACAATTTACATAACAAATGTACACAATACACACAATGTAGAATACACACACTAGATACGGGTATAAATATATATATATACACTAACTGAATTGGGAGAATATATTGACAGAATGAGGATTTATAAAGTGCAGTGCTGATTGTTGATCGTGAGAGATCATGTGTTCAAAAGTCTTATTGCTTGTGGGAAGAAGCTGTCATGTAGTCGGGTGGTGTGGGTCCTGATGCTGCGATACCGCCTGCCTGATGGAAGCAGTGACAGCAGCCCATGACTCGGGTGGCTGGAGTCTTTGATAATCCTCCGAGCTTTCTTCACACACCGTCTGTTATATATATCCTGGAGGGAGGGAAGCTCACCTCCGATGATGTTTCTGGCCGTTCGCACCACCCTTTGCAGGTCTTTGCGGTTGTGGGCGGTGCTATTGCCGTACCAGGCGGTGATGCAGCCAGTCAAGATGCTCTCAACAGTACTAGTGTAGAACAGTGTGAGGATGTGTTGGTTCATTCCAAACTTCCTCAGCCGTCTCAGGAAGAAGAGGCGCTGGTGAGCCTTCTTCACAACGGCCTCAGTGTGGACGGACCATGTGAGTTCCTCAGTAATGTGGACACCGAGGAACTTGAAGCTGCTGACTCTCTCCACCGGTGCTCCATTGATGGTGATGGGGGTGTGTTCTCTGTCTTTCTTCCTGAAGTCCACCACAAGCTCCTTGGTTTTACTGACGTTGAGGGAGAGGTTGTGCTCCTGACACCAGCGTGTCAGAGTGTGCACCTCCTCTCTGTAGGCTGTTTCATCATTGTCAATGATCAGACCTACTACCGTCGTATCGTCAGCAAACTTAATGATGGCATTGGAGCTATGTGTCGCCACACAGTCATGTGTGTAAAGGGAATACAGGAGTGGGCTGAGAACACAGCCCTGCGGGGCTCCAGTGTTGAGGGTCAGTGGTGAGGAGATGTTGCTGCCCATTCTAACCACCTGACGTCTGCCTGACAGGAAATCCAGGATCCAGCTGCACAGCGAGCTGTTTAAGCCCAGAGCCCGGAGTTTCACATCAAGCTTGGAGGGCACTATGGTGTTGAATGCTGAACTGTAGTCTACAAACAGCATTCTCACATATGTGTTCCTTTTTTCCAGGTGGGAAAGAGCAGTGTGTATTGTAGATGCAATAGCATCATCAGTGGAGCGGTTTTTACGGTAGGCAAACTGCAATGGGTCCAAAGAGGTGGGCAGAACAGAGCAGATGTGATCTCTGATCAACCTCTCAAAGCATTTGCTGATGATGGGGGTCAGAGCAACAGGACGCCAGTCATTTAAACAAGTGATTTTGGCTTGCTTCGGTACAGGCACAATGGTTGATGTTTTGAAGCATGTGGGGACTACAGACAGGGAGAGGGACAGGTTGAAAATGTCCGTAAAAACACCAGCCAGTTGGTTCGCGCATGCTCTGATGACGCGGCCCGGAATGCCGTCTGGACCCGCGGCTTTACGAACGTTCACCCGTCGGAAGGATCGGGTTACATCCGCAACAGAGACGGAGAGTGAACCATCATCTGTAGTATCGGCCGCGAGTGCTCTCTCCGCGAGGGCGGTGTTGTTGTTCTCGAAGCGAGCATAAAATGTATTAAGCTCGTCCGGGAGAGAGGCAACGGTGTTCATGGCGGAGTTTTTATTCTGTTTATAGTCCGTGATGATGTTAATTCCCTTCCACATACTTCTGGAGTCAGTGGTGTTGAACTGACCTTCAATTTTGTGCCTGTACTGGCGTTTGGCTGTGCTGATGGATTTACGGAGGGCATAACTGGCTTGTTTACGCTCCTCCGCGTTCCCGGAATTAAAAGCGGTGGTCCACGCAGTAAGTGCCGCGCGAACATCGCCGTTAACCCAGGGTTTCTGGTTGGGGTAGATCCGTATGTTTTTCGTCGGAACAACGTCCTCTACGCACTTCCTGATGAAACACGTTACGCTATCAGCGTAAACCTCGATGTCGTCATCGGAGGCAGACCGGAACATCTCCCAGTCCGCGTGATCAAAACAGTCCTGTAGCGCAGAGTCTGATTGGTCCGACCAGCACTGGATCATTCTGAGGGCGGGTGATTCCCGTTTCAGTTTCTGCCTGTAAGCGGGCAGAAGCAGAACGGAAGAGTGGTCAGATTTGCCAAATGGTGGGCGGGGGAGGGATTTGTAGCCATCCCGGAAAGGAGAATAGCAATGATCCAAAACCCGGTCCCCTCGTGTGTTAAAGCTGATGTGTTGGTGGTATTTTGGTGCTATTGTTTTGAAGTTGGCTTTGTTGAAGTCCCCGGTAACAATGAACGCGGCCTCAGGGTGCGCGGTTTCCTGCTCACTTATACTGCCATACAGTTCCCTAAGTGCCCGGTCTGTGTCGGCTTGTGGGGGGATGTACACAGCAGTGATAATGACCGCTGTGAATTCCCTCGGTAGCCAGAATGGTCGACACAGAAGCATGAGAAATTCCAGATCAGGAGAGCAGAAAGACCTGATAAAATGTACATTTCTCTGATCACACCATGATTTGTTGATCATAAAACATACACCTCCACCTCTGCTTTTACCTGAGAGGTCTTTCCCTCTGTCCGCTCGGTGCACGGAGAAACCCGTGGGTTCGATAGCCGTGTCTGGAATCTCCGCGGACAACCAGGTTTCCGTAAGACAGATAACACAGCATTCTCTCGTCTCTCGTTGGAAAGAGATCCGCGCTCTCAGCTCGCAGAGCTTGTTGTCCAGAGACTGAACATTTGCCAGTAGTATACTGGGTAGCGGGGGGCGATTTGCGCGACGTCTTAATCTGATGAGAACGCCGGCTCTTTTTCCTCTTTTCCTTCTGCGTTTCCGCGGCCGGGCAGCCCAGACAAAGGGCTCCGCTGGCGTGTTTGTAAACCGCGGGTCGGCATTGAGGAATGTGAAGTCCGGTTTTCGGTGTGTGATTGCCGAACCAATGTCCAAAAGCGTTTGTCTGTCGTACACAATAAGGCAGACAACATCCAAGACAAAAAAACACAGAACTGTAAACAAAACAAACAATAAACTGCAGTGTTTTGACGGAGCTCGCGACGCAGCAGCCATACTCGGCGCCATCTTGAGACTACACTTACCTGCGTGACATAAACCTTCACCTAAATAGGAGTCCTCAGATGACTAACAGAGACACTTTATACCTACTATTAATAACATCCTGCTATGAGGTAAAAGGTTTTCTTGACAGACAATCAAACCACACAAAGTCTGACTACCAACATCTGAGAGAGACCCTGGTTAAAGAATTTTCAGACCCAGAGTCTGGACAAGAACTGTTTACCACCCAGAACACCAAACAGGGATGAAAATAAACCATACAAGCCTTTGTCTGTAGACTATGTCAAGACTAATTCCTGTCTCGGAACAAACCGGAGATGGAAGAAGAATTTGACTTTAAAACCATCTTCCTCCGAAACATGTATCCCACGGTGAGATATCATCTAGGAGTCACGGCCTGTCATCGAACGATGAAAGCTCAACAACTGCGTAACTTAGCACACAAGGCTTATGTGAAACAAAGAATGGCTTCGAAAAGGGCCCACAAGGCATCGTCAGTCTCAAGCCTTACCCCTCAAGACCAAGGGCTGGCAGCATAAAATGTGGCATCACCGCAAAGCCAGTTTCTTCGGCATAGAGCAAACTAAAACACATGGCGCTCAAGAGCGTGACCCCCACATCAGTGCCAGACCCATTCGCACATCCAACCACTGGGTGAAACTGTGGAACAGACCACGTCCCTCAAGCAGTCCAAAAGAAAGGATGACATGGGAACAAAGATGTACAAAGGCAACCGACGACAAAAGCCATTGCAACACCATGCAGACAGACACAGAACTGAGCCGGCACATGAACACAGAACAAAGCCTGCTCACGAACCAGATGAGCCACCAGCAAAAAAACTCACCAGAACCGCTGAAGCTACTCACAGCATACTTCAAGCAGAATCCACACAAGGTCGACCATAAAGACATTTCATACTCCTCCTGTCATACTCAATGACAGGAATACAGGCGCCAGGCACAGAGTTACTGACACGGCACCGGCTTATGGACTGAAAATTCAGCCATTAGCCTCAACCACATCTTATTTCAACATTACAGAAACTCAGTCATACAACAGCTCATGACGAGTTATATATATACACATCAAGAACTGTGAAAAAGACTTCAATGAACTGTGGCTTCATCAGCACCCACAGTCACCTAGAGGATCCAGATTATCCAAGACACAAAGCGCCAATCTCCAAATGGGTCCACTGAAACCAAGTCAACAGAAACAATCTCCAAGACCAGAAAAGGGGGGGAGTTTGAAACAGTCTGACACAGGTTGACATAGTCTGACAGAGTTTACAACAGTCCCTTAATGCACCCAAACACTGTAGGGAAATAACCCATTAGTTTCCTCATAGACAAGGCACCCAACATTACTTTAAGGTACTCAGAAACCCTAACTACACTAAGTCCATATAAGGTCACACTAACCACTCAACATTGGTTATGTAACTTACACATTGTGATAAGAAAAAACACTAAAATTGGCAAAATGCTAAAGCTAATTCCATTTAGCTAGCAAGAAAGTCAAGGGCATTATATCAGGATTGACTCCTTATGCTTTTTGCTCACGAGCCACTATGAATTCACAGAGCATTCAGAAAGCCTTGTGCGAATAAAACATTTATCCGTGATATGCCATGATATTGTGGACAAAGAAACCATCCCAATTAAATTAAAGGAACTTAACGCATTACACTACACAACTGAACCATGCAGATCAATTTCCAAAAGAACGCAAGCCTTCAAATTATGACTTAGCCTTGGGTTCTTCCCGAGGTAACCAAATTACCCTTTACAGGTTTCTAAACCACTTAAGATAATTAAGGATGACTCTAAAACACGAACAATCATAGAATAGTCCAAAAGTACCAAAACAGCCCAAGAATCCTCAATGTTAGAACACTTCCTGAATAACTAGTTATTCTGCACCAGTTCTTTAGCTTTGATGGAGGTGTTGTCTTGTTGTTGTTTGTTTGTCTTCTACTGCTTGTTTTCCAGCGATTGCAGATGTTTGCTTCAACTTCAAACATCTTCAATCGAAAAGGGGATATGTAGAATTATACACGCAGAAGAATTGAAACGACATGATTTGAATCTAGGAAAATCCCAACCTTTGCAATCCTGCAATTCTTCACCGTCATAAATTAGACGGTCCAGACATCAACATTGCTCAGAAAGGCCCCTGAGCACGACCTCCTGAACTTCCACACACACACAGCAAATATCAGAGTGTTCAATGTACTCTACAGGAGTACATTGAACACTTGTTTCGGTGTATATATAGGTCCAAGAGTTCGGTGTTCAATAAAAACTGTAAAAATTGTTAAATATATAACCTCAAAATAGTTACATTTGAACACCTGGAGAGTTCATTTGACACCATTTCAGTGCTTTTGAACACCTGCAGTGTAAACCTAGAACCTTCGGTAAGGAAAAGAATGACTCCATTGTCAGTGCTTTCGGTGCACTTTGCAGCGTTCATTATTTAACACTTGGAGAGTACAAATGTACTCTAAAGCTGGTACTTTTTTTTACAATGTTTCAATAGATTTCAACACCTGTAATGTAAACCTATAACTCTCAGTGAGTGAAAAATACTCCAAGTCTGTTTTATTTAACAATTAGTGTGAAAATGTACTCCCATTGGTGTCACCATTTCAATGCTTTCAAACTTCAGTGGACACATTCAAATCTTGAAAACATTTTATATTCAACAATATTTGACATAAAATGACTATTGTGAAAAACAATGTTCACGTATGTTCAAAAACCACAAACTCATAAAAACACACTCATACAAACACAGGAACCATACATTGGTAATCTCTGTCAAAACCATCAGTAGTTTGCAGATCAAATGGCTTAAAAAGTACAATTTATCAACTTTAAGCATGGAAACATTCTGATAATTTCCCTGTGTCACATGAAAGGAATTAAAATGCTCTGCAAAACAAATTGTCTGAAAGTCTTTGTCCGTGCAAACTAAAAGGCCTAGACGATACTCCATTCCAAAACAAGTGATCCAAGAAGTCAGATCAACTTCACTGTCTAAGTCAACCATGTGGCAAGTCAATGAGCTGAACAGTTTTTACTGGCCCACAGTCAATAATTTTAAATGGCATTGATTCCCAATCGTATGCTATAGCCATCTGATGTTTTTGGGCTAATGACTTTGTTATATTTTTGAAATTTTTGATTTTCTTGAAAAAAATTTTGTGTTCTTGAAAAATCTATATTTGGCTTCAAATCTCATTGATCAAACATGTAGAATTCGACCTATTTTTCAAATGACTCTGGGGTAATGAATCATGAAGTGATGTTTAGGGATCATTCTGCGATGTTGGTAAAGCTCTTTGAAATGTTGATGATGTTCAACAATGAGATGTTTCAGACAAACTGTACTGTCATTCCATCAGTAACAAATGGAGAAAATATAATGTTCATAATTTGCAACAGAAGCAACAAGAGTCTATACTATTTCCTTCTTGTAAAACATCTCCAAATATCAAGGGCATATTCCGGATTAAGCAAAATTTTGAATGGCATTGAGACCAATTCCGTTTCTAGTCTGCTCCAAGTTTATTCTGGTTGGATGATTTCATTCAACAAAGCCATAATTGTACGAGTATATTCGGTTACAAACATCTATCTTGGATATGATTTTGTTGTCTGAGAGGTAAGCAAACGTCTCGGTTATGTATGTAACCTCCGTTCCCTGATGGAGGGAACGAGACGTTGTGTCGAAGAAGCGACACTAGGGGTCTCTCTTGAGTGCCGAAAGATGCCTTTGATCTATGAAAAAAGGCCAATGAGAGTTGGCAAACAGTATTTGCATACCCCGCCCCCGGACATACGGGTATAAAGGCGAGGGAAATACGCTCGTTCATTCAGGATTTTCCAAGCCTGGCTGGGCCTCTTTTCTCTCTATGTTTTCTCGGCATAGAGCAAGAGCAGCAGAGGCCCTTACCACATCGAGGGAAGGGGGTCTTACCCGAATTCCTATTCTTTCAGGGGGAAAAGACCCTGCGGAGGCCGCACACACCCGAAAGGGGAGGTAGGGGTGGCAAGATACATCACATGGCCTCTTGGGTCACATGTGGGAAGAATGACATGGTGGTAGATCCAACCTCGAAGAGGGGGGAGTTGCTACAACACGGCGACCGGAGGGCAGCGAAGGACTGCCTAAGGGAGACGCGGGTCAGCTCGTAAGGTGACCGTACTGCGGAAGTACACACAGGAGGAGTCTGTGTAGGAGGCATAACCTGTAGAGCACCTATTCCAGTAGGGATAGCCTGGGGTACCCGTAGTGGACTGGGCCGGCAAGTTCCTCCGCTGAACTGTTGAGGACCCAAAAAGGGCTAGGGAGGAATCGACCAGGAGCCTAGATGGGGTCTCCTGGGAAGAAGGCACGCTGTTCTACCTCGACAGAGTGAAAGGGCGCTGGACACAAGCGATTCACCCAGTCAGACCGTGGACGTGTACCGAGTTCTACGGACTCGGACCTGAGAAAACATGGGACAAGACTGACTCAACCCTGAGATTGTAAAATCTCACAAAGGTATTAGGTGTTGCCCAGCCCGCAGCTCTGCAGATGTCTGCTAGGGAGGTGCCCCTAGCCAGTGCCCATGAGGACGCCACACTCCTAGTGGATCCCAGGAGGGGAACAGGTTTAGCCGGGGAGGGTTCAACCTCCGGGCACCTCTTAGGAACCTGACGATTAAGTCGTGTTTGCCCAGAGACTTGCCATCTACTGGGTCGTGGTGAGCTGCAATAGCGGCAACATACACCTTCAAGGTAGAAGGGGACAGCCTCCCCTCCAACCTCTCCTGTAGGAACAGGAGGACCGACCTAACTGCGCACCTCTGTGGGTCTTCTGCCCTGGAAGAACACCAATTCACGAACAGACGCCATTTCAGGGCGTAGAGTTGCCTGGTAGAAGGGGCTCTGGCTTGATTGATCGTGGCTACGACCGTGGGTGGTAGACCAGCTAGATCTTCCGCGTCCCATCCAGGGGCCAGACGTGGAGTTTCCAAAGGTCTGGGTGCGGATGCCAGAGCGTGCCCCGTCCCTGAGAGAGAAGGTCCCTCCTCAGGGGAATTCGCCAGGGAGGGCTGTCGTAAGGAGTACGAGGTCCGAGAACCAGGTCCGTGTGGCCCAGTAAGGAGCCACGAGTGTGACTTGCTCCTCGTCCTCCCTGACCTTGCACAGCACCTGTGCAAGAAGGCTCACTGGGGGGAAAGCGTACTTGCGCAGCCCCACCGGCCAGCTGTGGGCCAGTGCATCCGCCCCGAGGGGAGCCTCTGAGCGGGCGTACCAGAGCGGGCAGTGGGATGTCTCTCAGGAGGCAAACAGGTCTAACTGGGCCTTGCCGAACCGTTCCCAAATCAGCTGAACCGAGTGGGGGTGGAGCCTCCACTCTCCGCCAGGCAAGCGTTGTCGTGACAGCACGTCCGCTATCACATTGAGGTTGCCAGGGATGTGAGTAGAACGCAGCGACTTGAGACTCTCTCCAGAGGAGGAGACGACGGGTGAGTTGTGACATGTGGCGGGAGCGTACGCCGCCTCGGCAGTGGTGCTGTCCGACCTGACTAGGATATGTTCGTCCCGAATTAACGGAAAAGTACAGTCAGCAACTCGAGGCAGTTGATGTGCCAACGCAGCTGGGCCCCTTTCCAACGGCCTGAGGCTACGTGCCCATTGCAAACGGCGCCCCAACCCGATCTGGAGGCGTCAGTTTTGACCAGGACGCGTCGGGACACCTGCTATAGGGGTACTCCTGCCCGTAAGAGGTCTGTCCAGGATTTGAATGTTTGATGGCAGGCGGGGGTGATTGTCACCCGATGCGTGCCGTGGCACCATACTCGTCTCGGGACTCGAGTCTGAAGCCAGTGCTGAAGCGGTCTCATATGCATCAACCCCAGCGGCGTGACCGCCGCAGAGGACGCCATATGCCCCAGGAGCCTCTGGAAAAGTTTTAAGGGGACCGCTGTGCGGCGAGGCACTTCAACACTGACTGGGCACGCTCGTTGGTGAGCCGTGCCGACATTGAGACCGAGTCTAACTCCATACCGAGAAAAGAGATGCTCTGGACTGGAGTAAGCTTGCTCTTTTCCCAGTTGACTTGAAGCCCCAAACGGCTGAGGTGCCGAAGCACCTGGTCTCTGTGGGCGCATAGTAACTCTCGCGAGTGGGCCAGAATAAGGTAATTGGTAATTGAGTATGCGAATGCCGGCTTCTCGGAGCGAAGGTGAAGACGCGAGGGGACAGAGACAAGCTGAAGGGGAGGACTTTGTACTGATACGCCTGGCCCTCGAATGCAAACCGCAGGAAGGGGCGGTGTCGGGGCAGGATGGAGATGTGGAAGTATGCGTCCTTCAGGTCTACCGCCGCAAACCAATCTAGATGCCGGACGCAGGTTAAGATGTGCTTCTGCGTGAGCATTTTGAACGGGAGTTTGTGGAACGCTCGGTTGAGAACTCGCAGGTCCAAGATTGGTCGTATGTCGCCGCCTTTCTTGGGTACGATGAAGTAAGGGCTGTAGAAACCCTTCTTCATCTTGGTTGGAGGGACAGGCTCTGGTCTTTGGCCAGAAGAGTAGCGATTTCCGCGTGCAGAGACTGGGCGTGTTCGCCGTGTACTGCGGAAAAGCGGATGCCCATGAAGGGGGGCGGAGGCCTGGCAAACTGAATTGCGTAACCGAGTCAGATGGTCCAGGCCAGCCAGCGAGATGGGTTGGGAAGTGAAAGCCATGCGTCCAACCTCTGCACTAGGGGCCTCAAAGGGAAAGTTAATTTTGACGTACCCAGCGGAGCTTCGCAGCGGGCGGAGCAGGTAGGGCAGCGTTGGGCGGTGACAGAGCGACCCGCGGCTGGGGTGCTGAGAAAAGACTCAAAGCACTTACCTTGCTCCGCACACCCGGCAGGGGGCGGGTTAGCGATTGAGGAGGAGGTCCAGGGTAGGCGTCCTCTGGACTCGTCGGAGCCAGCCGGCCGGGGAACAGTCGTGGGGCTGGAGAAGGGTGGTCCGTGTCCAGGGAGCCGGGACTGTTGAGATCTAGAGGCAAAGAGCCGTGAGAACTGCATTTGTGGGCCAGGTGACCAAGAGACATAGGAAATAGCTCTTTTATTGAGAATGTGGGTACCGCAACCCCATCTAAGGGGGGGGGGGGCGCCAAATGAAATTGTTTAAGAACAAAAGATTCTCCTCCCGGCCCTCCACCGGGGGACGGAGCGGACTTACCACCTCCGGAGCTAACGTCTGTGTCACTGGGTCATCCGTCTCAGGAGTGCCTGGGAGCCTTACGGGTCCTCGAGGGTGTCCGAGCAATGGGGGGCGTCTGCTTTCTGCGGTGAGCTCGACGCTGGGGCTGAGAGCTGGGCCCGGGTTGAGGCGGAGCAGATTTCTTGGCTGCAGGGTGAAGCCCTCGGCGAGCAGACGGGGCAGTGGCCTTGGCGGCAGGTTTGCGGTGAGTCAGGATGTGAGAGATGGCCTCCGTCTGCTTTTTCACCGTGGAGAACTTCTGGGCGAAGTCCTCGAAGGTGTCGCCAAAGAGGCCAAGCTGGGAGACAGGGGCATCAAGGAAGCGAACTTTGTCGGCCTCACGCATCTTGACCAGGTTGAGCCAAAGATGACGTTCCTGGACCACAAGGGTGGCCATCGCCTGTCTGAGTGCCTGCGCAGTGACCTTCGTGGCTCTGAGGGCGAGGTTGGTCACTGAGTACAGTTCCTGCAGCACATCGGGGTCAGGGCTACCCTCGTGCAGATCCGTGAGCGCCTTGGCCTGGTGGACTTGCTGGATGGCCATGGTGTGCAAGGCGGTGGCGGCCTGTCCCGCAGTGCTATAGGCTTTGGAGTTCAACGAGGATGACGTCCTACAGGCCTTGGAATGGGGTACAGGGCGCCCGCGCCAGGTGGTAGGGTCACCGGGACAAAGATGGTGCTCTCCATGAAGACGTCAGCTCATCATGCACCTCCGGGAAAAACGGGACTGGGGGGGGGCATGGCTGTGCCAGACCCCAGGAACCAGTCATCCAACCGAGACGGGTGTGGGGAGGATGGAGGGTTCTAATCCAGCCCCACCCCGACGGCGGACCAGGCAAGCATGTCGGACATCTGCACGTCAGCCTCAGCCTGGGCATGCTGGCCCGAAGTGGAGTGGCGTGCTTTCTATTGAAAGCGAGCCGCGACCGCAACGTTGCCATGGTCATGTTCTCGCAGTGAGAACATGAACCATCCACAAACACTGCCTCGGTGTGATCGGCGCCCAGACACACGAGACAGCGCCTGTGGCCGTCAGAAGCGGAGAGCACTCTACCGCATCCAGGAACTACACAGGGGTTGAATGGCATCTTTATAAAGACGCGTCCTGAAAAGGACGTTCAACACCACTGTGTATTGCTCTTTCAGAGAAATAAACTCTTTCACAGAGAAAATTGCTCTTTTTAATATAAACTCTTTTAACTTTGTGCTGTCGAAGCGCCCAGGGGCAAACTGCAAGCCGGCAGAGAAGAGAAAAGACGCTGGAGTGCACAGTAAATCCAACAGGAAAGCAGAGTGTTCAGAAGCAGGATCAGTTGTGAAATTCGCAGCTGGCTGCATACACACGACCATCAGCTCCGAAGAAAATTATTGAATGAACGAGCGTATTTCCCTCACCTTTATACCCGTATGTCCAGGGGCGGGGTATGCAAATACTGTTCGCCAACTCTCATTGGCCTTTTTTCATAGATCAGAGGCATCTTTCGGCGCTCAAGAGAGACCCCTAGTGTCGCTTCTTCGACATGATGTCGAAGTGAGCGACAGGCGGTGAACAGCAACTTCAGCTCAAATTGCCCCACTCCTTACAATATGTCATACATAATGTATACAGCATAATTTTTATGAAAGTACTGTAGATCATTGAATAAACATTGTCACTTAACTCCAAATGTGGATGGCAGTGTAGGATCTACCATGAGGTCATTGCAATGCTGAGCATGCAGTGCTTTATTACGCAATGTTCTTCTTGGATCATCATCACTGAAAACACTTTGCGAGGTCTGATTGTCTACTAGACAAAAGTGACAAAAATGGTTTGCACTGAATGATTCAACATAACCGAGTAATGTGTGCAATCCCAAATTGTCTCCAGTTACTTGTGCAATTGTTCAGTGAACTGGTTCATCAGAGAAAGGAACTTAAATTCCTGTACACTCAAGGACTTTCAGATCACGTACAAGGGGCTATAAGATTAAATCAAATCCATACTTCTTCACATCCTCAGTATGAAAAAGTGCTAAAAGATTAATATTCATAAGAGCAGAGTTTATCTTTGGAGATAGGTTTCGTAAAACAAAGTATATACTTCCAACCTTATGGATACCATGCTTGGATCTGAGTGGATTTGCCATTTCAAAATCATTGTAGAATATCTGTATTTGGAGAGAGTTTGGTTTTTCAGAGAATAGGGGGTGATCTTTAAAATAGTTCCAATCACAGAAGTCTTTGTAAAACCCAGTTTTCTCACAAGGCTGCACAAAATGATCACAGATCTCTTGGTTGGTGAATATGAACTTCAAAGTTTGCAATAGAGGAATATAAACAAATTTGTCTGTAATGGGAACTTGATCATATGTGCCAGTGGTTCAATTCCTTCTAGTGTCATACCTCACTCCTAGGGCTACCTCAACAGGTTCTACAATACCCCATTTCTCACTGAAATGTTTTTTCATTTTTGTCTCAGTGTTCAGTTTGCTAAATGGATTTTCAAGGTTGTCAAAATAATCGTAAAACTTTGTTCTGATCTCCTCATCGTTAAGGAGTAATTTTACAACATCATCTTTAACATTTGAATGCAATTCCTCTACAAGTTCCTCCATATTTTTCAACAACAGTTGTTAAGACATTAGTAGCCACACCAAAGCCTTGGAATTTTGCAATAAGGGATGCCCACATTTCTTGGGTATGTTGCCTGATCTCATTACAGCTTTGAGAATTCTCTGGTTGCTCTGGAATTAAATTAACTATGGGTTCATCAGATACGTCAACTATGACGGATTCGTTCTCAAATTGATCTAGACTTTTGGCACTATGTTTGTTATGGAGATGTTTTCTAAAGCCTGAAAAATCAAAAATCTCTGGTGGCATCCAGTCTAGTCAAACATCAATTGAAACTTCTTACCAGGATAAAAGGCATGGAAAACTTTGAGATGACGGATTTACATTTGAATGGTAACAAAACTAGACTTGCAAACAAAGCATCTAAACATCATAACTCTTTAGTTGAGGAGCTTAGCTCTTAGGTCCTTGACTCTGGGAGTTTCGTGAGAATGACCTACATCAATGTTGTAGATGGTGGTCTGCACAAATGTGTACATTCCATTTAAGGCCTGGTCATAGTTGATTCCGAAATCATAATGTGCTTTGAAAAGTTCATCAGAGGCTGACAGGGAAGACTTGCCCTTGCAGGGAAGGAGATCACCATCCAATGCAATGCAGTACTCATGGATGTGCTTTCTTGTCGTCACAACTGCCAGGATGTAGGGCTGCCTCCGCTGGTTTGGACCAGAGTGCTCTTGAAGGCTGCGACATGACTGTAAGATAACAATAAACTGAAATTTATCTACACTGAACATCATATTTTGATGGTTAAGTCACACTCTGACCTTTGATGGCACAGTTGGCTTTTCGCATGCAGGATGTGATAAGGCAACCAAGGTTTTTGTACTATGGTCACACAAAGAGAATAAATAGAGAGGTCATCAATGTTGTTTACTTTATCACATGTCCCTGCAAACTCCAATACGCTGGCAAGACAAACAGACAGCTAAAAATAAGAATGAACGAGCACAAGACTGCAGTCAAAAGAGGTGAACCCCACTCTCTATTCACTATGCACTTCAAGGAGGCAAAACATAAATTATCAGACTTAAAATTCTGTGGAGGTGACATTGAAAAGAAACAGTGGGGAGGGTTACACAATTGCCTTTTGACAATGGCCATTGCCATTAGAGATCTGGACACACTGACCTTATGAAACTTGACTTCATGGTCCACAGCTTCCTGGGTACTGATCTTTACAGCTTCCTTTTTTACAATTGGAGGAGCTGGCAGGAGGTAGACCAGCTGTAGCAGTGAGGCCATGTCACTATCCCAACCTGAGAAGGCAGGAGCACCTGCTTTAACAATACTAGGGCTGCAACTAAAACTTTTTTTGATAATCGATTAATCTGTCAATTATTAATCAGTTAGTTGGATTAAAAGGCCAATTTTTGTTTTCTGGGTATATTCGGGTAATTTTTATTCTGCACAATGCTCTCCTTCAAACATTGTGCAAATTGAAGCCTATGAAAATGGTAGAAAATTAATCTACGTGGGCTATGCTATACATTGTGAAAATATATATTTTTTATAATAACGTTAATGCTAAAATAAAAACAAAAGCACAAACTAAGTGTAAACTGGTTAGAGGTTGAATGTTCTACAGTAACACACATTACATTTCCTGAACACAGTAAAGTGACTATTCAGTAAATGTATGAGATATTTAACATTTATATACAATTACATAATCTCATTAAAGTTACTGCTCTCATAAAAACACAATTACTTTTGTTTCATGTAGTTTAAAACTAAATACAATGTCAAACAACATATTTGATAAAAATAAGTATTTTAGTCAAGGGTTAATGCGGTTCCATTCCGAGCTGTTTGATTGATGCACGGACTTGCGCTCATTCAGTGAAGTTTACCGAAGACTCAATTACTGTCAGGACTTTGTGTAAAATGCTGAGGAAAACACATCTCGAAACACATTAAACATCACACACATTTGTCGCAGCATCTGACAAGACAGGCCACGTTAATACAATTACAAGTCAGTTCGAAGCACTTAATATAAATCATTCTCATGTTTTGGATTGTGCAATTTTCCCACAGTGCCTAACTCTGCGACCTCTGCTCTGTTTTTCAGATGCTTTTATGCATAGGAATGCATTTTCCACCATTGTGAAGTGACATCACTGACTGGGATTTTCCACAGTGACGTCACAGACCCAACTAATCGATATTGAAATTCTTTCTCGATTATTTCCATTATCGATTTTATTGATTAGTTGTTGCAGCCCTAAAAAATATTATTTGTCTACACAACCATTTGTCATGGTAAATAAATTAAATAAGTCGACATTTGAAAGATACACATCAGATTCATGTCAATTATTTACCTGGGACCTCGTCATCCTCATCAGTGTTCTCCTCTGCAGACTGGATGAGGTGGTCAAGCAGGGGTGTCTTGCTGAGGTCCTTGGCTTGCTCTATTACTTTGGCCTTCAGGAAATCCCATTTCTCAAGGAGTTTGATGAAGTCTCAGCTCCAAACAACAGGTCAAAGTCTTGCGCCACCTAAAGGGGAGGAAGCAAGCATATGTGTATTTGATGATGGTGGTATAGTTGTAGGTGACCATTTTCACCTTTGAACAGCTGTTGAAAAGGAACCTTGTGCTCGGTCCTTCATCTCTCCTGTCATTGCATATTTTGTAAGGATTTTCTCCCCTCCAGGCTTTTGTTCCAGAATTTTTTAGACAAGATGACAAAAAAATGTTATGCAAAAAATATACAATATTTACAACATAAGGAGAAATGTTCTGAAAAAACATCACCTTTTTGGCTTGTGAAGAACTGTTATCAGACTTTTTGTAACTGTATGTAGACTTTTTGGGGACATCAGAGAAGGATCACTGTCCGATGAGTGTGATGATAGTGACAAGGTGTCTGTGCACGAGGACTGGACGGGAGAGTCTGAAAAGGGCAAACAGATAATCATTAAAAAAAAATTATTTCAGTCAATGTTTCCACAGGTTTAAGTGAGGAGAGGTTAAAAAAAGAGCATGGCGAGACTGCTTCCAGGAAACTGTTTTCTTCGCCATCTATAAATGACATGAGTTTTATTGGTTTATGTGGCCAGACTTTAAGCAGTTTAGGCCATGATACATTAACCACTAGATGGGAAGACTGACCGTTTTTTGAGAAGTACTCTGGTCAACAGACTTACCGGCTTTTTCACATATCCCTAATGTGAACAGATAGAGATGTAGTAAATTTAACAGAGAAAGCACAATTTGGACATTGGACTGTTTTGGTTGTGTGATAGCAAATAAATTACGATGTTAACACATTGGTATTGTAACCCTGCAATGCACACTGTAATTGTACAACCATTTACCAGAAACTGAAAGAACATTAACAATGGTCCACAGGATGTCTGCTTTTTCCTCCAGGATGTCGCGGAAGACCTCTTCGTCAACCTCTGTTCCACTGTCATCCAGCACATATATTTTGGCTGTGCACCGATGCTCCCCATCCAACCTGAGACATGAGTTTGTCTCAGGGTGTGATAGAGTGAGGTATGTAGCTCTTGGTTCAAAGAATCAAACAAAGGGTTTTGTTTACTGTTTTGTTGCACACGTGTCGAATGGAAGGTGCACATTCCATTGCGACTCATGTTTGTCTGCCTTAGTCTTTTGTGCCTGTAAACAAGTAAAGGAGAATATAATTTACACAAATACTGATATGTTTGTTAATGGTAAATCTCTTTGTCTTACCTTCTTCCTGGAACTCCCTAATAGGAGGGGCTCACGAACAGGAAGTCTGATTTATACTTTCCTAAAGGAGGAGGAGTTCAAGAATTGAGAATATTGAATGCATGTCTTTTAAGAGTCTCGTTGGTTTTTTATGATGAAAATAGAGCTGACAAAGAAGATGCTAATATTCATGTTTGAATGTTTGTTAAGTTTAATGTCATAAACAAGCTATGTAAAATGTTTTTGAGATAGCTTTGCTATTGGAATGTTTGAATCTGGGGGGAGGAGCCTCAACTATAAAAGAGTCCAATTGTTTGGACAAAGGGGAGAGAACAAAGGGTGACTGTTGGACCAGCAGCCAACGTGTTTGATGTTCCTCATGTAAATATTATTTTGCTATGAGTTTTTTCTCCTTTTTCTTTTGTTTGTATTTAGTTTTTTTTTCTGTACTGGAATTTTGGTGTCTAGCCACCTACAATTTACCTGTTACCCTGTTTGGAGCATGCCCAGAAGAGAAATTAAATCATCTCAAGAGACTTCAGAGTTTTTACTGTTTCTTGCTGCCTGTTTAGCCACAGTTAAGACCATCTTTACCACAAATGGAGGCTCCTCCCCCCCTTCCCACCGCTGCCACCATTTCTCCCTTTCCCCCCCTTCCGAGTGGGATTAGTCCGGTAAGCGGGACAAGTAATTAGCAATGAGATTTTTCTTACCTGGATAGTGCTCAATTGTAAATTTATATGGTTGCAGAGCCAGACACCAGCGCAGTATCCTCGAATTACTATTCTGCATTGCTTGCATCCATTTCAAGGCTCGATGGTCAGTTTGCTGGGTGAATTCCCACCCAAGTAGATAATATCGGAGAGAGTCAATAGCCCACTTAATCGCAAGGCCTTCCTTTTCAACCGTTGAATATCTTCTCTCTCTGTCAAAGAGTTTCCTACTCAAAAACAGTACTGGCCTCTCACTCCCAGACTCTCCTTGGGCCAAAACTGCTCCCAGGCCGACATCCGAGGCATCCACCTGCACAAGAAACCTCTTCGAGAAATCAGGGCCCTGCAAAACTGCTTCTTGACATAACATCTCTTTAAGTGTTGTGAAAGCTCCTTCGCACTCCCCTGTCCAGTGAAACTTAGAAGGACTCTTTTTGGTTAGATCAGTCAATGGTGTAGCCAGAGAGGCGAAATGGGGAATAAAACGGTGGTACCACCCAATTATACCAAGGAATGATTTCTTTGTCTGTGGTCTTTGAATGTTTGAATACACTTAAGCTTCTCCACCTGGGGCTTAATCTGGCCATGGCCTATGAGGTATCCCAAATACTTCACCTCTGTTTGTGCCCACGAGCATTTGATAGTGTTAATTGTGAGGCCAGCTTTCTGAAGCCTTAGTAGGATATCACTAAGATGATCTAAATGTTCCCGCCATGTTCCACTATATATCACTACATCATCTAAATATGCCGCTGCATATTGGTCACACCCAGCAAGTACATGGTCCATAAGTCTCTGGAACGTTGCTGGTGCTCCGTGTAACCCAAAAGGCATTACATTATACTGATATAGGCCTGTGGGGGTACGGAAAGCAGTATATGGCTTACAGGAGGAGTCAAGAGGCACTTGCCAGTCTCCTTTACATAGGTCCAGTGTAGTCATGTAACAAGCTTTACCCAGCCTTTCAATCAATTCATCTATTCGAGGCATTGGATAGGAATCAAAGCAGGATACGCTGTTCAGTTTTCTAAAATCTGTACAGAACCTCAGTCCACCATCTTTCTTGGGAACCAGAAGTATAGGACTTGACCACTCACTTTGGGAAGGTTCGATTATTCCCATCTCTAACATCGTTTCAACTTCCTCCTTCAGCTTCTCTACCATCCTCTCAGGAATTCGATAAGGCCTCTGTCGAATTGGAACTTCCTCTTTCAAGATAATGTTATGGGTGACCACTTTGGTACGCCCCAGTCTTTCCTGGAAGAGAGATGGAAAAGATTGACGTACCTCTACAAGTTGTCGTTGTTGTAGTTCACTTAAATGTAAATTAAGGCCAGGATCCTCCGTTGGAAGTCGAATTGGTTCCATCTCTAACTCATCTTCTTCCTCCACGACTGCCCGCACCATCAGTACCACTTGATCTTTAGGTTCAAGTCCCCTCTCCTTAAACTCCCTCAGCAGGTTAACATGAAGGATCTGTTTAGGACGCTTCCTTTCAGGACACAGAATCTCATATGTTACAGGGCCAAGTTTTCGGGTGATGACATATGGGCCCTGCCACTTGGCCAACAGTTTGCATGTACCTGAAGGTAACAGTACAAGAACTTTCTGTCCAGGGTTTAGGTTTTTGTCTCTAGCATGACTATCGTACCATACCTTCTGTCTCTTCTGGGCATCGTGCAGATTTTCTTTGGCCAAAGTCCGAAATGTCTCCAACTTGTCCCTCATCTGCAATACATACGAGATGACACTGCACTGGGCTGGTTTCTCTGCCGTCCACTCCTCTTTGAGCATGTCCAGGGGACCTCGAACTTGCCTGCCATACAAAAGCTCAAAAGGAGAAAAACCAGTTGAACATTGGGGCACTTCTCTATATGCAAACAAAAGAAAAGGAATCCATTTATCCCAATCTCTACCAGTCTCAGTCACAAATTTTTTTAGCATGTTTTTTAGTGTGCCATTAAAACGCTCAACTAATCCATCAGTTTAGGGATGAAATGGTGTAGTTCGGATACCTTTAATGCCCAATTGGTTATACAGTACCTTCATCACATTAGCCATGAAATTAGTCCCTTGGTCAGTAATAATCTCAGAAGGTACTCCAACCCTGGAGATCAAGTCAATTAAACATTTCACAATATGTTTAACCCAGATGGATCGCAAAGGGTACAGGATATCTTGTTGCATAGTCACAAATTACCAGCGCAAATTGGTTACCTGAACTACTCTTCCCTAAAGGACCAATTATGTCCATACCTATTCGATCAAAAGGGGTACCAATGATTGGTAAAGGCTGCAAATAACTTCGATCTCCCCTACGGACAGGAGCTACAAGCTGGCACGCAGGACAGGTCTTATAGTAATCTTGAACTTCCTGATACATTTTGGGCCAGTAGAACCATTGACTAATTCGTCCATAAGTTTTCTGCTGACCTAAATGTCCAGACCAAGGTATAGTATGACCCAGATGTAAAATCATCTTACGCAGTTCAGTTGGCACAACCAATCTGGGACTCTCTGTGTCTGCCATATACAAAAGATTATCTTTTAAAATATACTGATCCCCACCAAATTGTGGTACACCCACAGGTTTGTCATCTACCTTACACAATTTTTTGTACAGAGGTTGTAAAGTAATATCTGACCTCTGCAATTCCCCAAAATTGTCAGGCACCCTCCATTGAGAATCAATTACATCTGACTCAGGTCCAGGGAGACATGGTACACTATCCTGAGCTTTAACTTTCCCCCTATGTTTGTCTTGCTTTCATTGACTTTTACTCTTTCTAACCTTCCCCCCAGACCCAAACAAATCCGAATGAGCATTAGGAAGGGGTTGTAGCCCTTTAGTTTGAGATCGGGTTACCACTGCACAAGTTTTGGGAGTTGCATTGATCAGATCAGTTAAAGAAGGAAAATCTTCACCTAACACCACATCATATGCCAGATTGTCAATTACCCCCACCCTCAACAAAAATGCCTGTTCACCAATAACCATGGATATATCAGCAGTAGGATAGATCTTTTCTTCCCCATGTACACAACCTAAACATACTGTATCCCCATAGTTTAACATTTCACAGTTCAATAAATGCGTTTTTACCAAGGTTTGCGTACTCCCTGTATCTACAAGTGCTTGCGCAGGATGACCATTGACAATTACTGATAACATATGTCTATGTTTGTCAGTGGATTTCACCAGATCATTGGACCTCTCCTCTCGGGGAACATAACACATGTTCGTTACCTTGGGTTTTCTCAATGGGCAAAACGATGCTTTATGCCTGGGCTGCTGGCAGTAAAAACAGATCAGAGGCCCCTTAGCAAAAGTAGAAGTTTTCCCCACTACTCCCACAGTCTGACCACTGGGCTCCTCAGTTTTACCCCTACCCACAGTACCTTTGTAAGTCCGTTGCGGTTCCTGATGTGCGGCCATATACCTCTCTGCCAATCTCGCAGCTTCCTCTCCAGTCTGGGGTTGATTTTCTTTAACCCAAGTCCTCACATCAGGACGAAGAATCCTCAAGTACTGTTCAAGAATGATAGTCTCTCCTATCTGATCCTTAGCCTTGACTTCAGGTCGCATCCACCTCTTGTACAACCCTTGAATTCGATTATAGGTCTCTCTGACACTCTCACTGGATGGCACTGTGAGACTCCTGAAGCGCTGTCGATAAGTCTCCTCCGTTACATTGTACTTAGCTAGTACTGCCTCCTTGATGTCCTCGTAGAAACCGGATCGTTGTTCATCCATCCCAGCATACGCTTCCAAGGCCTTGCCTGTCAACAGAGTGACAACTCGAGCTGCCCATTCATCCGTTAGCCATCCCCACGTTCTTGCAATACGTTCGAAACGAATAAAAAAACTCTCCACGTCTTCCCCCTCAATGAATTCAGGAATTCGTGGTTCATGATAACGTCGATACGGTACTGCAGGTGATTGACTTATAGCTTGTATGCTATCATCAACAGGGTGAGCTTGAGGTGAATACATCATACCTCTTATTGGTGGTGGATGAAAAGTTCTTGGTGTAGGTAAGGGGTGGTGAGTATGCTGGCTGACATGCTCTTCAAACCCCCATTCATTTCTAGGTTTCTGAAAAATGGTGGATTTCAAATCATGCAGTTCATCAAACAGAACTTTCTCATTTCTTTGTTGTTGTCTCATGAAATCTCTCATTTCAGTCAAAAATTCCTGTCCAATAACAACATTGTCTTTACTTTTCCGAGGAGTACTAGCTGTCCCAATCTTGGGTCTTACCACCACATCAGCCTCTCCTTCTTGAATATTGCCTGCTTGGTGAAACATGCCTGAAATGGCTTTCTCCTGTGCATCAGCCCCCAGCTCGAAATCCCCAACCTGAGCTTCCACTGTATCCTCTTCTCCCTCTGAGAACAAAACAGGATGTGCTCGGGTAGTCCGTTGAGGACCAACATGTCCTTTAGCAGTCATCTTGCTACTTCCAGTTTTCCTCTTCTACTGCCCGTTCCCGCAGAGATGTCATGATCCCACCACTGCCACCATTTGTGGTAAAGATGGTCTTAACTGTGGCTAAACAGGCAGCAAGAAACAGTAAAAACTCTGAAGTCTCTTGAGATGATTTAATTTCTCTTCTGGGCATGCTCCAAACAGGGTAACAGGTAAATTGTAGGTGGCTAGACACCAAAATTCCAGTACAGAAAAAAAAACTAAATACAAACAAGAAAAAGGAGAAAAAACTCATAGCAAAATTATATTTACATGAGGAACATCAAACACGTTGGCTGCTGGTCCAACAGTCACCCTTTGTTCTCTCCCCTTTGTCCAAACAATTGGACTCTTCTATAGTTGAGGCTCCTCCCCCCAGATTCAAACATTCCAATAGCAAAGCTATCTCAAAAACATTTTACATAGCTTGTTTATGACATTAAACTTAACAAACATTCAAACATGAATATTAGCATCTTCTTTGTCAGCTCTATTTTCATCATAAAAAACCAACGAGACATGCATTCAATATTCTCAATTCTTGAACTCCTCCTCCTTTAGGAAAGTATAAATCAGACTTCCTGTTCGCGAGCCCCTCCTATTAGGGAGTTCCAGGAAGAAGGTAAAACAAAGAGATTTACCATTAACAAACATATCAGTATTTGTGTAAATTATATTATCCTTTACTTGTTTACAGGCACAAAAGACTAAGGCAGACAAACATGAGTCGCAATGGAATGTGCACCTTCCATTCGACACGTGTGCAACAAAACAGTAAACAAAACCCTTTGTTTGATTCTTTGAACCAAGAGCTACATACCTCACTCTATCACACAGGGGGTACAAAGTGGGAGAACAATAATGTTTTTTATCTTAATGGGCAAAGCTATGGTAGACTAGCATGGTGCTAAGAATAAAATTTTATCTAAACGTGTATCTATACCAGTGGTTGCGTAAGATTTTCACATTGTGCTACATTCTGAAGGATATGGTCATAAAAATTCCACCATAATCTATTACTCTATTTTAACTTTCATATTTTAATTATAAGACATTTAATAGCTTTTGTTTTAATTCACATTTTAATTTTGAATCATGAACTTACAGGACATAGAAAAAAATAGGCTAGATTATGCATTTTTTTAAATATGAAGTCAAGTCAAGTGGTTTTTATTGTCGTTTCAACCATATACAGTTAGTAGAGTACACAGCGAAATGAGACAACGTTCCTCCAGGACCATGAAGAGAACAGATAATCAGAGACTGCGCATCACTTTTCATAGTCAGGGTTTGTACAGATTTTTAAGAGTTTAATTTAAGCACTTTTAAGGTCTCTAACTCAATTTTTCAAGCAGCAACAAAATTAAAGAATATAAACAGTGCCCCTTTAGTAAAACTACAAGCTAAAAGATTAAAATCTTCAATATGAATACAACTTATGTATATTCATTCACTCTTTGTACACTTGCAGTGGCAGCTCTATTAGTCTGTATTTACACAGTAAGACATGATGCAGAGATCTATATTGTCATATCAGATTTTTTGCCCTGTCCATTGCTATGGTTACTACTATCACGGAACAATCATTTACTGAACTCACTCTGGTAAAAGCGGTGGTCACTCCCGAAACTTTAGTCCTCTAAGCATCATGAAAAACTAAACTTTCGATTGGCTACAATGCGTACAATTCTGCAGACGTTGCAAATGTAAACTTTTGCTTGTGTAAATAGAAACCAGAGTGCTCACACAAATGTGCACGACAGAAAGAACATCCCCCCCACCCCCTCCTCCCTGCATTACAATTATATAATGATTCGATATTAATTAATTTAATAATGTTTTTAAAGAATTCATTCAAATAATTGTATTGGTATATTTGTCTCCGATTACCTTTGGAATGGCTGATGAAGGCTGATTCTCCCATAGCGGACACATCAGTATGTTTCTTGCATACAGAACAGGATGCCTTTCTGTCTGTTGATCCTCGACGCAATCAGTTTTTATTTATCATCTTCTAACCAGTTATCGATAAAATGACAGCAAGAAACATATCTTAATGTAGATGTTTGCGTGCCAGGCGAATATACGAGGCGCCAAATACATGGATTGACACATGACGTGCGGTGTCCGAGATTGGGAGTGGCAGCTAAGTAACAAATGAATGATGCATTTTCATTTTGAAATGTATCAATACTCTGGGATTGTAACACTCTGACATTTACTGTGCAGAGTTAAAGCAGACTTCTCTTTGAAAAAAGACTATCAGATTTGCACGACTCGAATACTAACACATTTCATCTTAATCCAGGAACATTCTACACAAAGTCACAGTACTTTACTGATTTAACCTTCTAAAATGTACAGAACACATTTAAATCCCCGATTTATACAATATCTAGGCTTGCTAGGTAATTCTGACAATTCCTTTGAACTGTGGTAACTTGTATAACTGACAAATTAATGATTATAGACTGATGTACCTCTTTAAAATGTGTGTAATGTTTTATCCATGTGGTATAACCAAGGAATTAACCAGTATGATCTGTAACCAGAGATTTTCATGTTTTGTTACCTACTCGTACAAATATGAATTAAAGAATGACAAATTTGGTATGCAAACACTCGCTTCGTTACATGGAGGAAGCTGATGACAATGAATATCATGTCTCTTGTACCATTCTCAAGATATAAAATTTCATGATTAAATATGCACTATTTTTGAGCTTGTTAATCTCTATGGTTTACACACCCATGAGAAGGCCTCGCTTCAAAGCCAACCACATCATTCATACAGACAATAACTATATGATATACAGAGGTCCAAAACATTGACGGAACAAACATTCGACCAAGAGCAAAGAACGCAAGGAAACACCACTACACGCAAGTACACCATTGTGCTCAAAGTGCTGGTGTATTTGCTAAATACTTTGGGTAATTCAATAGCAAATCAATGTAGACTCAAATAAGGGTAAATATTTTTTAAGGCTTTGTTAACAGACTCCATAAAGTTAATTTTCACTGTATCTGTCACTCTTTTCACCAACCTGTCTCATGTATATACTGTACAGTGCATCTGGAAAGTATTCACAGCGATTCACTTTTTCCACGTTTTGTTAAAAATTTATAAAATTTATTATTTTCCTCAAAATTCTACAAACAATACCCCATAATGACAACCTGAAAGAAGTTTGTTTGAAATCTTTGCATATTTATTACAAATAAAAACCACAAAAAAAATCACATGTATTCACAGCCTTTGCTCAATACTTTGTTGAAGCACCTTTGGCACCAATTACAGCCTCAAGTCTTTTTGTGTATGATGCTACAAGCTTGGCACACCTATTTTTGGGCAGTTTCTCCCATACTTCTTTGCAGGACTTCTCAAGATCCATCAGGTTGGATGGGGACATCGGTGCACAGCCATTTTCAGATCTCTCCAGAGATGTTCAATCGGGTTCAAGTCTGGGCTCTGGCTGGGCCACTCAAGGACATTCACAGAGTTGTCCCGTAGCCTCTCCTTTGTTATCGTGGCTGTGTGCTTAGGGTTGTTGTCCTGTTGGAAGATGAACCTTTCCCCAGTCTGAGGTCCAGAGCACTCTGGAGCAGGTTTTCATCAAGGATGTCTCTGTACATTGTTGCATTCATCTTTCCCTCGATCCTGACTAGTCTCCTATTTCCTGCCGCTGAAAAACTTTAGAGATGGTATTGGCCAGGTAATGAGCGGTGACTCGTTTCCTCCAGACATGACGCTTGCTATTCAGGCCAAAGAGTTAAATCTTTTGTTTCTCATCATCTGAGAGTCCTTCAGGTGCCTTTTGGCAGACTCCAGGTGGGCTGTCATGTGCCTTTTACTGAGGAGTGGCTTCCATCTGGCCACTCTACCATACAGGCCTGATTGGAGGAGTGCTGCAGAGATGGTTGTTCTTCTGGAAGGTTCTCCTCTCTCCACATATAAACGCGGGAGCTCTGTCAGAGTGACCATCGGGTTCTTTGTCACCTCCCTGACTAAGGCCCTTCCCCCCGTTTGCTCAGTTTGGCTGGGTGGCCAGCTCTAAGAAGAGTCCTGGCGATTCCAAACTTCTATTTATGGATGATGAAGGCCACTGTGCTCATTAGGACCTTCAATGCTGCAGACATTTTTCTGTACACTTCCCTAGATCTGTGCCTTGATACAATCCTGTTTCGATGTCTACAGACAATTCCTTGGACTTCATGGCTTGGTTTGTGCTCTAACATGCACTGTTGACTGTGGAACCTTATATAGACAGATGTGTGCCTTTCCAAATCATGTCCAATCAACTGATTTTAACACAGGTGGTCTCCAATCAAGCTTGTTTTCTCACAACATTTCTCAGATCAAGCGAGAAGTTCAAGGTGCGATCGTTCGGGCAGGCGATGTCCACCCTAGTTGTCCAGGTGTGCCACCTTTGGCTCGACCTGGTCGAGACGAAGGAGACTGACATGGTTCGATTCCTTGACGCCCCATCTCCCAGGTTGGCCTATTCAGCGACACCGGAGGACTTTTCCCAGCAGTTCTCGATGGTTAAGGAGCAGATGGAGGCCATCCAACACATCCTGCCTTGGCACAGCTCAAGATCCCATACCTCATCTACTCGTTGCCAAGGGCATGCCCCTGCAGCAGCAACACTGGCTCCATCACAGCCCACCCCAGTAAGCCGGCTGACGCAAAGACGCATTTCAGTGAGCATCCGGCATCAAGATTGGTTCACGCCAGTAGACCTGAAGGATGCGTACTTCCATGTCTCAGTTTTACCTTGACACTGCCCCTTCCTACGGTTTGCTTTTGAGGGCTGAGCATACCTGAACAAGGTCCTCCCCTTCGGTCTGTCCGTCTCACCTCGCAACTTCACGTATGTCGCAGAGGCAGACCTTGCCCCGTTAAGGGAAGTGACCCAATATGGGTCCTCTATAACCCTATATGTCCCCCTGCTGAACGATTTTGTTCCTTTTGGGGATAAAAAAGGAGAAGAGGCCACACCTGGGCCAGGCAGTCCCTGTTTTTGGGCAGTTGACTTGTCTCCGAGATGCAGGAGACCGTATAAAACTTGTAAGAGCATTGGGTGAGGTTACTTGACGGCCTGATGGCGTGCCCCTCTCACACCACCAGTCCACGTAACACAGTTCAGCTAGTTGTGGTGTTTTGTATACAGACCCCTAGTGTCACTACATAGACACAACGTCGAGTGAGTGACAGATAGGGAATGTCCTGGTTACTTTCGGAACCTCCGTTCCCTGATGGAGGGAACTAGACATTGTGTCCCTCCCGCCACAACACTGACCTACCTGCTGAAATGGCCAGAACCTTGTCTCGGCTCCTCAGTACAAAACCTGAATGAGTCGTTGAAAGCCAGCTCCTTTTATACCCATATGTTCGGGGGAGTGGCTTGCAAATTCCACTCGCCAATTTCCATTGGTCTTTTCTCAAAGATCAGAGTTGTTTGGGTCTCCCAAGGGTGTCCCCTAGTGTCACTACATCGGCACAACATCTCGTTCGGGGAATAGAGGTTACAAAAATAACCAGGACATTTTTATTCATCCATAAACTGGCTTTAAATGAAATAACAAATGTAATTCATGGCATTAGGTTTTAAGATATTCTAAGTATATTTTAATATGAGCACAGAAGTCATTTAGGCTTATAATTTCGTTGCAATTCTGTTGTTGCATTTTTTTCTCTGTGCACTGTCAATATGAAGTATTGTATATTAACTTTGAGTCTGAATTTGTTATTCATAAGCACGACTGTTTAAATACCCTCTAAATTAATGTTTGGCAAATGAGGACATAAATTAGATTAGAATACTGCATGCTCGCACATAGAATAATTATTAAAAGCATACATTACCAACTGGTTACCAACAAACATCTATTTGTTATGGTTCAGGCATTTGTGCCAGCTCATACTGTTGTTTGTTTTTCTCTCTCCCTTGTGTCTCACAGGTGGAGCCGGCATGCAATCAGCATTTCCATGGGAACGGTGATCAATCTCTGGGAGATGCTGATCACCGCAATGATTTACTCGCCCATTACCATCTGCTTCACTCTGATTGCACTCCCTACTTTTTCCTTGTGTGTCACCTCGTTATTTGCCCATTTATTGTTTAATGTCATGTTAACTGTGCTGTCTTGTATAGTTCAAGCATGCTCGTGTGTCTGTTGGTTGCCCCTCTGTAGAGGTGTGGTTACCTTAACTTTAGCTGTCACTCTTGCCAGTTCTGTGCCCAGTTCATGTAGAGGAGGATTCCTGGGTTTCTGCCCATGTCTCGTGGACTACATCATTAGGGTTATGCTTCGCAACTCACCAGCTTCAACGTACTCTCTTCGGATTGTTCCTGTCTTCCACAAAGCACACACTTATTATAAAAACACACCCTTTGCTAGCCCATTGCAGCTTGCTGGATTTTTGCCTTCTGCAGCCGACACCAGGTGTGCCTTTTCTTGACATTGAGAACTTTGTTAATAAAACCACTGAAACATCATCTCTGATTTTGGGACCTTTGTACCCCCATGACACTATTGATCCACGACCTTGCCACAAAATCGTCATGACGGACTGGCACCACTCCAAAGTTACATTGTGGCAACGAATACTGGAATTTATCTTTTCCTGTCGTCACAACGTAATCAGTTACATTGCTAAAACTAAAGCTTGTTCATCAAATTACGGTGTAGTTAGGAAATGGCCACATAATTTGGCTAGCTGGAATTACAAAATGGCTGAATTTGCTGCTGCTTTTCTAAAATTTTGCAAAGCAATTTGCTGCGTTTTTTGGGGATGTTTTGCAGTGAAAACTCACAAATCATCATTATACACATCTGTAATTGTGTTACTTACATTTTAAATGCAATTACATGTAAATATTTAGAGCATACTAACTGAATATGCAGTTTAACAACCAAAAAAATGCACACAAAAATAGCATACATTTAGCTGTGGGTATTGAATTATTTTTGTATTATAATTTTCTGCCTCAGAGAATGCAATAAAACATATCCGAGTTTAAAATAGATGTACAATAAATCTGAAAATACAAATGAGGATTCAATAATTAGTCCTGTTGCCATTATTGCATTGTCTGATATTTAAATCTGGTACATGGCCTTATACAGCCGTGGCCCATGCATTTTAAGTCTAGGCTTTCAGTACAATTCATGCCATTATGAAAACACAGTTCTCACTTCATTCATTTAAGTGGCATTCAACTAATAATACCAGTTGTCATTTTAAAAACATGTCCTCGCATGAAATCCAGAACCAAGGAGGTCTAATACCAAGGAAAAGCTCTCTAATAATTTTTTCTATTTAAATTTAGCTTGCAATAAATTTTGTTTCATCAGGGTACATGGTTATTTTTCAAAACTTGATCGGACACTGAATGCTCCAGCAGCCTAATTTACAAAACTTAGAAAACTTGATGTTGCTATAATATTGCAAAAGCACTTACCAATTTGTTTGAAGTGAAAATCAGTCCTCCATTCCTGTTTAATTAATCAGTCGCATTTTCATGCAGAACTTTTCAGGTTTTGAAATACATAAGGATTTCTTTCTCAACTGCAATACAAGTAGTGATAACAGTCACCTCGTCAGCAAGATCTCACGCTCTTCGCTTTCAAATTACATCACTTAAAGTGTGATTGTTTCACTCAGTTCCAGCTAAAAGGCCTGGACTGGGACATATCCTAAAGAACACACCCACAAGAACAAATGAATAAATCTGATTGGCTGATGAATCTGACAATCAGATTTTAGATGCCGTTTCACTGCAGTGATGAGGGATTCTGTGGCTGAGGGGATGGAGCCCACTCACGTGCTGCTTTGGCTAAAGAACATGGCTTCGGGCATGCGATTTGTGAAACAGTTGTCACACTTTGCTTGTAAGCATCGAGGAATAAGTTCTGATTGGATTTTTTTTTTTGCAATTTGTTTGTTGATTAATTAGGAGTTGAAAGCGAATGAAAATATATTGGCAAAAAGGTAAACGAAAGGATGAAAAAATATTTATTTATTATTCATGTTATGCCAGCAGAGAAGTCTTTGCTGGCCCTGAGAAATCGCCACTGGGCATGTACGAATAAATATCATTAGAGTTCATATATTTGAGCATATATGTACACATTTAAATTCCACAAGTGTTTAAAAAACATGGTACATAAAATTAAAATTAAAATTTTTGTCATATTCTGTATTTTGTATATATCTACTTTATATAATTGACATTTTTATATCAGTAAAATCATTTATGAATACTTACTTTCAGCATACAAATGTTCAGCATATATTTCCATTTCAGATACGTAGCCTACTGTATTAATAGCACTTCAAATTCTAATATCAAAAGTACCGAAAACCTTGAAAAAAAGAATAATAATAATAAATATAGCTGCGAGCAGCGATGATGGGCCCAATCACCATGGGTCCATTTCCACCCATTGGCTTTCGAAAAAAAAATGCAAGGAGGAAACATGCATTAGGCATTTGACTATCTAGACAATATTGAAGCAACTTGGGTAAATATAAGAGAACTATTTTAAAGTCTCTTTTAAAAGCCATACTTCCTGCTACCCTGTGGTGGTGCTATGTCCGTAACCCAAAATTGTCAAATCCATGTGATTAGCCCCCAACATACATCTCAATTTTGATCTAAATCACACATTGCACAAACACGATGTAGGACACTGCTATTTCCCATTTTTGCCATTAATTTAATGCCTTGCTATTGCAACACCAATCGAAATGTCAAAATCTGTTCACAATTTAGCCTTTTTTATTTATTTACATAATGTTGTCTATATGTGGTGACAGACTCATTAATCTCTTAGCAGAACTATTTAAAAGATCAGAAAATGCAATATTTAAAAAATCCAAAATGGATGACTTCCTGTTAGGTGGAGCTAATAATTATATTCCTGAAATTTATCCAGCTTAATGAGAACTATATAGGTACTAATTTTGGTGACTGTAGGTGAAAATGGGGGTGCTACAGAGGCCATCTTACATGCCCATTTTAAACCTGTTAGCTGTCACTGGCCAACAGGTGGGCCATTTGAATGTGGCTATAAAACAATGATCAAAAACTCTGTCAATGCTCACCAACTTGATATCAAATTAAAGCTTAAAAACTCAACTTTCATCTTCTGAAATCTATTTTGCAATTAGAACATTACAGTGAAAACATTTAAAAATGTTAAGATTGTATTTATAAAACATGCAACATGTGAGCAACAGTACTTATGTTTCATGTTCTCTGCTTATGTTCCAATCCAATGATTGAAGAAAAAAACAGCATGAATTTCATTGTGAGGGTCCACTGATGAAAATGCAACAACATCAGATTGGTTAAAGGGTTACTTCAGGATTTAGCATTAAGCTTTGTATCAGTAGAAAACCAGTAGTATTTTCGAATTACTGACATCGGAGGATTTTTGGGCCAGAGGCTTAAAACTAAAAAAAATACAGCCAGTATTTCACCACGCCCATATGGGGCGGGATCTCATCTCACTCACAGAATGTGAAGATAGTGTCAGCCATCTTTCTGTAGAAGCTAAGCTAACAGGCTCTTGCTCTGTGTAGAAAGTTTGTATACAAGTAGGCTAATCACGATGGCGGAAGGTAGTTTTGAAGTTGAAATGGCAGAAGGGGATTTCGAAGATCTGTTGCGAGAATCTGATGCTCGCGGCTACCTGTATGAGCCGCAATACAGTGATGAACAGAGGCGGCCGGAGCAGCTGCTGTAGCAGGGGAGCAAGACCTGCTTGGCGGTCAGGAGGAAGAGCCCGGCCAGACTCGAGTTGGGGCGGACTGGTGGTGTCAGTGCTCTCGCTGTGCGCCTATGGAAACAGATAGAGAGTCCTATTGCTGTTGCGAATTTCAGCGATGCCATTTTCTTCTGGACGAGATCGCTGAATCCGCTGATGAAACTGCACCACTAACTTTAGCATGTATAACTGAGCACCCAAGTTTTGTACCACACATGGACAGGGGAGTCCTGGAAACTTATTTTAGGATCCCGAAGATAAATTGGAAACGCCAGCCAAAGCCTGCAGGGACAAACAGACGGCTATGTGTAAAGTGAGTATTTTGTTTGTTATTCTTTTTGTTACTAAGACGTCATGTACAGAGTTTGGACACCTGAAATTATCACAATGTTCTTCCCGCATAGTCAGTCAATTTATCAACTAACTCACGATTTATAGAGTCACGATGTATCAAAGCAAGCCTAGTTGTATCAAATTTTCAGATACTGCCGCCTGTAACCGGTAGGCGTGGTTTGGGAGTGGCCTCGTTAGGGCAGCAAAGCAAGTGCATTCTGGGAGTTGTTGTCTTTCAGCCACATGAGTAAAAAATAAATTTTCTGCCTTTTCTCAGTCTAGAATGCTTCAAATTCAAAAATAATTTCACATTTATACTATATAAATGACCAATTTTAAATACACATTCATCTTCCCAGAGGTGAAGTATCCCTTTAAGTAACATTATTACATTCTAGTTTAAATTCTGTTAATTATTTTAAATCTGTGATTTAGCAGATGTATTCACCTGAAATGTCCTCTAACATTATGCCAATTGTTTTTAACTGAAGTGTATTACATAGGATAAGCTTTTATGTATGTAAATATGTTTGATGCTATTTGTTAAAATATATTTATACATACTATAAATGTGAATCTATCTATCTATCTATCTATCTATCTATCTATCTATCTATCTATCTATCTATCTATCTATACTGTTCCAGGCAGGGCATGGCTGAGTGGTGTCAGGACAGAGTGAGGCTGGAAATTATAATTGGTAAATGATTTCCACTTGTTTGTACACCGGTCTCCTGTTCCAGGGAGGAGCGGCAGGAGTATATAATGAGAGAAGGCATATATATTTATGTATATATTTTCATGTATGTTATGTATCCCAAAGTACTGAAAATACAGAAAAGAAATAGAAGAATAAAAAATATAGCTGCAAGTAGCAATCAATGGGCCCAATCACCATGAGCCCATTTCTTCCTGGTGGCTTTAATAAAACAATCCATCAAAAATTTTGAAGCGATTTATTGAAATGTAAATGTATTTTTTTCAGAAACTGTTGTAAGGGCCACACTTCCGACTGTGACCCACAGTAGATACATCAAGCCCTCAAGGCCAAACATATGGGTAAATTTTTATGTAAATCACACAATGCATGAGGAAGATATAAGGCAATTCTTTCTTCACATTTTTTGGTTAATTTATCACGTCGCCATGTAGACACCATTTGAGATATCAAAAATGTGATTGCAATTTAGGATCTTCAATGTTTTGGCATAACATTGCCTAAGTTTGGTGCCACTCAGATGAATTCCCTATGAGGAGTATTTCAAAATCCAGAGCATGCTATTTTCTAACAATCCAAAATGGCCAACTTCCTGTTGTGTGGAGTTAATGTCTGTGGTATGAAAGTTGTCCAGCTTGATGATATCTACGTACAGAATGTAAAAGTCTGATGACTGTAGCTGAAAAGGTATGTGCTACAGAGTCCCCTGAAATGGCCATTTTCTATTTGGTACTACAGAGACCCCTCTACACACCCATGAATTAACATTTGCCCAGCCCTAATGGCCGACAATTCTGATGTGTGTGCAAAAGATCATAAAAATTCAAGCATGCCAAGTATCTCAAAAACATACGAATATACATAAAAAGGAATAATGTGTTTCATGTGTTGCCATGGCAACAGTAGTTAAGATATCGAAAATCCCTTCATAATTTTAAATCTGTACTGTCTTAACATTATTCTATTTTTTTAAGCAGTTCAGATAAAAATAAGAGTGCTATTCCAAAGTCTGTAAAAAGTTCCACACTTCCTGCTGCCAGTTGGTGGCACTATGACCGGGCCCCATAATAGTCATATCCATGTGATCAGCCCCAAATACCAAACATAAATCTCATTTTTGATCTACACAATGTATGCCAAATATATGAGCACTTCCTGTTTTTTATTTTTCACCATTAATTTATTGCCTTGCCATGGCTACACCGTTTGAAATATAAAAAATGTGTTTGTAATTCAGCATCTTCAATGTCTTGGCATGATGTTGCCCATGTTTGGTGCCTATCACATAAATCCCCTAGGAGGAATATTTCAAATTCCAGAGCATGCGTTTTTCAAACAATGCAAAATGGCAGACTTACAGTTGGGCAGAGCCTATCATTATGAGGGTGAAAATTGTCCAGCTTGATGATATCTATATGTGTACATAGTTTGGTGACATTAGGTGAAAAGGCATGTGCTACAGAGTCTCCCAAAAATATAATTTTCAAGGGGCTGGCAGAGAGCCCCTCTTTGCCTCCCCCATGTGAACATTTGCCAAGATCTAATGGCTGACGTTTCTGATGTGTGTGCACATGTTCAAGAGTTTTTGAGAATGTTAAGGGACCCAAAAGCCCCTGAAACCTTGAAAAAAAGAATGTTAACAGTAAACCTTAGGAAATCAATGGGGCGTCCGCACTTACAGTGCTTGGGCCCTAATAATAATAATAATAATAATAATCATCATTAGAAGAACAATAGGGCTCTGCACATTCAGTGCCTGGGCCATGATAATAATAAACATAATCCTTAGAAGAACAATAGCGCTCCACACTTTCAGTGCTTAGGCCCTATTAAAACTTAGAGAAGCAATAGCGCTCTGCACTTTCAGTGCTTTGGCCCTAATAATACTTAGAAGAACAATAGGGCTAATAATAATAATAATTGTCCTAAGAAGAACAATAGGGTCTCACACTTTCATTGCTTGGTCCCTAATAATAATCCTTAAAAGAACTATAGGGCTCTGCACTTTCAGTGCTTGGGCCCTAATAATCTTTAGAAGAACAATTGGTCCTAGGTACTTTCAGTGCTTAGGCCCTAATAATAATAATAATTGTGAAAATACATTCCAAAAACAATAGGGCTTTAGCACCTCCGACCAGACCTTCGGTGCTAGGGCATAAATAAATATAGCTACAAGCAATGATAACAGGCCCAAGTGCCATAGGTCAATTTCCACCCAGTGGCTTTCAGAAAACAATGCAAGGTGGACACATGAATTTGGCATTTTACATTATTCTAAACAATTTTTAAGCAATTTGGGTAAATATAAGAGGACTATTATAAAGTCTGTTGTAGAGCCAATCTTCCAGCTGCCAGGTGGTGGTGCTGTGACCGTGACCCAAAATAGTCACATCCATGTGATTAGCCCCCAAGACTAAACAAACTTCTCACATTTGATCTAAATCACACATTGCATACAGAAGATATGAGACACATCCTATTTTTCGTCATTAATTTAATGCCTTGACTTGGCGACACCATTCGATATTTATAAAAAATCTGTTCACTATAGCATATCAATGTCTTGGCATAATGCTGTTTAAAAATGGTGACAGTCTCATGAATCCCCTAGGAGGAGTATTTAAAAGTTCAGAGACTGTAATTTAAATTGAATTGCTATTAACTGTTATTATGAAAGTTGTCCAGCTTGAAGAGAACAATATATGTACCAAATTTGGTGACTGTAGTTTAAAAAGTGGGTGCTACAGAGTCCCCCTTACATGCCCAAGTTCAAAGGAATGCTACAGAGTGAGTGTGTGTGTGTGTGTGTGTGTGTGTGTGTGTGTGTGTATCAGTGTACCATTAGAAACACTTTGTTTTCTATGAGCAAACAAATGCAAACACTAAGGAGCTGAAATCAACTTAGCCATCTGTATTCAACACTCCTGTTTAAGTTTTACCATCCACCTAAAACATTTTTGTGCAAGCATTGCATCAGATTTTCTGGATGACACTTTCTGTAGAAACCATCATTAAGTACAGAATATATAAAAAAATGACTTTTCTCTGCATTGACTGACAGACGCATGCCCACTTCCCTTTATACCCGTATGTCCGGGGGCGGTACATGCAAATTCTGTTTGCCAATTTCTCATTGGCCTTTTCTCAAGTTCAGAGGTACGCGAGGCTCTCAAGAAAGACCTCTTGTGTCACTACATTCGACACAAAATCTCGCAAGCAACTGCGTGCTAGAAGCAACTGTATCGGCTGCAAGTAACCCTCCCCAGTGCCCCCAGAAAAAGGTGTCATATACAGACCTTAGGTTTCCAGCACCCCTAAGGAGGGAACAGGCGACTTGAAAATCATTGGAGCAAGCCGGTCAGCCGTGGCCTTTTCTCTCTCTATGTTTCTCATCAAAGAGAATAAAGCGGCAGGGGCTATCTTAAAACTATGAAATGTGTCGAGGAAGGCAATATTTTCCGTTACTATTCTTTCAGGGGGAAAATACCCTGCGGAGACCACATCCTGCCCAGACTGGTGGGAGGTGACATGTGGCTAATACGTCACATGGGTTGTCAAGCAACACGTAGAAGTGGTGAGGTGGTAAGTCCTACCTGATGAGGAAGGAGCTCTACAAACACAGCGACCGGGGGCAGAGGGACTGCCCAAGAGAGAAGTGGGTCCACCGACAGGGGAACCATACTGGGGAAGATACATCACAGGGAGTTGCCTGAAGAGGGAATTAGGCCTTTGGAGCCCTACCCCAGTACAGAGCACTTGCGGCTCATAGTGGGTCTGGCTGAAAATTCCTGTGCTGAATCGCAGGCCAGAAGAATAGGGAGGAAGAACATCCAGGAAGCAAGAGCTTAGTGGCTAACTTGGGAGAGAGAGCGCACTAGATCACGTTGGTGAAGGGCGCTAGGTGCAAGCGGAACCCCCAGACAGCTGATCCGTATTACCGAGTTCTACCGGCTCGGACCTGACAAAACACAGGACGAGACTGACTCAACCCTGAGATTGTAGAATCTTGCAAAGGTATTGGGTGTTGCCCAGCCCGCTGCTCTGCAGATGTCTGGTAGGGAGGTGCCGTTGGTCAATGCCCACGAGGATGCCATACTTCTTGTCGAGTGTGCTTCCGCCCCTCCTCTTCGCAGGGAATTCCCTGAAAGGATTTCCCTTTGGAGCAGTTGCGGGACGAAACCCTCAAGCATGCCTTTGATCAGGTGAAAATGATCGATGGTCAGCGTCTTCAGCCAGACATCGCTCTCGCATACCCCTATTTTGCAATTATAAATGACCGGCTGTACAGAGTGACGCAGGACACTCAGACTAAAGAAAATATGTCACAGCTTTTGATTCCACGGAGCCGCCGGGAAATGTTATTCCAGGCGGCTCATTATAATCCCATTGGCAGGTCATCTAGGGGAAAGAAAAACACTTCTCCGACTAATAGCCCGTTTTTATTGGCCGGGCATTAGCGGTGACGTCCGCAGGTGGTGTGCAGCGTGCCGTGAATGCCAGCTGGTAAACCCACCAGCCACCCCAAAAGCGCCATTGCGCCCTCTTCCGTTGATCGAGGTCCCCTTCGAGAGAATTGGAATGGACCTCGTCGGGCCATTAGAGCGGACAGCACGCGGACATCGCTTTGTGTTAGTCCTAGTGGATTACGCAACGCGATATCCGGAAGCAGTGCCTCTAAGCAACATCTCAGCACGTAGTGTTGCTACGGCACTCTTCAAAATAATCTCCCGGGTGGGGATCCCAAAAGAAATCCTCACCGATCAAGGCACAACGTTTATGTCACGCACACTTTGCAAACTCTACAATCTATTGGGCATTAAATCGATTCGCACTAGCGTGTATCATCCGCAGACAGATGGACTAGTGGAACGTTTTAACAAAACCCTCAAATACATGATTCGTGAGTTCGTGCACGAGGATGCTAAAAACTGGGACAGATGGCTCGATCCCCTGTTGTTTGCAGTGCGAGAGGTCCCGCAAGCCTCAACCGGCTTCTCTCCATTTGAGCTGTTGTACGGGCGACGCCCGCGCAGCATCTTAGATGTCTTACGAGAAGGCTGGGAGGAAGGACCTACGAATAGCAAAAATGAAATGCAATACATTCTTGACCTCAGAGCAAAGCTCCACACTTTGGGAAAACTAACACAGGAGAATTTGCTCCGAGCCCAAGAACGTCAATGCCGGCTGTACGACAGGGGAACGCAGCTGAGGGAGTTTGCACCGGGAGATAAAGTTCTTGTATTGCTTCCCACATCGAGCTCCAAGTTACTCGCCAAGTGGCAAGGGCCCTTCGAGGTCACACGACGAGTGGGGGATCTCGATTATGAGGTTAAGCGAACCGATAGGGGGAATGCGCGTCAAATTTACCACCTCAACCTCCTTCAATTATGGAGGGAGGCGGTCCCTGTATCGTTGGCTACAGTGGTCCCAGAGAGGGCGGAGCTTGGACCGGAGGTAAACGCAAAACCAGATCTCAATGCCCCGGTCATTTGTGGAGACCACCTCTCCCCGTGCCAGCGAGTAGAGGTTGCCAGGTTGCAAAAGGAGTTTGCAGATGTGTTTTTTCCCCTACCGGGTCGCACGAACCTCATCCAGCACCATATCGAGACCGAGCCGGGGGTGGTCGTTCATTGTCGCCCTTATCGCCTCCCCGAGCATAGAAAGAAAATTGTCCGGGACGAATTGGGTGCCATGCTTGATATGGGGGTAATAGAAGAATCCCACAGTGACTGGCCCAGCCCGGTCGTTCTTGTTCCCAAGAGTGACGGGTCGGTGCGGTTCTGTGTGGATTACAGAAAAGTCAACGCGGTGACTAAATTTGACGCCTACCCAATGCCCCGCGTTGATGAACTGCTCGATCGGTTAGGTACTGCTCGCTTTTATTCGACATTGGATTTAACAAAGGGTTATTGGCAGATCCCCTTGACACCAATCTCCCGAGAAAAAACAGCCTTCACCACGCCGTTCGGATTACACCAATTCGTGACACTTCCGTTCAGTTTGTTCGGGGCCCCAGCCACGTTCCAGCGTCTGATGGATCGCGTCCTCCGGCCGCACTCTGCTTACGTCGCTGCCTACATAGATGATATTATTATCTATAGTAATGACTGGCAGTGGCATATACAACATCTGAGGGCGGTCCTGAAGTCGCTGCGGTGGGCGGGGCTCACTGCAAACCCTAAAAAGTGTGCGATTGGGCGTGTGGAGGTACGGTATCTGGGTTTCCACTTGGGTCATGGCCAGGTGCACCCCCAAATTGATAAAACCGCGGCGATTGCGACTTGCCCTAGGCCCAAGACCAAAAAGGGGGTGAGGCAGTTCCTGGGGCTGGCTGGCTACTACAGGAGGTTTGTACCTAATTATTTGGACGTCATCAGTCCGCTGACTGACCTCACTAAAAAGGGGGCTCCAGATCCGGTCCAGTGGTCGGAGCAGTGCCAACAGGTGTTCACACAAATTAAAGCCGCACTCTGTGGGGGGCCGCTCTTGTATTCACCTAACTTCTCTCTCCCTTTCTTATTACAGACGGACGCTTCAGACAGGGGGCTGGGGGCCGTACTCTCGCAGGTGGTGGAGGGGGAGGAGCGCCCGGTGCTGTACATCAGTAGGAAGCTCTCCTTGAGGGAAACGAAGTACAGCACTGTGGAGAAGGAGTGTCTGGCCATCAAGTGGGCGGTCCTCACACTCCGCTACTACCTGCTGGGGCGGGCCTTCACTCTCTGCTCGGATTATGCCCCACTGCAGTGGCTCCACCGCATGAAGGATACTAACGCCCGGATCACACGTTGGTATCTGGCTCTCCAGCCTTTTAAGTTCGAGGTGGTCCACAGACCGGGGGTGCAGATGGCTGTCGCCGACTTCCTTTCCAGAAATGGCGGGGAGTGGTAGGCAGGCCGGATGGCGCCCCGGCCTGAGTCGGGCGGTGGGGGTATGTGGCAGCGGGGGCATGGTCAAGCGCCCGTCCGGAGAGGGGGAGCAGTAAGGGCGCTTACACCTGAGCTAAAATACCTGTAACACCTGTCTCTAATTTCAGTGAGCAAGGGGAGAGCGGCATAAAAGAGCCACAACACCGCCAGTCGGGGCGCGATGCCAGTCCAGTGTTGGCAGCCTTATCTAAGACAATATAGTCAAGAGTTTATGTTCACCTTTTTGTCCCAAATATTAATTAAAGAAACCCTTACCTTTTGAGTTCACCATCCTGTCACCGTGTCCTTCTTCCCCCTGTCCAGTCCAGACACGCATTACACCTCTGTTCTTTGATGGAGGGAACGAGAGGTTGTGTTGATGTTGTGACACTAGGGGTTCACTCTTGAGAGCCCCAATCACCTCTGATTTATTCAGAATGTCCAATGAGAATTGGCAAGAGGAATTTGCATGCCACTCTCTGCTCTGGACATATGGGTATAAAAGATGATAGTGTGCCCCACTCAATCAGATTTGTGCTGAGGAGCTGAGAGAGAGTCCTGGCCATGTCAGTGGTCGGTTCAGTGCTGTGGCAGGAGGGACACAAAGTCTCGTTCCCTCCATCAGGGAACAGAGGTTACATCAGAAAAGAGACAGTACCTGTCTGTTACCACATTGATAAATCACAACTCATTGTGTCGATGTAGTGACACTATGGATCCCTATACTAAATGCCACAGGCGCTGAACTGTGTAACAAGGTACGGCAGAGCGGACACTGGCAAGCTGATGCGTGCCTCGTAGTGAGCACTCGACCACTTTGTAACCTTCCAGCGTGTCAGGTAAGGTGCCTCCATGGTCCTGTTAAGGGTGGGAGGAGAGTACTTACCAGAGTAGGCTACAGGCCTTTCCTGGTTTCTGTATTAAGCAATTTCCCACCGAGAACCTGATAGAATAGCGGTAGGGAAGTGCTCTTCCCTCTCCAGGAGGGAGAGCACTACGGAGACCACATCCTAACAGAGGGAGCTTAACATGTGGAGAATACCTCACATGGACTTACCAACCAGGAAGTACACATATGGAATGAAACCCCTGGGAAGGACCCTATCTATGGAGAGGGTACACAGCCACAGTGGCTAAGGCAGGGTGAAGCTCTGCCGAGGGGAAGGCACAGGGTTCACCGACAGGGAGCTCTGAGCCCAGGTACACGGCCTCACCTGAAAAGGGCCATACCACGAGTACTGGGCCTGGTGGCGTTACTCCTCCGCCAAATTTTTCACTGGACAGTGCTTAAGAAATTGAGAAGGTGTCCAGTGTTCACCAGTTGCAAGGAACTGTTATGGACAAGACAGAGCACATTATCACCTCAAGAGGGGAAAGTGGCCAATGCAAGCTATACACCCAACCGGCAACCCAAACTTTACCTGTTGCTACCCAGTAACACTTAGGCCAAAGTCGGTTCAATGCAGAGGTTGTAGAACCTCGCAAAATTATTGGGCGTAGCCCAACCCGCTGCTCTGCATATGTCTGTTAGGGAGGCGCCATTCACCAGTGACCAGGAGGACGCAATACCTCTGGTGGAGTGTGCCCGAACTACGAAGGGGCACAGCAGGTCTTGCGATTGGTAGCCAAAGATATAGCATCCACAATCCAATGGGTAAGTCTCTGCTTTGAAGGATAGCAGAAGGGGAAGGCTGTCTACAAAACAGACAAAGAGCTGCTCTGAGCATCTAAAGTTCTCCATGTGGTCCAGATAGATGTGCAGGGCACAAACTGGACACAACAATGATAAGGTCGGTCCTCTGAAGGCAGGTTCACCACCTGATCCTGAAAGGTAGTGGTGGAAATTTTGGGCACGTAAGAGGGCCGGGGTCTCAAGATCACATGAGTGTGTTCTGGCCTGAACTCCAGGCATTCGCTGGTGACAGAGAGTGCCTGAAGGTGAGCACTACCAAGAGGGCTGTCTTCAGTGACAGAGTGCTGAGCTCGGCCTGCTCCTGGGGCTCAAATGGAACTCTCTGAAGGCCGATAGGAACACAGAGAGATCTCAAGAGGGAATCAGGTGCGGTCTAGGAGGATTCAACTTCCTTGCCAGATGTGGAAGTTCCAGAGGTCTGGCTGTGGGTGCCGGCCCGTACCCTGCCCCTGAGTTAGAAGGTACCACCTCAGGGGAATACACCAGGTAGGGGGGCTACTGCCAGAACCATTAGGTCTGAGAACCAAGTCCGGTTGTTCAGTACGGCACAATCATTAGGACTTGCTCCCCATCCTCTCTGACATTGCACAATGTCACTGGGAGAAATGCATACTTGCGCAGACCCTGAGGCCAGCTGTGCGCCAAGGTATCCATGCTGAGGGGAGCCTCGGACAGGGAGTACCAAAGGGGAAAATGAGAGGACTTGGGAGGTGAACATGTCCATCTGTGCCTCCCCGAATCTCTCCCAAATAAGGTGGACTATGTGGGGGTGGAGACTTCAACATATGCTAACTCCAAGGAGGAGGCGGCGGGCAATTTGCGACATGCGACATGAGCATAGACCGCCCTGGTGGTTTATGTATGTCATGGTTGCTGTGTTGTCCATCCGGACCAATACATTATTGCCCTGAATCAATGGCTGAAGCCTCCGCAGTGAAGCAATACTGCCAGCAAATCTAGGAGAATTGAAATTGTTTCAGTGGCACTGCTGTCTTTCACCTGAAGGTTTTTAGGCAGGTCAACACTGACTGAGCACACTCATTTGTTAGGCATGCCGTCATGGTGACCGAGTCCAACTCCACTCTGAGAAAAGATGTTCTGCACTGGGGAGAGCTTGCTCTTTTCCCTGTTGACATGAAGCCCCAGTCAGTCGAGGTGCAGAAGCATAAGGACCCTGTGTACACTTAATAGATCTCGCGAGTGGGCTAGGGTCAGCCAGTCATCGAGATAATTGAGGATGCAAATGCCCTTCTCACTCAGCAGGGCCAGGGCATCCTCTACCAATCCTGATGTTGCACTGATGCCAGGTTGCGCTTCTGTGTTAGCATATTTAACGGACGTCTGTGTAAGGCCCTGTTCAAGGTACACAGATCCAGAATTGGGTGCAGCCCACTCCCTAACTAAGGAACAATAAAATAAGGGCTGTAGAAACCCTTGTGTGCCTTGGCTAGAGGGACGGGCTCTATTGCTACCTTCGCCAGAAGGGTAGTGACCGTCACCCGAAGGACCGAGGCATCCTCACTTTGCACTGAAGTGAAGATGATGCCACTGAAACTGGGCGGGCATTTGCCGAACTGGATCGCATAGCTTTAGAGTGCTAACCAGGCTCCTAGCCTCCATGCTAATGGGACCAGAGGGACGAATGGTTTAATCATGCCCGGTGTGTGTGGTTCATCGCGAGGCAGTGCTGATCTGGGCAAGCGGCCCCGAGAACCGCTGAGCTTACGTGTATGCCAGCTTCCCTCTGACGAAAAAGAAGGGAACATAAGGTGCTCATGTCCCACTCGCTGACCAAAAATATTTTCAGCACCTGGCCATCGCAAGATTGAGGGCCAAGAGGGCTGAGCATAAGAGAATGACCCAGGGTGTGAGGAAATTCCTCTTTTACCAACGAGTTTGATACCAGGGCCCGGTGGGCACCTGGTGATGTTAGAGGTGGAGGCACGATCGCCTAGGGGCTGGAGTGGATCCCGTGCACTTACCTGGATCAGGCCGGTCGGTACCAGCAACCTCATCCCTGGGTCAACTGTCTCAGTGCCACTTTGAAGCCCTTCTGAGGCCGGCATGCGGGCTCCGATGGTGGGGGAGCTGGGGCCTATGCCACAGGAGAACGGCCTAAGCAAGGGGCAAACAGAGTATGGGACTTTGGAGACCTATAGGCAGCCAAGTCGCGCTGTGGCAGGATATGTTTGATGGCCTCTGTCTGCTTTTTCACTGTCGAGAACTGATGAGCGATGCCCTCGACAGTGTCGCTGAAAAGCCCCCCTTTGGGAGATGGGCGCATCGAGAAAGCGAACCTTCTCAGCATCATGCATCTATGCAAGGTTGAGTCACAGGTGTCGCTCTTGGAGCACCAAGGTGGAAATCTTGTGCAGGGCGGAGGCAGGCTGGCCCGCAGCTTCCGCTTCGTATAACTTATTGTGAGCCCCGAACGAGACATTAAATCCTCCCAGAGGTGGACCAACTGCCTCGCTTGTGAACTCTACCTGGTAGAACGAGTGTGCTGGGGGATGGCAGCTCCTTAGGGGACTGAGATAGACTCCCATAGCCACCTCCAAATTGCCCATGGCACTTGCCGCCCCTGCCGTCGGGGAGCAGCTGTAGTGGCTTTCTGCTTCACAAAGAAGGAAGAGAGCTATGACCACAACGTTCTCATTTGGCAAATTATCACAGTGAGAACATGTCACATCCACAAATGCTGCCTCAGCATGCTGGCAAACCAAGCACTTGATTTCATGGCCGTCTGATGGGGAGAGATAACGGCCGCACCCAGTAGCACAAAGGCGAAAGGACATCTTTAAAAAAAACACTATTGCGAGCTCCTTTAGAGGAAATTACTCTTAAGAAATTGCCCTTTTACACCTGTGAATTCATCTGCCGAAGCACCCAGGGTTAGAACAACACTCAACCGTGCCAGAGTGACCACTGATCTGCACCTTAAATCAACCAGTATGTGGAATCTGGTGACGGGACGAACACAATGCATGTATTCGGCTCCGATGAACGTGTCTGAATGGTGCACACCATCTAATTTTATACCCGTATGTCTTGGGTGGAGAGTGGCATGCAAATCCCACTAGCCAATTCTCATTGGCCTTTTCTGAATAAATCAGAGGTGATTGGGGCTCTCAAGAGTGGACCCCACTGTCACTACATCAACACAATGTCGAGTGAGTGACAGACAGGGAACTCGGAATTCTAGATAATACAGAAGTTTCCGAGTTGGGAAGTTGGAAGGGATGTGTCAACATGAAAGATGATAAGAAGTAAAGATTTTGCAAAATGATTTCAAATTCTGTCCTTTTTTCAATAATATTATTTTGTTTTATATGACAATCAACTAATGACTCACCCTTCACAGATTGTTTTAAACTAATTTATTAATAATATGTTCGATACCATGCATTAATAAAAATAAATTTGTTACAACAGAAAGAAATTGCTTTTGCTGTCGTTCATTTCGTAATTGTTTAAGTTTGGCTTCTTCCATTTTTTGTTTCCCACTTGAATGTGTGAAATGTTGTAGTAACGAATGCCTGACTCAGAGGTACAAGCTTCCCAGGTGCACTCCCAAGGCAGCAAGCAAGACCAGTGTTTGGCGGGCGAGGGGGCAATGAAGTCGTATTACTGGATGTTTTTGTATGGGATGACATCACACCACAGCACCAGCATGTGCCTTTTTTGTTAGGGCAAAGCAGGCAGCCTGATCTCACATAAAATTCAACAAGTGTATGCTGATTTTTCTTTAGCCAAAATTGGTATATGTTGTCCGAATTTGAAAACAATGCCCCCAGAGTCTAAAGTAGTAAGAGTTTCTGAGCATACAAACAAGTGTAACATCCATTTATATCCAGGAGAGGTCACCAGAAGCCAGTTGTAAAAAGAATTGTTCTCAGCTCAACAGGGTGTATAACAGTGAAGAGAAATGTTTATTTGATTTAATCTACTTTTATCTTTTGGTGAGGTCCAACCTAAATCCAAGGTTCAGGCATAGGCATATGATGTATCCCATGTCTTATGGTTGGAGTTGACATCAATTCATCCTCTGAAGTCCATCGTAATAGACTGAAGTGATGCTTGGCTGGCACCGACTGCATTTAGTCGTCATCACTCAGAGACATGTAGCAGTGGAGTCCAACACGAAGCAGGAATAGAGCAGGAATCCAGCCGGTTCTAGGTTGAGACAGGGATACAAATAAAATAATATTAGCATGCATGACATTCAATTGCAGAGTTATAGATCTTGATCAATGTATCTGGTTTCTGGTTCTGGCAGACCTAACTAAAGCAGCCTCATTGTGAGCTGAAGGATACATTAGGTATAAGCCTGGCAAAATAGATGAGTCTTTAGTCGAGACTTAAACTGAGTGAGTGCGTCTGCATCTCGAACAGGGTTAGGGAGACATTTCCATAGTTTAGGAGTCAAATATGAAAAGGATCTACCTCCTTTTGTGAAATTTTATATTCTAGGAACTATTAACAGGCCAGAATTTTGCGATCATAATGAACGTGATAGAATATAGCGTGGTAGAAGGTAACTTGAGTACTGCAGCGCTAGACCATTCAAAACTTTGTATGTTGTTAACAGATTTTTTTAATTAATATGAAATTTAAAAGGTACCCAATGTAACAACGATAAAATGGGGCTAATATGATCAAATATCTTTGTTCTAGTCAGCACTCTGGCTGCTGCATGTTGAACCAATTTAAGTTTGTTTATTGAACTTTCTGGAACACCTCCCAGTAATGCATTACAATAATCTAGTCTTAATCTAGGAGGCGGAGCCGTGGAAGGGTCTGGAGGCGGAACCGTGGAAGGCGGAGCGGGCGCAGGCAGAGCGGGCGCAGATGACTGAAGCGTGGAAGGCACAGGTGACTGAGGCGTGGAAGGCTCAGAGGATTGAGATCTGGGAGGCTCGAGAGGTGGAGCTTATGGAGGCTCGAGAGGCGGAGCCCTGGAAGGCTCAAGAGGCGGAGCCCTGGGAGGCCCGAGAGGCGGAGCTCTGGGAGGCTCGGGGTGTGGAGCCCTGGGAGGTTCGGGAGGCGGAGCTCTGGGGGACTTTCTTCTCCTCCTCCTCTGGACGATCGAGGCTACAGGCGCTGGCACTGGCTCTGGGACGGTCGAGGCTACAGGCGCTGGCTCTGGCTCTGGGACGGTCGAGGCTACAGGCGCTGGCTCTGGCTCTGGGACGGTCGAGGCTCCAGGCGCTGGCTCTGGGACGGTCGAGGTTACAGGCACTGGCTCTGGGACGGTCGAGGTTACAGGCGCTGGCTCTGGGACGGACGAGGCTGGCAACGCTGGCTCTGGGACGGACAGGGCTGGCAACGCCGGCTCTGGGACAGATGGGGCTGACAACGCTGGCTCTGGGACGGACGAGACTTCCAGCTCGTTGGCCGTGGCAGGCGTGGGTGTTGGCCGTGGCAGGTGTGGGTGTTGGCTCGTTGGCCGTGGGCATTGGCTCGTTGGCCGAGGCAGGCGGAGACCGGGGGGCAGAAGCCTTTCCTATTCTCCCCCTCCTCCGAACAGACGAGGCTGGCAACACTGGCTCTCAGGCGGACGGAACTTCCAGTTCGTTGGCTGTGGCGGGCATGGGCGTTGGCTCGTTGACCATGGCTGGCATGAAGGGACGAGTTATGGAAGGCTGAGGGGTGACCACTGTGGGAGGAGAGGTAAAGCCCTCTTCCACAACACCCACAGTGAACGGCGAGCCGCAAACTCTCAGGGTCTCCTCCACAATGTCGAGGAGCGTCCAACCAGGAGTCGTCGCCGGCAGGAGCTCCCTTAACGAACTGTTAAGATTTGCTCTGAAGAACACCACCAAGGCATATTCCGGGAAGTCCGCTACATTAGCCAGCTCCAGAAACTCACGAATGTGGTCCTCCACTGGACGATCCTCTTGTTTGAGGCCGAGATGTCTGTAGTTCGCTTGAACCGCTAGATCCATAGTTGGTCAGTTATTCTGTAATGAAGGGGGCAGACGAGGAGTTAGGATATACTTGCAGTTTTATTGAAAGACACACAAAGTCAAGCGAACGGTGAACACAGGAACAAACAAAACATCCACGATGGGAAAACAAAGGTATAAACACAGGAAACTTCTACGAAGGGCACTGGCAGGAACACGGTCTAAGGCAGGCATCTCATGAAACATTTACCAAACAATAACCGACAAGGTAAATATGAGGACTTAAATACAAAAACAAGGGGAAACGTAAGCCAATGGGAAACCAAAAGTCAAAACAAGATAACAAGACAATAAACTAAAACCAATAACAGACTAGAACTGATAACAAGGTAATTAAAGAGTGAACCAATGAAAATCAGACACATAGACATGGAGGGAAAACTGGACATAAGACCAAGACCAGGAACTTAACAATAATTTCAAAATAAAAGTACATAAACAAAAGACAATATGGAATGTAACAATTTCTCTGTAGAAATGAACATAGTTGGGAGAACACTACCTTTTCTAGTATTTTCGACATAAAGAGGAGATTTGAAATCGGTCTATAATTAGTCAGTTCCCCAGGATAAAGTTGTGGCTTCTTAATAAGCGGTTTGATAACTGCCATTTTAAAGTTTCTTTTAAAGTCCTCAGCAAAGCGACATAATATCTGGTTTTGTTGAGGCTTTATTATTCCTAACCAATCTAGCCACAGTACTGAATAATTATCTAGGATTGTTGTCGTTATTTTCTATGAATTTACTAAAATATGCTGACCTGCCAGCTTATAGTGCCTGTCTGTAGCTACAGACACTATATCCTTCCATGCACCACGAAATACTTCTATTTTTTTTTTTTTTACACATGCGCTTCATTTTCCGAGCTTGGCTTATTTCTTTAATTTTATTTAATCAAAGTGGGGTGACAATATCAAGAGAGTTAGAGAAGACTGCATTTATATTTTTGGTTATTTCATCAAGTTCTTCTGGGCTTTGGGGTTTATTGCACGTATGAGATGGATCTGGAAGATTATTAGTGAAGCTATCTTTAGTGGTCGAAAGAATAGTTCGACCTGAACGATAGCATGGTGTAGATTGAGTAACATTAGCTGATTGCAGCATACAAGAAACAAGGTAATGATCCGAGATGTCATCGCTCTGCTGCAGAATTTCTATATTATCAACATCAACTCCATATGACAAAATTAAATCTAGCGTATGATTATGGCAATGAGATGGTCCTGTTACATTTTGTCTTACTCCAAGTTAGTTAAGAATATCGATATATGCTATTCCCAATGTATCATTTTCATTATAAATGCATATTATGTATTTAGTTTTTGTTTTGTTTTTGACATTGTTTCTGCAAATTCGCACATCTCTTTAACATTATCTTTAGTGATCTCCAACTGGCGAAGCCCGACATCGTTAGTGCCGACATGGATAACAATTTTAATCGCTGGAGTCTCTATTTCCACGTTCCTTAGAATAGAATCGCCAATAACAAGTACTCATTCAACATGATTCTCAGTGGGTGTATCACTGAGTGGGAAGAATCAATTGGAAATCCTAACAGGAACGGGAGAGTGGTGTCTCTTTGCTGAGCGAGAAGAACCAGTGTATTTCTAAAACCAGCTAGATCTGGTTTACTGGGGTGAGTGGAAAATTACAGAAGAAGAGACTTTGAAGAAAGGGGTATAAGAAGGCTGTCTGTTTTCTGTGTGATTTAGGTATTGTTCCTATCACGAGGTAGCTGTCGTGGTATTTTTGTGAACAAGTCTCTTTTAAAAGAATAAATATCTTTTAAAATACAATTTGAATCCTGATGTCTCTTATGCCATGATGCTGTTTGTTTAATTATTGTTTTTGCCACAACAATTGGTGTCAGAAGTGGGATCTCACGGCAGTTTCTTCTGGTCCTGAAGACAGCAGATTTGACGACTGATCATCCTAGAAGCATCAGGCTTCTGGTCTTACCTCGAAAATTGAGAGAGAAGAGCCAAACTGCTTTCAGGGCCAGGAGTGTCTCAACTGAGATCAGAAAGAACCCGGTGGCAGTAAAAGCATCTCGGGTAAGAGACAGTAAAATTATTTTATTTTGTGTGGTGTAATTTGATATGATTGTGAGTGAACCATAGTGGTTGGAACTATCTCTTTGGTACGGGCAGAGAAGGTTTTCGAGGGGGAAATTGTAACCTGAGGAAGTCAAGCCAATTTTATGCCAAAAACTAGCTTGTAAAAGTGGACGGAAGAGCCACACCTGATTAATTAGGTGAACAAGAATCAATCGAGCGCTGGAAAGCGCTGATTGAAAGATTTTGAGTAAACCGTAATTACAGAGCATCTTTGCTACCCTTGCCGATTTGAGGTGACAAAATCGGATCTGTTGAAGACGTTTGACAGATTATTAGATGCACGTCGAAGGAAAATCCAGGAGAGATAGAGATCAGCCAATATGGGGTCATCTACCAGTAAGCTAGATAATTTTTACACACCAGTTTTCGGTCAAATGAAAAAGAATTACGGACATAAATGTATGCTGGACATAGAAAAGTTGATAAAATATCATGATTTTCCTGAAGAAGGGACACTGAGCAAAATAAGACTGAATGTTGTGAAAAAGTCAATTAAAAAAAGCAGTGAAAAGCAACAGAGTTGTTGTGTGTGTAAAGAATGTGAGCAGACTATAGATTGTTGGATTGAGGAAGCCGACAGAAGAAACTGAAAGCAAATGCAGAATGAATTAAGCAAAGGAATGAATGAGGATGTGTGTGAGAAAACGGCTCCACCAGAGCAGAATACTACTAATAAACAGTGTGTTTGTGTTTTCCAAAATGTAACCGAGATTGTCTCGGTGCCGCCGGCATATAATCATCACTACCCCGTGGCGGAGCTGAAAGCCCTGAAACTGGACCACGATCTCGACTGCTCTCCGATCCGAAGACCAGCACAATATGCAGCACAAGTAGCAGCACGAGATGCACGAGCAGCGGCAGAAGTAGCAGCGCAAGTGATACAAGCGCAAGAATTCCCACGAGCACCATCACTGCCAGTACAGCAGGTGGCGGTAGAATCCTCAGCGCCTGCTGCCACAGGCAGCGAAGAAGAAAGGGAGGAGGATGAAGAACAGGAAGTTTTCGGGGACGTGTCTGAAATGGTTCCCAGCACAACTGATTCAGAAAGACCGAGCACCAGCGGGCCAAGAGTGACAAGATCAAAGACGATTAAAAGTGGAAAGATCAGCGTCACAATTTTGAAAGTCACCGCTCCGAAAGACACAGTTCCGAACGTAACAGCCCTGATGGTCGAAGTTGCGGGACCGGAAGGGCCAATGCTGGTCTTTAGAGCTTGGACAGTGGCTGATATGAGAGATGCGATGGCGCATCTGCCGGCCCCGCAGGACGCAGGCGACAGATTTGCGAAATAACTTTTTACTGTGCCAAGAGTTCAGCCCGACTTCACAAGAACTGAGATGGATGCTGGGTGTGAAAATGGGTCCAGCGAACTGGCATAAGGTGAGCGGAAAACTAGTGAACACGGACGTGAGACGAGTACACCCAGACTGGGAGCATGCGAGCAACGATCCGTACAAAAAGGAGGTGGAAAATTTCACTAACGCAGTAAAGGCAGCATTCCCTTCGCGTGTGGACACTGAAAAGATTTCATGCTGCACCCAGGAAAAGGATGAGCCTGTTAGCAACTATTACTACAGACTTTTTGAAACATTTGGAAAACACAGCGGCTTGACGGAGCCTGAGGACAGAGGGAATCAAATAAGTACGTGGGAAAGCCTTCTGCTAGGTTATTTTCTAAAAGGACTGAGACCAGAAATTTCAAGAGGAGCGAAGGCAAGTTACGTAGAGTGGAAGAACGGGTGCTTAACTTCAGCCCTGATGCACGCTATACACGCCGAAGATCAGCTGCAGGAAAAGAAAGACCGAAAACCACTCACAATTGCAGTTGTGCAACGTGAAACAAACAAGCCTGAAACTCAACAAAAGGGGAGAGGAAGAGGTGATGGAAGGAAATGGCGGTGCTATGTGTGTGCTACAAACAACCATACGGTCAGAGACTGTACCAAATGCAGAGTGTGCAGGAGAGACGGGCATTGGAGCAGTGCGTGCCCGAATCTGAAGTCGGATTGAAACGAGAGGAACGGAGAGCAGGACGGAGAGTGTCTGGTTCGGGGCGATCTGTGGCTGACCACAAGACAGGGAAGTGACCATTTATTACTAACACGCAAACACGACACAAATCTTTGCAAATCTTTGTGTGTTTTGAGCAATGTTGTGAATGATGAAATTTTGAGCAGTGTTTCCGATGAATGTTTGAAAATGTACAAAAGCACAGGGTTTTCTCAAATGCCAAAATACCCAATGATAGTCGAGGGAGTAGTAATTAACTTTCTGGTCGATTCGGGAGCTTCAATTAGCACTTTACGACCATGTGACTTACCATGTGTGCCGAAAATGACAGGAAAAGTGTATGAAAGCACTTCGGCTTCTGGCCATTTGATCTCTGAACGATTCACCGAGCCCTTAGAGTGTGAGACAGAGGGGGGTCGAACTCTGAAACACGAGTTTCTCTGGTCGGCCAATTGTCCCGCGCCGCTAATGGCCAGAGATTTAATGTGTGAATTAATTTTGATCCCCTGTGCTGATTTCTCCGGAATCAGCATTGAGGAAGCACCACAAATGACATGTTCTAAATTTGAGCCGCAGTGGGCTTACGAATGGCAGATAAAAGATGTTGATTGGACAGAGATGATTTTGAAATTGGCTAAAGATCGAATAACACCAGTCAACGCCTGATAGAATGCATTGTACGTCACATGTCGTAAATGAGCGTGATTCACACTATGAAGAAACTTGGTTTAGTGGAGGGGAGAATGAAAGTGTGAAATTTGACAAGATTTTCTGGACAGAGAATGTGTGTGCGTTGTATGTGTGTTGAATGAAAAACAATTGCAGTGTTATTTAATGGCAGGAGACAGTGTTCCTCATTTATCTGTGTCCAAGGGCACGAATAAGCAGTGGGCAGAATTGGGGCTTTTTGTGAATGACTGTTTGCAGGCTACAGACTGGGTTGAAATTGATACAGACATAGCACAGAGCAAAAGTGTTGGAGCATTTAAATCAAACTGCGATTTTGATGTGCGAGTTTTGAGAACTGTAACTGCTATTGTGAACAATGATGTGACAAAACAAGGGGTGGGGGCTATTTCTGCATCAGAAATTGATATTTCTCTGGCAGAAATACCTTCAAAATTGTGGGCAAAACACAAGTACTATGTGGGTTTGATAAAGGGATGCAAGCCGGTTGTAATCACCCCAAAATCTGATTACAAACCGTGTCAAGCGCAATATCCCCTCAAACGTGAGGCATTGCAAGGCATAATGCCAGTATTTGATTCTCTGTTGAAGGAGGGAATAATTGTGCAATGTAATGATTCACCAGTGTGCACACCAATTTTTCCTGTGAAAAAGATCAGAGATAAGGGTCAGCCAACAGAGTGGTGATTTGTGCAGGATTTACAGGCTGTAAATTCAGCTGTCATTGCCAGGGCAGCACGAGTGCCAAACCCTTATACTATTTTGTCACAAATTCCGCAAGATGCAACGTATTTCACTGTTGTGGATTTGGCTAATGCTTTCTTTAGCGTCCCAGTGGAAGAGAAAAGCCAGTTTTGGTTTGCGTTTGATTTCAATAATAAAGGCTACACATTTACAAGATTGTGCCAGGGATATTGTGAATCTCCAACCATTTATAACGAGGCCCTTCGGAGAAGTATTGACCCTCTGACTTTGACAGCTGGAATGGCTTTATTACAATACGTTGATGATTTATTAATTTGTGCCAAAGATAAAACTACCTGCATTTCTGACACTGTGACTCTCCTGAAGCATTTGGAGCGGGAGGGGCACAAAGTCAGTCTTTCAAAGCTGCAGTTTGTGAAACAGGAAGTGACATTCCTGGGGCATGTTATCAAACCTAACAGCAAAGCACTGTCTGAGAAACGGGTGCGGGCCATAAAAGAGGTGCCAAAACCAATTACAAAGAAACAGATGCTGTCATTCTTGGGGATGTGCACTTACTGCCATACCTTCATTCCTAATTATGCCATTTTTGAACAGCCCTTGCGAGCCCTAACGACAGGGAAAGGGCTGAGGTCATGTGACAGACTTGTTTGGACAAGTGGGGCTGAGGAAGCGTTTGATAACATGAAAGTGCAATTGGCTATTGCTCCAACGATAGGCCTTCCTGTCATAAACCGCCCGTTTGTACAGATGGTCGATGAAATGAATAATTTTATGACTTCGGTTCTCTTGCAGACTTATGGTGACAGACTGCGACCTGTGGCCTATTTTTCAACGAAACTCGTAGCTGCAGGACTTCCGCATTGCCTCAGGGCAGTGGCAGCAGCTGAGCTTGCTGTGATGGCCTCCAGAGAGTTTGTGGGATATTCTGATTTAACTTTAATGGTTCCACATGCAATCTCCATGATTTGCAAGAGCAGAGAACGTCACATTTGTCTACAGCCCGATGGCTGAGGTATCATACAATTTTGTTGGACATGCCAAACATAACTGTGAAAAGATGCACAACTTTGAATCCTGCCACCCTTCTGCCCACACAGGAGGATGGCGAGGAACATCATTGTTGTCTGTCAGAGCTCGAACAGGTGTGCACACCACGTCCAGACCTTTTAAATGTACCGTTGGATAATTGTGACAATGTCCTGTTTGTTGATGGATCTGCGTCAAAAGATCAACAAACGGGACAGAATAAAATTGGTTATGCAGTAACGACTGAATTTGAAACTCTGATGTCTGGCAAATTACCATCACATTATTCTGCGCAGGCAGCTGAAATGGTCGCGCTGACTGAAGCATGTAAACTGATGACGGATAAATGTGTGACGATTTTACACAGACTCGCGTTATGCTTTTGGAGTCACACATGACTTTGGTGCTTTGTGGAAGCACAGGAAATTTTTGAAATCAGATGGTCGCCCGATACTAAACGCGTCTCTGGTATCGGACCTCCTCGAGGCCATTCTGTTGCCTGACAAAATTGCGATTTTTAAGCGCATACAGCATACAGCAGCGCATACTAATGATAAAAGTTTCATTTCAACAGGAAATGCCAGAGCTGATATGGCTGCAAAAGCAGCGGCAGCGGATCAAACTAAAGATGATGGTAAAAGCGCCACTTGCGCACAAGTTGACATTAACCTCGACATTTCTCCTTGTTTACAGAGCATGCAGTCTTTTTCCACAGGAGCTGAGAAAAACAACTGGAAGGTGTCAGGCTGCAGCCTTGTAGATAGAGTGTGGACATCAGTTGATGGAACGCCCTGTTTACCCAAACATTTCTTTCAACATTATGCTAAATTGACGCATGGTAGATCATGTGTCAAAAGGGGGAATGATTGCACAAATGAAAGAATTGTGGTTTACCAAGGGCTTCACAATATTCGCTGAGAATTTTTGCAAAAGATGTGTTATTTGTAATACACACAATGTGGCACGAGGTGTTAAAACACAGCTGGTATCCCAGCCAGCCCCAGAAGGGCCGTTCGAGTACTTAATGATCGATTTCATTGAATTAACCCCTTGTGGGAAGAAGAAATATTGCCTGGTAATGGTTGACATGTGGTCCAAATGGGTCGAGGCCTTCCCAACCTCGAAACAAGATGTGGCAGCAGTAGCCAAGGCTCTGCTAACCGAGATTGCTCCGAGATGGGGAATTCCAAGAAAATTCAGTTCTGACAACGGAACACACTTTGTCAATGAGGCAATAAAGCAGGTGGGTCAGTTCTTAGGAATTGATATGAGAACACATTGTGCCTATCACGCCGCCAGCGGAGGCGCTGTGGAGCGTGAGAACCAGAACAAATTGGCAAAGTGTTGTGAGGAAACTGGACTCTCATGGGTGAAAGCACTCCCAACCAGTAGAAGAACCAGTGTATTTCTAAAACCAGCTAGATCTGGTTTACTGGGGTGAGTGGAAAATTACAGAAGAAGAGACTTTGAAGAAAGGGGTATAAGAAGGCTGTCTGTTTTCTGTGTGATGTAGGTCTTGTTCCTATCACGAGGTAGCTGTCGTGGTATTTTTGTGAACAAGTCTCTTTTAAAAGAATAAATATCTTTTAAAATACAATTTGAATCCTGATGTCTCTTATGCCATGATGCTGTTTGTTTAATTATTGTTTTTGCCAAGTAATCGCGATAAGAGAATAAAACGAGGGAAAACCCGATGCATGCTTAAAAATGGCAGAAAGTAAAGGCTGAAAATAGATATACTGTATAAGCAATGCTAAAAAACTAGCAAGCTACAAACACAGACTCTAGTTAGGTGCCAGCAGCAACAGGTAAAATACACACAGATGAAACAGTAGAAAAGCAGAAAAACTTGAAATAACAAAGGATATAATGATGAATATAATGATGAACGTTTGAGAATAAAATAAGCAATGCTAAGCAGCCTAAGCAGGCTACAAACAAACACTCGTGCAACATGCCGTCAGCAACAGGATGTCCAGTGACGTCACAGCCTGTGCTGAGGCTTTGATGCTTATCAAAAACCTTGGTACAGTATATTACACTTTAGTGCAATACAGTATACAAGTGTACCGGTATGTGCAAGCTGCGTACATACAGTATACTATTCATCTAAACAATACAGAAATACAGCAGCTAGACACAGAATTACAAGATATTTTATCAGAGGCCAAATTTATCAGAGGTGTGAGCAGGTTTTAGGTGACAAACTGATCATTATAAGGGTATTGTGCAATAAATGTGGTTTATGAGGACATTTCTAGTGTCCCCATAATTCTAATCCTTTCAAAAACAAACTAAACAATGTTTTTTTGAAAATGTAAAATGCAGAAAGTTTTTTTTTGTGAGGGTTAGGTTTAGGGTTAGGGTTAAGGGATATGTCTATGGAGAGTCCTCATAAGGATAGCTGCACCAATGTGTGTGTATGTGTGTGTGTGTGTGTGTGTGTGTGTGTGTGAGAGAGAGAGAGAGAGAGAGAGTGCACATCTGGGCAATAACAATGTGATTTCTGATGGTATCAGATGGTAATACTGGTAATACTGGTATGCTCAAGATTGCGCTGAGTATGGCTGCTGCGTTGGGGGCTCCGTCAAAACACTGCAGTTTATTGTTTGTTTTGTTTACAGTTTTGTGTTTTTTTGTCTTGGATGTTGTCTGGCTTATTGTGTACGACAGACAAACGCTTTTGGACATTGGTTCGGCAATCACACACCAAAAACCGGACTTCAAATTCCTCAATGCCGACCCGTGGTTTACAAACACGCCAGCGGAGCCCTTTGTCTGGGCTGGCCGGCCACGGAAACACAGAAGGAAAAGGGGAAAAAGATCCGGCGTTCTCATCAGAGTAAGACGTCGCACAAATCGTCCCCCACTACCCAGTATACTACTTGCAAATGTTCAGTCTCTGGACAACAAGCTCTGCGATCTGAGAGCGCAGATCTCTTTCCAACGAGAGACGAGAGATTGCTGCGTTATCTGTCTTACGGAAACCTGGATGTCCGCAGAGATTCCAGACTCGGTCATCGAAGCCGCGGGGTTCTCCATGCACCAAGCGGACAGAGCGAACGTGTTTCATCAGGAATTGCGTAGAGGATGTTGTTCCGACAATAACAATATGGATCTACCCCAACCAGAATCCATGGGCACGGCACTTACTGCACGGACCTCCGATTTTAATTCCGGGAACACGGAGGAGCATAAACAAGCCAGTTATGCCCTCCGTAACTCTATCAGTGCAGCCAAATTCCAGTACAGGCAAAAAATTGAAGGACAGTTCAACACCACTGACTCTAGAAGTATGTGGCAGGGAATTAATACCATCATGGACAACAAACGGAATAAAAACTCCGCAATGAACACCGCTGCCTCTCTCCCGGATGAACATTTTATGCTCGTTTTGAGGACAACACTACCCCCCTCGCGGAGAGAAAACTCGCGGCCGATACTACAGAGGTTGGTTCACTCTCCGTCTCTGTTGCGGATGTAACCCGATCCTTTTGACGGGTGAACATCCGTTAAGCCGCGGGTCCAGACGGCATTCCAGGCCACGTCATCAGAGCATGCGCAAACCAACTGGCTGTTGTTTTTACAGACATTTTCAACATGTCCCTCTCCCTGTCTGTAGTCCCCACATGCTTCAAAACATCAACCATTGTGCCTGTACCGAAGCAAGCCATAATCACTTGCTTAAATGACTGGCGTCCTGTTGCTCTGACCCCCATCATCAGCAAATGCTTTGAGAGGCTAATCAGAGATTTCATCTGCTCTGTTCTGACCACCTCTTTGGACCCATTACAGTTTGCCTACCTCAACAACCACTCCACTGATGATGCCATTGCATCTACAATACACACTGCTCTCACCCACCTGGAAAAAAGGAACACATATGTGAGAATGCTGTTTGTAGACTACAGCTCAGCATTCAACACCATAGTGCCCTCCAAGTTTGATGAGAAACTCCGGGCTCTGGGCTTAAACAGCTCGCTGTGCAGCTGGATCCTGGATTTCCTGTCAGGCAGACGTCAGGTGGTTAGAATGGGCAGCAACATCTCCTCATCACTGACCCTCAACACTGGAGCCCCGCAGGGCTGTTTTCAGCCCACTCCTGTATTTCCTGTACACACATGACTGTGTGGCAACACATAGCTCCAATGCCATCATTAAGTTTGCTGACGATACGACGGTGGTAGGTCTGATCAATGACAATGGTGAAACAGCCTACAGAGAGGAGGTGCACACTCTTACACACTGGTGTCAGGAGCACAACCTCTCCCTCAACGTCAGTAAAACCAAGGAGCTTGTGGTGGACTTCAGGAAGAAAGAAAGAGAACACAGCCCCATCACCATTAATGGAGCACTGGTGGAGAGAGTCCACATTACTGAAGAACTCACATGGTCCGTCCACACTGAGGCCGTTGTGAAGAAGGCTCACCAGTGCCTCTTCTTCCTGAGACGGCTGAGGAAGTTCGGAATGAACCACCACATCCTCACACGGTTCTATACCAGTACTGTAGAGAGCATCCTGACTGGCTGCATCACCGCCTGGTACGGCAATAGCACCACCCACAACCGCAAAGAACTGCAAAGGGTGGTGCGAACTGCCAGACACATCATCGGAGGTGAGCTTCCCTCCCTCCAGGACATATATAGCAGGCGGTGTGTGAAAAAAGCTTGGAGGATCATCAGAGACTCCAGCCACCCGAGTCATGGGCTGCTCTCACTGCTTCCATCAGGCAGGCGGTATCACAGCATCAGGACCCGCACCAGCTGACTACATGACAGCTTTTTCCCCCAAGCAATAAGACTTTTGAACACTTGATCTCTCACGATCAACAATCAGCACTGCACTTTATTAATCTATTATCTCACACTGGACTGTCAAATATATTCTCCCCAATTCAACTAGTGTATATATATTTTTATATACACTTATCTAGTGTATGTGTATTCTATATTGTGTGTATTGTTTACTGTACATTGTATATTAGTACTATGTTGTGTAATTATGTGTACATTTGATATGTAAATTGTTGTGTAATTATGTGTACATTTGTTATGTAAATTGTGTTGTGTAAATATGTTGTTTATTGTAATTGGTATATGTCTCGTCACTGTCATCACTGCTATGTTGCTCGGAACAGCACACAAGACTTTCACCTACTGTTGCACTCATGTACACAGTAGTGTGACAATAAAGTGATTTGATTTGATTTAATACAAAGTGTGGTACTTTGATGTACAATTACCATCTTTCAAATGGTAATGCAATGGTACTTTTTATGTTTTTTCTCATGTAGGCTAATATGTGTTTTGATACTCTTTTGGTTGGAAAATGTATTTACCTGCAGAAGTTGTTTACAAGCTGCAAACATGTTGAAATTTATAAAGACCTTCATCACTGGCTAATGAAAAAATGCATTTGCAGGTTTTGTTTCCATTGATTGTAGATCCACTGCAACAAGCATTATCTTTATTTTCCATGGCATGATGTTGCTGTGTAGTTTTGCTCAACACTACGACACTACCTAGTCAAAAATATAGCTTCACTACTGAAAAGCTACTTGATTTAAAAACTAGTGAAGCTACCACCTTGCTTAGCAGAAATTTAGTTAAACTAATAGCTTTGCAATTTGTAGCAGGCTGCTGCCCATCACTGATTCTGTCTGACCTGGATTTGATCCCAGGTTGCTGTATATGTACTGTCAGTAGGTACAACAACTGGACCAGTGTCCCAGCTCTAATAAGTCAGTCAGTTTGTTGATTTTCAGGTTAATCAAGTCATTATTCATTATAAAAAAATATAAGCAATTGAAAGTATAAAGTATATTATTGACACATATCACCCTAAGTTGCTTTTATGATGCAAATAAAATAATTCCGCTTGTGATTTACTGCTCTGACAAGTGTAACCACCAGTTCCAATTCAAACCAATGTCCCATGTTAAAATGAGAAACCAGATGTTCCCTTTACGTAAGCTTCACTAAGATGCTGCGCGGAGAGCGCTTTGGGAACAATCCTGTATTGAGACCAGCTGTGAATATGTGTGTAAAACGTCAATGAACATTGACCGGAATTTATAGCCTCGGCTGATGTAATAATTAGACGCACCTGTGGCCAGGCTATAAATGGATGTGTCACCAGAGTGTCGTCAGATCCGTTTTTTTTCAGAGCCATTCTGTGCTTGTCTGTTTCTCAAACCTGTCACAAACTTTCTTTCCTCTGCTAGGAGTTAGAATTTGGTTAGGCAGTGTGCAGTGAACCTTTTCTCCTTTCCTCTATTCTAAAAATATATATATTTTAGAGTTAAAGTGAGAATGACCGAAAACCAGGGCAGGCGATGCGTGTTCCCTTGTTTACGCTCTATAGCCGAAGGGGACACGCATCAGTTTTGCTCTATTTGTTTGGGGGAAGAGCACGCTGCTCTCGCGTTGGAGCGAGGCGGGTGTGAGCACTGTGATCTGCTTTCGGGCAAAGTGCTTCATGCTCGTCTCGCTTGTTTCCAGGAGTCAGCACCCACGCTTCGTTCGTTGGCCTCTCGCATGGATTTGGCTGAGGAGCGAGAGACGGGTTCGTCCCTTTCTCTCGCTCTCTCTCCAGTCCCAGATGGTCCTTCCCATGTTCTCGAAGCGCGTTCCGACGCTTCTTCGCTTCATGAGTGGGACCTCGAATCTCTGCCTGCCTCCAAGCTTTCAGTCCGCGATAAAAAAATCTATGGAGGAATTGCTCGATGTGGTTACTCGGGCGGTCGCCAGACTCCAGTTGGACTGGCGCACCAAAAAGAGACCCCCAAACCCTCCAAGTTGGGGATTTTTGTCCAGAGAACAGGGGAAGGGAATGTCTCATCAGCTTGCAGGCTATCTCTCGCCGGGCTCAGCATCATCTCTGAAAAAGCCCTCTCTCCCCTCAAAGCCTTGTAGGGTGATCTCCACTTTAGTGGGAAGGGCTTATCAAGCTGTAGGTCAGGCTGGTGCTGCTCTGCACACTATGGCTATATTACAGGCATACCAGGCTGACCAGCTGGACGACCTGAGTGCGGGTGCTGCGCTCGAAGAGCAAGCTGTTTCTGAGCTTCGTCGAGCCACAGATCTTTCTCTCCGCGTGACCAAGCAAACAGCCCGCGCTATTGGCCGGTCTATGTCTGCCTTGGTCAGCGCAGAGAGGCACCTTTGGCTCAACCTTTCGGGCATCAAAGACAAGGATAGAATTTTCCTTCTTGATGCCCGGTTTCGCCCACTGGCCTATTCGGAGACGCCATGAGCTCGGTCATCTCCAGGTTCCAGGAGGCGAAAAGCCACGAGGAAGCCTTCGGGTGGTTCCTCCTTCGGCCCCCCAGACCCGCCTCGGTCCTGATAGAAGGGAGGCTCAAAAGCAAAGCGTGGCAAGTTGTGCTCCTCCTCCCAGGGATTGGGGACAGTCTCGTCGCCCTCGGCAGCCCCCAAAGCAAGACATCAGGACCTTGATTTCTAAAAGAAGAAAACCCTGATGGTCTTGCGCCTAGTTTTGTGGGGTAGTTCCCCTCGGAATGGGGCACGTGCTCCACTTCACCCATCTCGGTACCCCGCGAAGCCTCTCCTTTCCCGTCGCTTTCGGTATTTTGGGTGGTAGAGGCTACCATCAAATAGTTGGGTGTTTTGCTGCTCCCTGCATTTTTCCAGGATGCGAAACACTCGACATCCCCTCAACAGGAAGTGTTAAAGATTAAAACCCATCTCAGAGAACCTGGCAGCGTAGAAACTTCTGCCAGATATATATATATATATTTATTTGTGGGTGCTAAGAACAGTAGGAAAGGGCTACAGAATTTAATTCACTCACCTCCTTCCGTGTTTCAACGGTGTGGTTTCCACTACCGTAAACCGGATCAGTCATATCTACTGTGAAAAAAAAGGAAAAAAAATAAAATGATTTTTTTTTAAAGAAAAATTTAAAATCTCCTGGTTAATGGGGCCATAGAACGTGTTCCCCTTCCAGAGAGAAAGAGTCAAGTTATTACACGAGTACTTCCTGGTTCCAATGGAGGGTGACCTGGCCTTAGATCTCAAACCTCGAACTGCCCTGTCTGGGTGTTCAAGTCCAAGATCTGCCTATCAAGACGGTCGTGTCACCAGCCCAACATCACGTTTGGCTTGTCACCATCGATCTTATGACGTACTTCTTTACTTCTTCGTTAGAAGTTTTGCCACAACACAGGAAGTTCCCGAGGTTCGCTTTCGGGGGCGAAGCTTTCCAGTATCGGGTTCTTCCATTCGGCCTAGCCCTCTTAACCCGCACATTCATAAATGCAGGATGCAGCGCCGGCTCCTTTGCGACTCCGAGGCATCTGCATTTTGAATTATATAGACGACTGGCTGATCATAGCGCAGTTCCAGTGGCTGGCAGTGCAGCACAAGGATACCGTCTTAGCTCATCTAGTTTCTCTGGGGTTGAGGCTCAACGCCAAGAAAAGCATCCTCTCACAAGCCCCTCCACTTCCAGGTTCTATGTGGCCTCCACTCTGGCTTGCCACGCCTTGATGGAAGGGGTGCCCTTTAAGAGGCATCCTCTGCTCGTGTGCTTCATTCGGGAGCCATGCGAAGGACCTCTTCATAGGACTTAGCCGTAGTCCTTGAGGGTCTGGTTGAGACCCCTTTTTGAACCTCTAGAGTCAGCATCTGGCAGACTTCTGACTCTCACTACACAACCGTAAGTGGTCCGGACAGCCACAGTGCGGCAGCGTGGGTATTCTCGTTCCCAAAGCGCTCTCAGCGCAGCATCCTAGTGAAGCTTTTTGTAAAGGGAACTTCTCGGGTTACGCATCTCGTTCTGCTTTTTTCAGGGAACAAGGGTTACATACGTAACCCGAGACGTTACCCTGTGAAACCATTAAAATCGCTCTTTAACTTGAGTCAAATTAATTTGAACGGACATTATACAAATTTTTGGTATCATTATTAACCCGCTTTGTTTCAATAATGTACGAAACATCTTTTCTTTACTCCTTTTCAATTCACAATGGAACGAATCTGCTGAAAAGGCTAATTCAATTATTTGCATCACCAGTTATACACCCCCAAATTATACACCTAGTTAACAAGATCCACAGCTGATCCATAACACCTGTCCTGCTTTGCCCTAAAAAAGGGGTGCTGTGGCGTAATGTCATTGTGTACACAAACGTCCCATTCCCCCTCCCCCGCTGAATCCCGCTCCACGGTTCTCGCGCATTAGTATTTTTTACAGGTTTTCAAGTGAGTTTTGCTGCAGATTTTTTGCTAAAGTAGTTGCAAAAATCAAGGCGTGAAGATTCAAAGTTGCAGTGCCAGATTCGAATGGTTGTAAGTACAGTAAGTGCAGTAAGTGAAAAGAAAGTCTGTGTGCTCTGTTAGCCACACCTCCACAAAGGTGACATCACTAGAAATCCCAGGATGTCCTCTTGACAGTACTGTAGGACTCAGATAGATTGCATAAATTGTGCTTGACTTACAAGTCTCAGACTCTCGTCCCCCACAGTGGGCAAAAATGAATTTCTGGGTCTTAGGATGTTAAGAGGACCTTAACTTTGTCCTAAAATAGTCCTCTTAACTTTGAACAAAATATCATGACTAGGTCTTTGACCTATGCAAGTGGTAGTCAGTTTTAACCTCGCTTCTTAATAAGTATGAACAAACCTACCATCAAAGCAGCTAAAGCAGAGATGATAAGGTGTATTTTCAGCTCCAAAACTATCGTTCCTTAACCCAAACTTTCTTGGTTACAGGCCTGCTGGCTTGAATTTATCTTCTGAGTGAGATGGAATAATGGCGAATTCGCCAATGTGTTAAAGACATTTCACGCTTGAATTGCTGATGAATATAATGCTTTGGATGCCTCTGGAGATTATTAATATTTTCGAATGCATATTGGGATGTACAGCACGAGTAAGTACCTTTATAGCTAGTGCTGCAATTCAAAACATATCTTTTACTATCTTGCTTTCCAATGGCTACAGCCTCATCATAAGAAAAGACTGATATGTTCGTGCATTTATGTTGACAGTTTGATCATCAATGTGTTGAGATCGCTGCTCAGTTTCACAAATTCACAGATAATCAGCTCTGTGTTGAGCAGCACTGTGGAAGGGCTGTGTGTTTGTGCCACTGCACACTTATTCAGATCTGCCTCCTTGCTGCTATGCAATGCCCACTTTTCACAATCCAATTAATGACCGATGGATAAAATCGCTACCAAGTCCCCACCCTACATTTTTTTCTTGTTCCAAAAGCTTTTTCACTTGGAAATACACTGGGGGCCAAAAGTTTGGAATAATGAACAGATTTTGCTGTTTCGGAAGGAAATTGGAACTTTAATTAACCAAAGTGTCATTCAACTGATCACAAAGTATAGTCAGGATATTACTGATGTAAAGAACAGCTATCAGACTATTTGAAAAAGTCATTTTTATCAAATCTAGACAGGCCCCATTTCCAGAAGTCATGTTAAATTGCTAATGTGTTACTAGAAAATTGCTTTCCATTATATCAATCACAGCTGAAAGTTATTTTGTATGTTAAATAAAGCTTAACATTAACAACTGTGTCTCGTTTGGAAGGCTGCGTGCTAGGTAGGATGCAGTATACAGTGTCCTCCTTTAAACAAGCCTTGTTTAAATGAGAGGGCCTTCGTAGGACAAATGGAACGTAACAAGGTTGCTATGGCAGCATGCCACTCTTTAACAAACGCGAGCGCTTTGAGTGAAAAGGAAACAATGTCCCTCTGGAAGGGAATGTATGAGGTACATTTTAGCAGAGATATAATGATGTAAAGAGGAAAGAAAATAGATTTTACAGGTATTCATTTAGTCTTATACTATATTTTAATTCTATATTAATATAATTATACATATTATATACTCTGCACCCATCTACTGAGGTACTTCAACTTAGGAATTAACATTCCTTGCATTTGAACATCATATTTATGGGCAAATTGGCATAATTTTTTTGACGTTTCTGTCGAAGCAAAAATTGTAGGTTGTGAGTGCACATGAAGGATACACCTCATGAATCCTCCAAAATCCCGTCACATTCGAAGGCTGCAGTCAAAGTGTCCTACTTGCTTTTCTGAACACCAATACCACTTTTTATCTTCCGATTCTGATATCGGAAATCTCAGTATCAGCCTATAACAATCCCGATCTGATACCAGTGTTGTTTTTTTTGCATAATCAGTTTAGAATAAAAAAACCACAAACCTCTAACAACACATAATATCAATATAAATGTGGCTATGTGGCGACACATAGCTCCAATGCCATCATTAAGTTTGCTGACGATACGACGGTGGTAGGTCTGATCACTGACAATGATGAAACAGCCTACAGAGAGGAGGTGCACACTCTGACGCGCTGGTGTCAGGAGCACAACCTCTCCCTCAACGTCAGTAAAACCAAGGAGCTTGTGGTGGACTTCAGGAAGAAAGACGGAGAACACAGCCCCATCACCATTAATGGAGCACCGGTGGAGAGAGTCAGCAGTTTCAAGTTCCTCGGTGTCCACATTACTGAGGAACTCACATGGTCCGTCCACACTGAGGCCGTTGTGAAGAAGGCTCACCAGCGCCTCTTCTTCCTGAGACGGCTGAGGAAGTTCGGAATGAACCACCACATCCTCACCCGGTTCTACACCAGTACTGTAGAGAGCATTCTGACTGGCTGCATCACCGCCTGGTACGGCAATAGCACCGCCCACAACCGCAAAGACCTGCAAAGGGTGGTGCGAACTGCCAGAAACATCATCAGAGGTGAGCTTCCCTCCCTCCAGGATATATATAACAGGCGGTGTGTGAAAAAAGCTCGGAGGATTATCAGAGACTCCAGCCACCCAAGTTATGGGCTGCTCTCACTGCTTCCATCAGGCAGGCGGTATCGCAGCATCAGGACCCGCACCACCCGACTACATGACAGCTTCTTCCCACAAGCAATCAGACTTTTGAACACATGATCTCTCACGATCAACAATCAGCACTGCACCTTATTAATCTTCATTCTGTCAAATATATTCTCCCCAATGCAATTAGTGTATATATATATTTATACCCTTATCTAGTGTATGTGTATTCTACATTGTGTGTATTGTTTACTGTATATTGTATATCAGTACTATGTTGTGTAATTGTGTACATTTGATATGTAAATTGTTGTATAAGTATGTGTACATTTGTTATGTAAATTGTATTGTGTAAATATGTTGTTTATTGTAAAGTGGTTTATGTCTCGTCACTGTCATTACTGCAATGTTGCTCGGAACTGCACACAAGACTTTCACCTACTGTTGCACTCGTGTACACAGTAGTGTGACAATAAAGTGATTTGATTTGATTTGTATAGCTTATTAAGAAACACTTTGTTAACTAATATATTGGATAATGTAGAAGCAAAATTAACAGTAATTCAAGTACAAGTCATCAGTAGTTTTTTTTTTTTTTTTTTTATCTTTTCAACTTGTATCTGGATTTTAAATGATTCAGATCGCTTTTTTGTTCAATTTAGTTGTAAGATATCAGCTCACTTTTCATTCACACAGATATTTTTTGGAACTCATTTAACTTAAATATTATTATCATTTGTAAACAAATGATAATAATAATAATATTTTATAATAGTAAAATATAGTAATATATCTCAATCGTGCACCTTTTACTTTTAAACCCTCACACTTTTATTTTGACATTCTAAACTCTCCAGGAATACCTGTAAGTGTGTCCGTTTGTAGGAAAGTTCACAGTAGATTAATTCACTTCTTTTTCAAATTCTGGTGAAAAAAAGCACCTCTAGTGCCATTCTAAATACAAATTTTATTGTATTTAAGTGAACCAAACTTTTGAGCATCTACATCTGAAATGTTATCGTGAGTAGCACTCAAATATTGCGCACCACATGAAGGATAAAAATAGCCGCATGTGTGTGTGTAAACAGAGCAGCACCATTCACTTAAGCGCTGGAGCTGTGCATGCATTTTATATATTTACTTATGAAACACAGCCTTTTGTGATTCACAGAGCACATCTTCAAGTGGCTTTGAATAAAATGCACGAGTCATATGAACTACTTTAATTGTGTTTTAATGGTTCTTTTATGAACATAAACATGACTAACACACCGTATCGGATTTTGATTGGGCTCGTTGAACCAATACCCGATTCATCTAAAAGCTTCAGTATCAGAGCCGATACCGATCCAGTTATCAGATCAATGCATCCCTAGATACTGACCCTCAGCTAAGCTCACCCCCCCCCACCCCCGGTTGCTTTTGTTCACTCTGACAAGCTCTGCAAACTCCCCATCAGAATGAATGGGAAATTGCTGTGAACTACACTGTTTTTGGCTAAATATTTTAATAAATGGAATGGATAATATTTTTACCTGGGCATTGTAATGCAACAAAAAGTTAAATGACAGTCATTTGATTAAAAACTCTGGAGACAGTGAATCATAATCAGAATCATGATTACTACAGTCACTTGAAACAGCCCTCTACATTACGAGTAAATCCCTCGCATATGCAAGTAAATTATGACCTATGTGACTAAAACATGTCTGTTATTATCTACTGGCTAGTAAATATTAACATTTCACTCGCCAGTGAATGAGTTGTGTAGCGTCGAAGAACCGCAATCCTTTTGAATAAAAAGAAAGCAATTAAGAAGCTGGATTCAGCTTTGTCTTTCACTGCATGCTGTCTCATGAGCGCCCAGGAAAACACATTTGTGTCTCATTTAGTTGAACTCCAAACCACATCACGGATGTCACCCACAGCAGCTCTCTTGAGAGCACATGGAGATGAACTGCTTCTCAAGTGCTATGATGTGCTAGGCTCATTCCAAACTCCTGTGAAAATCTTAATGAGATTTAAATGAGATTTAAACTGATTAATTTAACAGTGGGGACATGCAGGGTGCTTCTCAAATTGTCCTGGTTACTTCCTGAACCTCTGTTCCCTGATGGAGGGAACAAGACTTTGTGTCGATGTAGTGCCACTAGGGGTCACTAGGGTTGTGGTTGGGGTGTCACTCCCAAGAGGAGGACACCACGGAGACCACATCCCACCCAGAGAGGGGGGGGGTTAAGTGGAAATATGTCACATGGTCTTGCCGAGTCTAGTCGGATGTATGTCATGTGGAGAAGTCCCATGGTAAGTCCTACCCTATGGGCCAAGGAAGATGCAGCTTGCCAACCAGAAAAAGTTTTTAGCAGAAAATACAATGCAAGGGGTTGCCTATGGAAACCAGCACATGTGCCAACATGGGGCATAGTTAGCACAAGTACCGTGCTGGCAGTGAGTTTCTCCACAAACTCATCTGCTGCAGGGCTAGGAGGAAATCAACCAGGGAACACATTTGTGAACTGTTGTGAAGCTGGGAATAAACATCACACATCTTCAGATCGAGGGAGGTGAAAGATACTAGGCACAAGCGGTATACCATGCCGGTCAGTCCGGACTTAGCCGTTTGTTCCTGCTAAGACACGGGACGAGACAGGCTCATCCCGGAGATTGTAGAATCTAACAAAGGTGTTGGGTGTAGCCCAGCACGCTGCTCTGCAAATGTCAGATAGAGAGGCGCCACTGATCAGAGCCAAGGAGGCCGCCACGCTCCTGGTGAAATGGGCTCGTAGCCCTGCAGGGGGCGGCACATGCTTGGCCTAGTAGGCAACAGCTATAGCATTGATGATCCAGTGGGCGATGCTCTGTTTGGAGACAGCATGAGGGTATGAGCCGAGGTCTGGAGGGGTGCAACCTCCACTGTGTCATGGTGCACCACTATGGCCGCTATGTACACCTTCAAGGTGGACAGCCATCCCTCCAACCTCTCCTGCAGAATGGAAAGCACTGCGCATCCCTGGGGGTCTTCGTGTTGGGAAGAACACCACTTAGCGAACAGACACCACTTCAAGGCATACAGGCACCTTGTAGAGGGGGCCCTAGCCTGAGTGATGGTATCTACCACAGCAGGTGGTAGGCCACTGAGGTTTACCACATCCCATCCAAGGGCCAGACGTGGAGGTTCCAGAGGTCTTGTCGCGGGTGCCAGACAGTGCCCTGTCCCTGAGATAGAAGGTCTTTCCTCAGGGGAATTTGCCAGGGAGGGGCTGACGCAATGAGCATGAGGTCCGAGAACCAAGTCTGTGTGGACCAGTATGGAGCCACAAGGTTGACCTGCTTGTCATCCTCTCTGACCTTGCACAGTGTCTGTACAAGTAGGCTCACTAGGGGGAATGCATACTTGCGTAATTCAGGTGGCCAGCTGTGTGCCAGCGCGTCTATGCTGGGGATGCCTTGGTCAGGGCGTACCAGAGTGGGCAATGGGAGGATTCTGGGGAGGTGAAAAGATCTACCTCCTCTCTCCCTTGTGGGTGACCTGTTGTGACAGTGCATCAGCCGTGGTGTTGAGGTTGCTCAGGATGCTCACATCGATTTGAGGTGCTGCTGACTCCAGAGGAGGAGACGGTGGGCGAGTTGTGACATGCGAGGGGAGCGTAACCTGCCTTGGTGTTTTATATATGCGACCGTCGCCATGTTGTCTGTTCGAACCAACACATGCTTGCCCTGAATAAATGTCCATAACCTCTGCAAGGTGAGCAGTATTGCTAACAACGCAAGGCAGTTGATGTGCCATCGTAGCTGCAGGCCCGTTGCATGTGGCGTCCCAGCCTGTCTTGGAAGTGTCGGTTGTAACCACGACGTGCCTTGAGACCTGCTCGTGAATGAGTCAGTCTAGATGCCCATCTCAGGACTCAAGTTCAGAGCCTCTGTGTCCTTCGTGAAGACGCAAGGGGACAAGGACAGGCTGAAAGGGAGGACTTTGTACTGGTACGCATGACCCTCAAATGCAAACCGCAGGAAGGGTCTGTGTTGAGGTAGAATAAAGACGTGGAAGTACTCGTCCTTCAGATCTACTGCTTTGAAACAATCTTGATGCCAGACCCTCGTTAGAATGCGTCTTAACGTTAGCATCTTGAACGGAAGTCTGTGTAAGGCCCGGTTCAGAACTCGCAAGTACAATATTGGCTGCAACCCACCACCTGTTTTTCGGTACAATAAAGTAGAGGCTGTAGAACCCGCTCTTCATTTCAGCTGAAGGTACAGGCTCTATCGCGTGCTTCCGTGGAAGGGTGGCGGCATTCTCGGCATTCACCGTTCTGAAGTGGACACCGACAAACCTGGGCGGGTGCCTGGTGAATTGAGTCAGACCCTCCGGTTTAGCCATCGAGACTTATCTAGCACTTACCTACCTCCTGGCGCTCACTGGCAGATTGGTCATGGTGTGTTCTGTCCCTGTGGTCTGTTGAAGCCATCCGGGTTTGAGTACCATGCCACAGCTTGGTGCGCCGGGGGGTGGGGGGGGGGTAGCTGCCTACGGGGTGCTGAACCTGCCAGAGAGAGAGAAAGGTCAGTGGTCAGGTGATGGCCGAACATACTGGTGAACCAGGGACTGAGGAAACTGCTCTTTTGTTGAAAATTGGGGTACCGCAGCTACTGGAGTGCACAGAGAAATAAAAGGAAAAGGGAATGAAAGATTCTCTTCCCGGCCCTCTACCGGGGGATGGAGTGGTCTGCTTATCAGCTCCGGGGCAGTGGCTTCTCGTGTCCCTGGGTTTCCCATCCCGTGAGACGGGTTGTGTCTGCTTCCTGCCCCCCGGTGCAGCTGCTGCAGAGGGATGCCCTTGGTGACGAGCAGATGGGGTGCGGGGGCAGGATGAGCCATGCTGGGGCAGGATGTGTTGGATGGCCTTCATCTGCTGTATTACCGCAGAGATCTGCTGAGCAAAGTCCTCGATGGTGTCGCCGAATATGCCGGCCTGGGAGATGGGGGGCATTCAGTAAACGTGTCTTGTCGGCCTCACGCATCTCGACCAGGTTCAGCCACAGGTGGCGCTCCTGGACCAACAGTGTGGACATTGTTCGCCTGAGAGACCGCACCATAACCTACGTTGCCCGGAGGGCAAGGTCGGTCGCCGAGCAGGAGAGCCATGGCATGCAAGGTGGAAGTGGCTTGTCAGGCAGCACCGTAGGCTGTAGCCGTCAGGGGAGACGTGAGCCTTCAGGCCTTGGATAGGAGCTGGTGGCGCTACACTGACCCAGGAGCCGAGAGATCAGGACCGGGCAGAGAACGGTGCCTCCCACAAACTCGTCAGCTCCTCATCAGCTCCTCCTTCCGGGAAGAAGGGCACTTGGGTGGGGAGTGGCTGTGACGCATCTTGAAAAAGAAATTCCAATGTGTGCCGCTCTTTTAGGAATATATTCTCTTTTGGATCTGCTAAAGTGCCCAGGGGCAATCTCTGAAGTGCACCCGTGCAGAGAGGGGAGAAAGCCGCTGTAATGCGCTGTAAGGATCCAGCAGAGGTGAGGGATGGAAATCGCTTGCTCAGCTTGAACCATCGACCAATCGGCTCCAAAGAGAAAATCTAATTAACGGCATGGATTTCCCCTCCTTTTATACCCATATGTCCAGGGGAGGGGCATGCACATACCACTCGCCAATTCCCATTCGCCTTTTATCAAAGATCAGAGGTGTCTCCGGGCTATCAAGAGTAACCCCTAGTGTCACTACATCGACACAACGTCGAGTGAGTGACAGATAGGGAAGGAATGCTGCAGCATATTAAAGCCCTATTCACACCGCAACCAACATTGCATAATGAAGCAACACAGTCCCATTCATTTTCAATGAGTGCACAGGGACTTCTGGTGAGACAAGTGACTGTTGGCAACAATGATCTCCGTGGGAAGCGACAAGACAAGTACAATTTTTTTTTACTTAATGCAAATGACGAGCGACATTTGCAAGCGACTGCCAATTAGAATGAAGACAGAGGAGCTCACATTATCCGTCTCCAGGCAGTGAATGTGACACTGGAGTCGAGTGCAGGCAAGATGGAGAAGTAAAAAGTACTGTATCTGTGAGCAATTTCACTGTTTTATATAATTTTTCTGTAACCACATATTGTCTAATAAAATGATGCGTGGAAAACTGTGTTGGCGTTCTGTGTGAGTTTGATATATATTTTGAAATAACGTTCATCTTGTTTAATGATATACTGCATTAAGCACTACTGCAGGTTATATCAAATCAAATCACTTTATTGTCACACTGCTGTGTACACAAGTGCAACAGTAGGTGAAAGTCTTGTGCGCAGTTCCGAGCAACATTGCAGTCATGACAGTGACGAGACATATACCAATTTTACATATCAAATGTACACAATTACACAACATAGTACTGATATACAATGTACAGTAAACAACACACACTATATAATACACATACACTAGATAGGGCATATAAATATATATATACTCTAATTGAATTGGGGAGAATATATTGACAGTCCAGTGTGTGATATAAGATGAAGATTAATAAAGTGCAGTGCTGATTGTTGACTGTGAGAGATCATGTGTTCAAAAGTCTTATTGCTTGGGGGAAGAAGCTGTCATGTAGTCGGCTGGTGTGGGTCCTGATGCTGCGATACCGCCTGCCTGATGGAAGCAGTGAGAGCAGCCCATGACTCAGGTGGCTGGTGTCTCTGATGATCCTCCGAGCTTTTTTCACACACCGCCTGTTATATATGTCCTGGAGGGAGGGAAGCTCACCTCCGATGATGTGTCTGGCAGTTCGCACCACCCTTTGCAGTTCTTTGCGGTTGTGGGTGGTGCTATTGCCGTACCAGGCGGTGATGCAGCCAGTCAGGATGCTCTCTACAGTGCTGGTGTAGAACCGTGTGAGGATGTGGTGGTTCATTCCGAACTTCCTCAGCCATCTCAGGAAGAAGAGGCGCTGGTGAGCCTTCTTCACAATGGCCTCAGTGTGGACGGACCATGTGAGTTCCTCAGTAATGTGGACACCGAGGAACTTGAAGCTGCTGACTCTCTCCACTGGTGCTCCATTAATGGTGATGGGGCTGTGCTCTGTCTTTCTTCCTGAAGTCCACCACAAGCTCCTTGGTTTTACTGACGTTGAGGGAGAGGTTGTGCTCCTGACACCAGCGTGTCAGAGTGTGCACCTCCTCTCTGTAGGCTGTTTCATCATTGTCAGTGATCAGACCTACCACCGTCGTATCGTCAGCAAACTTAATGATGGCATTGGAGCTATGTGTCGCCACACAGTTATGTGTGTAAAGGGAATACTGGAGTGGGCTCCAGTGTTGAGGGTCAGTGATGAGGAGATGTTGCTGCCCATTCTAACCACCTGACGTCTGCCTGACAGGAAATCCAGGATCCAGCTGCACAGCGAGCTGTTTAAGCCCAGAGCCCGGAGTTTCTCATCAAGCTTGGAGGGCACTATGGTGTTAAATGCTGAGCTGTAGTCTACAAAAAGCATTCTCACATATGTGTTCCTTTTTTCCAGATGGGAGAGAGCAGTGTGTATTGTAGATGCAATGGCATCGTCGGTGGAGCGGTTGTTGCGTTAGGCAAACTGTAATGGTCCAAAGAGGTGGGCAGAACAGAGCAGATGTAATCTCTGATCAACCTCTCAAAGCATTTGCTGATGATGGGGGACAGAGCAACAGGATGCCAGTCATTTAAGCAAGTGATTTTTGATTGCTTAGGTACAGGCACAATGGTTGATGTTTTGAAGCATGTGGTGACTACAGACAGGGAGAGGTACAGGTTGAAAATGTCCGTAAAAACACCAGCCAGTTGGTTCGCGCACGCTCTGATGACGTGGCCCGGAATGCCGTCTGGACCCGCGGCTTTGTGGATATTGACCCATCGAAAGGATCGGGTTACATCCGCAACAGAGATGGAGAGTGAACCAACCTCTGTAGTATCGGCCGCGAGTGCTCTCTCCACGAGGGCGGTGTTGTTGTCCTCGAAACGAGCAAAAAATGTATAAAGCTCATCCAGGAGAGAGGCAGCGGTGTTCATGGCGGAGTTTTTATTCCGTTTGTAGTCCGTGATGGTGTTAATTCCCTGCCACATATTTCTAGATTCAGTGGTGTTGAACTGTCCTTCAATTTTGTGCCTGTACTGGCATTTGGCTGCACTGATAGAGTTACAGAGGGCATAACTGGCTTGTTTACGCTCCTCCGCGTTCCCGGAATTAAAAGCGGTGGTCCGTGCAGTAAGTGCCGCGCAAACATCGCCGTTAACCCAGGGTTTCTGGTTGGGGTAGATCCGTATTGTTTTTGTTGGAACAACATCCTCTACACACTTCCTGATGAAACACGTTACGCTATCAGCGTAAACCTTGATGTCGTCGTTGGAGGCGGACCGGAACATCTCCCAGTCCGCGTGATCAAAACAGTCCTGTAGCACAGAGTCTGATTGGACCGACCAGCACTGGATCGTTCTGAGGGTGGGTGCTTCCCGTTTCAGTTTCTGCCAGAATGGAAGAGTGGTCGGATTTGCCAAATGGTGGGCGGGGGAGGGATTTGTAGCCATCCCGGAAAGGAGAATAGCAATGATCCAAAACCCGGTCCTCTCGTGTGTTGGTGGTATTTTGTTGCTATTGTTTTAAAATTGTCTTTGTTGAAGTCCCCGGCAACAATGAACGCGGCCTCAGGGTGTGTGTTTTCCTGCTCACTTATACTTCCATACAGTTCCTTGAGTGCCCGGTCTGTGTCTGCTTGTGGGGGGATGTACACAGCAGTGATAATGACCACTGTGAATTCCCTCGGTAGCCAGAATGGTCGACAGAGAAGCATGAGATATTCCAGATCAGGAGAGCAGAAAGACTTGATAAAATGTACGTTCCTCTGATCACACCATGATTTGTTGATCATAAAACATACACCACCACCTCTGCTTTTACCTGAGAGGTCTTTCGCTCTGTCCGCTCAGTGCACGGAGAACCCCGCAGGTTCGATGGCCGAGTCTGGAATCTCCGCGGACATCCAGGTTACCGTAAGACAGATAACGCAGCAATCTCTCGTCTCTCATTGGAAAGAGATCCGCGCTCTCAGCTTGCAGAGCTTGTTGTCCAGAGACTGAATATTTGCAAGTAGTATACTGGGTAGCGGGAGACGATTTGCACGACGTCTTACTCTGATGAGAACGCTGGCTCTTTTTCCCCTTTTCCTTCTGTGTTTCCACAGCCGGGCTGCCCAGACAAAGGGCTCCGCTGGCGTGTTTGTAAACCGCGGGTCGGCATTGAGGAATTTGAAGTCCGGTTTTCGGTGTGTGATTGCCGAACCAATGTCCAAAAGCGTTTGTCTGTCGTACACAATAAGGCAGACAACATCCAAGACAAAAAAACACAAAACTGTAAACAAAACAAACAATAAACTGCAGGGCAAAACATTCGCCCTGCAGAATGTGCATTTATAGTGGCAGAAGAACTGATTCCTTGTCAAATTAGAAGGATACCTTAGTTTTATACTCTATCATCTGTAATCTGCATTTTAAATGCTACTATTGCCAGTTTTGCAGTCCAGAAATAACATTAGAGCGGTGGCAGCAGTAGGGCCGCCCACCAGTGAAATTTCAGTCTACGACACCCAAACGACAATGCTACCTGCGGTGTGAACAAGGTTTAAGGCTGTGTCCTTCCTAGACCAGTTCTTCGGAGTCTGCTGGCTAGACTTCTCCTCAGCATTCAGCACTAGAATGAGTCAGTCTAGTAAGTGTGCATGGCGAACCAAATGCTTAGAACAATGCAATATTTTACTTTGTTTAGACACATATAAACACATATACTTCAGAAAACAATAATGTGTGGATGCTTCACTCTATTCTTCATGACATCCATACACAACTCATCACGTGCCCCACTGAAAGCGAGAACCACATTACAATGACCACGACCCCATGTGACTCTACCCTCCCTAGCAACCGGAGACCTGGCTGGAGTCACTCAGCATGCCATGGATTCAAACTCGCAATGGATTCGAACTCGCAACTCGCATCTAGGAATAATATTTTTTACAAAATAATTAAGAAATTAGTGACATATGTCTCTGTGGAAACAAGCCATGTGATAAGATTGTGGCGAGTCACTACTCCACCATGAGGACCTAGAGTGCATTTGGAATTGGGCATTCCAAATTGGGGAGAAAAGAGGAGGTACAAATGGATTAAATATATCATATCAATATATCAAATACACATCTCTGAGTTTATAATCTAAAAGCCATTTTGGAAATCCTTTTTGATGACTGCTAAGTGTCATATGTTTGTGCTGCACTTGGAAAAAGCTCTGCCGGTAATGGACAGTTGTGAAGGTTGAAGGATTGTGTAACAGAAATTTTTGAAATATTTCACAATGAGAAAATTTGGAAAGTTGTGCATGGATCGCGGAGAGTAGTATGAGCCTCCACATGCTGGGAGTCTCCGTGGTGTCATGTACAACAAACCACATGATAAGAAGCGGAGGCAACTGAGACTTGTTCTCTGCCACCCGTACTGAGGTGAGTAACCGTACCACCACAAGGACCTACTAAGTAGTGGGAATTGGGCATTCCAAATTGGGAGAAAAAGGGGATAAAAAATCTAAATAAAATATATGTTAATATACCTATCTTAACAGTTCTCCCCTATTAACACACAGACATGGTTTTGTCGGCTGCTAGTAGGAATGGGCGATACCACTTACGTTATTTTTGATCCAATACCAATAATTTCAAGTCCACTGTCGTCGTTACCAATCAGGGGTGGAAAGAGTACTGAAGAAGTACTTTTACTTCTTAAAAAAATTGTTTGAGTAAAGTGACTGTCCTAAAAACTACAAGTAAGAGTAAAAGAGTAGCTCATTTAAAAGTACCCATGAAAAGTGAGTATAGAGTACTGAGCTGCGAAAGCTATGCCCCTTTATAATAAAAACTGTGCAGTAATTAAAAAATGTAGCTCACATACTATTGCCGGAAAGAATAAAAAATATAGGTATTTATATGTGTATGTGACTAACAACTTTTAAAATACATCACTTATCTATGATACTTTAAACACTACATAAAGCTGATAGAAAAACTAAATTTATAAAAGGGAGACATAATTACAGAAATTAAAAGATGAAAAAGTTATTTTCAATATGTAAGGATATTTGGTATGCAACATTTAGAAGGGAACCATTAAAATGCCCTCATTCACACACCATTATATGTAAGGATATTTGTTATACTAAATTTAGAAGGGAATTTCGGGTCTCGAAATATGTGAGCTATGAAATAAATGAAACTGTCCTTATTGTACATTATTAGGTAATGAAATGTATAATGGAATTAGTCACATTCGACAACAATTATAAATTAGATAAATGACAAATAACTACATTATTTGTCCAAATAAATTCTCCACCATTAAAATCGTAATACAACAAATCCGCTCACAATTTCTACAGTAAGGAATTAGCTTTAATAAGTGAATAAGGATTAATTCACTTATTGGAGTGATATTATTCTCATGTCTTATTGAAAATAATATCACACGTATTTAGGTACAGCTTTGAAGGTAAGAAACAGTGATGAGATTATTTATCAAAATATACCACGGTCATTCATCTTTGAATACAGACAAACTGTATTGCTTTTCTAAACTTAAACATATATACATGAGACAGGTTGGTGAGAAGAGTGACAGAATGTGAAATAAATGATAATGATATTTCACTAAATACAGTGAAAATGAACTTTATGGAGTCTGTTGACAAAGCCTTGAGAACCATTTACCCTTCATTGAGTCTACATTGATTTGCTATCGGATTACACAAATTATCTAACTAATACACCAGCACTTTGAGCACAATATTGGAGATATACTTGCGTGTAGTGGTGTTTCCTTGCGTTGTTCGTTCCGTCAATGTTTTGGACCTCTGTAAGATCGGAGTTATTGTCTGTATGAATGATGAGGTTGGCTTTGAAGCGAGGCCTTCTCATGGGTGTGTGAACCGTAGAGAGTGAGAGGCTTTCTCAGGACTTTGAGTCCTGACTCATGCTCCATAGCATGGACCTGGTTCCGACAAGATCCCGAGAAGACCATGAGGGAAGAGTCAGAGCGAAGTCTGAGCAGTCAGCGGAGCAGAAGATAAAGCGTGTGAAGGCAGAAGAGAAGAGACTGAAGAGAGTGTGGTCTTCCTGTTTGGAAACATTTGAACTGAAATTGACCACATCCCCAAAGGTGTCCTGCGCCAATCAGAAGTGACTTTTTAGAGTCACATGGTCACGACATGTTTCGAGGAAATATGTCGTTCAACCCAAAACCGTAGCAAAACAGTGCACACCATGTATAACACATATTATACATGTAGGTAACACAACATGAAAATCCCTGGTTACAAATCATACTGGTTAATTCATTGGTTATACAACCTAAAGAGGTCTATAATCAATCAGTCTATAATCATTCATTTGTCATTTATACAAGTTACCACAGTTCAAAGCAATTTTCTGAATTCCCTAGCAAGCCTAGTTATTGTATAAATCGTGTATTTAAATGCATTCTGTACATTTTAGAAGGTTAAATCGCTAAAGTACTGTGACTTTGTGTAGAATGTTCCTGGATTAAGATGAAATGTGCTAGTATTCGTGTCATGCAAATCTGATGGTCTTTTGGAAACCTTTCAAAGAGAAGTCTGCTTTAACTCTGTGGAAGTTCAGGAGGTCGTGCAGAGGGGCCATTCTGAGCAATGTTGATGCCTGGGCCATCTAATTTATGATGTTGTGGAATTCTAGAATTAAGATTGGGTAAATTTTAGATTAAAATCATGTCGTTTCAATTCTTCAGCATGTATAATCCAACATATTCCCCTTTCGATTGAAGACGTTTGAAGTGGAAGCAAACATCTGCAATAACTGGAAAACAAGCAGAAGACAAACACAAACAACAACAACAAGACAACACCTCCATCAAAGCTAAAGCACTGGTGCAGAATCATTAATTATTCAGTAAGCGTTCAAGCATTGAGGATTCTTGGGATGTTTCGGTACTCGTGGAATGTTTCGGTACTCGTGGACTCTTCTACGATTGTTCGTGTTTTAGAGTCATCCTTAATTATCTTAAGTGGTCCAGAAACCTGTAAAGGGTACTTTGATTTTTATTGGGGTGAATCATTGTGAAATGAGTGAACTTTTGTAAAATTAAACCAATTAGAGACAGTTCCATTAGGTGAATTCCTTCCGCCTTGTTTCTGTCACGATTCAGAACCAAAGGTGGAGGAGTACCCATTTAAAACCAGGAGAATTGAGTTTCATTTAACACACTTTGCTCGGAAAGTACCGAAGGCTAAGTCATAACATGAAGGCTTTTCACAGTTCTTGATGTTTGTATATAACTCGTCATGAGCTGTTTTATGACTGAGTTTCTGTCATGCCAGATTAAGATGTGGTTGAGGCTAATGGCTTATTTTTCAGTCCATAAGCCGGTGCCGTGTCAGTCACTGCTGTGCCTTCCTTGTGTTGAGTGTGACAGGAAGAGTATGAAAGATCTTTATGGTCGGCCTTGTGTGGATTTTGCTTGAAGTATGCTGTGAGTAGCTTCAGCAGTTCTGGTGAGTTTTGTGCAGGTGGCTCATCTGGTTCGTGAGCAGGCTTTGTTCTGTGTTCATGTGCAGGCTCAGTTCTGTGTCTGTCTGAATGGTGTTGCAATGGCTTTCATCATAGGTTGCCTTTAAGTGTCTATCTGGGTTCCCATGTCATCCTTTGTTTTGTACTGCTTGAGGGACGTGGTCTGTTACACGGTTTCTCCCAGTAGTTGGACGTGTATATGGGTCTGGCACTGATGTGGGGGTCACACTCTTGAATGCCATGTGTTTTACTTCACTCTATGCTGAAGAAACTGGCTTTGCGGTGATGCCACATATCAGCTGTGATGCCAGCCCTTGGTCTTGAGAGGTAAGGCTTGAGACTGACGATGCCTTGTGGGCCTTTCTTGAGGCCATTCTTTGTTTAAAATAAGCCTTGTATGCTAAATCATGCAGTTGTTGAGCTGTCATCGTTTGAGGTCAGTCAGTGACTCATAGATGATATCCCACTGTGGGATGCAGGTTTGGAAGAAATTGGTTTTGTAGTTGAAGTCTTCTTCCATCTCAGGTAAATACAGAGACTGGAATTAGTCTTGACAGAGTCTACGGTAGTAGGTTTGTATGGTTTCTTTTCATCCCTGTTTGGTGTTCAGGGTGGTAATCATTTCTTGTCCAGACTCGGGGTCTGAAAATTCTTTAAACAGGGCCACTCTCAGACATTGGTAGTTAGACTTTGTGTGGTTTGATTGTCTGTCAAGAAAATCTTTTACCTCATGGTAGGATGTTATCCATATTCTCTCTGTTAGTGATCTGAGGCCTCATATTTAGGTGAAAGTCAGTCACGCAGGTAAGTATGGATCTTGTCACCCGCAGCAGGATCTGGTGTGAACTTGTCAATAGTCCTTGCCAGCTTGTCGAGGTCCTTAAAATCCATTCCACATGCTGCTTTAGGGTTCATAGGGATGTTTACCCTTTCACTGCAGTTATAAAGGGGTTCTTGGAAGAGGGCCACTGAGGTTTTGTGCCGTGGGCCATCGTGTCACTCATCATGTGGAAGCTGATGGTGGTAGAATGCTGCTTTGTAGAACAGCAGTGCTGTTGTGGGATACCCATCCATCTTAAACTGTCACCTTAACTCGTAAGAGTGTTTCAAATCACCTCTGACCATGTTGAGCTCATCTTTGGTGAGGTCAAGTTGCTGGGTCAGGGTTTATATTTCTGTTCTGGACATGTCCAGATGGAATTCCAAGGCCTTGTTTCGAGAGTTCTTTTTCAAATCAAACATGGCCTTTTCCAGTTGCAATTCGGTGTACTGAAGTTTCTTTTCCAGGTCTTCTTGGGAGGCTTTAGCCTGCTGCTTTCTATGCTTGGCAGCTGTCAGGGCTTCCTGGGGCCATTTGATTTCTCTCGTTGACACTTTTTCAAGTTGTTTGGTCATCTTTCGTCATTCTTGGGCTTCAGCATCTAGCCAGTCTATGCGGCACATGACATGTGTTAGCATTTTTTGGGTCTGTTTGGACTGCAGCCTTAGGTCATTTACTTCCTGTGTAGGATGGGTGGCATTGATCTGATTCATCTGGCCAGTGAGGTTGTGGGCCAGGTAGTTGGTGACTTTTCCCATCATCTCACTCAATATCGCCCTCAAGTCATTCCAGTGGGGCGTGGTGGTCAGTTTTCAGCCACATGTTGACACACTGTTGTGGAAGACTAGGCGGAGAGAGCTGAAACAGATCTACACAGGGTTAAGTGCCTAATGTGTGGTGTTATAGCTAGATGTAGGCTTCAATATGTGGGGACCCAAATGAAGGGTAGTAACAGCTAAGTGTTATTTTCCGTGAATGTGAACAAATAGTGAAATGTAATTAAATGTTTACTTCCAATCTGGTAGGAATGACACCATACACATGTTTATGCGGTACAGTTGAACTGCTTAGCACAAATGCCTCAAAATTATGCTTGGGGGGGGTGGTGATGGTTACTTGGTGCTTCTCTCTGCAATTTATTTCTGGATGTGGCTGCATTTGGATTGTGTTGATAAACACAAAGAAAGTAGTAGGTTCGGACTAGGGAGAACACACAAAATTTGGTTAATGATTTGACATTTCAAAATGACTCTTACTGATGACAAATATTTTAACCAGAATTATCTGTGGTTCAACAGGCTTTGTCTCTAGACTGTAAACAGTAGGGATAGAAAAGTTAGAGGGAGACAGAGATTTGAAAATGTAATGGAAACTATTAACTAATAACTGAGTTATTTATGTTGAAAGTGGGGGGCCCATCCACATAGAACAGAATCCCACAGTGCCCAACACACAAGTGAAATAAAATGAAAACAGCCAATAAGTAATTAAAATAAACTGTAAATTAATGAGTGGCAGATAATAACAAGAACGAGAGGCAGCTGTAAGTTTTCTGTAAACGTATCAGGTAGTTCAGCTTAGATAAGAAATTGATAAGTGGAAATAAAGGATATATGAAGGAAATTTCCATTTTAATCAGCTCTCCAGAGTCAGCTTAAATTCACTTCAACTCAACTCAACTGCTTATTGAGAGACAGGATGTATTATGAGATAATGGAGAGGGAGAAACCTTTGAATAAAATGCATGAGAGAGAGTTTAAAGTTTGAGATGAAGGGTTAAATTGCCCTTTAAAAAGAGTAAAGTTTGTTCTCAAACAATCTGTATTTAACTGTTAAAGGGATGCTAGGGATGCTAATCACTAGCTTTTTGTGCTAGGGTTATTGTAGACTTTCAATGAAAGATTGCTAACTTGTTAGTTTAACAGTGCTGTGTTATGTTATTAGCTTTAGCTGTGTTTTGCTAATAGATTAGCTGTACTTTGTTTACAATATGGTGTCGGCAGGTTGCGCATGTGAGAGTCTCTTTAGGACTTCCCGTGAACATTCGTTGTCATAGCAACCAACAGCTGCTGCCTTCGAACCAGCACGCCCAGTCTGAGGCTGACGCCCAGATGTCCGACATGCTTGCCCGGGCTGCCGTCAGCGTGGGGCTGGACTGGAACCATCCATCCTCCCCAAAGCCTTTGCGGCTGGATCACTGGTTCCTCTTGTCTGCGCGTCGCTCACAGCCGTACCCCCCCTACCCCGGTTCCCTTCTTCCCGGAAGTGCATGATGAGCTGACGAGTTCGTGGAGGTCACCCTTCACCGTCCGTCAACATGCCTCTCGCTCATCCGCTCTCACTACCCTCGACAGCAGAGCGGCCCATGGGTACACGACGGTCCCCCAGGTGGACAGAGCAGTTGTGACCCACCTATATCCCGAGAATATCACAATGTCAGCCTGTGCTTCCCTCCAGGGCCTGTAGGATGACGTCTTCACTGACCTCCAAAGCCTACAGTGCTACTGGACAGGCTGCTTCCGCCCTGCATGCCATGGCCCTCCTGCAAGTCCACCAGGCCAAGGCACTTAAAGGTCTGCAGGTGGGTAGTCCTGATCCAGACGTGCTGCAGGAACTGCGCTCAGTGACTGACCTCTCACTCAGGGCCATGAAGGTCACAGCGCGGACATTCGGGCAGGTGATGGCCACTCTCGTGGTTCAGGAATGACATCTGTGGCTGAACCTGGTTGAGATGTGCGAAACCATAAATGATTGCTTTCTCAATGTGTCCGTCTCCCAGTTCGGCCTTTTCAGCGACACCGTCGAGGACTTCACCCAGCAGTTCTCTGCGGTGAAATAGCAGACGGAGGCCATCTCCCACATCATGCCCCGTCGCAATTCCAGCACGGGCCGTGCCCCGTCTGCCCGCTGAGGGCATCCTCCTGCGGTTTCTAAAAAACTTGCAGCTCCGCCTCAGCCCGGGCCCAGCTCTCAGCTCCAGCGTCGAGCGCCCCACAGGAAGCGCATGTCCTCCGTCTCACAAACCCCCTCTAGGACCCGGAAGGCTCCCAAGAGTTCCTGAGACGGATGATCCAGGGAACGAGACGTTTGCTCCAGAGCTGGTAAGCAGACCACTCTGTCCCCCGGTAGAGGGTCGGGAGGAGAATCCTCAGTTAACCCTCTGGGGTCGGCAATCGCGCCGGCGCGATTGTCTCGCTTTTTTTCTTATCAGTGCAAAAGAGACTGAAAATACTTGGTTGATTTTGATCTTACATATAAGTGTTGTACATCATTAGAACATGATGACAAACATGATGCGAGTTCTGCGTTCTCTCTGTCAGTGAAGTCCATTCTGAAACGCGTCCGTAAATTAACTGTAACTCAGCAAATACTTGTCACCCAGGCACAAGACATATGTCTTTATGAAGCTTGCATTCTCTTCTTTTACATTAAGTAATTTATTAAAAAAAACAAATATTTTCAGCTTATGTAATCCGTTTGAAACCAAGGAGAGTACAGTTTTTTTTGTTCTCCCCTCATTATCTGTAATGAGCTAAGACCGCCACGCCCCCGGGCGCTATTCACATGTAAATAGTTGATATGCGTCGCACACGCCCCCAGACCAATTGAGGATGGCACACTACTCCGGTGAAGAGGCCCTTCAGATGATTCTGGGAGGAAGCGAGGAAGAATTCACCTTTTCCTCAGAGGAAGATTGCAACTCGGACGACGAACGGCTGCACTTTGAAGAACGAATTGATCCCGCCGAGGATACAAGTTCGGAGTAAGTTGTTTAATGTTATATAATTCCTTTTCTGATCATATGGAACTTATATGAATTTTCAGACTATATTTTGCCTAGTTTTGGCTAGCTTTTGACATCTTACAGGAAAGATTGCCCCACAATATCCCTAACATTCGTGTATGCTCAAGTGTAAACTTTTTAAATGTGATTAAACTCGAAACATATTTGTACATTATATTTCACTCAGTTTTGATTAGCTTATGACACTGATTATCATGCTAAAATACTGCCTTATGCGTAATGTATCTTGTTTGCGAATATCTATATATTTCCGGTAAAATGTGATAGGCCTAACGTTACTGTCTATGCAATATATTTTTATATGTTCAGTTTTGGTTAGCCTACGACACTACAGATGTTTGTGAATACATGTGTAAATGTTTGAAATGTAGGCTAGGTATGTGTCGTTTGCGAACGATCTGTTCATTGTGTGTATCACTAAATGCGCACGGTCTATATGGCCCATCAACAGATACTCACGGTGACACGGTCTACGGCCCATCAATAGATATTTCTCAGTCCCATGGCCCATCAACAGATATACATACATTGTGCATCCATACCCATTAATTGTCCATCAGTTTACTTTGGATAATGTATGCTAACAGTTTTTTTTTTTTTAGGAATGTGTCTGCATCACGCTCTCCTTCTCCAGCACCTTGCAGAGGAGCACGCAGGTGTCGTTCAGTTCCCAGTGCGATCGAGAATTATACTGAGTAAGTGCACAGACCTCTTGTATTTGTGAAGTGGATGGACACACGAGAGGTATCTGTCTGTTCTACCATCCATCCTGCTTATACGGGAGACACTGCACAGAGGAGGGTGAAAACACAAGATACATGGAGGACAAAGACATTTCCATGTCCTTCACCTGTGACTGAATACAACAAACACATGGGGGGCATTGACTTGTCTGATCAGCTGTTACAGTAATACACTGCACAACACAAAACAATGAATTGGTACAGAAAGATCTTTCTACACTTCTTGGACATTGCTTCCACCAACTCTTTCATTGTGCACAAAGAGCTACATGGTAACTTGTCCCACAAAGAATTTATGGAGCAACTTATCCAAGAGCTCTGTGGTGTGTCACAGAAAACGGCACCAAAACGGACCAATAGTGACCATGTACCGGTTCCAGGAGCTGAGCTGACATCAGAAGGCAGGGATGTTGCCACAGTTGGTCGCCGCAATTGTGTGCATTGCACAACAGTGCGTGGTAAAAGGCAATTGACACCATGGAAATGGCAGGCATGCAATGTTCACTTATGTCTTCAGTTAAACAGGAACTGTTTTCAAGAGTGGCATAACGATGTGTGACTGTTCAGATGTTGACCACCTTCCACTAACCATCAGGCTGCATAGTTATTACAATCCAGGCTTCTTTACCACCACATGTTGTTTCTTGTGTAAATTCAAGTATATGTCTTAAGTTTTATTCAAAGTATTTTTGTAAAGTATAAGTCAGTTGACGTGTATATGTAGCACTGTGGTCTTGTGAGGCACAACATTTAGTTCCTTCACATAGAGGAATAACAATAAAACAGATTGAAAAACAAAACCTTTGCATCTCATGTCATTCTCAGTTCAGGCTGCCTCACAGCACCTTGATGGGGCATTAGCCTTTGGGGGAGTGTCTTTTGTCTCCCCTGTTGTGAATCTCATTAATATTCATGTCCATCGACACTCCTATGCATACAGCAGTGCTGACACAAAAACTGACTTAAAAAAATTAAAATTGTTATATTGTTGTTTGTGAAAGAGTGGTCAGAATGATTTTCACATCATTTTGTAGTAAAAATTCTAGCCTACAAGAATGGTAACTCAAAAGTCTTGTGGACAACTGTTCAGTATGTCTTATATGGCCTTATTGCGGTGACAATTTTTTTCCCCAAACTTACTAACCACGCATAATATTTTTTTTCTATAAATTGCAAACATGTACATCTATTTTGCTTACATATTATTGTAGCAGAGTTTGTGCTGAATACAGCCAAATTACATGTTGGCCAATGGTATGTTGTAAGTTGCTGAAATAAGCACAAATGTCAGGGCATGTCAAAACATCTCAAGGGCCCCAAAAACACCTCAGACCCCAGAGGTTTAAGTTTATTTACTTTTCCGCACCCCCTTCGGGCTGCAGTACCCACATTCTCAACAAAAGAGCAAGTTCCTCTGTCTCTGGGTCACCTGGCCCATAAATTCTCAGCAAAAGTGAGCAAAGTGAGTGCTTCGAGTCTTCACTCAGCACCAGAGCCTCGGATGCGCTTTTGCCTCCTGACGCCGTATTATTGCTCCGCCTGCAAGTTTTCAACTGGGCCTTGCACAAACTGCCGTTCAAAATGCTCACGCAGAGACACATTCGAACTTGCGTCCGGCATCTAGATTGGTTCGCAACAATAGACCTGAAGGACGCGTACTTCCAAGTCTCAATCTTCCCTCGACATTGACCCTTTCTACGGTTCACATTCGATGGCCAGGCATATCAGTACATGGTCCTCCCCTTCAGCATATCCCTGTCCCCTCACGTCTTTACAAAGGTCGCAGAGGCAGCCCTTGTCCTGCTTCGAGAAGCAGGCATTCGGATAATCAACTACCTCGACGACTGGCTCATCCTGGCCCAGTCCCGAGAGTTACAATGCGCTACAAGGGACCAGGTGCTCAGGCACCTCAACGCTTAGGTCTTCAGGTCAACTGGGAAAAGAGCAAGCTTGCCCCGGTTCAGAGCATCTCTTTTCTCGACATGGAGTTATACTCCGTCTCAATGTCAGCACGCCTCACCAACGAGCGTGCGCAGTCAGTGCTGAAGTGCCTCACCTCGTTCAGGCCAGGCACGTGGGTCCACCTAAAACATATCTAAAAGCTCCTGGGGCATATGGCATCCTCTGCTGCAGTCGCGCCGCTGGGGTTGATGTATATGAGACCGCTCCAGCACTGGCTCCAGACCCGAGTCGAGCATGGCGCCACGACATGAACCGTGTGTTTATCACCCCCGCCTGCCGCCAAATTTTCAAACCCTGGACAGACCTCTGTTTTTTACGAACAGGAGTCCCTTTGCAGCAGGTGTCCTGATGTGTCTTGATCACCACAGATGCTTCCAAACAGGGTTGGGGCACCGTGTGAAATGGGCACGCAGCCGCGGGCTGTTGGAAAGGGCCCCCGCTGTGCTGGCACATCAATTGCCTAGAGTTGTTGGCTGTACTTCTTGCCCTGCGGAGGTTTCTCTCGCTAGCTTGGGGCAAGCACGGAACAAAGGCACCTACCTAGCAGACATATGCAGCATGTTGGCAACACCCAATAACTTTGAGAGATTTTACAATCTCAGGGTTGGGTCGGTTTCGTCCCATGTTTTCTCAGGTCTGAGCTGGTAGGAATTCGGTAACACGGTGACAACTGACTGGGTGGACCGCTTGCACCTAGCACCCTTTCCCTCCGCTGAGGTAAGACCATGCACTTTTACCCCAGGAGATCCCACTAACTCGGCTCCCTGGATGACTCCTCCCTAGCCCTCTGGTCCACGAATTCAGCGGAGGAATTCGCCGACCTAGACCAATGCGGGTACTCAATTTACCCTGTACTGGAATAGGTGCTCCACAGGACGGGCTCCCATGTGGACTTTTCCCCCTGTGTGTATTTTCCGCTGTACAGTCCCCTTGCGAGCGGACCCGCGTCTCCCTTGGGCAGTCCTCACGGACCCCCTGTTGCCGTATTTGTAGCAACTCCTCCCTCCCAATGAGGTAGGATCTACCACCGCACCATTCTCCACATGTGACCTAAAAGCACATGTGATGTATTTCACCACACTTTACCTCCCCCAGTCTGGGCAAGTGTGGTCTCCGCAAGATCTTCCCCACCTGAAAGAACAGGAAAACTGGGAAAGATCGCCTTCCCTGATGTGTATGATAGCGTTAAGATGGCCCCAGCCGCTTTAACTCTATGCGAGAAACATAGAGAGAGAAAAGGCGCGGCTGACGTGGCCTGCTCCCATGCTTGGCACGTCTCCTTATTCCCCCCTGTCGGGGGTAAAGAACCAGAAGGCTTTGATGATTTTATGGAGCGTTGGGGAAGGGTACATTCAGCCTGGCACAGCCCATCTCTTTGGCACATTAAATACCTACCCGCTCCTGTGTCAGCAGTGCACGTAAATGGCTCAGCGCATGGCATGATTTAAATTGGACCCCTAGTGTCGCTTCTTCGACACCATGTCGAAGTGAGTGACAGACGGGGAATGTCTAGGTTACGGATGTAACCTCCGTTCCCTGATGGAGGGAACGAGACGTTGTGTCCTCCTGGCCACTTTTGCAGCCGAACCTCATTGTCGGCTCCTCAGAAAAATCCTGAATGAAACAGATGCATTTCCCTCCCTTTATACCCGTATGTCCGGGGGCGGACAATGCAAATTGTGTCTGCCAATTTCTCATTGGCCTTCATATATCAGAGATGCAAAAGGCTCTCAAGAGAGACCCCTAGTGTCGCTTCTTCGACACAATGTCTCGTTCCCTCCATTAGGGAACAGAGGTTACATCCATAACCTAGACGATCTCTTTTTTTCCATTGGAAACAATATACTGAAGTCACCCGAGTCTCTACCTTCACCTATGCATTCTACTACTATATGTAACACTTTTATGGATTATTTTAATACCAAACTTGAAAATATTCACAAGCAAATACTTTTAAATAATGAAAGTTCCTTTGAACTACCTCTTTCTTAAAATTCCAACTGTTGATGAGAAATCCTATATTATTCGTAAATCAAAACCCACCACCTGTCAACTTGATCCTCTTCCAACATATTTAGTTAAAGCATGTTTACCTTCTATGTCTTTTTTAATCAATGAGATCGTTCATTCTTTTCTGTCCTTTGGCTTGGTTCCTATATCATTCAAAGCTGCTTCAATAACCCCAATACTCAAGAAACCAGGGGCAGATCCTACTAATTTTGATAATTTTCGTCCTATTTCTAATTTACCGTTTATTTAAACAGATTTGTAAAGGAGTGTTGCAGTTCAGATTTATGATTTTCTTTCACTTACTAATTTGTTTGAACAAATTCAATTGGGTTTTCATCATAGTATGGAAAACGCTCTTATCAAAATGACTAATGATCTGCTGTTGGCTGTGGATTCTGGTCAGCTGTCTATACTCATTCTTCTTTTTTTTATATATATATATATATATATATATATATATATATATATATATATATATATATATATATTTATTAAGCAGATTCTTAAATGACAATATATGCTTGGCGTACATGGAAAGCTTTACAGCCTGCTGTTTTTTTTTTTATTTATTTTTTTTAACAATCACAGAAATAGACTAATAAGATTATACAAGTAACCGAAACACCACCATTATCCCTACCCATCCCAAATGATCCCACAAGAATTAAAAGAAAAAAAGGGGGGAGGGGGGGGAATCAAATCTCCAATGAAGGTATAGTCTCAATAAAGGAAAGAACAGGGTTCCACATTTTAGCAGACCCTCTAACGGAGTGTTTAATTTTTTCCAGGTGAAGAAATGACATTAAGTCCTTCAACCAGAAAAAATTAGAAGGGGGGCATGCGGATTTCCAGTGTAGCAGAATTCGTCTTCTGGCTACCAGTGAAGCAAAAGCAATAATATCAACATGCCACTTATTATACGGGCCATCAACAGGGGCTACTCCGAAGATTGCAATTATTGGGCAGGGTTTCACAGAGATACTAAGAGCTTTTGACAATGTAGTGAAAAAAGTAGACCAAAATGAATGCAATTTAGGACAGGTATAGAATGTATGAGTATGATCTGCTGGGGATAATGAGCATCAGATGCAACTGTCATCTTCAGTTAAAGAAAGTTTCTTCAATTTTGCTTTGGTGTAATGAATTCTGTGAACAATTTTGAACTGGATAATATTCAAACGAGCACATATACAGATAGAGTTAATTTTAGCCAAGGCATTATTCCACAGCTCTTCATCAAGTTCCAGTCCTAGCTCCCTCTCCCAGGATTCCTTGAGAGCAGAAAGAGGAGGAAGCCGCGAAGAATGTAACAGGTCATAAATTGAAGATATATGGCTATGTGATTTTGAAAGTGACATTATATCTTCAACCAAAGTTTTATTTGGTTGATGAAAAAAGGGAGAGAAATGTGCTTTGGCAAAGTCAGTCAATATTTAGGAATATTGAATCTTCTCAACAGATCATTAAACGACACAAATATACAATCAGAAAACAAATCGTGAAATAATACTAGGCCCTTCTCCTTGAGCTGCGCAAAAGTTGAATCCAGAATAGGAGGTACGAAGAGATGATTACCACAAATAGGCATAAGAGTGGACAATGTATTTAATCTAAAATGCTGACGAAACTGTTTCCAGATTTTAAGTGAAGAAAGCACAATCGGGTTAGTGGTGTATGTAGAGGGGCGTCGCAGATTGGAGTCAAAAACTAATGCTGATAACGAGGATGACCTGCAGGATTTAGCTTCTATCATACACCAATTTATATCCGGGGAGTTGAACCATGCATATATTTTCTGGATGTTAGCTGCCCAATAATAGAAAAGAAAATTTGGAAGAGTGAGACCCCCATCTTGTTTGGTTCTTTGAAGAGTTCACTTGCATACACGTGAAGGCTTGCTTGCCCAAATATATGAGGATATCATGACATTGAATGTTTTAAAAAAAGATTTAGGGAGAAAAATGGGAACTGTTTGAAATAAAAAAAAAGTATTCGTGGTAGGATATTCATTTTAACTGATTCAATCCTACCCACTAATGATAGTGGAAGACTGCTCCAGCGCTGAAGATCTTTTTTAATACAGTCCATTAATTTTGTAAAATTTTCTTTGTGCAGTGACTTATGAACCACTAAGTAACAGAATACTGTGGGAGACATGTGAAAAGGGAGCATATCTGGAGGGATTTCTTTTGCCAATTCATTTATGGGAAAACACTCACTTTTAGCCAAGTTCAACTTATATCCTGAAATAAAGCCGAACTCATTCAACAGATGCATTATGTTATCCATGCAGTTAAGTGGGTCTAGAATATATAACAAGAGATTGTCTGCATATAATGAGACATGATGTTCCCTTCCTCCTCTATGAATACCTGAAAACACTGAGGTCATCTTCAAGGCTATAGAGAGAGGCTCTATAGCCAGAGCAAAAAGAAGAGGTGAAAGTTGGCATCCCTGACGTGTGCTACGAGAAAGAGAGAAATAAGGAGATGTTTCAGAGTTAGTTTTTACACAAGCTGAGGGAGTGGAATATAGTAAACGAATCCATGAGATTAGTTTAGACCCGAATCCAAATTTCTGTAAAACCATGAATAAATAATCCCACTCTACACGGTCAAAAGCCTTCTCCGCATCTAGTGAGATCTTGATGATCCAGATGGAGTAAGAATTATATTCAGAAGCCTCCATATATTGGATGACAATTGACGACCCAGTATAAAACCAGTTTGATCATCTGATATAATGGACGGGAGATGAGCCTCTAACCGTTTGGCCAATACTTTAGCTAGTAATTTGACATCATTATTAATTAGGCTAATGGGTCTGTAGCTGCCACAAAGTCTAGGGTCTTTGTCCTTCTTTAAAATTAAGGAAATCAAAGCTTGGTTTAAGGACGATGATAAGAAACCTTGATCTAAGGAATGATTGTATAGTTCTAATAATAAGGGGGTTAACTGAGCGGAGAACTTTTTTAAAAATTCCGTAGGGAAGCCATCAGGACAAGGAGCTTTGTTATTTTTAATGGTTAAAATGCAAGATGTTATCTCCTCCAAGCTAAGAGGCTCATCTAGGCGACTGGCTATATCTGGGTTTATCTTAGGTAATTCTAATTGAGAGAGAAATGACTGAAAAGTATCAGTGTCCGAGCAGGCTTCTGATTTGTAGAGATTAGAATAGAAAGAGGAGAACTCTGAGTTTAATTTAACTGGATCCGCAACAAGGTTATTTGAAGAGTCATAGACCTGTGAGATTAATTGAGAAGAAGTTTGATGTCTGAGCTGAGATGCTAAGAGATGGCTAGCTCTATCTCCATGCTCGTAATAGTTTGCTCTTGTGCGTTTTAGCAGAAACTCAGCCTTGTTGGTTGTCAGTAAGTCAAATTCAGTTTGTAATTTTAGCCTCTGTATCACCAGGTCAGGTTGTGGCGACCTGGCATTCAGGATATCTAACTCTAAAATTTTGTCAAGAGTTTCTGTTCTTTTAATTTCCTGGATTTGATCCAATATGCATTAAAAGAAATAATCCTTCCACGTATAAAAGCTTTAAATGTTTCCCAAAGGAGTGATGGAGATACCGATTCTGATCTGTTGGTTTCCAGAAAAAAGTCAATGTTCGTAGAGATATAGTCACAAAATTCCTTATGAGCCAACAAACCAGTATTAATCTTCCATCCGCCGTCATGTCTACCTGAATTTTGGGGGAGGGAGAGGTCTAAAATGTGTGGGGCATGGTCTGATATAATTATTGCTGAGTATTATGTGGATTTAACAAGAGATAAAAGAACTTTGTCTATAAAAAAATAATCAATACGCGAATAAACATGATGGACATTAGAAAAGAAAGAAAACTCTTTTGCCGTTGGATTGAGGAAGCGCCAGGGGTCTACACACCCCAACCGATCCATTAAAGATGAGAAGGACCTAGACATAGACGTAGGGGCTAATGACTTGGGCTGTGAATGGTCCAAATTTGGGTTTATCGTGCAATTAAGATCACCGCCTAATATAAGGCGGTGAGTGTCCAAATTTGGAAGGTGGGAGAAGAGTGCAGTAATAAAAGCAGGGTTATCACAATTAGGAGCATAAACGCTAGCTAATATGACAGGTGTCTGGTATAGAATTCCAGATACTATTATATAACGCCCACCAGGATCGGAGATTACATTGTGTGAGACAAACTTTATCCGTTTGTGTATTAAAATAGCAGTGCCTCTAGATTTACTGTTAAAATTTGAATGGAAAACTTGACCAATCCATGGCTTACGCAGTCTAAACAGATCATTAATCCTGAGGTGGGTCTCCTGTAGAAAACCAATATCTGTAGATAGGTTCTTTAAATGTGAGAACACCCATGATCTTTTAATTTGACCACCTAGCCCCCTCACATTCCATGTGACAAGTTTGATATTGTGACCAGCTAGCCCCTCTGTGTTCGCTTTAGGACTAATCATTTATGTTGTTGTGGAGACGTATGAGTCGAGGAGATGAGGGGAGAGGAGAGAGGAGAAAAAAAAAAAAAAACCCTATTCTAACAACTCTGATGCTCGTCTTTTTGAACATGACGAGAAGCCAGAACATCAATTTACACTACCGATTACTCACGTAAGACTGTCAGCTCCTAAAGCTTAGACACCCAAAATAGAAATCAACCTTAAAGAGTTATTTTCAAAATAAAAATAATAATTTTATGCAGTTAAATTTGGCAAATTGTATAAAGTCTCGCCACAAAATGGCATTGTCAGCAGGGACCAGTTGTTATAACATACACAATAATTAACCGACTAACATAATTAACAATTTAACCCATAAAATATATATTTTGGGGATGTATGGACAGTATCAAAATAAAGCATGTGTACTCATGGTGTGATAGTCTGATTTGCCCGTATCTCAATTATAATAAAATAGAATGAACGTTTATTACTGTCTTTCAAATATTTACAGCAGCATATACCTGTCGAATTCACCAACTCTGGACACAAATGTGCCAATATTAGACCACGGCCTAATTAGGGAAGTTCTGATGATAAAACGACTCCGCTGCTTCAGGGGAATCGAAGATCCGCTCCACTCCGTTACAGCTAACTCGGAGGTGAGCAGGGTATAGCACCCCAAAACGTACTCCTCGCTTGTAAAGTAGGCTCTTGATCTTATTGAAAGCCGCACGTTTCCTCGCCAGCTCTGTGCTGAAATCCTCGTACATTTTGATTTTGTGGCCTTTGTAAGAAATGTCTTTATGAGATTTAGCCCAACTCATGACAGCTTCCTTAACAATATATCGGTGAAATCTGATGATCAGCTGGCGCGGAGTTTCCCCTGTACGGGTTTTGGGCGTCAGACTACGATGAGAACGATCCAGCTCCGGTGACTCTGCAAGGGAGTCGCCAAGAAGCTCAGAGAGCAGGTTGGTCATGAACTCCCTTGCATTCTTTCCTTCAATGCCCTCAGGTAGGCCTACCACTCGTATGTTATGGTGCTTCGAGCGAGATATCAGATCTTCTACGTTAGCTTTAAGCACCGTGTTTTCCATTTCCATGCTTGTCAGTTTTGATTGTAGAGCATTTACATCATGTTTGAGCTGAGTTATTCGGTCGCTATGTTCTGACAGACCCGTTTCCATCTCGCTGATGGTTGTTGCTTGTGTTGTCAGAGTTGCCCCAATTGATTCGATAGAAGACCAGATTGGTTCCAGAGAGCTGTTTAAAAGTGCAACGAACTCCTCAGTCATGTTTTTTCTGAATTTTTCGAGCTCCTTGATTAGAGACTCGATTGTGAGCTGTGTGGATGCGGGCTCAATATCCACCATCTTGATGCTTTCTTGCCCGGCCTGCGCATGTTGAACTTGAGACAGTTGCTTACCGCCTGTCCTCGTAGATTTGCTCATTTTGAATGAGAGTCCCGAAGGTGGGACGTTTATGAATTGCAAAAAGAATGTAATGAATTCGATGTACTGATACAAATAGGGTGTTATTTGAAAAAATTACATGAAATAACGCGGAGCTTAGACACCATGCGCCCTAACACAGCATTATCTAACCGGAAGTCCCATACTCATTCTTTTTGATCTGAGTGCAGCCTTTAGTATGATCTCACATAACATCCCCCTAGACAGGCTGTCTCAGTTGGAATTATGGACACCCCCTGTCTTGGTTTCGATCGCATCTTTCTGGATGCACTCTGTTCATACAAATAAAATATTTTAGATCTAAATCATCAAAAGTTATCACTGGCGTTCCACAAGGCTCAGTTATGGGCCCTCTTCTATTTCTTATTTATTTACTAAACCTTGGTCATATATTTAGGAAACATGGTGTCAATTTTAACTGCTGTGCCGACAACACCCAGCTCTACCTGTCTTCCAAACACACTTCTTCCCTTCCTCCGCCCTCTCTGTCCTCTCCTTGTAGGCACCAAATCTATTTTGGCAAAAACCTTGTTTTTCTTTTACTATCGATCAGTCCACTGCATTTCCTTCAGCACAGATTTAGAGTCTAGGTGTCGTCCTTGATAGCACCTTATCCTTTGAAGCCCATGTTAATAACATAACTCGCTCTGCATACTTTCATTTGCGTAATATTAATCGTCTTTGTCCCTCTCTCACATTGAACAGCACTGCCATTCTTATTCATACACTGGTTACATCCCGTATTGATTACTGCAATGCTCTCCTCTCTGGTCTTCCTTCCAAACTTCTTCATAAACTTCAGCTGGCCTAGAACTCAGCTGCATGAATAATTTCTAGAACCCCCTCTATTGAACACATTTTCACCTGACATTGGCTTCCAGTTAAGTACCGAATTGATTTAAAAATCTTGCTTCTTACATACAAGGCCTTAAATAATCTTACTCCCTCATAACTCTCTGATATTTTTCATATCTATACACCTACTCGTACCCTCAGATCTTCCTCGTCAACTCTTCTTGTCATACCATGTATTCGTCTGAACACTATGGGGTCTAGAGCAAAACTAACAATATTATTAAAAAATGTTATTTAAAAAATGTCACTGTTTTATTCTATTACATTAATACTTATAGTATCCTCCAAATCTAGAACAGTTGGCATCTGATCCACAGCTGTCATTAAATTTTTTTTGCATGTGATTTGATTTGACGGGGGTCACAAGACTCTCCCTAGCCAATCATGTTGATAGATAAAAATAAAATCAGGACAGGAAAGTAGTGAACACAGACAATAGATAACAGAGCATTAAAAGTACAGTTACAGCACATAAATACACTCACCTAAAGGATTATTAGGAACACCTGTTCAATTTCTCATTAATGCAATTATCTAATCAACCAATCACATGGCAGTTGCTTCAATGCATTTAGGGGTGTGGTCCTGGTCAAGACAATCTCCTGAACTCCAAACTGAATGTCAGAATGGGAAAGAAAGGTGATTTAAGCAATTTTGAGCGTGGCATGGTTGTTGGTGCCAGACGGGCCGGTCTGAGTATTTCACAATCTGCTCAGTTACTGGGATTTTCACGCACAACCATTTCTAGGGTTTACAAAGAATGGTGTGAAAAGGGAAAAACATCCAGTATGCGGCAGTCCTGTGGGCAAAAATGCCTTGTTGATGCTAGAGGTCAGAGGAGAATGGGCCGACTGATTCAAGCTGATAGAAGAGCTACTTTGACTGAAATAACCACTCGTTACAACCGAGGTATGCAGCAAAGCATTTGTGAAGCCACAACATGCACAACCTTGAGGCGGATGGGCTACAACAGCAGAAGACCCCACCGGGTACCACTCATCTCCACTACAAATAGGAAAAAGAGGCTACAATTTGCAAGAGCTCACCAAAATTGGACAGTTGAAGACTGGAAAAATGTTGCCTGGTCTGATGAGTCTCGATTTCTGTTGAGACATTCAGATGGTAGAGTCAGAATTTGGCGTAAACAGAATGAGAACATGGATCCATCATGCCTTGTTACCACTGTGCAGGCTGCTGGTGGTGGTGTAATGGTGTGGGGGATGTTTTTCTTGGCACACTTTAGGCCCCTTAGTGCCAATTGGGCATCGTTTAAATGCCACGGCCTACCTGAGCATTGTTTCTGACCATGTCCATCCCTTTATGGCCACCATGTACCCATCCTCTGATGGCTACTTCCAGCAGGATAATGCACCATGTCACAAAGCTTGAATCATTTCAAATTGGTTTCTTGAACATGACAATAAGTTCACTGTACTAAAATGGCCCCCACAGTCACCAGATCTCAACCCAATAGAGCATCTTTGGGATGTGGTGGAACGGGAGCTTTGTGCCCTGGATGTGCATCCCACAAATCTCCATCAACTGCAAGATTCTATCCTATCAATATGGGCCAACATTTCTAAAGAATGCTTTCAGCACCTTATTGAATCAATGCCATGTAGAATTAAGGCAGTTCTGAAGGCGAAAGGGGGTCAAACACAGTATTAGTATGGTGTTCCTAATAATCCTTTAGGTGAGTGTATATACACAAGCAAAAGTATAAAATGTTTAAACTACTTAAAGTTCCTGTGATAAACTACTTAATTATAGTACCGTGCGTATTTGTAATTCGTTACTTTACACCCCATGTACCAATACTTCTATTAAATAGATTTTTTTTGCGATTTCTTGGGATAAAATGTGTAATAAATATACACTTTTTAGACAGTCTTTTTTTTTCTTTTTCTTTTTTTTTTTTACATTTGTGAGCCTGAACAGAAAATTATTAGACTTCTGTTTTGTTTACCCTTACAAGAATTAACCATGGTTTCACTACAGTAACTATAGTTTAACCATGGTTAATTTTACTTTTGTAAAACCATTTTTGTATTACCTATTAACAACAATTACACACAATTATAAGAATTAATAAATATCACAGTTAGATATGTTGTTATTATAGGGTGAATTTACTCCAGAAGCTGTTTCTTTGATTTTCCATCATTACCTCTTCAAGGCACTGATCCCTCTTGTTTGAACGAGCCTTGTGGTGCTGCAAACGCTGGTCTGCTTGTGTCTTTCAGCATGCATGTTAAGATGATTGGACGAAAAAAATGTTCACGGTCCTGTCACCCAGTCAGTCTGGGTTTTTGTCTGACAGGACTGTGGCATCATTGTCCCATGTCTGTCTTGTGTTTCATTGTCTGTCTTTGAGCGCACAGTTTTGGTTGTATTCACTGCTGTGCACTCTTCGGTCATCTCATTTTATGTCTGGAGTATGGTGTTTGGGTCCTGACTTCCTGTCTTGTTTGGGTTCGGTCCGGACACTCATACTCCATTGTCTGTCTGTTATTGATGTGGGTGCATCGCGCTTATGTTATCTTGACATCATTCACTCACGTCAATAGTTTGTCTGTCTCTCGCAAACACGGGTGTGCCTCATGTCCCGCCCGGGTCGCAAGATGTCTTCATGTTGTGTTGAGGCTTTATTTGGCTTTGCTATGCATTCTATCATATTGTTTGTTGGTTAGCATGGGTGTATATTGTCTTATTGTCTTGGTGATGTGTGCTCATACCATTTGGGCATTTTGTTGTCTTGTGAGAGCACAGCTTTGTATTGTTTCTGTATTGCCGTGTTTCTCTCTGTCTTGCGTCATACCCTGCCTCCTTGTTTGCTTATTATTAGTTAATTTGCCTCACCTGTCCCCTGCTAACAAATTTACATTACATTACGTTTACATTTATTCATTTGGCAGACGCTTTTATCCAAAGCGACTTACAAAAGAGGAAAAACATAAGCGAATCATCTTAAGGAGGCAGTGGTATGAAAAGTGCCATACTACAGTTTCACTATCATCAGAATAGTATACAAAACCGATTTAAGTGCAACAAGAATTGTTTTTTTTTTTGTTTGTTTTTTTTAGTGACTGGTTAAATGCTCTTGGAAAAGATGTAGTTTTTAGCCATTTCTTGAAGATAGAGTGTGAGTCAGCTTCATGGATTGCATTGGGGAGGTCATTCCACCAATGTGGTATGATAAAACTGAAAGTCCGGGAAAGTGTTTTGGTGCCTCTTTGTTTTGGTACGACAAGGCGACGTTCCTTAGCGGAACGCAGGCTTCTGGTGGGAACGTAGCTCTGCATAAATGTTTTTAGGTATGCTGGAGCAGACCCAGTGACTGTTTTGTATGCCAGCATCAGGGCCTTGAATTTAATACGTGCATGAACCGGCAGCCAGTGGAGAGAGACAAAGAGTGGTGTAACATGTGCTCTCTTTGGTTCATTAAAGTCCAGACGTGCTGCTGCATTCTGGATCATTTGCAGAGGTCTAATAGCATATGCAGGAAGGCCTGCAAAGAGAGCATTACAATAGTCCAGTCTAGTTATGACAAGTGACTGAATAAGCAGTTGTGTGTCATGTTCAGAGAGGAAATGTCTTATCTTCCTGATATTGTAGAGTGTAAATCTACATGATCTTGCAGTCTTTGAGATGTGGTCTGTGAAATTTAGCTTATCATCAATGTTACCCCTAGATTTCTGACCGTTTTGGAAGGTGACACTGTAGTTGGACCCAGCTGCACAGTGATGATGTGTTCAACATCAGGGTTGGCTGGAAAGACAAGGAGTTCAGTCTTGGCTGGTTGAGTTGCAGGTGGTGTTTCTTCATCCATGCCGAGATGTCTGCCAGACAGGCAGCGATTCGGGCGGTCACTGTGGTGTCGTTGGGCTGGAAAGACAAGTAGAGTTGCGTGTCATCAGCGTAGCAGTGGCAAGAGAAACCATGTGACTGGATGATGGGTCCTAATGACGTTGTGTATATGGAGAAGAGAAGTGGCCCAAGCACTGATCCCTGAGGTACCCCAGTAAGTAACTGATGTAGCTTGGATACCTCACCTCTCCAGGCTACCTTGAAAGACCTATCTGAGAGTTGAACCAGCCAAGCACAGTTCCGGTGATGCCCAGTTTAGAGAGGGTGGAAAGTAGGATCTGATGGTTGACTGTGTCAAAGGCTGCAGAAAGGTCCAGCAGAATCAGAACGGATGATCTGGATTCAGCTTTCACCTGTCTCAGCGACTCTGTGACAGACAGCAGGGCAGTCTCAGTGAAGTGTCCACTTTTGAAGCCTGACTGATTGTCATCCAGCAGCTTGTTCTGTAAGAGATAGGCAGAGATCTGATTGACAACTGCCCTTTCAAGTGTTTTTGCCATGAATGGGATGAGAGAGACTGGTCTGTAGTGTTCTATCTGTGCGGGGTTAAGTGCAGGTTTTTTCAGCAGCGGGGTTACTCGAGCCTGCTTAAATGTAGTGGGAAAAGTGCCTTCAAGAAGAGATGTGTTAATTATGTGTGTAAGTGCAGGGAGGATGGATGGAGAGATGGCCTGGTGAAGGTGTGATGGAATGGGGTCAAGTGAACAGGTGGTGGGTTGGTTGGAGAGGAGGAGTTTTGAGACCTCAGTGTCAGTTAAAGGAGAGAACATAGAGAGAGAAGAGTTGCATACAGGAGGTGGGTGTTTGACAGGGTGTGGTGCTGTGAATGTATTGCTGATGGCTGTAACCTTATTAGTAAAAAATGTGGCAAAGATATCTGCTGTCAGTGATGTGTCAGGTGGTGGTGGGGGAGGGCAGAGAAGTGTGTTAAATGTCCTAACAAGCTACGAGTGTCTTTGGTGCTGTTGATCTTGGTCTGGTAATATGACATTTTTGAAATTTTAACATTATCTAAAAAAGTTGCAAGCAGAAGCTGATATTTACCTAGATCGGCTGGATCTTTAGATTTCCGCCATCTCCTCTCAGCTGCCCTGAGATCAGTCCGATGTTCACGAATGATGTCAGACAGCCAGGGGCTGGGTGGAGTAGTACGTGCTGGTCTAGAGGAAAGAGGACAGATGTTGTCTAGACAGGTTGTTAAAGTAGAGCTAAGTGTGTCTGTGGCAGTGTTTACATTGAGCGTGGAAAATACATTTATTGTGGGAAGAGAGGCAGAGACATCAGTGGATAGGCGAGAGGGTGAGAGGGAACGGAGGTTACGGCGTAAAAACAAAAATGTACTAGCCAATGTCGATTCTTTCTCCAACATGAACGTAGATGGTTGTAAAAGGAGAAAAACTTGATTAGATAGCGATTACACACCTGATAACTTTAGTGTAAGTGAACAGAGCCATTTATGAAGTCTCATAACACACTAATTTTGATGCTGTGGACTGATATTTACTATACAATACATAAATGTTTTAACATTCAGTTATTAGTTTTAATTTACCTTGGAGCAAATATAGTTGTCGTTGCAGATTTTTTATGTCAATTTGGGAATGAGGGCTGACAGAGTAATCCATAACATGCTCTTTTATGGAGCCAGAGAAATGACAAAACTATAGATGCACCGATCGACCGTCCAGGGACCGGAATCAGCCGGTTTTCTGCATGCTCGGCCCAGACCGGTGACCAGCCGGTCAGTCTCACGTCTTTCCGATTCCAAGCCAGTCCGTTTTGTTGCCAGCACCACAGGCAATAACGTCACAGCCGCATGGAAACATGACATTGGCGTGGAAGATCTTCACTGTGAGTGAAAAATAATAATGGCTAAAGTAAACCGTGGGAACCACCACAATAACGTTCGGAACAACAAACCTAATTAGACACTTAAAACACCCTCACCCAGCTAAAAATACTGCATTTAAAAAAGAAGCTAAAAAAGTAAAGTGGCTAAAGCTAACCAGAGCTCAGACCCAGCCAGAAGTCAGCATCCTCTCCTATCTTTCCTTGGTATGAGAAGCGAAAAGACCAAAGGAATTATGAGGAAAATTATGGAATTCATGGTCCTGGATGACCAGCCGTTCTCTATAGTGGAGTCTCCGTAGTGTCATGTCACACACGCAGCCTGTTACCTGTCAACATTTGGATACACAAATCCAGGAGGTGAAGGGGGGTGCTGGATGGCAGAGGCAGGCTGAATACATATAAATTGTGCCGTTGTGATTTAATGTGCTGAGTAACGTAATTTATCCCACTGTGTCCGATATTAAAATCAGTGCGACACACTTTGCAAAAGGCATGGGTATTGTTGATATGGCTTCGGGATATGAAATGAAATGATTTTGTCCAGCTGTTGTTAAATTTACATGTATATATATATTTTATTTTTTTTCTGCCGGAGCACCAGCTGAGTCTCCTCCCATCTACCAGTGTTGCTTGATTCAACTTCTCGCATCTACTGCCTGTGCAGATTTCAACAGAGCAGCTGGGTTTTGGTTGCCAGGTTGAGGTCACAAATTATTAGAAATGTGTATGGTGCGAGTAGGATGCATTTCATACAAGATCTGGCAACTGGACAACCTTGGAATAATATATTGATGTGATTATTCATATAACGTGGTTTGGGCCATACAAATTACGGGAGTTTCCCGGAAGAAATAACAAAACGGGAGGGGGGGTGGGAGATGGGTGTGAAATACGGGAGACTCCCGGGAAAAACGGGGGTGAGTGACGACAGGTACAAGCCGATCCCGAAGCAGCAATCAGTTTTACCTCTGATAATTGGTATCTAACGTAAGCTTAATGTCAATATTGAGCGTATTGGACACTTCAGTTTTGTTCATAGGCTTGTTATATTTGGAATTGTTTTGTTAGACGAGTAAAAAATAGAAAAAGGTCCATTTATAAAAATTTGGGAAAATGAGATCTGTTTTGTTATGTAAAGCAACTAATTTGCAGTTTATTGTTATTTCTACCGCTTTCCAGTCACAGAGCACTTTATATATCAGAAGTCAGAGAAGATCCTGTAACTTTGTTTGGGGGAAATTGTAATGTTTAATAATTTATTTTATTATGAAAATGTAATTTTGCATTGAAGAAAGTTATATTTTGTTTGTATATGCGGTCTATAGTTCTTAGAAAGAAAATCGGAATAAATCGGTATCGGCAGGACACACTTGGAAAAAAAAATCGGAAATTGGAATCGGCCAAGAAAATTGCAATCGGTGCATCTCTAGATAAAACTATTTGAATTTGTATTGTGTAAATTTGAATTATAGACTTTTGAATTTGAATTATAAGTGTGATTTTGCCAAACATTGTATTTTAAATAGGTTTGAATTTGAATTTATTAAACTCAAATCCTGGACATTTTATATTTAACCAAATTGAATTGCTTTATTTTAATGGCACAATTTTATAAATATGTATTTTCAAATAGCACATTTTTGGTTCTGAATTCTTACACTGTAAATATTCCATTTTAAAAAATACAGCTTTAAGGTTTCAAGATGAAGAAGAAATTCAGAACACCAAATTCAATATAAAATTCTAAAAATCAAACCGCAGAAATTCAGATCACCAGAAAGTGGGTCAGAGATCAAGCTTCCGTGTTCCAGAGGGAAGAGTAGAGGGTCTCAGAAAAGTCGAACAGAGCATTTTGGCCAATTACAGGTCGAGGTGCAATAATTCTCTGGTGCGAGCGTGATTCAAAAGGTCGCTATTCTGACCATGAAGTGGTTCTTAAACTTTTATGATTTATATTTTATGGTTAGCAAGTTAGCGCATTCTCAGCTCATTTGTCTGAGTGGTCTCTGGTATTTGTTTAGTGTAAAGTATATTTAATATGAAAGTGATTAATATGCGTAAGTGTAAGCATCACATATAACTCAATAATTAATGTAATTCTGCTTCATTCTGTGATCGGAATCCACAGTCGGATGTTATTTCAAACACTTGTTGGTGTTTGTAAGTGCATTTTGAGCTCAAGACATGAACATCACGAATGATCATTCAGATGTGTGTGAATTAGCAGGCGTGATTACATTACACACCAAACTCCAACAAACGTTACAAACACAGTATGACTGTCATTCTCACACGTGCACATCCCTATTGATGTTTAGTCATTATGCCATTTATTTTTAATTTGACTGTCAGAATAATTTTAAACTGAATATTTCATGTGTTCTTGTCATAAATCTTCAAAGCTGCAAAATAAGTTTAAACAAGCAGCATAAAAAGGTTTGATTTTGGGTAATGTTGAATATTGTTAATAATAACATTGTAAAAATGTTTAAGCTTTTTTACTGTTACATAATTTTATTCATCATTATGAAGGCATTTCAATGCCATTAATTTGCACACGTTATTGATGCTCGCACGCGTGATAGAGTAAAGCCACATGAGGAAAAAGGAAGAACTGAACATTGAAATACAGAGGAATTTTCAATGTATTTAGAGACATTGAGTGAGATGAAAAGTCCCAAAACAAAATGTGTGTATTCTTTGTTGAAGGATTGGTTTTGTAATGTAAAAATCTCCTATTCCCCTGCTTTATTTTTATTTTTGATTATTTTACTTATTTTTTGTAATTTATTGTTTGGTATGTTGTGGATGATATGATGTGTAAATTGAATTGTAATCTCAGTCTTTGTTTGTACATCTTTCAGGTATGACTGCCTTTCTGTTGATGTTCAAACAAGAATAAAAAAAAAAACTTTCAGGAAAAGTGTAAGTAACCAATGACATTTTAGTTTACAATCAAAAGAGCAAAGCCCACCCTAAATAAAAGTGTTTGAGCGAGCAATACAAGTAAGGAAGTGATAAAAACATCCTCTATATAACCACCAACCCAAATCCAAACATTTACCGTCTCCAACGGCTCCATTTGCCATCACGCAAGAATCAGTATGCAGCAACAGGTGAAAATTACTAGCATTCAACTTAAGAACTAACGACAATTATAAATGTAAAGATAATAATTATAATTAATAATAAATAAGCATAAAAAATTATTGTGTTCCCAAAAATGTGTGTTCTTATCAAGTGTGTTTGTATTCCATTTTGGTCATATTTATGCTGCCTTAAAGATAAAAAAATAGAAATCAATTTTAGGATCAAGGTGAACATGTCTTGTATTACCTTGTGATTTAATTACTTTCGTCTTTGTTTATTTAATAGAAAGATAACTGTATATATTACTGGACCTGCAGAGTTGCATTCACAATGTGTAAGAACGAACTAAACTCGCAGTACCTCACAAGATGATCGGAGATCATTTGCAGCATTCTCATAGACTACATTATTTTTGCAAACAGTTTTCACTTGAATGAAACAGAGAAAAATGAGTGATAACTCGCAAAATTACTCGTGCATGAAATGCATTTGGAGAAGAGCTTGCGAACTGGATTGAGTCTTGTTGCATTTTGTGGGTGATATATCACATCCTGGTTGCACATAAAAAATTATGAACGTTCATTAAATCGCTCGTAGAAAATCCTCTTAACAGCTAAGATCAAGAGTTATTGGGAAATGAGTCTCAGAACTCTGTTTGTGTGTTGGAGAAGCGCTTTCATTGCATTGGGAGAAAGGAAATCAAAACAGTGTCATTGACTTCAAGCTTTGCAATCACACCCATACATTCTGTTGGAAAAGTCTCTCTAGAAAGTTTTAAACGTTCATGTGTTGGTGAATAGTGAGAGACCCGGCGAGCCACCTGATTTTTAACAAAGAGCCACATTTGGCTCGTGAGCCATAGGTTCCCAACCACAGGTATAATGTAATCATGCCTGCTAAATCACACACATCTGAATGATCATTAGTGATGTTCATGTCTTGAGCTCAAAACACACTTACAAACACCAACAAGTGTTTGAAATAACATCCGACTTGGATCTGATGTGGATTCCGATCACAGAATGAAGTAGAATGGACATTCATTATTGAGTTATATGTGATGCTTACTCTTACGCATACTAATTCTAAATATAATTTACACTAAAACAAATACCAGAGACCGCTTAGACAAATGTCCCATGTGCTGAGAATGTGCTAACGTGCTAACCATAAAAATATAAATCATAAAAGTTTAAGAACCACTTCATGGTCAGAATAGCGACCTTTTGAATCACGCTCGTGCCAGATAATTATTGCACCTCGACCTGTAATTGGCCAAAATGCTCCATTCGACTTTTCCGAGACCCTCTACTCTTCCCTGTGGAACACGAAAGCTTGAACTCTGATCCACTTTCTGTAGATCTGAATTTCTGCAGTTTGAATTAGAATATTGAATTTGGTGTTCTGAATTTCTTCTTCATCTTGAAAACTTGAAGCTGTATTTTTTTAAAATGGAATATTTGCAGTGTAAGAATTCAGAACCAAAAATGTGCTATTTGAAAATACATATTTATAAAAAAAAAAAAATTGCCATTAAAAAAACAATTAAATTTGGTTGAATATGAAATGTCCAGGATTGGTTTAAAAAATTCAAATTCAAACCTATTTAAAATACAACCTTTGGCAAAATCACACTTATAATTCAAATTCAAAAGTCTATAATTCAAATGTACACAATTCAAATTCAAATTGTTTTGTAATTTCTCTGGCTCCATACTCTTTTCCATATTTAAATATTTGTATTTTAAAAAGGAAGAAAAACACTGTGGGTATCGTCTCTTGGTAAATCGTGTCACTATTAAAAATTACCCGGCAACAATGCGTTTTAAATTTGTGATTATTTTTGATAAAATCCCACTTAAAAGTACTCAAGTACACATTACTGCTGTCATTGGAAAATAGCAAACACGTGTCAGAGTAATGGTGGCAGGGCAACAGTTGCTGAGACAGGATTAGTCAGAAGCACTTTTAAGGCGGGGCTTAGTGCAGGGTAAAATCTTGACAGGTGGACGCAGTCCTCATCTGTGCTCATTGTCTGCGCATATGCCTGCTATTGACTATACTAACAGATTATAACAAAGCAGCTAGAGTGGACATACGCAGTGGGTTCGTATTTGCTCGCGGTCAGAAGAGTATACTATGAAAAGCAATGCTGTCGACCTGGCACAATCTGATCTGGAATGAACAAAAATGAAGTATTTCTGGGCCTTTAGGCTAAATATCCAAAGAGCACACAAGACAAAGAGAAGAGCTTACACAGTACTACTGTGAATGTTAATACTGTAGTTGTCCTTGATTGGAGGCACTCTGCTGACTGAATTGGTTATATGTTTGACTAAATTAACACTAAAATAATTTTCCTACAGAAATCCACTTTCAAACAGCACCATCTGTCACTGATTTTAGAACACCTACATTTTCATGCTCATTTTAATAACATGTCACATCATTGGTACGATTCTCTTGCTGTCATCATCAGTCACTGGAAAGGATATAATCAATCATTCCTTTGAGAAAAAGTGATTCTCGTTTGACAGGGAGGCATCATTTGTCAATCTTTTTTTTTTGTTTGTTTATGCCACACAACACTGTATGCCAAGCCTTGGCATGCCAGAGCTCCACTTGTTTTAGTTGGAATTGCTGCATGTAGAATTTCAATCCATTAGCGACCTGGCTAGCCCTCCCACCCACTTTAATGAGAGTAGAGGTCATCATATGAAAGTGAATTCATTAACACAAGAAGACATTTTCAAAAGCTGTGGCTCCCCTGTTAATAAAAAAATCTTATGTGTGAGACCTTACTTTAATTGAATTAAGCTTGTAGCTGGTTCAAATGCAAGAAAGTTGTAGAGGTGCCTTTTTCCAGAGACTTAATGGAGTTCTCATTTGTGTATTTCAGTATCAACTTTGTTTGGGATATTTTCTTGGGGATATTTTAGACTCGATGTGATGGATATAATGTGCATTTACTGCAACTTCATCTAATTGTGTATTGCATTTTTTTAATTATTATTATTATTTTAATTACACCAGAATTATTTATTCCACCATCTTGATTGAAGGATCTAGCTGTGCAGTGTGTCTCAGGTTGATTATGTCCATTACTTTCATAATTCAGAGGTACTGCAAGGGCATTTATAAGTGTGTCTCCAAATGTGCCTACTTTTTTGTTGTTGCTCTCGATCTTGCATAAGAGAACAGAAGTGGTAAGAGGTGTTTTGGCCCCAAGGACACATTATGTACACATTTTCCATAGAAGTACCATAAATATGTCACTTTTTGTGCATATGTAGAAAAATGCACCCCCAGTGCAAGTAATTGCAGCTGTTAGTTAAAGTAATTGTCTTGTGCTTGTTTCTACTTACTCATCATTTTGTCAGATTAGCTTTACAGAGAGGGTGTTACAGTGGAATGCAACAGTTTGGGCACCCCTGATCAACATTTCTGTAACTGTGAATAGCTAAGAGAGGTAGGGCCGATTTCCAAAAGGCATAAAGTTAAAGATGACACATGTCTTTAATATTTTAAGCAATATTACTTTTTTTTATTATTATCATCTTTTACAGTTTCAAAATAACAAAAAAGGAAAAGGGCCCGATGCAAAAGTTTGGGCACCCTGCATGGTCAGTATTTAGAAACACCCCCTTTTGCAAGTATCACATCTTAAGGCTGAGTCTTTAAATTCTTGTTTGGTGGATTTTCACCCATTCTTCCTTGCAAAAGGCTTCTAGCTTTGTGAGATTCTTGGGCCATCTTGCATGCACTGCTCTTTTTGAGATCTATCCACAGATTTCCGATGATGTTTAGGTCTGAGACTGTGAGGGCCATGGCAAAACTTTCAGCTTGCTCTTCGTGAGGTAGTCCATTGTGGATTTTGAGATGTGTTTAGGACCATTATCCTGTTGTAGAAGCCATCCTCTTTTCATCTTCAGCTTTTTTACAGATGGTGTGATGTTTGCTTCCAGAATTTGCTGGCATTTAATTGAATCCATTCTTCCCTCTACCAGTGAAATGTTTCCTGTGCCGCTGGCTGCAACACAAACACAAAGCATGATCGATCCACCCCTTGCTTAACAGTTGGGAGAGGTGTTCTTTTCATGAAATTCTGCACCCTTTTTTCTCAAATATACATTTGCTCATTGCACCAAAATGTTATATTTTAACTTAATCAGTCCACAGAACTTGTTTCCAAAATGCATCAGTCTTGTTTATATGTTCATTTGCAAACTTCTGATGCTGAATTTTGTGTTGAAAATCCAGTTTTTCTTCTCATGACTATTTCATGAAGGTCATATTTGTGCAGGTGTCACTGCACAGTAGAACAGTGCACCACTACTCCAGAGTCTGCTAAATCTTCTTTAAGGTCTTAATTACATTATGAACTGAGGAATCGGCAATGTGAAAACACTTTGCCATCTTCTTATAGCCTTATACTGCTTTGTGGGCATATATTATTTTAATTTTCAGAGTGCTAGGCAGCTACTTAGAGGAGCCCATGGCTGCTGATTGTTGGGACAAGGGTTGAGGAGTCAGAGTATTTATAAAGCTTTGACATTTGCATCACCTGGCCTTTCCAAATGATTATTGTGAACAAGCCATAGCCCTAACAAGCTAATTAAGGTCTGAGGCCTCAAATATATTGGGGTGCTCATACTTTTGCATGGTGCTCCTTTCATTTTTTTCAATCTAATATTCTACAAAAAAATAATACACTAATCTTGCTTAAAATTATGAAAAGAATGTTTAATCTTTAAGCCTTTTAGAGATCAGTTCATCTTCTACTACTTAACTATTCACAGTAACAGAAGTTTTAACCAGGGATGCCTAAAATTTTGCATGCCACTGTATGTAATTCAAATCCAGTTCAGTCCAGTTAACTGCAATTTGAATGGTTAAGCCTAATTTTTAGACCATTTGCTCGCCTATTTTTATATTACGGATGCAGTAACCATGACATTCCCCTTCTGTAACTCACTCAACGTTATGTCTATTGTAGTGACACAAGGGGTCCCATTTAAAAATGCCATGCACTGAACCGTGTTACATGAACTGCTGACACAGGTGCAAGCAAGCTACTGCATGCTAGATGCAACTGTATCGGCCACACATAACCCTCCCCAACACCCCAAAAAAGTGTCATATACAGTTTTTAGTTTCCCAGGACCCCTGAGGGGGGAACAAGTGACATGACTATCATGGGGGCAAGCCGGTCAGCCGTGACCTTTTCTCTCTCCATGTTTCTCGTCATAGAGCATAAAGCAGCTGGGGCCATCTTAACACTATAAAACACATCAGGGGAAGGCATTCTTTTCCGTTCCTATTCTTTCAGGGGAAAAGACTCTGCGGAGACCACATCCTGCCCAGGCTGGGGGGAGGTAATGTGGGCAATATGTCACATGGGTTGCTCTCCACGTTGGTTATCAGGACTTCGTATATCAGCAGTGGCCAAAGGGGCGGTTGTCCCCCTCCACCTTAAAGGTATATGTTGCCGCTGTAGCGGCCCACCATGATGCGGTGGACAGTAAGTCCCTAGGAAAGCACGACCTGATTATCAGGTTTCTAAGAGGTGCACGGAGGTTGAACCCTCCCAGGCCATGCCTGTTCCCCTCATGGGATCTTTCCATGGTCCTTGCAGGCCTCCAGAGAACCCCCTTTGTGCCTGTTGAATCAGTCGAGCTAATTGCCCTCTCCCAGAAGACGTCCCCTGATTGTGCTCGCTTCCATCAAGAGGGTTGGAGACCTGCATGCGTTCTCTGTCAGAGACACTTGCCTGGAGTTCAGTCTGGCAGATGCTAATGTCATCGTAAGACCTCAACCGGGCTATGTGCCCAAGGTGCCTACGACCCCTTTCAGGGACCAGGTAGTGAACCTGCAAGTGCTGCCCCAGGAGGAGGCAGACCCAGCCTTATTGTTGCAGTGTCTGGAACATGCTTTCCGGACCTATACACAGATCTTCGGACAGCGGAAAAAACTAATTTCACACCATCTATAATGCTGTGACCCAGTGACAACCCTGTCACGCTGTTCTGATAGGTCTCTTGAATCCTCAGAGGAACAGTTTTTGTAGGCTCCCTTTCAAAACAGTCCATATCAATCATACAGTACCGACAGAAGTTCTTGCTTTTGCTGAAATTTTCATTAAATCCTCCCAAAGAATGGGATCCCAAGTTGTCACCTGCTATTGCTATGACAGCCCCATGCACTTTCTTACCATCATCCAAAATAATTCCAGATTCCTCAATACCCCTTAAATCATTAACAAGGGGAGATAATACCAATAAGTCTTGGCCAAAAAACTGTAAATCCTGTTCCCTGCAAAGCATCACTAACTGTGAAGGATCTATAGAGGACCTATTTTATGGCAGAATTTCACCAAGGTAAGGTATACAGCCAGAAGTCTATGTTTTTTTATTTTTGCCAGATCCAAGGGGATTTGCAATCTCAAATGCATCCTGATACAGAATTATGGAGAAAGAGGATGAAACTGTTGAACAAGAGTGTTTTTCTCCAATTCTTTCCATCCTGGACATCTTCAAGTATATATAAGTCTACAGCTTGCTGCATTTTAGTGGTGTTGTACTGTTGTCTAACTGATAGGTGACTTTTAAAGGCTTTAAGGGTATCTGGCAGGAGCAATTTTGCTTGCATTCTGAGGTAAAAGAGGGCCAATTTGGTAATAAGAACATCTCCCTCTGCATGAGTTGATGTACTCCCCACAATCTCTGCAAATGTTACATTGTCAGACTCATCAGCAGCACATGAAATACTGGTGTCAAGACACTGTCTTCACCACAGATATCACGGCCTAAATGTTTTCTGCTTATGTGAGAGACTGTAAGACTTTATCAGGCAATACGTCCTAGGTCTTACTCCTCCAGGGCGCTACCATCTTCACTAAGTTGGACCTCCGGAACGCTTACCATCTGGTGAGAATTAGGGAGGGGGACGAATGGAAGATGGCTTTCAACACCCCTACTGGGCATTACGAATATCAGGTGATGCCCTTCAGGTTAGCAAATCCCCCGGCCGTCTTCCAAGCCTTTATCAATGATGTCCAGAGAGAGATGTTGAACCAATGTGTGTTTGTATACCTCGATATCTTAATATTTTCCCAGTGTTACGAAGACCACGTTAAACACGTCCAGCATTTAGAATTTAATGGTAAAATGGTAGATAACTAAGATATTGAACAACATTTTAGAACTCACCTGGTTCACGGTCCTCCAAGACTCAGGCTGAAGTAAGGAAAATTTGTAGCGGGCTGGCAGTTTAGATGATTGGTTGCCAGATGTATCTCCCATGCGATTACGCTCTTTATGGAATTAAGTGTGTAAATAGAAAGCAAAGTAAAAAAAAGGTAAAATGTAATCTATATGTCTTCCACCCACAAAATTGTGTATAACTTTATGAGATTAGTTGGGTTTGTAACAAAATCTGGCAACCGTAAAGACACGCAATTCTAACGTGCATGAAATATTTTACTTTTTTTTTTTAAAACTATATGCTAAATGCCTTACTGTATGGGTTACCTTATAAAATTATGTATTATAAAATGCCTAAGCTGAAATTATAACAATAAACCAAAAAACGTCCTCTGTTGGGCTTGTCTGTTGAAATATTACTGCATTCAATTTAACAGTAATATAAGATTACTGTAATTAATATCCCGCTCTGTTGTTTTTCCAAAGAATAGCATAAATTGACAGCAACTTTTCTGTAAATAGTTTCTACAGTAGGACAAATCTGAAAATACAGCAATAATACTGTGAAAGCTATAAAATTGACAGCAACATACAGTAAACATTCACTGATAATATAGCAATAATACTGTGAAAAAACAGAATTCATTTACAGTGTGTTTTTTTGATTGTTTTTTCAGTAAAAATCTTGATGTCCTTTGCACATTCATGAGCACTAAGAAGCTAGTTCACAGTAGCTCACATGTTTACCAGAATACTTGGGTTGTTTGGCACTAAAAACGTCTAGGTTACGTATGTAATCTCCGTTCCCTGATGGAGGGAAAAAGCGCACAGTTTTACCTCAGCCGAGGGAAAGGGCGCTAGGTTCAAGCGATCCTCCTGGTCAGTCCGTCAGCATGTACCGAGTTCTACCGGCTCGGACCTGAGAAAACATGGGACGATACTGACTCAACCCTGAGATTGTAGAATCTCGCAAAGGTATTAGGCGTTGCCCAACCCGTTGCCCTGCATATGTCTGCCAGGGAGGTGCCTCTGGCCAGTGCTCACGAGGACGCAACACTCCTTGTTGAGTGTGCTCGGACCTGCAAGGGGGGGCACGGCCTGGGTCCTGTGTCCACCACCCAGTGGGAAAGTCTCTGTTTGGAGACAGTGTTCCCTTTCTGCTGTCCACCAAATCAGACAAAGAGCTGCTTAGAACGTCTAAAGCTCTGTGTGCGGTCCAAGAATGTACGCAAAGCGCGTACCATACACAGCAACAAAGGGGCTGGGTCTGCCTCCTCCTGGGGCAGTGCTTGTAGGTTCACTACTTGGTCTCTGAAGGGAGTTGTAGGAACCTTGGCCACGTAGCCCGGCCAAGGATCGCATGTGTGTCTGCCGGACCGAACTCCAGGCAAGTGTCGCTAAAAAAGAACGCTTGCAGGTCCCAGACCCTCTTGATGGAGGCGAGCACGATCAGCAGGGCCATCTTCATGGAGAGGGCCCTGAGTCCAACTGATTCTAGCGGCTCAAAGGGAGGTCTCTGAAGGACTGAGAGGACCACTGAGAGATCCCAGGAAGGGAACAGGCTTGGCCGGGAGGGATTTAACCTCCGGGCGCCTCTTAGGAACCTGATAATTAAGTCATGCTTACCCAAAGACTTGCAGTTTACTGCATCGTGGTGGGCCGTGATAGCAGCTACGTACACCTTCAAGGTGGAAGGGGAAAGCCTCCCCTCCAACCTCTCCAGCAGAAATGAGAGAACTGACCTAACTGCACACCTCTGTGGGTCTTCAGCCCGGGAAGAACACCAATTCGCGAACAAGTGCCACATCAGGGCATAAAGTTGCCTGGTAGAGGGAGCTCTGGCTTGGTTGATCGTGTCTGCGACAGCAGGTGGTAGATCAGCTAGATCTTCCGCGTCCCATCCAGGGGCCAGACGTGGAGGTTCCAGAGGTCTGGGTGCGGATGCCAGAGCATGCCCAATACCTGAGAAAGAAGGTCCTTCCTCAGGGGAATTTGGTAGGGAGGGGCTGTCGCGAGGAGTACGAGGTCTGAGAACCAAGCCCGGGTGGGCCAGTAGGGAGCCACTAGGGTGACTTGTTCCTCGTACTCCCTGACCTTGAACAGCACCTGTGCAAGAAGGCTCACTGGGGGAAATGCGTACTTGCGCAGCCCCGAGGGCCAGCTGTGTGCCAGTGCGTCTGCCCCGAGGGTTAGCCTCTGTTTGGGCATATCAGAGCAGACAATGGGTGGTCTCTCGGGAGGCGAACAGGTCTACCTGAGCCTTGCCGAACCATTCCCAAATCTGCTGAACTGACTGGGGGGGAAGCCTCCACTTTCCACTGGGCAAGCGTTGTCCACTACCACATTGAGGTAATTAAATTAAATTATTAAAGTTTTAAAGGGACCGCTGTGCCCGGCCTGAAGGCAGCGAGGCATTCCAGCACTCATTGGTGAGGCGTGCTGACATTGAGACTGAGTCTAACTCCATGCCGAAAAAAGAGATGCTCTGAACCGGGGCGAGCTTGCTCTTTTCCCAGTTGACCTGAAGCCCCAAATGGCACCTGGTCCCTGTGAGTGCATAGTAACTCTCTGGAGTGGGCCAGGATGAGCCAGTCATCGAGGTAGTTGAGTATGCAGATGCCGGCTTCTCGGAGCAGGGCAAGGGCTGCCTCTGCGACTTTCATAAAGACGCGAGGGGACAGGGGCATGCCGAAGGGGAGGACTTTGTACTGATACGCCTGGCCGTCGAACGCGAACCGTAGGAAGGGTTGGTGTCGAGGCAGAATTTAGACGTGGAAGTATGCATCCTTCAGGTCTACCGCTGCGAACCAATCTAGATGCTGGATGCAAGTTAAGATGTGTTTTTGCTTGAGCATTTTGAATGTGAGTTTGTCCAAGATCGGTCGTAAGCCGCTGCCTTTCTTGGGTACGATGAAGTAAGGGCTGTAGAAATGCAGAAGGACACCCTCGGCGAGCAGACAGGGCATGGCCTGTGGCGGCAGGTTTGCGGTGGGGCAGGATGTGTGAAATGGCCTCCGTCTGCTTCTTCACCGAACTGGTGGGTCCTCGACATTGTTGCCGAAGAGGCCAAACTGGGAGACAGGGGTGTTGAGGAAGCATGTCTTGTCAGTCTCATGCATCTCGACCCATTTCAGCCACAGATGATGTTCCTGAACCATGAGAGTGGCCATCGCCTGCTCGAGTGACTGCGCTTTGGCCTTCATGGCCCTGAGGGCGAGTTTGGTCGTTGAGCGCAGTTCCTGCAGCATGTTGGTATCAGGACTACCCACATGCAGCTCTTTAAGTGCCTTGGCCTGGTGGACTTGCAGGAGGGCCATGCCATGCAGGACAGAAGCGGCATGTCCGGTGGCACTGTAGGCTTTAGCAGTGAGTTAAGATGTTGTCCTACAGGCCTTGGAGGGGAATACAGGGCGACCCCGCCAGGTGGTAGGGTTCCCGGGGCACAGGTGGAGCGCAACAGCCCTGTCCACCTGGGGAATTGCCGTGTACCCGTGGGCGCGCAGATCCCAGAAACCAGTCATCCAGCCGCGATGGCTGTGTGGAGGACGGAGGGTTCCAGTCCAGCCCCACACTAGTGGCGGCCCGGGCAAGCATGTCGGACATCTGCCGTCAGCCTCAACCTGGGCGTGCTGGCCTGAAGTACTCTTTTACTGAGTAAATCACTCTTTTAACAATAAACTCTTATGTTTTTTGCTGTCTGAGCGCCCAGGGGCAAACTGCAATGCCATGCAGAGTAGGAGAAAGCCGCTGAAGTGCACCATAGATCCAACCGCAGAATCAGCTCAGAGGAAGAGGAACAGAACATCTCGCAGCTCACTGCATACTCAACCATCGGCTCCGAAGAAAATTTCTGAATGAACTAGACATATTTCCTCACCTTTATACCCGTATATCCGGGGGCAGGGTATGCAAATACTGTCTGCCAACTTTTCATTGGCCTTTTTTAGGTCAGAGGCAGATTCGGCACTCAAGAGAGACTCCTAGTGTCGCTTCTTCGACAAAATGCAATAATCTACCCAAAATTTGTATGTCAATATTAATTTTTATACAGTTACATTTCTTGGTGACTAAATTTGCATTATTAAAATCTGTTTTGATGGTTTTGCTCATTGTTTTGATAGCATTTAACTTTTAGAGAATTTTGTCTAAACAGTTAATGTTTCCCCAGCTTTTTTTTGTCACCATGGATCCTTTCCAATGTCTCTGTTGGCTGGTTTTATCAGTAATTCTGTAGTGTGAAGTGGAATATACAGTGGCATGCAAAATTTTAGCCCCTCTTGTTAAAACTTCTGTTACTGTGAATAGTTAAGTAGAAGATGAACTGATCTCCAAAAGGCATAAAGTTAAAGATGAAACATTCTTTTCAGAATTTTAAGCAAGATTAGTGTATTATTTTTGTTCTGTAGAATATTAGATTGAAAAAAATGCTTGTTAGGGCTATGGCTTGTTCACAATAATCATTTGGAAAGGCCAGGTGATGCAAATGTCAAAGTTTTATAAATACTCTGACTCCTCAACCCTTGTCCCAACAATCAGCAGCCATGGGCTCCTCTAAGCAGCTGCCTAGCACTCTGAAAATTAAAATAATATATGCCCACAAAGAAGTATAAGGCTATAAGAAGATGGCAAAGTGTTTTCACATTGCCGATTCCTCAGTTCGTAATGTAATTAAGAAATGGCAGTTAACAGGAATGGGGAGGTCAAGTTAGGGTCTGGAAGACCAAGAAAACTTTCAGAGAGAAATGCTCGTTGGATTGCTAGAAAGGCAAATTAAAACCCCTTTTGACTGTAAAAGACCTTAAAGAAGATTTAGCAGACTCTGGAGTAGTGGTGCACTGTTATGACCTCAAACACCTGCACAAATATGACCTTCATGGAAGAGTCATGAGAAGAAAAACTTTGGATTTTCAACACAAAATTCAGCATCAGAAGTTTGCAAATGAACATATAAACAAGACTGATGCATTTTGGAAACAAGTCCTGTGGACTGAATAAGTTAAAATATAACTTTTTAGTGCAATGAGCAAATGTATATTTGGAGAAAAAAAGGGTGCAGAATTTCATGAAAAGAACACCTCTCCCAGCTGTTAATCACAGGGGTGGATCGATCATGCTTTGGGTTTGTGTTGCAGCCAGTGGCACAGGAAACATTTCACTGGTAGAGGGAAGAATGGATTCAATTAAATGCCAGCAAATTCTGGAAGCAAACATCACACCATCTGTAAAAAAGCTGAAGATGAAAAGAGGATGGCTTCTACAACAGGATAATGGTCCTAAACACACCTCAAAATCCACAATGGACTACCTCACGAAGAGCAAGCTGAAGGTTTTGCCATGGCCCTCATAGTCTCAGACCTAAACATCAATGGAAATCTGTGGATAGATCTCAAAAAGAGAAGTGCATGCAAGATGGCCCAAGAATCTCACAAAGCTAGAAGCCTTTTGCAAGGAGAATGGGTGAAAATCCCCCAAACAAGAATTTAAAGACTCTTAGCTGGCTAAAAAATTGTTTACAAGATGTGATACTTGAAAAAGGAGGTGTTTCTAAATACTGACCATGCAGGGTGCCCAAACTTTTTCAAACCGAGTTTCAGTTATTTTGAAACTGTAAAAGATAATAATAAAAAAGTAATATTGCTTAAACTATTAAAGACATGTGTCATCTTTAACTTTATGCCTTTTGGAAATCGGCTCATCTTTAACTCTCTTACCTATTTACAGTTACAGAAATTTTTATCAGGGGTGCCCAAACTTTTGCATGCCACTGTAGAATTTTTTAAACCTTAGTCAGACTAGTTGATGCTTCGGTGGTCTGTTCAGGGTGTTAGAGAAGTGACCAGGCTGTAGTTTGCTGAGGCAAAAGATATAGGGTTTCTATATCCTTCAAAATCTGGCTAGAATCTTTTCATGTTTTTGTCCAACCATTGAGCCAGTGATACACCAGCTTAGCTGCTTGCAGTGCAAAGAGTTTCTTGGCCCTGAAGGGAAAGTTAAAAAAACAATACATCAGTAGTATATTCAAAATACAATGGAGTTTCAGCACATAAGGTAAAAAGACTTCTAATGTGGTCACATTCATTATTAACTTTGCATTGTATGTACATGCAAAATGATCCAAAATTATATTTATTTATCTCAATTGATTCTTCTAGACAGTAAAGGGACTTAATGGAGAACAAATAGAGATATTTGCTTTTCTTATGCTTCTCTGATTTAGCTTCTGAGAAAAATACTTTGTTGGTTTCACATGTGACTCCTTGGTTGGGAACTGAGAACCAGTTCTTATTTAGAACCAGTTCTATTCAAAACAATAATAATAAAAACATTTTCAGGACTTTTTTTTTCCATTCTTGAATGTACATTCTTCCCATGATGTGGATGCTACACTATCAGGTCAGGGAATCAATGCAGATTTTTCTATTCTGATTCACAAGCTTTCAATTCTGATTTAGTATAGATTCATATGGGTGTATTTCATCTACACTATATTGCCTCTTTTGCTGACATATAAATTAAATTCTCCCCCAGCTAATGTTGTTAATTACGCAGGGGACCTTTTAACTAGATACATTATGAAAATAGTAAATTAACTAATTAGCCTATATTTTATTAGCTTTTCATCATTTTGGACATATTTTAGTTTTTAAAAAATGAACAAATCCAGGAATTCAATCAATAAATATGATAATATAATTATCAGGCCCCCATAAGTTTCTGTTCCCTCTCTTCCCCACTCCAACTCTCCTGAGTACTGATAACTAGCACCTGATCTCCATTTGCCACCTCATAAAAGTAACTATTAATCCTCAAGCTCCCATTCTCGTTTGGACTCCTTACTTGTGTGAGACACATCCTTGAGACTTTTCCTGAAGATAATCACATCTGAGTTAAGTTATTAGTTTGTTTGACTTCACCTATGTTTTGATATCCAGTTCTGTTCTTCGTTGATACACGTGTTTATTTTGTATTTCTTAATAAATCTGTGTTTGGGTTCATTACTTCTGTCGTCCTGTTCCTCTGAGCATAATTACACTGTATTGCATATATTATACTTTTTTACAGGTTTATGATTTAATTGCATAATTTGTACTATTTACAAGTATTTACATTGATTTGTTGATCATATGTGAAAAGCGTTACTGTCAACTAAATATCGGAAATCTATATTTTTACCTAACATTAGACACCATACGAAAATACACTTGACAGTGTTTGCTGTGATACTGTTCAGAAGCACTGTGACACCTTGATTGAATAAGCAGTGCTAGGCCTGTCGCAATTATTAAATAACTGCCAGATTGCGGTTATTTGAATAAACTGCGTTATTTGAGAACCACATTATTAGGCATCCAAATTCCAGTCACATTGTAATGCCCAAATAAGATAATTTTGCACCACTAAGTCACAATGCGAAGGTCAACTAGCTCCTGTCTGGAAGAGTGCGTAAAGCGTTCTGATGCGTGCGCTGTCAGCAGAAGGCTCGCTCCAAACTCCTGCGACTATATAAATTAATTATAAACCATGATTGTGAATGCAAAGCATTACAGTTTCACTTTAAATGATTGTGTAATGGCAAATGTTCCTGGTTCATACATGCTGTGTTAATGACATGCGGTGATACAGAGGAGACGCAAACTTCATTTCTGTGGAGTGATAAAATTATGAAACAAAATCTCAAAGGTAAGTATTTATATATAATATAAATAGATATTAAATAACTTGTATAAAAAAAAAAACAAGTGTAAATGTAAAATTTACCAAAACTAAAGTTTACCAAAAAGAGAGACATATTTTAAGTATTTGGAAATATTAAGATATTTAAAAAATATTTCATGTCATTCATAGGTTTTTAAAGCCTTAAAAGGAAATCATATATCCCTATTTTATTATTTGATTGAAGTAGTAAATATAATATACATTGTGACAAAATGATTGACAGGTTATGATTGATGACTTAATTGATCACCTTTGACCTTTCCCCCCCTCCCCATCCCCACACCACCCTTCATACTTTGTGCCAAAAATGATTGATGGTCTATGATTGATGACATGTTTGGTGCCCCCTTTGACCTCCCTCCCCACCCAACCCACCCCTCCGGCAGTTGTACAGGCTGTGGTATGAATTGGTTGGTCAGCTGTTTTGATACCCCCTGCGCTGTAGCCGATCCCATCTGTGTATTTAAAAGAGTAGACAAATTATTAATCTTTAATGATGTACAATGTTAATGGAAACTGAGATGATAAAAATATTGTTATAAGAATTGTTTTCCTCATCTGTTCAATTAAATAATTGATGTAATCATTGAGATGTTTTTCAAAAACATGATAAGTAATGCGGGTGGTGTTATTGTATTTATTATTATTATTGTAGGGGGGGGTAAAAAGTGGCTATTACATTTAAAATGTGTTTAAACGATGTCTCTTTTAATGTTTGCAATGCTTGGTGCTAAATCACGGTGTGGCAGTACTTTTACAGAGGTTAAAATGTGTTTCTAAAAACATTGGATATTAGTTGAACCAAAACTCATTCAGACACAAAGTGATGAAAATGTGTATCTAAAACAGTGGATACTGACATTCAGATGCAAAACTTGAATAAGACTTTCTTTATTTTTAAATAATGTGTATCATATTCCCATATGGTCTAGCGGTTATGATTCCTGGTTTTCACCCAGGCGGTCCGGGTTCAACCCCCGGTATGGGAATCTGTTACGTGTTCGCCCCTGGTTAGTTGGGATATGCGAAAACAATTGCATTTCACTGACTCTGTAAGCGTACACGGCACAATGACAATAAAGTTGATATAATAAAAAACTTTTATATAAACATGTTTAACAGTTAATTTCAACAAACACCATTTAATTGAAATAGTAAAATGCATCGTTAAAGAAAGAATCTTACATCTCTTGCTCAAAGTCCTTTCACGAGCTCATCCAAATGATAATGAAGAAACAGACAAGAGCCCCAGCCGCTGGGTGCTGTGTAAGAATTCATTCTCAAGAGGTAACGGGTGTGTGTGTGTGTGTGTGTGTGTGTGTGTCTGTTTGTTTTTTTGTTGTGGCACATACCAATGGTGTATCTGATTTAAATCATTAAGTATGTCTTTTGTGAACAGATCAACAACTATTTAAAACAGAGTGTCTTGAGGGCATCATTTTTGATTTATTATTCTGTATGCCTTGGATCGTCACGGGTCCTGTTAGATTCAATGGTCAGCATATTCTATCATCTAAGTTATCGATCCCCGGAGGTATAGGCGTAAGAGACAAAGCATCATTGTATCAACGAGAAAAATGCAGAGTGACCCAGCGGTGGGGTGATGTGAAACAATTCATTCACAATCATCACTCAAGAGAAGGCTAGTGTGTGTGTGTCTGTTTGCCTTTTTTTGTTGTGGCACATACCAATGGTGCATCTGATTTTAAATCATTAAGTATGTCTTTTGTGAACAGATCGGCAACTATTTAAAACAGAGTGTCTTGAGGGCATCATTTTTTATTTATTATTCTGTATGCCTTGGATCGTCACGGGTCCTGTTAGATTCAATGGTCAGCATATTCTATCATCTCACAGCCGTAAGAGACAAAGCATCATTGTAAAATGTTTTCGGACAAAGGTTGTGCGGGGTTTTGTTAGCAAGAATTCGAACGTCATTTTAAGTCTTTGATCTCTGAATATTTCACAATAAAAATAATGGTTGTATATTGACAGTCCTTTTATATTATCAAGCACAGCTTAAACCATTTTGATTTATTATTCTGTATGCCTTGGATCGTCACGGGTCCTGTTAGATTCAATGGTCAGCATATTCTATCATCTCACAGCCGTAAGTTAACGATTCCCGGAGGCATAGGCGTAAGAGACAAAGCATCATTGTAAAATGTTTTCGGACAAAGGTTGTGCAGGGTTTTGTTAGCAAGAATTCGAATGTTATTTTAAGTCTTTGATCTCTGAATATTTCACAATAAAAATAATGTTTGTATATTGACAGTCCTTTTATATTATCAAGCATAGCTTAAACTATCAAATACATCAACAGTGGCGTATTCAGTTCTAAACGAGTTTTAACTAAACATACATCCAATAAATAGTTTACGCAAATTAATGCTTTACTACATGTCGGTTAATAATTATCCATTCTTCTACTAAAAATAATGAATATATTCAACCAAGCGAGTGAAAGGAGTAAGATAAAACTGTTAAGGTTATTTCGCATCAGCATTTCTTCATGCTCATTCGTCAACTAAAAATAAATAAAAAGAGAGGATGTCACGAATATTTACGATCTAGACAATCAGGCGCCGATCAGTGGGGGTATGTGAATACCCAGAGTAGCGCCGCCCATTTAAACAGATTTTCGGATGTTTGTGACCAGGAGTAAGATAAACCATTCTGGGTTTTGTGTACGAGACAACAGCAGCTGTGTAACACGTCGCATTAATCTTTAAAATGTCTTTTATTTTCAGAAGTATGTGATGCATGTACGATGATTTTTAAATATTTGTACTTTACAGGTAAACGTACATTTTGGTAAATTGATGTTTAAACATTTTTCTACGTAATTCAGGACCGATAGATGAACATGAAAATTTGAACACCATCGATCAACTGTGTAAGTTACGTAAAGATTTTTAATGTATTTATTTATATATATTAGATGTGTTTAAATATTATGTGACTATATTCTTTTATTTTCAGTGACTGAACCGTTAATTAATAATCCAACGGGGGAGAGCCATTCAGGAATCCGATCGGCGCTGCAAGGTATACACAATATTTGAGGTCTAGCTTGATCATGCAATATTGATTATAAATAAAAAAATGTATTTTCTGGTTGCAGATATCTCAAACTTTGACGTGGCCGCACTTGTCACACAACCCGGATTCACCACTGCTAAACCAAAGGCCCAACTCCGTTCACCATACAGCAAGAATAATATTCCGGGGAATCCACGCAAACCCCGCTTACATATTGTATCTCCAGCTGGAAATGGTACAAGAGGGCATTTTGGTGAAAAACAGACTTCGGTGTTAAACGAGTCAGTTGGTGAGTAGGATTTCACGCTAACATTATTTAAAATAAATAAATGACAAACCCTCGCTAACACACATATTCTATACACATTTTTATTTTTATATAGATCTGTACACTACCAGTTTGCAGACTGAGGAGGACCCCGCATTGATATTCGATGATACATTTTTCATGAGAAGCTGGGAGGCCGGTAGTTTCAGCAACGAATTTGTTCCAGACAACACCGATAATGCCGTCTCATCTCCCGTGATACCGGTGGTGCCAGATGAATCCCTGTTGGTAAACGATACAAGGGATGTGCTTTCGGCGATTAACACAGTCTTGGATGGTACGGACGGCGATACGACCCATCAGGAGTTTGTGGAAGAGTCGGTGGTGATTGCTGGTGAATCTCTGCCCTCAAATCAGCAGAATTTTCATCATGATTTGTTGATTGAACTGCGTGAACGGAATCGAAGGGGTGAAGAGAGATTGGATATCATTTCAGATAAATTGAATATCATTTCAGATAATGTCAAATGCCTTTGTGACTGTTTTCATATGGTTATGACGAACTCAGAAGAGCAAGGAACTCTTACAAGGATTACCCTCGACTGTGTCGGAGCAAATCGTGAGGTATTAAATAAATGTGATCGTGTTCTTCAGAATTCCTACAGAGAAACCCAACTAATGGTAACTGTATTATCCAACATTAATAACAGTGTCAATGCTGGTAGATGATAACTATTTATGTTAAAATGTGTTGTTTTGGGTTATCTAGTTGATTTGTGATTGTTTTTCATAAAGTGTTTTGTGTGGTTGGTGTATAATCAGTGGAGAATAAATCTAAATTGAAAAAAGATTTTCAAATATGGCTGGTGAAAAAAAAAGATTACATTCAAACAATGATTTGCAAGATTGTCAACCAGACTTTGAACAAAACCCTTCTGCAAGAACTAGATATGATCATTTGTCAAATATTGAACGGTTACAAAACATTATTGATGATCAGATGGAATTTTTAGGACCTGCCTATTTGGATTTAAATGGTAGATTAGAGGCTATTATTCAAACACAGAGAGAAAATATAAATGCTTCTAATAACAACAAAGACTGTGAAAGGTTAAATATTTCGTTAGAACCATCATCACACAGCTCCACAAGGGATGAACTAAACGATACAGAGACGCAAACATCAGAACCGCCATACTCTAATTTATGCAAAATATTAGAAGATATGATTAAAAATCATGAAGAAATGGCCTCAACCCCTAGTCTGTGTGAAAGATTAGAAGCGCTGATAAAAATGCAAGAGACTGGTAATAACGGGGTTGATAATGAGGCTTCTAATAATGAGGATGATTTGTTTGTTGATGCAGTACAGATTGGCGGTGTAAGCAATATTTCATCAGACACGAATGCCCCCCATGTGAGTTTAAGTCAGAACGATATTGATGAATTGGCTAGAAACGGTGGAGTTTTAAACGAATTCACGATTGTGTCAAGACCGCGTTTCAATGGTATAGAGATACACAGAACTCTAAATTTAAGGGAAATAACATCTACAGACCTTGCTGCATACAGTACAGCTGTGCATAATGCATTGTCTGAGATGGTGTCATTCTCCAGACAGATGGCAAATGAATCTGGTATTATTAATATATCTCTTAGAGGTCCCAGTCTGAAATCTGATGTAAATTGTGTATTATCACCTAGTAATGGCTACGATGAAAACATTTTTGTTGAACAATTTGAAAAAATCATGCAGAGCAATACGAAAGTGATGGCTGACGACAGTTTGCAGTTACATGCGTCCATAGCCAGAAGTAAGAACGGTGGCACTCGTCGAAAGCTGGTTGATATAGCACATGACGAAGTAGTTAGAAGAAAACGAATGCATTTATTTTCCCCCGTCAATACAACAAACAATCTGTGCTTTTCAATATGCCTCGCATATTTTATCGACCCACAGATTTCCCATGACAACTTAGAAAGGAGGGGTAAAACAATTCAAACTGCTGGTGGTTTCACACCTCAGGATAAAATAGGTCTAGGAGACATTGCGAAATTTGAACAAGCATTAGACATAAAAATTGTTGTCTTTCACAGGTCAAGCGCTGGAAAGTTAGAAAAATATTTAACTTCTGATGAACCACACCCCAAAACAGCATATCTTTACATTCATGATGGTCATTATTACATGATAAAGAATTTGAAAGCATTTATAGGGTCTGCATATGTATGCAACTTCTGTTACACGGGTTAAGCAAGCAGACAGAATCATGATTGTAAATATGTGTGCTCTGTTTGCAATGATAGCGAATGCTACAAGCATCCTAAAAACACAATACACTGTCAAGACTGCCTACGCTATTGCAGATCTAGCTACTGTTTTAATGCCCATAAAATAGTAACTCCTACGAGTGATGATTGTGGTAGATCTCCTTGCGATACTACAAAATATTGTCGTAAATGCGGTAAACGTTACTACACTGCTGGCAAAAACCCCAAACCTCATAACTGTCCAAATGATAAGTGTTTACATTGCGGGGATGATGTAAGCCGTGGAGGTCAACACCAGTGTTTCATACAACCTACCATTCCCAAGGAATATACAGACCGTTACATTTTCTATGATTTTGAAACACGCTGTGATAATGGAAAGCATGTTGCTAATTACGTGTGTGCCATGACTTTTGATGGTGAGAAATTTGAATTTGGAGGCGAGGGGTGTGTGAGACAGCTCGTTTGTAGGTTTAGACAGCCGAGATATAAAAATTACACATGGGTAGCGCATAATGCAAGTGGATTTGATAACTTTTTAATTCTGGAGTATTTTTGCAATGCAGGACTCCATCTTAACATATTAATGCAGGGATGTAGAACCATTTTCATGTATGATGAAACTTTTAGACAGCGTTTTATCGATTCTTACTCATTCCTCCACATGGCTCTGTCTAAGACATCTTCTGCATTAAATTTGCAAAATAAAGAAAAAGGTTTCTTTCCTTACCATTTCAACAGACAGGAAAATCAGTCTTATATAGGCCCTTACCCTGCAAAAAACTACTACAGTTACAGTACCATGACAGATAGTACCAGGGCAAAATTTGATCAGTGGTATGCATCAGTCGATGGCAAAATCTTTGATTTCAAAAAAGAGATCGGGCTCTATTGCATGAACGATGTTGTTTTATTACGTGAAGCATGTATTAAATTTAGAGAAGCGTTCCTGCTATGCACACAGGTAGATCTGTTCAGCTACGTGACTCTTGCTAGTTGCTGTATGGGTACTTTCAAGACACATTTTCTCTCTAGAAATACACTGGCTCTGACGCATAATAATGCATACGTCAATCAGTATAAGACATTCTCTAACATATCTATTGAATGGCTTGAGTACGTGAAAAAATCCCGCGACGTAGACATCCACCATGCCCTAAATCACAGTGAGGTAAAATTTGGAAGTTACTTTGTTGATGGATATTACGAAAAAGATGGGGTACGAAGAGCTCTAGAATTTGCCGGTTGTTTTCACCATGGTCATGAGTGTCGTTACAGACCTGACTTTGCAAACCCCCTGTCAAATGTTCCTTTTGGAGTACTCAGGAGAATGTTTAATGAAAAGCTTGATGTGTTGCAGAACGCATACTGTTTAGACGTTGAGGTGATGTATGAGTGTGCATGGAAGACTCTTAAACAAACTGATCCTCATGTAATTGCGTTTATGACCACTTATTCGGCCCCCGAGAGACTGAAACCACGTGATGCCCTCTTTGGGGGTCGTACAAATGCTTACAAGCTATACCACAAAACTACAGAAAATGAGAAGATCAGATATGTTGATTTCACGAGTCTTTATCCTTACTGTCAGGCTCGAAAAAGCTACCCTGTTGGACATCCTGAAATAATCTTCAAGGATTTTGAACCCCTTGAAAATTATTACGGACTTATTAAGGCAACAATGATACCACCTCGAAAGCTCCTACATCCTGTTCTCCCTTATAGGTGTGCCGGGAAACTCATGTTTCCTCTATGCAGATCATGTGCTGAGAAACAAATCAATGCTACACCTTGTACGCATACAGATGAGGAGAGATCTATCTCAGGCTGCTGGGTGAGCATTGAATTGTTAAAGGCGATTGAGAAGGGGTATCTTGTAATGGAAGTCTCAGAGGTGTGGCACTTTGCAGAGAAATCGGAAACGCTGTTTTCCGGTTATGTAAAGACCTTTCTGAAGTTTAAACAGGAGGCCTCAGGCTACCCCTCTCATGTAGTCACCGAGTTAGACAAAAAAGCCTATATCGATGATTACTTTGAAAAAGAAGGGGTTAAACTCGATCCTGCAAAGATCTGTCACAACCCTGCACAGAGGTCTATCAACAAATTGCTGCTGAATAGTCTGTGGGGGCGTTTTTCAATGAGAGAAAATCTCCCCACTTCTAGACTTTTGAAAGACCCAGAAGACTTTGCTCACATCATATTTGGCTGTCAGTATGACGTTAAATATTTCACATTTGTGTCTGATGAAATTGCGCTGGTACAGTATCGTCACGATGATGGTGCCATGTACAGCACCCGGGATGTGAATATATTTCTGGGGGCCTTTACAACAGCACACGCACGGCTAGAATTGTATGATCTTATGGATAAACTGGGGGATAGATTGTTGTATAGCGATACAGACAGCGTTACCTTTATCTCTAGAGACGGTGACTGGGAACCACCTCTGGGTCCTTATTTAGGAGATCTTACTGATGAAATTGGCAATGATGATCACATAACAGAGTTTTGCTCAGGCGGTCCTAAAACATACGGATATCGCACTGCTAAAGGTAAAGTGTGTATGAAAGCAAAGGGTATAACTTTGAATGCCGAAAATTCCATGGCTATTATATTAGACACATTGATCGGTCTTGTTGACAGTTATGTAAAATCGCATGACACCCGACACATACTAGCATACACAGACAACATCGTGAGGAATAAAAAGAACTTTACCTTGCAAAACAAGTCAGTTGTTAAAAAGTTTCAAGTGGTGTATAATAAAAGGCAGCTATTCCCTGATTATACAACACTACCATATGGCTACTAATCATTTTTTAAACCACCGCAGTGTGCGGGAGGTTGATGGTTTTGATTTTAGACTTCAACATCCTTTTTCATGTGTGATAAGTGGACCTTCAAATTCTGGAAAGTCTTATTTTGTAAAAATGTTGTTGGAAAATGCTGTAAATATGATTTCTAAAAAGATTGAAAACATTGTGTACATTTATGATTGCTGGCAACCGCTGTATGATGAACTGTATAAAATGTATAACATTAAATTTGTGGAAGGAATACCGCAATCTCTGAATGATGATGATTTATTACCTGTCAATAAAACTAATCTGTTGATAATTGATGACATGATGAAGGAGGCGAGTGGAAACTCTGAAGTGGAAAAGTTGTTCACTCAATATGTTCACCATAGAAACGTCAGTGCTATTTATATTGTGCAGAATTTATTTTTCCAAGGTAAATCCAGCAGAACCATCAGTTTGAATACAAATTATTTAATATTGTTTAAGAATCCTCGTGATAACAATCAGATAAATGTGTTGGGTGAACAAATGTACCCCGGAAATACAAAATATTTTATGGAATGCTATCAAGATGCTACCAACCAGCCTTTTGGATACCTCATGATAGACTATAAAGCAAAAACCCCTGAACATTTTTGTCTCAGAACGGGGTTACTTTCAACCCAACCAGTAGTTTACATTCAAAAAAGAAAGCAGTGATTTTGGTGAAATGTCTACTAGACTGTCTAGAAACCTCCCCCTGTTAAAAATGCTATTTAAAGCAACCCCGATGCAAAGACGTCTTATTATGCAATCAGCATCTGACGATCTCATTTTAACATTGTGTGAGGTAGCGCTTAATGTGCTCTATGGCACAATACCGCTAACGACGCAGCAACATCGCCGGTTGAAGAGGAAAAGGACTGAGATTAAATACATAGCCAGTAAAAAGATTGGTGTGTCCAGAAAAAAACGCATGATCAACCAGAACGGAGGATTTCTTCTTCCGCTCTTGAGCATAGCAATCCCCTTTATAACCAGTCTGATAACGTCTAAACAAGGTTGAAGATGGAGTATGCTGAGAAGCTGTTTTTAGTTCCTCATAATCAATTAGATAAACTAAAGATGTCCAATACCCGAGAATCTATTCAACAAACAGTGGAAGACGATCTGGATCTTGCTATAAGAAATATTTTGAATAAAGACAATTTGGCTGCTCATGAGAAGGCCAAATTTTACACCTCAGTTTTACAAAGATTTTTGACAGTAGTTAAACAGGGGGATCGAGCCAGTAACACCTTAACGCTTGCATTACCACCCCCCGATGCATCTCACAAAGAGTCCTTTGGACCCCCTGTTGAAGATGGTGGGGTCGATGATGTTGTTGCTGATGTGTTGAAAAATGTACCATTGAAAAGTGTGAAAAATGCAAGATACATCATGGATAAAGCCAAAGAAGTTTCATCTTGGAATGATTTGGGAGAGTTTGTATTTAAAGGCGTCACTATACAGGGATCACACGTGTTGGATCTTGTGAAGAGTATAACATCCCCACATAAAATTAGGAATGACCGTAGGCCTCATGGATGGACTGAGTTTTTGCAGGCAATTGCTGCTTTAAACATACCCTATTCAACAGTCCCAAACCACACGGTTAGACATGTAATAAGTTCATTTAAAACCAAACCGTCTACATCGTCCTCTATGGTACAAAGAATGTATTTAAGTACACCTTCTTCTAAGGGGTCGGAGGTATCAGCGTTTAAATCGCCATCTCGTGAACAAAACGAGTGGTTGTCATTTTGATGTTGTATAATATATTGGTCATATTTTTTGTACAAATTAATCATGTGATTGATACATTTTAGCATTGTGCTCTTTTTATTTATTAGAAACAGTCGTTTTACAAATCATGTATTTAACATAAACGTTTCACCCATTTGAACACATTGAATACACTTAAATACAGTACTATTACAATGAGTTATCCTTAGTTTTTTCACATAAACAGTGTTCCCCGGGGAGGTGCGAAGGATGTGTGTTGATTATGACAGATGTGGGTAGTGTTCTTAACGGATCCTTTGGTAAATAATCACATGGTAGTACACCAAGAAAATGTGTGTTTTGTGTGATTCTCTCCATAGCCACGGTAAGTTGTATGGTGTTCATGTTTTTAATTAATAGTAGTCAACAAGCACCTGTCTTCGGTTAGAAACTTCAATGATGTTGTCAAAAACAGCATAAACAATCAGATTAATGGTTCTTGGAAGCGGTTGTCTGAACCGCACTTCTAGTCTGATATTCCCAGACTTAACAAACGAGATGTGTTGGCCACACTCTTCGTCTGGAGTGAGGTTAAAACCATAAAGGGTATAACCCTGCAGAAAATCTTCTCTGTCGATTACCAATGCTTGGTTTTTTAGATGTCTTCCAGACGAAAGCGCAAGCTGGTAAAACTCTCGTACGGCAGTGCCTGCTCCAAAGTCGGGTTGTAATGGTTTGGCGGGGTGTTGCTGCCCATCCACATAAACAGCTAGAAACTCCAGATCGTAATGTTTAAATGCAAAAGGGTTTTTATCGTATGCCCCTGTAAAAGCATCATTATCGACCATACCCAATATGATAGATTTGGGGAGTGTTCCTAAGAATAGGTTTTCCTGGTTTGATACACAGCTTCCAGCTTGTATGGAAAATTTTTTCAGACAGACTCTATCAATTGGATATTTAGCGGTGGTTGAGAGAAGTGCTTGAGTGTGTCCTAGTCTCACTCCTGGTGAAACTGATACTTTTTTGACAAACAGAGACGCTGATAAAATATTTAGTTTGTATGCTATAGCATCACTCCTCATTAGACAAAATTCATCTTTGCCTCTTGTCAACCGGATTTTAATGTCCACCCCGTTAAGCATGAGTTTTTCTTGAAAGAAAATATCACTGTGTATGGGTGATAAAAGTTTGACTACGGCACTTTCGTTGCTAAAGGCAGCCCTCTTTGTTAGACCAATGTTAGCCCCTGCCGGGTCGCCTACATCCATATGTCCTGCAGAGTCTTTGTAAAATAATCCTGCTGAGAATACACTTTCCAGGGTATCTTTACCGTAGTTTAAAAGGCATTCTATAATACATCGATAAGGGTATGTGTTTGTACTCTGTGAAATTAACCTATCACCAAGTGATACATCAACCTGTGAAAAAATAGTGTTTCCTGGATAATTGACCAGTCCAACAGGGGTCCCATCTCTGATATTTGAACCGTCCGGATTTGTGATTTTAACACGCATGTAAAGCAGTGTATTATTCAAATCTACATAATCTTCACCATTCCCTGCTATGAAAAATTCCAAGGGGGTGCTGTCCGATATAGCAGATAGAGGAGGTATTTCAATGTATGTGTTTTTTTCAATAGCCGTCTGAGTCATCGGTACCGTAAACAGATCCAGTTCTGATTTAATACATTCTTCGGACATGGTATATAGCAGAGCCATGGTTTAGAATATCGTTTTAACAGATCTCTTAACCGATCCAGATGAGCCGCGCTTCACAGCTCTCTTTCGTCTTTGTTGTCTAACTGCAGATATCTTGGTTGTTTCCTGGTTTTATTTACCGCTTGACCACTCCTCCCCATCCTCCTCACTCCTGGTGGTTTAGACCTCCGTTTACGTGACATAACCATTAACCCCGACCCCTCTTGGGCTTTATTGTTATTAAAGGTATGTGTCATGGCATTGTTGACAACATCGCTGACTATGTTTTTAGCAGCATTTTTAAGATGTGGTTTGGCAATGCTGAAACCTCTTTTTAACAACGGAAGAGCCATTCTAAACAAACCCCTGAAAAGTCCTCCGAGACCTGCCCCATACAAAACCCCTCCACCTGCATACCCCGGCAGGCCACCGCCTGCTTGATTTTTATAATAGTTTACATAATGAGCAGGATCCATTTGGTACGGGTTATAATACACCATTTTAAAGGATCGGTTGTTTCACAGGTCTGAAGTGTAGTTTAACGACAACTTTACCGTAAGCAAATGGCACCCCCCTGTTTCTGTCGTCTTTGAGTTCAATACAAATCTCTCCAATAGAATTTTTATTCACTGACACGTAGTGCGTTCTGTCATATGTCACACTGACCATTTCACGACCCGACCCGGTTATATCTCAAAAGCGGAACGTGTGCATCCCCCACAGTTTGATGTTCGATAACATCTGTGTACACATATATGCTGTAAAATCCTCCGTTCATGTCGGTTTGATGTGGTGCATACACTGTTGTAAAATTGCTTTCACTATGCTCGTTTACAGCTTCCCATGGCTTCTCCGGTATTACACCCAAAATAATGGCTAGTTTACCGTAGAATGTTAAGGCTACTCCTAGTGGCGCTGTCATGTAAACTTTGTTTTTCACAAGGTCGTAACCGAGACGTACATGACTAGGTAGAAAAACATTTATCTCCCTAATTACAGATGCAATTTTGTCATAATATCCGCTTTTCAGATTTATGGTCGCAAAATTTTTGTTGTCGCCAACATCTCTCAAGATGATATTCGCATCATCATCAGCAATAGTGTACCAAGATCTAGGGTATTCAATTTCAGCCAGACCCACCTCCCAATTACCTTTTAAGTTTATAGGTCTGGCTAATCTTGTTCTGTAATTCGAAATTCGGTTTTCGGGGTAAAGAGCTAATGAAGCATTGCATGGCAATGTGACATAAAACCCTGCATCATCCATGACCGTTCACTGTAGAAATGAACTCAGATGTCAATTGTATTTTCTTTATATGCTTTAAGAGCTCTGTAGATCTACAACATCTTTTTCATTAACCCAACTGTCAAACTTCGGAGGCCATCCCACCCACCGTACGAGAACCATGTTTTTTTTACCACGCTTCTTCTTGTCTAATATTTTTTCTACTTTAAAAGCATTGTCCTTGTCCATAATAATTTTTTGTAGCTCCTCTTCATAAAATGATCCGTCGATAACCTCCCCGTCATAATCAGATAGCTTGTAGACTGGTGGTTGCCGTGGCATACATTCGGTTATAGTGAAAACTTCATCTGTGTAGTTTTGTTCATACCCCTTGGTAAAAGGCCCCCTCATCTTTGATATTCTAACCACGTCGCCGATTTTGTATTTAAATACAGGCGTCTTCTTACACACATTACAATACAAATTGTCATAGACGACCGGTTCATTTTCTTTGTTGACATCTACAGGGCGCATTTTAATACTTCTGTGATAACTACTGTTGTATCCTTGAATAAAGTCTTGTAAAACGTTGATGTAGCGTTTAGAGTTTATAGCCGTTAAATATCGCCACATCCGTCCTTTTAATGTTCTATTAAAGCGTTCAATAACGCTTGCCTTCAATTCACTCCCTGTGCTGAAATGGTAAATGTTGTGCTTTTTAGTTAGTTGTTGAAAATGCTTGTTAAAAAACTCCTTCCCCTTGTCAGTCTGAATTTTCTGAGGGACTCTACCCTCTTGTAGTATTGAATTAAACACATTGGTCACAGCCATTCCAGTCTTGTTCTTTATACAACGCACCCATGCATATTTGCTAAAGACATCTATACATGTAAGCAGAAATTTAGTATTGTCATTTTCCATAGAATATATTGACATATCTACCAGATCCATTTGAAACTGTGTGTCAATACCATAAACAACGACCCTATTCCTTTTAAAATTGTGACGTAGTGGTTTGTGGAGTGTATAAGCATCTTAACTGGCTAACCAGTCTGAAACATCTTTACCACTTAGCAAATCACCACTTTCCTCTAATACACCGCGTTTTAATCTATTTACCCCCCCTAAAGAGCCAGGGTTAGATGGAGTGTAGTACACCTTATGCAGTTGTTCGGTCATGTTACCAGATCAGACACCGTGTAAATAATGAGACCGTGATTCTATAAAAAACCCTTTTATTTTAAATCAGGGTAATCACACAGTACAATGCATACTTGTACAGTTAAAATAGAAACACCAACATCATGCATTGTCGAGATATTGTAGGAAATTAACACATGTATCAGAATTTTTATCAATCAGGTGATTTACCAGAATATTAACATTTTCAAAGACATGTCTAGAACACTGATCGTTTCTTGACAATAATATCACACACATATCAGTTACATATGTACATAAACATATTATATTGCCAATTTTACAATCATTATTGCATTCAAACAATGAATTTAGAATGTTTTTAAGAAACACACAGGATGAATCATTCTGGCAGACACAGCGTTGTATCATTTCAGTCCATTCGTTTGATATACCTCTGACTATATCCATGTGCTTCTTTAGACAAACCACTCGTTTGTTAATATAGGTGTCCTTTACATTCTTGTTTTGTTCAGAACTATCATCATTAATGATCTTACACAGCATATCGACTATTTCACAATGAAGACGACGTCTCAGAATAAATTTAAACAGACAAGTAACACTGCAGCAGATCCCCATGTTAGCGTCAAAATAAGGAGCCAGTCGGACTGTCTTTCCACCAGTCCACTGTGTCATAGACCGCCTGTTCACCGCTATCATTCACCAGATTCTCACGGATTTCACGCAGTCTCTGTAGAATGTGTGGCTCTTCTCTTAGTTCACACAACACGGTTTCGATAATTCCACGGATTCTCTGAGAAGTCAGTATCAATCCAAATGATTTCAAAGCACATCCGATGACTTGTTTTAACATCAGTTTAAACACTTTACAGGAAATTTCTTCAAAATGTGTGAAAAAGAAATACTTGTCAGGATCATACAAACACGTGTGATGTACCTGGCTGGGGTGATCCACTTCACAACCGTAGCACAACGCTTTTAACTTCAAGCCGAGGAGATGCTCCAGAATGACCACTATGACTGCTTTTATAAAATTGACACTCTTTACATCAACAACATCATCAGTATCATCATCACCCCCCTTCAGAGTCGATGCATCTGGAAGTGTGTGTCCTGGTCCGTGAGATGAAATGAACGTTAGATTGTGATAGCCAAGATCCATGCAAAACTTGTCGAGCCAATGGCCGGTGATAGGATTCCCTCCAGGGGCATCACACCTTGCTGAAGTAGATGCATCATCGGATGATGCGAAGGCCCCAGCAGATTCTGTAGTATCGTGTTGAGACATGATGATTTGCGCTTTTGGTTTGAAATGAGAATGGGGACCAGCCGCTTTTAAGGTCTATAGAATGTGGGCGGTGTTACAAGGGGGTCGTCCTGCGAACTTCCCCACACTTTTCGGGGTCAAACAGTCTGACCTTAATTATATTGTATTGGTCATATGCATCATTCCATTTAAACAGTTTGTCTATCTTTGAAAAAACATCATTCAGGATAGGCACATCTTTCCACTGAAACAAAAACTTCATGTGATCTGTCTCTGTGGAAGGACACACTCCGTCATTGATACCCCGCTTATTCTCACTGGTAAGTACGTATCCATGGTCATCCAGCCTCTTGATAGTATGGTCACCAACATCCTCTGCAATGAATAAAGGTGCATCTCCAGAATCATTCAGATCCCTCCAAACACGATTGTAAAACACATCCCAGTCCACTTCCGTGAAATACATTGCATCGCCCCTGTTGAATAACTTAACAGAATGAGATGTTCTGTCAAAGTCGTACACGCACAAACGAGCATCGTCTAGATGAAATTCATATTTCAGAGTTCCTAAAGGATCATGGAGATCCCTGGTTATGCATGGCCCATATCTTTTCCTCGGAGCCCAATCTAGCTTAGCATTTGTTTCTACATCATTTACCAACGGGGTTTTAGGACTTCTGGGGGTTGCCATTGCTCAAGTGGAAATCACAAAATACGTACTTGTTGCAATGAACAGACCTAACCTCTTTTAAATACACAGATGGGATCGGCTACAGCGCAGGGGTATCAAAACAGCTGACCAACCAATTCATACCACAGCCTGTACAACTGCCGGAGGGGTGGGGTGGGGTGGGTGGGGAGGGAGGTCAAAGGGGGGCACCAAACATGTCATCAATCATAGACCATCAATCATTTTTGGCACAAAGTATGAAGGGTGGTGTGGGGATGGGGAGGGGGGGAAAGGTCAAAGGTGATCAATTAAGTCATCAATCATAACCTGTCAATCATTTTGTCACAATGTATATTATATTTACTACTGATTGATATATTTCAAGTTAAATATGTAAAAAAAAAAAAAACACCTTAAATATGCAATTTATATGAAAATTAATCATTAAAGCCCATAATGAGACAATTAATTGTCAGCTCTAAAACAGACAATTAACCGTTTATTTGTTTGACAATTAATCATCAGCCAAATTTCATAATCGTGACTAGTGGTCGGCCGATATATCAGTAAGACTGATAAATCTGCCGATATTCAGACTTTTTTAAAATATCGCATCGGACGATAAATTTTCCTGATATTTTTTTATTTTTTTTCTTGAGGCCTCCAAAAATTGCCTGCTTGCATGTGAAGCAACTGGGAAATGTAAACGACCAGTCACGGTTCGTTTTGTTGTTACATGCCATCGTGTTACTACAATAATAGAACGGTGTGCAACACAGTCTCATTTAAATGGTCCGCATATCAGAACCACAGCAGAGGCATTTTGGCTTATAATGTTAAAATGCTCGCCTGTTTCATTCTCCCTCTCTCTCATCAACAGATCCTTGTAACTTTTAACTGTCTTATCTTATAATATAAAGGCAAATATCAAAACTAATATCATATACCAACTGTAAATATGAGCGTATCTCGTTGAAACGGATGTAATAAACCAACCTCACACAACGTCAGCAGATCAAGCATCCTGTCGAGCTCTCATTTATTTATCTCTAAAGTACATAACAGTCTCTCCTCAACAGTTCCCTGTAACTTTTCTAAAGATAAAAGGCAGATATCACATTTAAACAGTTGTCATTCATGAACCTCATGAAAATTCAGCATTTTCTTCCCATCAAGAGCTCATCTATTATCTTCCTCTGAAGGGCGTATTCTATCAGCCAGAAACAAAAACCTCAGGATCTGCATCCTAAACCAGGAAAATGCTGCCTCCAGAGGCTGTATACAGAGGTACGATGAAAATAAAGTGCTTTTCAAACTGTTTGGAGACCAGTTTCCTTAAGAGTTCCATTAATTCAAAACAGCTGTCAGTTAAGCCATTAACTAATTAGGCAGCAAGGTAACAAGTCAGCTGCCTAAGTTTTTGGATGCAGTCCAAGGTAAAAGCGCTTCATGTGTGCTATTAGTAAATGTCTTATTCACTATGCACTGTATGTACAATTGGTTGTACAAATCTGTATTTTTTGAGTAAATGCTATAGCTATGCTATTTCCTTCTTCCTAATATATTAACCCTTTCTTCATATGCAAATAAATTACAAAAATTTGATGAATAAACAGAAATCTGAAGAAACTACTATCTACCATTTAAAATACATATTATTATTTAGTTTTGTGTGAAATTGAGAAAATATAGTGCTAAATGAGCAAGAATTGTTTTTTTTTTGTTTTTTTTTTATTTTTTTAATTTTTTTTTATTTTAAGTTTGTTATTTACTGTATTAAATTGTGTGATATATCTGCATTGTATCGGCTTATTAGCCACCCTGCTCTCTGGATAGCAGCATCGGCCATTAAAAACCCCATATCAGTCGACCACTAATAATGACAGCCCTAAGCAGCACAAAACATACAGCATGATCAATGTAGTCCGATTTCTAAACAAATGGCTCTTATGAGTCAGTTCTTTTGAATCTAAGTGCAAAACATATAATGTGACAAGTGTATTCCAATTCATGAACAAATTACTCTAATAGGTCAGTTCTTTTCAATCTAAGCACAAAACATAGAGCATGGTCAGGGTATTCTTATTACTGAATGAATGAATGATTCTGATGAGCTGGTTCCTTTGAATCAGTGCGAAACATAGAGTGTAACCAGTGTACTCCGATTCCCGAACAAATGACTGTGAAGAGATGGTTCTTTTGAATCTTAGCACAAAACATACAGCATGATCAGGGTAGTCCAATTCCTGAACAAATTATTCTGATGAGCTAGTTCCTTTGAATATACAGCGCGAAACCTTCAACGTGACAAGTGTACTCTGTTTCCAGAACGAATGACTCTCATGTGTCAGGTCTTTTAAATCTAACCTCAAAGCATACATCTTGACCAGTGTAGTCCGATTCCCGAGCTAAGGACTCTCATGAGTCTATGTTTGGAACATTTGCCATTTGATATTTCTCATGCGCAACAAAAAACGTCATGGCACAATTAGAGAGTCGGCCAACTTTGTAGTCGCACCAGTGCGAACTCTTGCAAAGCTTATCACACTGTTAGGCAAAATAGTCGTGGAGTTACATTCTGAGCGAATGACTCTTATGAGCTGACTCTTTTTAATCAGGGCAACCAGTGGTGTGCTATTCCTGAACCAATGTCTCTTATAAGCTTTCTTATAATTTACACCTCAAAATATACAGCACTGTTTTATTTTTAAGTATGAAGAAACTTATTAAACGAAGAAAACAAACAAACACTTGTACAGGTTTAATGATAGCATTTTAATTGTTATCAATGTTCCTTAAACATTATTTATTTAAAAGCCTTTTGAATTCATTAAGTTATACATTTGCACATTTGCTCAGTAGCTTTTATGCAGTCCAGGGTCAGAAGATACTGGTGTGCACACAACAATGATGGGAAGGGAATAGGTGGGCAACTTAAATATGCAATCATACAACTACAGATGCACCAATACCACTTTTACTCTTCCGATTTGATTCCGATATCGTAAATCTCAGTATCAGCCAATACCGCTCCCAAGCCGACACCAGTGTTGTTGTTTTTTTCATAATCAATTTAGAATATCTTTACATTATTGTGTGGAACTAATTGGGAGTACTCTTTAATATGTAAAGAAACACAAACCTCTAACTACACATTATTTCAATATAAATATATAGCTTATTAAGGAACACTTTATTATTAACTAGTACAGTATACTGGATAATGTAGCAGCAAAATTAACAGTAATTGAAGTCTCCAGATTTTTATTTTTGTCCTTTTTTTTCCCCAAAAAAATGTTTCAACTTGCAGATTCAGATCTCTTTTTTTTGTTCAATTTAGTTGTAAGACATCAGTCCACTTTTCATCCATACAGTTATTTTTTGTAACCCATTCAACTTAAATATTGTTATAAATTGTAAACAAATACTAATGATGACAATAATAATAATAATAATAATAATAATAATAAATTGTTATTAATATTATTATTATTATTGACTTGAGATTTGAAATACAACAGTAATATATTTAAATTGTGCACTTTTAAACCCTCACGCTTTAATGTTGAAATTCTAAACTATCCAGGAAGTCTTGTTTGTAGGCAAGTTCACAGTAGTTTAATTAGCTTCTTATTCAAATTATAAAATGCATTTTACCGTGCATTTTACCATGAAAAAAAAGGTCAAAAATAAAACACTGGCTTCTTTTCTACTGAAGACTTGAATTACTGTTAATTTTGCTGCTACATTATCCAGTATACTGTACTAGTTAATAAAAAAGTGTTTCTTAATAAGCTATATATTTATATTGAAATAATGTGTAGTTAGAGGCTTCTTAACATATTAAAGAGTACTCCCAATTAGTTCCACACAATAATGTAAAGATATTCTAAACTGATGGTAAAATGGGTTAGTTTTCATTGTTGATGGGTTTTCGAGCGGGGTGATCGCCAAATTGGATAGCGCAACCTTAAAGACCCACCCATCCCCACCCCCACCATTGGCCCAGTCAGTAATCCATCCCTGCTCATACTATAGTTTTACTTATTAAATACAGCCTTTTGTGATTATATAGCTATCACACTTACCCAAGTGGCTTTGAATACAAAGCATAAGTCATATGAACTTCTTTAATGGTGTTTTTATGGTTCTTTTATTTCATTTTTGGAGCTTGACAGTAACGAACATGACTAACACTTTGGATCGGGCTCATCAGGCCGATACCCGATCCGTCTAAAAGCTTCAGTATCGGAGCCAATACTGATCCAGGTATCGGATCGTTGCATCCCTACATACAACTCTTTGTGAGAAGACACAGAAGGTTTATTGTTGCAGCTAACTGATTTTGGCCCAGAAGGATGAACGCTAAAACAGCACTCTGGACTACATCTTTTAAACTGAATCTACAAAGATTGAATAAGTAATAAGTAATGCAGTTCTGCAGTTTTACCTTCCCACGTGAAATACTGTTGTCACGTGGCATTGACATGTGAACACGCTCATTAATATTATTATCATAATAAATATAAAGATATGCAGAGTAGAAATAGGTAATGCACACAATGTGTTTTGGTACACAATTTCTAAAACTGTGTGTATGAACATGTAGATTGAAGCTTCACAAGGTCCCTTTCGTGTTAAGGCTGCTAAGGGTTTTAAAAGGTGGATGATACAGGGAAACTTTGAGCATAGATTATTTCAGGACACAAGCATCTACTCTCAGCATCCTTTTGGACTCAAGGATCAAAGAGAGACTCTTGTCTCCAGGGAGCTCATCAGCATTACAAGATGAAGCCAGTTTGTTCAAATCATTGTATCACATTGCTTGTAAAATCCTGCCATATTGTACCTCTGTATAGTAAGTCAGAACAGACAGCGAACAACACCATAACAAAATGCAGTAGACTGAAATAAACTCCCGGAATCAGTGCAGATAGCAGCATTAATGTAAACACAACTGTCAATAGAATACAGATCATATTGCAGAGGGGAAAATTATATATAATATACGAAGGCTATAAAGCCATGGTGTAGAAAGTATAATGGCATTTCATTACATAACAAAATATCAGACTAGATAAGTGACATCTGCAAAAAAAATACAAAATCTATATTTATTTGAGGACTTTTCTCAGCAAACTTTTATAAGTATGATTAATTGCGATCTAATTTTCATAATTAATTGACATATGTTAGAAATTCAATTAAATATTTTAATCGATTGACAGCCAAAATAAATATAATAAAGCACAAATCTGACCCATTCTAGAGACCATGTGACCTGACCCGATTGGACCCAACCTGAGCTAACCTGACCAGTATCATCAAATTTTAAAGGTATAGTTCACCCAAAAATTATAATTCTCTGATCATTTAGTCACCTTATTTATTTTAAACTTATTTTATGACTTCCTTCTGTTGAACACAAAGAAAGGTTTTTTGAAGGAAGTATGAGGTATTTTTGTTCAAACAATTTATGTTAATAGGGTCCCAAACTTTCAAGCTCCGAAAAGGACATAAATGCAGTATTAACGTAATCCATGCAATTTGAGTGGTTAAATCAACGTCTTTTGAAATTATTTGATTGTTTTGGATGAGAAACAAAGCAAAAATGTATTTTTTTTTAACCAAAACACTTTATTTCCACCCAGCTCTCCTATGCACGTTCATGTGAGAAGCATGTTTACGCGACCGCAAGCGTGCTTTCATGTTCATACAGGAAATGACACGTACACGATACTAACTGAAATTCTCAGTGCATGGACATGTATTGTTAAATATAATGTTATATTGTTAAATATAAACTTGCCAAGTAAAATAACTTCAAACCTTTTTTTTACTGGATTACAAATTGGACATTGATAAGAAAATCTTAATTCTGTATGACGTGCTACTGTTGCAGATTTTGTTATGATGCTGAGAAAAGCGCTTTGGGAATGAGAATACCCACGCCGCCGCACTGTGGCTGTCCGGACCCCCTACTGTTGTATAGTGTGCTCACAAGAACGTGAGAGGGCTCAGACATGGGCTTGAGATGTCGACTCAAGGACATAAGAGCCTGGAGTGGCATGAACATCCAAGCTGTAGAATCTGATGAATGTGTGGGGAGAAGATCAGCCTGCTGCATCACGAACATGCTGCAGAGGGACCCCTCTGGCCAAAGCTTCAGAGGAGGCAACCCCTCTGGTAGAGTGAGTCCTGATGCCTACAGGTGAAGCTTGACCGCACACCTCATAAGCCTGGGCAATAGCGTACCTCACCCAATGCGACATAGTCTGCTTGGTGGCAGCCGCCCCCTTGTTGCGGCCCCCATGGCCCCAACAAATAATTGCCCTTACAAACGCCACTGGCTAGTGCGGTGGACATAAGTCTGAAGGGCACGAACAGGGCAAAGTCCGTGAAGTCTTTCCTGCTCCGGCATAGAGAACGGCAGGGAGCAGAAGGCTTCAAGAGTGACCGGGTTTAAGGTTGAGAAAGGTACCTTAGGCAGGTAATCGGAATGAGGGTGCAAAATTGCTTTGGTCATTCCTGGGGCAAACTCTAAACATACTGGCAAGACAGACAGACTCTGTAGGTCCCCAATTCTCTTTAGAGAAGTAATCACCATAAGAAAAACCATCATGAGAGTCAGAAGTCTGTCAGACGCTGACTCTAGAGGTTCAAAGGGGGTCTCAACCAGACCCTCAAGGACTATTGCTAAGTCCCATGAAGGGGTCGTGGTCCTAGCAGGAGGTATCAGTCGCCTGGCACCACGAATGAAACGGCGAGTAGAGGATGTCTCCTCAAAGGCACCCCGTCCATCAGGGCGTGGCAAGCCGAAATGGTGGCCACATAGACCCTGAGAGTGGCAGGGCATATGCCTGCTAACAGTTTTTCCTGCAGAAGGTCCAGAGCTGAAGCAATCTGGTAGTTAACTGGATCTGCATTATGTGTACTGCACCATTTTTCAAAGACACCCCATTTATTGGCGTAGATCCTCCTAGTAGAGGGAGCCCTAGCACTTAAAATTTTTCGATAACCTCAGGTGAAAGCCCTGTTTCCCTCAGTTGGTACCCTTCAGGGGCCAAACATGAAGGTTCCACAGCTCGGGCCGGGGATGAAATATTGTCCCCTGTGCCTGAGATATAAGGTCCCTCCTGTCCGGAATCGAGGAGAAACATTATCTCCGAGAACCACACCCTGTTCGGCCAGCGCGGTGCTATCAGTAAGAGGCAAGACCCTTGATGATGAACTCTGGCCAAGACTCCCGTGAGCAGAGAAACCGGGGAAAATGCATACAGGCGCATTCTGGGCCATGCATTCACCATCGTGTCCAGACCCAGGGGGGCTAGGTGACTCAGAGAGAAGTAGAGGGGACATTGTGCTGTCTGAGAAGAGGCAAAGAGGTCCACTTCTGCCCTGTAAAATCTCACCCAGATTTGCTCTACTACCTCGGGGTGGAGTTTCCACACGCCCGTTGGTAATTTCTGTGTGGACAGTAAATCTGCTCCCACATTCAGGCATCCAGGGATATAAACTGCCCTGAGTGACAGGAATTTGCCCTGGGCCCAAAGGAGAATCCAACATGCCAGGGAATTCAGCTGGCATGAACATAGACCTCCTTGATGATTTATGTAGGAGACTGCTGTTGTGTTGTCCACCCGCACCAGGACATGGCAGCCTCTCAGATGCTGGGGGAAGTATTTCAGGGCCAGAAATACCGCCATCAACTCGAGGCAGTTGATGTGCCAACAGAGCTGATGACCCTCCCATTCCCCTTGGTCTGGACGACCACTTAAGACCGCTTCCCAGCCTCTCAGGTAGGTGTCTGTCATAAGCAGTCTGAACCACATAGAAAGGAAACAAAACCTGCAACGCATAACCCTTATATGCCTCAGGGGACTGGCCCTTGGATGAAATTCCCTGGCTTTTAGCCACAGCTGAAACGGTCTCATATGCAGAAGGCCCAAAAGGGATCACTGTGGAAGCAGATGCCATGAGACCTAGAATTTGTTGATACTGACGTATATTGCAACCTTGACCTAGCCTAACTTCGCTCAGGGTGTTCTGAATGGAAATGATCCGAGCGGGAGACAATTATGCCCGCATCATGATCGAATTCCATATAACTCCCAGATAGGTGATTTCCTGGGTAGGAGAGAGAACGCTCTTTTTGACGTTGAGTCTCAGACCCAGAGAAACCAGATAAGCTAAGACGATATCCCTGTGCTGAACTGCCAGTTCTTGAGACTGTGCCAGTATCAGCCAGTCGTCTATGTAATTCAGAATTCGGAAGCCCTGGAGTTGCAAAGGAGCCAGTGCTGCATCCATGCATTTTGTGAATGTTCGGGGTGATAGGGCTAGGCCAAATGGAAGAACCCGATACTGGAAGGCTTCACCCCCGAAAGCGAACCTCAGGAACTTCCTGTGCTGTGGCAGAATTTCTATATGAAAATATGCGTCCATAAGATTGATCATGACCAGCCAATCTGGACTTGTGACACAACCGTCTTGACAGTTAGCAACTTGAACTTGAACACCCTGACTGAGCAGTTCAAGCCTCGAAGATCTAATATCGGACACAACCCCCAACCCATCTTGGGGGCCATGAAGTATCTGCTGTAGTAGCCTGACTCTTTCTCTGGAGGGGGAACACGTTCTATGGCCCCTTCGACCAAGAGATTTTGCAGTTCTTTCCACAGTAGACATGCCTGCTCCGGTTTCATGGAAGTGGGGACCATGGCGTTGAAACACAGAGGGTGGCGAGAGAATTGAATTCTGTAGCCTTTTTCTACTGTTCTTAGGACCCACATAGAAATACCGGGCAGAAGTTTCCACGCTGCCAGGTTCTCTGAAATGGGTACTAGTTTCGACACTTCCTGTTGAGGGGATGTCGAGAGTTCCGCGTCCTGGAATAAGGCTGGAAGCAGCAGTACACCCAACTTTTTGTTGGAAGCCTCTGCCTCCCGAAACACCAGAGGCAGCGGGAAAGGAGAGGATTCGTGGGGGTACGAAGAGGATGGTACACGCGTACCTTCCCGAGGGGAGCTACCCCCACAGGGCTGGGCGCAAGACTGTCAAGGTTTTTTTATTTTTAGAAATTACTCCCCTGAGGTCTTGCTTTGGAGGCTGTCGAGGGCGATGAGCCTGTCCCCAGCCATTACAAGGGGGAGCACAACTCGCCACGCTCTGCTTCTGAGCCTCCCTTCTAGCAGGACCGGGGCGGGACTGGGTGGACGATGGCCCCACCCCCTGAGTTCGGCGAGGAAAGCATTGCCCAAAAGCTTCATGGCTTTTCGCCTCCTAGAACCTGGAGATAACCATATTCATAACGTCTCCGAATAGTCCAGAAGGCGAAACCGGGGCATCAAGGAGGAAAGCTTTATCTTTGTCCTTGATGCCCGATAGGTTAAGCCATAGGTGTTTTCCCATGCTGACCAAAGCGGACATAGACCGGGCAATGGCACGGGCTGTCTGTTTGGTCGTACAGAGAGACAGGTCCGTAGCTCGACTAAGTTCAGAAAATGCTTCCTCGTCGAGCACAGTACGAGCACTCAGGTCCTTAAGCAGATCAGCCTGGTACGCCTGTAACACCGCCATAGTGTGCAGAGCAGCACCAGCCTGACCCGCTGCCTGATAAGCCCTCCCCACTAGCATGGAGGTGGTTTTGCACGGCTTCGTGGGGATAGAGGGTCTTTTCAGCGATGATGCCGAGCCCGGCGAGAGATAACCCGCATGTGTCTCCTCAACCGGCGGCATCATTGAATACCCCCGTGTCTCAGCACCCACGATAGTCGAATATATTGACGTCGAAGGCACGTGGACACAGGAAGTATAAGGTTTCTTCCATGAACGAGAAAGCTCATCATGGAGGTCATCAAAGAAGGGAAGGGAAAGATGAGGCGTTCCCTTCCCCCGCTACCAGACAGAAATCTATCCTCCAATTTGGAGTGTTTGGGGGTCTCTTGTTGGCGTGGCCAGTCTATCTGAAGCCTGGCCACCGCACGAGTAACCACGTCGAGTAATTCCTCCGCTGATATATTATCATACCCGGAATGCTCGGAGGTGGGTAACTCGAAATCTGCCGACCCAAGTGATTCAAGGTCCCTCTCATGAACCGAAGAGGCGCCGGAGCACGCTTCGAGATCACGGGAAGGACCAGCTGGATCTGGGGAGAGAGTGAACGATAGGGACGGACCCGTCTCTCGCTCCTCAGCCAGATCCATGCGAGAGCCCCACAAATGAAGTGTTGGCACTGACTCCTGGAAGTAAGCAAGGTGAGTACGAAGCATTTTGACTGAAAGCAGATTGCAATGCTCGCACCCGCCCCGCCCCAACGCGAGAGCAGCATGCTCTTCTTCCAAACAGACGAAGCAATGATGCGTGTCCCTCTCGGACATAGAGTGGAGGCAGAGAAACACGCATCGTTTGCCTTGATTTTCTGTCATATTTTCTTTTTTTTTTATGTATTTTTTTCTTTTTTTTCCACCCTTTTTTAAAGAAAGAGAAAAAGTCGTTCTGCGCATTGCCTAACCAATTCTAACTCCTAAAAGTGCGAATTTTTTTTGACAGGCTCGTGTAAAGGACACACACACACACACACACACAGAGTGATCTGAAGAAAAAAGATCTGACGACGTGCTGGTGACGCATCTATTTATAGCCCTGCCTCAGGTGCATCCAATGATTAACACCGGCAGAGGCTATAAATTCCGGTCAATGTTCACTGATGTGTTGCACACATATTCACAGCTGGTTACAACTATAAGATGTTACCAAAGCGCTTTTCTCAGCGCAGCATCATAAGTGAGCTTTTTGTAAAGGGAACTGTACATTATTCCAAACTTTTGGACGCCGGTGTAAATTCAAGACATAAAAATCAATTAAACCCACCAGTTCCAGCACAAGCCTAGTTGTGAAAGCCTGCAATTGAAAATCTTTGGCACTGTTTATAAATTTGAGGCATAAATACATAACAATCTTGAAGCAGATCTTAATCATCTCTCCATTGTTTCCCTTTTAAATGGCCACATCATGCATGGTGCATTTTGTTTCAGTTACTTCCCCTTCTCAGAAACTATAGTTGTTTTTGTGTCAGACAGTCTCATGATGGATTGCTTAAGTAAGGCGAAATACAATGAGTGAGTACTTTCATTGTGTTTGGTCTCTGTGGATTTAAGGGAAAATTTGATTGCTCTTTTAAGACAACTTCCTCTGTCACATGGGAAATGTCACATATTTTGTTTACACATGCTTGAGTCCTTGTCCCTGTAGAGTGGTATACATAAGAGACTACAAACCGGCCTGTAGATTATTGTCACACAAGAATTGGATTTCTGACATGCATGTTTTTAAGATGGAAGAAAAATACTGGCTGCTGGATAGCCCATCTGGCACCAACAATCAACTCTGCTATTAACTAATCAGCCAATCGTGTGGCAGCAGTGCATAAAATAATATAGCAGATACAGGTCAGGAGCGTCAGTTAATGTTCAATTAAACCATCAGAATGGGGAAAAAAACCCATCTTGGTGATTTTGACTGTGGCATGATTGTTGGTGCCAGATGGGCTAGTTTGAGTATTTCTGTAACTGCTGATTTCCTGGGATTTTCATGCACAACAGCCTCTAGAATTTACTCAGAATGGTGGCAAAAACAAAAAAAAAAACATCCAGTCAGTGGCAGTTCTGTGGATGGAAATACCTTGTCGATGAGAGGCCAACAGAGAATGGCCAGACTGGTTCGAACTGACAAAGTCTATGGTAACTCAGATAACTGCACAATACAATTGTGGTGAGAAGAATAGCATCTTTATGCTATTCTGAGATGCGGGTTGGCGCTGTTTTGGTGGCATGAGAGGGAGCTACACAATATTAGGAAGGTGGATTTAATGTTGTGGCTTATCGATATACGTGTGTGTGTGTGTGTGTGTGTGTGTATATGTATATATTACACATACATTTGTAGTCAGAAGTTTACATACACTTAGGTTGAAGTCATTAAAACACATTTTTTAACCACTCCACAGATTTAATATCAGCACACTATCATTTTGGCAATTTAGGACATCTACTTTGTGCATGACATGAGTAATTTTTCCAACAATTGTTTACAGACAGATTGTTTCACTTTTAATTGACTATATCACAATTCCAGTTGGTCAAAAGTTTACATACATTAAGTTAACTGTGCCTTTAAGCAGCTTGGAAAATTCCAGAATATTATGTCAAGCCAGTTAGCTTCTGATAGGAGGTGTACTTAATTGGAGGTGTACCTGTTGTTGTGGCAAAAACAATAATTAAAAAAAAAAATAGCATCACAGCATAAGAGACATCAAGATTCAAATTGTATTTTAAAAGATATTTTATTCTTTTAAAAGAGGCTTGTTCACAAAAAAGTACCACGACAGCTACCTCGTGATAGGAACAAGACCTAAATCATACTAAAACAGACAGCCTTTTTATGCCCCTGAATTCAAAGTCTCTTCTTCTGTAATTTTCCACTCACCCCCGTAAACCAGATCTGCCCCCCCCCCCCCCCCCCCCCCCCCCCCCCCCCACCTACCTTCACACCTGTGAGGTCAAAAGCTTGATAACCCCCTGGGTTTTACTGTTTTCCCACCCGTGAGGTCAAAAGTTCTTTATTTATGGCTAAATAACCCCTCTGTCTTTCCTGAATGCAAATTACCTAAAGAGTTAAAAAGGCTCTTTCTGACCATTTGTTTTGTGTGTGTCCTTTGTTCCTACCAGGAGCATACGTACATTCAATGAGAGAAACACATGATTTAATTGAAAGAAACCCACACAATGTCTAAGAAAGTAAATAAGGAAAAAAAATAAAATATAAATTTTTCCACAACACTGTGGACGTATTTTAAGGCCTACCTTCAAACTCAGTGTCTCTTTGCTTGACATCATGGGAAAATACAAAATAAATCAGCCAAGACCTCAGAAAAAAAAACTGTGGACCTTCACAAGTCTAGTTCATCCTAAGGAGCAATTTCCAAATGCCTGAAAGTACCATGTTCATCTGCACAAACAATAGTATGCAAGTATAAACACAATGGGACCATCAAACTGCTCAGGAAGAAGATGCATTCTGTCTCCTAGAGATAAAAATAGTTTAGTGCAAAAAGTGCAAATCAGTCCCAGAACAGCAAAGGACCTTGTGTGTGCTGGAGGAAACAGGTAGATAAGTATCTTTATCCACAGTAAAACATGTCCTATAGCGACATAACCTGAAAGGCTACTAAGCAAGGAAGAAGCCCCTGCTACAAAAACCAGGTTGGGACTGGTGCACTTCACAAAATAGATGGTATCACAAGGAAGGAAAATTAAGTGGATTTATTGAAGCAACATCTCAAGACATCAGCTAGGGAGTTAAAGCTTGTCACAAATGGAACTTCCAAATGGACAATGACCCCAAGTAATGCTTCCAAAGTTGTGGCAAAATGACAGGACAACATGTTTAAGGACAACAAATTCAAGGTATTTGAGTGGCCATCACAAAGCTCTGACCTCAATCTGATAGACAATTTGTGGGCAGAAAAGAAAAACTGTGTGTGAGCAAGGAGACCTACAAACCTGACTCAGTTACACCAGTTCTGTCTGGAGGAATGGGCCAAAATTTCAGCAACTGATTTTGAGAAGCTTGTGGAAGGCCACCAAAAACGTTTGAACCAGGTTAAACAATTTAAAAGCAATGCTACCAAATACTAACAAAGCATATGTAAATTCTGATTCACTGGGAATGTGATGAAAGGAATAAAAGCTGAAATAAATCATTTACTCTACTATTACTACATTTCACATTCTTAAAATATAGTGATCCTAATTGACATAAGATGGGATGTTTTCTACAATTAAATGTCAGTAATTTTGAAAAACTGAATTTACATGTATTTGGCTAAGTTTATATATATATATATATATATATATATATATATATATATATATATATATATATATATATATATATATATATATATATATATATATATATATATTTGTATTACACAGTTGGGTATCATTGTTTATATTTTCAAAAAGTTACTAACCAAAAAAGTGACAAATTATATGAACGATCTTAAAACAAGATACATTTTCTTGAATAGCAAATTGGCATACAATATTTTATCTTGTTTTCAGCGAAATTATCAAAATGTACCGAGGCTTAAATGGATCATGTCATAAAGAATAAAAGTTTCCTTGATATTTTGACAAATAAAAGGTATTTCTATTATAAAACATACTGTGAATTTCAGAACTGAAATCTTAATTCCCAATGCAATGCAAGCATTTATTGAAACCAAGTTGCCAAAATGCATCATTCTCTAATTCTGTGATATTGTAATGTAACAAAGAGTATTCATTCATTCATGACCGCCTCTACAGCAACAACATCAACAGCTACTTTACATCATCGTATCCTTGGCCCTGCCCAATGGGGCTCAGTTCTTACTCAGAGAGAGAGAGCAGTATTCCTGAACACTGCCCATCTGCACTCATTTTAATTGATGGTGTATTTACTGTAATCACGCACTAGTTGGACATCTATGACAGTTTTGATGCGTTTTCAGCTTTGTGCATTTCAGTGCAGGATGATACTGTACTGTTAACTGGATGTGTGCATCTTCATTGTACTTTGGTCTATATGTGTCCAACATGTGGTCTTCAGCGTTTTTCAGGGTGGGTTGCATGTTTTGTCAACTCATATTATGTTTAGAGGAGCTGAGGCCAAAACTGAGCGTTCAGACATAGGTTGGAAAACTATCATTATCAAACTGTCATCTTTGCACTACTGTGTCCTGATCGGCGCTGCACTGTCTCTTACTGTGTCTATTCATTGTCAGTAATTTATTGTACTGTCCCATACTTTTGGCACACGTTTGCACATGCACTTTATATAGGTATATTATTTAGTCTGTGTAGTCTCATGTGGTTCTGTGTTTGTCCTATGTTGTTTTATGTAGCACCATGGTCCTGGAGGAACGTCGTCTCATTTCGCTGTGTACTCTACAAACTGTATATGGTTGAAATGACAATAAAATCCACTTGAGTTGACTTGACTTGATGCTTCCGTTCAGCAGCGGTATGCGAGTGTGACAAAATCGCATTGGTATTTGAAACACTCCAGAACTGCTATGAGTCACATCACAGCTGGAAGAGCAGCGCTGTTTTCAAAAGGAGGAATGCTGTACATTAGCACAGAGAGGAGGTGGGCAGGGCCGGGCTGGAATGATGCATGCCCGGTCCCAAATCAGCCTGATGGGGAGAGTGAGGGATAAATGCGGCCGGTGACAATAGTTAGAGAGAGAGAGTATTAATTGACGTTTAATTGTTAAAAAGTACATAAATATTGATCTTTTTCACAACAAAGGTGATAATGTGGCTTTATAAGATATTCATTTAACAGCTGGAGTTGGATGGATGATGCTTATAAAGTTTACAAAATTTTTGTCATTTCTCTGAAAACTAGACTTACAGTAATATATTATGCAATTTTGCTTGTCAAGCAAATATATCTTATTTTAAGAATAGATAGATCCATTTACAGGAAAACAACAAATAATATATATATATATATATATATATATATATATATATATATATATATATATATATATATATATATATATATATAGTTTTTTTTTTTTGTAGTGTGATCCAAAATATTATGGTAATGCAAATTGTTGGGAAACTGTTCTTAATTAGAATGAAAATAATTAATAAAAGTGATTTATTGTTGTTGATAAAATGAAGTGCATATATTAATTATTTAATTATTTTAATTAATTATTAAAAATTAAATCCATCTATCCCAATAGTTATAAATGTACAGTTATGTATTTTTTTTTTTTTTTCAGTTATTTTACACTGACTGCTAATCTGAATGCTCCATTTTAATGCATCCACAAAACCAATGCAAATGCACTTAAAGTTGTATAATCATTTCAAATATCCAGAGCTAAATGAAGATAAACTGCAGGCCACAAATTATGCACTGTGTTCAACTTCACATTTATTCACTACACTTATCTACATCCATAGAGCGTATCTGTATGTTAATGCCACCAAAACAAAACTGATTCACAGCTTTAATATGAGATACAGAGCGATAGAGAAAATGCATCCATCATGAATTCTAACAGCATGACAGATTGTCTTTCTAATATACACTCACCTAAAGGATTATTAGGAACACCTGTTCAATTTCTCATTAATGCAATTATCTAATCAACCAATCACATGGCAGTTGCTTCAATGCATTTAGGGGTGTGGTCCTGGTCAAGACAATCTCCTGAACTCCAAACTGAATGTCAGAATGGGAAAGAAAGGTGATTTAAGCAATTTTGAGCGTGGCATGGTTGTTGGTGCCAGACGGGCCGGTCTGAGTATTTCACAATCTGCTCAGTTACTGGGATTTTCACGCACAACCATTTCTAGGGTTTACAAAGAATGGTGTGAAAAGGGAAAAACATCCAGTATGCGGCAGTCCTGTGGGCGAAAATGCCTTGTTGATGCTAGAGGTCAGAGGAGAATGGGCCGACTGATTCAAGCTGATAGAAGAGCTACTTTGACTGAAATAACCACTCGTTACAACCGAGGTATGCAGCAAAGCATTTGTGAAGCCACAACACGCACAACCTTGAGGCGGATGGGCTACAACAGCAGAAGACCCCACCGGGTACCACTCATCTCCACTACAAATAGGAAAAAGAGGCTACAATTTGCAAGAGCTCACCAAAATTGGACAGTTGAAGACTGGAAAAATTTTGCCTGGTCTGATGAGTCTCGATTTCTGTTGAGACATTCAGATGGTAGAGTCAGAATTTGGCGTAAACAGAATGAGAACATGGATCCATCATGCCTTGTTACCACTGTGCAGGCTGCTGGTGGTGGTGTAATGGTGTGGGTGATGTTTTCTTGGCACACTTTAGGCCCCTTAGTGCCAATTGGGCATCGTTTAAATGCCACGGCCTACCTGAGCATTGTTTCTGACCATGTCCATCCCTTTATGGCCACCATGTACCCATCCACTGATGGCTACTTCCAGCAGGATAATGCACCATGTCACAAAGCTCGAATCATTTCAAATTGGTTTCTTGAACATGACAATGAGTTCACTGTACTAAAATGGCCCCCACAGTCACCAGATCTCAACCCAATAGAGCATCTTTGGGATGTGGTAGAACAGGAGCTTCGTGCCCTGGATGTGCATCCCACAAATCTCCATCAACTGCAAGATGCTATCCTATCAATATGGGCCAACATTTCTAAAGAATGCTTTCAGCACCTTGTTGAATCAATGCCACGTAGAATTAAGGCAGTCCTGAAGGCGAAAGGGGGTCAAACACAGTATTAGTATGGTGTTAATAATAATCCTTTAGGTGAGTGTAAAGGACAAAGATGATTAGTCCAAATGTAAACAGAATTGGAAAGCAATCAACAGTTTTCAGGGTGTAGTTGTGCAGTCCATCACAGTTTTAAATGACACATTTATAATACGTTCCACCTGCCTGTGAAATAAAGAATGAAGAATACATTTTCAAAGGGGTATTTTAGTTAAAAAAAAAGCTATTTGTGTTTTTGTACTGTTTCACAGACATGAATAGCAGAGCTTAGGTGAGCGGTGAGGAAATAGATGGGTAAATAACATGAAGGATGATCAAAGATAAACCCGGACATACTCTCGGGTGAATAAAATATTAATTTGTTTCCTCTTAAATACATATTAAAATGATATACTTTTTATTTCTCTTAATGTTCAGTTTCTCACTGTGAAATGATAAAGGCCCCTCAACAACTTCTCTTGTACAACTTACTTTACAAGACAGAGTTACAAGCTGTTTCCTGATCTGCAAGAGGATGTGTCTATAGGAATGATTTGGAGAATGATCTGAAATGCTCTGGTGTGTGTGTGTCACTTCTTTCTCCCCTCACAAGTATCCAGATTGAGACAGCGACTATAGACCTGACTTGATACTTAGGGGACAATTAAAAAAATTCCCAACAGTTTTGGTGTCAGAAGTGGGATCTCTCCAGACAGATAAATAGGAAGGAAGTTTTACAACTCAAAAGTGACTATAGTTGGGGTATCCCTATTTTGAAAGATAAATAGGAAGGAGAGTTCAATCTCAAAGTCAAATTTCTCTGGTTACAAAAATATAGATATTGGTCTGTTGTCCTGTTATCCATCCGGATAGCATTTTATTAACTTGCTTCATTTCTCTTGATTAACCATTATATACCTGAATACTCATACTGAGGTGACATTATGGGACAGGAGATAAGCCGTCCTCTACCAGAGGAAACACCAAAACAATGGATGTTTTGTAATAATCAAGGTTTGATTAATAATCTGATTCTTCTGATTCTGATTCTTCTAATACTGAGCCATATATCAGCAATTTGGCTGAATGAACTGAAAAAAAAACAAAAAACACAATTAGATCCATACTCTAGAGAAGGCTCATTTGACAATCGATTTATGAATGAGGTCAAATCGATGGTAAAAGGTTGGTGGGAAGATCTACAATGGGATTCCCAACTAAACTTAAACCAACCCCAGTAGTGGCACAAGTTGTACAAGGTAAGAAAAACAGAAATTCCTATTACTGTGGTAAGTCGGGACACTTTAAGCATGAATGTTGAAAGAAACAATATGATTTAAAACAGTGTAAAAGCGGGCACAATCACGACAGGATAACCGTGGAAATCGTAATGGTAACCGAAATGACCAAAATGCTCTGCGTGATCGACTCTAAGAGCGCTCTGCTCCCTACTATCCCACAGAGTGGACCCCGCACTAGGGAAGCCCACAGAGCACTGAGCCCTCCACTTATGCATTAGCATCAATGTTGTGTTTCGATAACTCAGCACTGCCTTTTTTATCATTAAATGTTGACCACAAACACACTGCCTACTGGGCCGTGATCTGATGCATAAAATTTGGGCAAAAATAACTTTTGATTCTAACTCAATACAATTACTGTTTCCCTCAGTATATTGTCAGCCTGTATATACAGGACATTGCGGAGAAGCTTACAGCGCAACGTCTGTCAACACTTCTGCTGCAAAACAGGAACTGCTCAACATCGACCCATCACTGTGGGCTGCCCACAAAGATGAGGCGAGCCTCATTGACGTAAGACCATATGTTGTCAAACTCCGCTCTAACTCGCCAGTATACTGCAAACAGTATACTCTGTCAAAAGAAAAAGAGGAATATATTGGTCCAATAATACAACAGTGCCTGAAACAAGGTATTTTGAAACCCATTCACTCACCATATAACACACCAATTAATCCTGTGAAGAAAGCTAATGGTACATGGTGACTAACACGAGATTTTAAGAAAATTAATGATTTAATTGTTCCATTGTATCTTGTGGTGCCAGAGGTTTACACAACCATTAACTCAATTCCAGCAGACCACACACATTTTTCTGTTATTGATTTGTGTTCTGCCTTCTTCAGTGTGCCATTCGCGCCTGCTACACAGCCCCTGTTTGCATTCGCGTATGGAGGCCAACAGTACCAGAATGCCCCAGGAATTTCGAGACTCGCCTGCTGTAGTGCACGCTACTTTGAAGGACACCAAGCTGCCACCACAAACCTGTCTATTGCACTATGCTGACGACATCCTGGTTTCCGGCCCGGACATCTAGTCATGCACAGCCGCTTCAACTATTGTGTGCAATGTATTAGCGAAGGCTGGCTTCTAGGCATCAAATGAAAAGCTGCAATGGGTGAAACGTCTCGGTTACTGTTGTAACCTCCGTTCCCTGAGGGAGGGAACGAGACGTAGTGTCGAAGGAAGTGACACAAGGGGTCCATATAAAAATGCCACGCACTGACCGTGTGATGTGACTGTCGGAGCAGGGGCAAAGCAGGCTATTGCGTGTTAGTGGCACCTGAACCGAATGCCCGTTGCCCTCCCCAACGCCCCCTCAAAGAGTATTAGCATATCCACCTTAGGTTTTCCCGCACCTCTGGGGGAAAAAGGTATTACATGCTAGCATGAGAGCAAGCCCAACAGCCATCTCTCACATAGGATGTAGAGCGGCTGGGGCCCAACCTATGTCGGGGAAGGTGGTCATTCCCCGGAGGGGAGCAGGAGAGCCTGGATGGTGCTGAGAGAAGACTCGAAGCATTAACCCTGCTCCACACACTCGGCAGGGGGCGGCTTAGAGACTGAGGAAGAGGCCTAAGGAGGCGTCTTCAAAACTCGTCGGTGCCGGCGTGCCGGGCGCTGAGGCAGGACCGGAGGCAAGGTAGCTGTCCAGCCAGCAGATTTCCTATTCTTTCAGGAGGGGAAGACCCTGCAGAGGCCACACCCTGCCCAGTCCAGGGGGAGGTAATGTATGACAAATACACTACGAGGGTTGTGAAGCCAGACGTGGGAAACGGCACGTGGTAGGTCCAGCCTAATGAAGGGGGGAATCTACAGACACGGGGCCGAGGCAGCGGGGCTGCCTGAGGAAAATGCGGGTCCGCCGAGAGGGGGACCGTACTGCGGAGAATAAATCACGGGGAGTTAGCCTGAAGAGGGAACTATGCCCGTGGAGCCCGACCCCAGTACAGAGCCCTAAGACTCGTACTGGGTCTAGCCGTGAGATGCTCTGCTGAATTCGCGGGCCAGAAGGCTAGGGAGGAAAAAAGCATCCAGGCAGCGACGCTCAGTGGCTGACCTGTGACAGAAGGTGCACTGGATCACATTGGTGAAGGGCACAAGGTGCAAGCGGAACACCCGGTCGAATGTGCCGCGTTACCGAGTTCTACCGGCTCGGACCTGACAAAACACGGGACGGGACCGACTCAACCCTTAAATTGTAAAATCTGGCAAAGGTATTGGGTGTTGCCCAGCCTGCTGGTCTGCAGATGTCTGCTAGGGAGGTGCCGTGGCTCAGTACCCACGAGGACGCCACACTTCTAGTGGAGTGTGCTCGGACCTGCAGGGGGGCATAATAGGCTAAGGCAATAGCATCAACGACCCAGTGGGATAGCCTCTGTTTGGAGACGGCGTTCCCTTTCCGCCTTCCGCCAAAGCAGACAAAGAGCTGCTCAGAGCATCTAAAGATCTATGTGCTGTCCACATAGGTACGCAAAGCACGTACAGGACACAGCAATGAAAGGGCTGGGTCTGCCTCCTCCCAAAGCAGTGCTTGCAGGTTCACGACCTGGTCCCTGAAAGGGGTTGTGGGAACCTTGGGCATGTAGCCCAGTCGGAGTCTCAGGATAACGTGAGAAAGTGCCGGACCGAACTCCAGGCAAGAGTCGCTGACAGAGAATGCTTGCAGGTCTCCTACCCTCTTGATTGAGGCTAACGCGATCAGGAGGGCCGTCTTCAGGAAGAGAGGGCCTTGAGCTCGACTGAATCAAGCGGCTCAAATGGGGGTCTCTGAAGGCCCGAGTGGACCACTGAGAGATCCCAAGAGGGAAACAGGTAATGCCGGGGAGGATGTATTCTCCAGGCGCCTCTCAGGAACCTGATAGTCGAGTAGTGATTAGCAAGGGACTTGCCACCTACTGCATCATGGTGGGCTGCGATAGCAGCTACATACACCTTCAAGGTGGAGGGGGACAGCCTCCCCTCCAGTCTCTCCTGCAGGAATAGAAGCACTGACCGATCTGTGGGTCTTCGGCTCGGGAAGAACACCAATTCGCGAACAAACGCCACTTTAGTGCGTAGAGTTGCCTGGTTGAGGGAGCTCTGGCTTGATTGATCTTATCTACGACAGCAGGTGGTATATTTACTAGATTGTCATTGAGACCGAGTTTAACTCCATACTGAGAAAAGAGATGCTCTGAACCGGGGCGAGCTTGCTCTTTTCCCGGTTGACCTGACACCCTAAACGGCTGAGGTGCCTGAGCACCTGGTCCCTGTGAGCGCATAGTAACTCTCGAGAGTGGGCCAGGATGAGCCAGTCGTCGAGGTAGTGGAGTATGCGGATGCCCACTTCCCTTAAGGGGGCAAGAGCGGCCTCTGTGTCCTTTGTGAAGACGCGAGGGGACAGGGACAGGCCGAAGGGGAGGACCTTGTACTGATACACCTGACCGTCGAACGCGAACTGTAAGAAGGGTCGGTGTAGCGGCAATATAGAGACGTGGAAGTACGCGTCCTTCAGGTCTACCGCTGCAAACCAATCTAGCTGTCGAACGCAGGCGAGAATCTGCTTCTGCGTGAGCATTTTGAACGGGAGTCTGTGCAAATCCCGGTTGAGAACTCGCAAGTCCAAGATTGGTCGCAACCCGCCACTTTTTCTGGGTACGATGAAGTAAGGGCTGTAGAGACCCTTCTTCATCTCGGCTGGAGGTATGGGCTCTATCGCGTCCTTGAGGAGCAGTGTAAAAATCTCTGCTCGTAAGGCACTGGCTTGTTGGCCGCGCACTAGAGTGGAGCGAATAACGCCGAAACGAGGCGGGAGCCGGGCTAACTGAATCGTGGAGCCTAGTTGGATGGTCCTGGCCAACCACTGCGACGTGTTGGGAAGCGATAACCACGCGTCCAAGCTCCGTGCGAGGGGGACTAAGCAGACGATCACATTTGACGTACCGGGCAGGGCTTCGCGTTGGGGGGTAGCAGGTAATAATGCGTCGGGAGGCAAAAGAGCGTCCTGAGGCTGAGGTGCTGAGAAAAGACTCAAAGCACTTACCTTACTCCGCACACCCGGCAGGGGGCGGGTTAGAGACTGAAGAAGAGGTCCAGAGAGGGCATCTTCGAAACTCATCAGCACTGGCCTGCCGGGGTTGGACAGTTGCGGGGCCGGAGGCGAGAGAGCTGCGTCCGGGAAACCGGGACTGGAGAGATTTAGGGCCGCTGGGGTGCCGTGAGAACGGCACACACTGGCTGAATGACCCAGGGAGTGAGGGAATCACTCTGTGGGTACCGCAGCCCAAAGGCGGTGCGGCAGGTGAAAACAAGAATTCTCTTCCTGGCCCTCCACCGGGGGACGGAGTGGTCTTGAAACCATCTCCGGAGCGAACATCCGACTGCCTGGGCTGTCCATCTCAGGAACGCTTCGGAGCTTTTCTGGTCCGAGAGGGGGTTCTGGAGACGGGGGGCATACGCCGCCTGCGAGGTGCTCGACGCTGGGGCTGAGAGCTGGGCCCGGGTTGCGGAGCTACCTGTTGTTGCTTTCTGGTCACAGGGGGGACGCCCTCGGCAAGCAGGCAGGGCGCGGGCGTGCTGATTGGGTGGCGCCGCGGCATGACGTTAGAAACTGCCCCCATCTGCTTCCTCACCACCGAGAACTGCTGGGAAAAGTCATCGATGGTGTTGCCGAAGAGGCCGAGCTGGGAGGCGGGGGCGTTGACAAGTCACGATTTCTCAACGCCATGCATCTCTACCGTGTTCAGCCAGAGGTGGCACTCCTGGACCACGAGTATGGCTATTGTCCACCCGAGTGCCTGCGCCGTGACCTTTGTAGGTCTGAGAGCGAGGTTGGAGCAGAGTGCAGTTCCTATGTGCAGATCTTTGAGTGCCTTGGCTTAGTGAATTTGCAGGAGAGCCATGGCATGTAGGGCGGAGGAGGCCTGTCCAGTGGTGCTGTAGACTTTTGAGGTCAGTGATGACGTCATTCTACGGCTCTGTAGAGGAGTACTAGGCAGTCCCGCCAGGTGGAGGTGTTCCGCCATCCAGGGTAGTGAGAGCGGATAAGCGGAGGGCGGTTCCGACCGCGTTGGCTCATCATGCACTTCCGGAAACGACGGAACCAAGGGGGGGCGTGGCAATAAGCGGCGCCGTGACCCGAGGAACCGATTGAGTAGCCGAGAGGGGGGGACGGAGATCTCCAATCCAGCCTCGCGCTCGCGGTGGCCCGGGAAAGCATAGCGGACATCTGTGAATCAGCCTCAGACTGGGCGAACAGACCCGAAGGTGGCAGCCCAGGCGAGCCATCAGCATCAGATGCAGCTGTGACGCTCTCCGATGCAGCGGCGATGTCGTCATCCAATTCCGGGGGCTCTAGGGAAAATGCAGGCTGGCCGGGAAGCGAGCCGCACACTTCCCGAGCTCGGACAGAAGCAAACAAGCGTGCTGGGGGGGTGGGTGGTTCGTGGGGATTTACCCGGCGAAACCGAGCCCGTGGTCATCCCCCAAATCGCCTTCATCGCCAGCTGGGTCGACCTCAATCCCGTGGGAAGAAGGAACAACGCAGGGGGGCGGCTGAAGTGAAGACCCACTACGGGTACTAATTACTCTGTACTGGAATAGGTGCTACACAGGTGTCAGTTATCACGGTGACCCCCTGTGTCATACATTCAGAAAAGACCCCTAGTGTCACTACAATCGACACAACGTCTTGTTCCCTCCATCAGGAACGGGGGTTACAACAGTAACCCTGACGTTGTTAAATCTTATTTGTTTGACACCTTTTTAAACATATAAAGTTGTATATATAACAAAGGTGTTCTAGTTATGCAGACATTAAATGACCATAAGTTGAATTTAATAAAAAAAACGTGATGCAAAATTGCTACATACTGTATATAGATTAAGTAAATTCAACAAATATTATTTTTCAGTGTATGAAATATATTTATTAATTAATTGACACAAAACTCAAGTTGTCATGGTAATTTTGAATCAAACTGAACCCATTTTTTCTCATATTTAAAATAAAATATTTGATATGTATTTTTGCAACAACAAAAATATGGATTTGGCGACCCATGTTTATCAAGGACAATTAGGAAACCTTGAGACATGAAGACTTTCACACATCTATTGTATTGGGCTGCTGCCCTTTGATGTGAGCCGAGGAGTCCAATTACAAATTACCTAGATATGGTCCAGACACCTGAAATGTGATCAAAGGTTGATCCAAAGCTTACTGATATATGGTTCCATAATGTTTTATTCTCTTTAAGCCCATGCCTGGTCTTCTTTCCCTCTCATGTTTTTTATCATCTCCAATGATCTGACTTTAAATCTTGTAAACCAAGCCCTGTTACTGCCGACTCAGCTTTCATTATACACTCAAAACATTTGTTCTTCCCATAGACTGTCAGTGTCCTGAAGCTTCTCTTTTGTTTCTCTTGATTATTCTCCCCTTAGAGTTATCTTCTTGACATGTTCTCCCAGCTTAAATTTTTTTTCTCACTATTATTCTGTCCTGCCACAGAAAACCATCGTAGTTTGGTGTTGACATATGGACCCAAGCTGCTGGCATGGAGGTATTGTCTACCCACATTGACAATAAAAACAAGATGTAGCTCAGAGAAGATGCGTGTTGTATTCTGTATCTTTAACTGAATAGTTCTGTGATTATTTACTCAACTTAGTTATTTGTTTATGTTAAAATTTCTTGCATACCAATATGCATACAACTCTAATTCATTTGTAGGCTGATTTCACCTAAAAGTGAATACAACAAAAGACACCTGTCTAGCATGACAAAGCAACACTGACCACGTTTACATTAGCAGTGTAACGGTTCTCGTTAAAAAAAATAACCGTACGGTTTGCCACCCACGGTTCGGGAAGCATTGGCACAGCAGTCGGTTCACCTCTTTAAGTTTAATGATGCATCTGGAGCACAAGTTTTGGTCAAGGAAACAAAGCGTCAAAAAGGCACAGTTACAACATCCACTAATGCACCTGAAATCTGGAGTGTCAATGCGCTTTGTTTAAAGGCATTAAGATGCCGTTATAGTAATACATTGATACACGATTAATCATTTACGCCGACATCACCGAAGGAAAGAGCCGCAGGTGAGCCAAAACTGCACACAGTCCCTTAGATTTTTAAGCAGGCACTCAGTGCTAATTCAGACAGACATGAAACATGAAATAACTAAAGAATTTTTGGTGCTCATGTGAGATTCCCAAGTATGATTCAAATACTCAAGCAGCTTTATCACAACATCCCTTCACATATGCATTTTTAAAGCAAGGTTATTCCTTTTATAGTGGTGTACAGCTTCCGAATATTGAACATAGGTTGATATTAATTTGAAGTGCAATTTATGTTGATGCATGTAGCGTAATAGTGCAGGTATTAAGTTAAAGGTTGATTTAGTTATTTGAGAATATTTAATTTTTAGTAAGGGACCCTGACGAAAATGAACTATGGTTAACCAAAATAATATTGTAGTAACCATGACTACTGTCACCATGGTTTTCTGAGCAGAAATCATGGTTTTGATACAATTAACCATGAGTTTAAAACAGGAATAATGTAGTTTCTATATAGTAACCATGATTTTACTATATATTGTAACCATGACAGTAACCATGTTTATATTGTGGTTACTATGATTTTACCACAAATACCATGGTTAAATTATGGTTACTGTAGTAAAACAATGTTGAAGGGTTTAACATATAGAATATTCTTTGTATTTGGGAGTAATGTTTTTTTTCTGAACTGTACTGAAACCGTGACCCTAAAAACATTATACAAAGTGAACCATGAGAAATTTGAACTGTTACACCTCTAGTTTACATGCACAAGAATGCTAATTTCTTACTTAACTCTTAAGGATTAAGAGAAAGCGGTTTAACACACCAAGTTTTCTCATCTGATGGGTGTTTGAAGAGTGCATGGAACAGACCGGGATAACAAATGTCATAGGTTGGAAATAAAAAGTCAACACAGCGGAAATAATTCAACATTTCTGGGAGTACAGTGGGAAAATCACATACACTATAAACTATACACATTTATACACACAAATGTAAAATATCGACTGTCCCTCATGTTAGAGTATGCACTGGTACATTGGAGAAATCCTGGAGTTTGACGTAATAGGGAAACCCCACTATAGACCATTTCAAGCATGTAAACAATCACAAAGAATTCAAAAGCAATTTTTCTTGCAGCACTTATGTTATCATTAACAGATCCTTTAAGTCTCAGAGTACACATATTTTCCTAAAATAACGTCAAACGTTTAGTTGATGTGTCAGTATCTATAACCATTAGCATCCATCTTTTGAACACTCTTGGGCAGCTATTTTTTAAAAACAGCATACAAGTTCAGCTCCTATCTACTTGAATGGGAAAAGACCAAAATCCCCAAAACTAGGGATGTACCTATACTGGAAAAAATATCATGGGATAAATAAATAATTTGCATGTAATTCAAATTTTAGCACTTATAAAATTGTGGAGATAGTGTTGTGCTGATGCCGTGTCATGGAAATTATCCACCTGGATATCACACGAGTAAGCAGTGTTCCAAAAACACAGGACACAGTGCAGGATTTTCGTAGTTTTATTAATTCTCATGTCTGGGGAAGAAGCTTCAGAGTCTTCCAAACCCCTAACACTTGTGTCAGACTTATATTGGATGTGCTTTCATAAGCTGGAACATATAGTTCCTTATTCTTTGAGTAAACAAGTTCTTAGAATAAGTCATTTCACAATACCACCCCACCCCTGAGATCTGACCACAGCAGAATTTTTGTATAACTTAAACAACAATTTTTTTACTTAAACATGATGTGTGGTTGAAAAAAAAGATGGGCATCAGCACAATATAGAGTTGCTCTTATACTGCTGTTTGTAGGTCAAAGTTAATCATACATAAATCAAAGCAATGTTTTAATACACTTAACTATTATAATTTCTAATTAATTTCTTTCCTCATACCTTTTAAAGCTTTAAAAGGATCAAACAGGGAAAACACAGTCATGAGCATCACATGCTCTGTTTATAGCAGATGACAGTAAACAGAGTGCAAATTCATGTTGTAGTGTGAGGCACATACAGAGTACATACTTATTTAATTAAATAGCAGCCTTTTGCTGTTTAATAATCACTTTGAGTCATCTAGCGACCAGCTTTTCCAGAGTGGGAAGTTGACATCATAACGTCATTGCTACTTGGTCAAAACAACAAGAAACACTTGTCAAAATTCAAGCAACATTCATAGAAAAAAATATAACAAATATATTACTTCCATAAGTTTATGAAATAATAATTCTAACAATGAATCAGTAGTAATTGTATTATACTCAAGCAGTATCTAACATCTGTGATGTTCCCGTCTGTCGCTCACTTCGACGTTGTGTCGAAGAAGTGACACTAGGGGTCTATCAAGAGCCTTTTTCATCTCTGATCTATGAGAAAAGGCCAATGAGAAATTGGCAGACAGAATTTGCATGTCCCGCCCCTGGACATACGGGTATAAAGGGAGGGAAATGCGTCCGTTTCATTCAGAAATTTTCTTCGGAGCCAACCGATTGTGTGAGCAGCGAGCTCTCATCTCTGACCAGCGTATGCTTTTGGATCTACGCCGCATATCAGCGGCTTTCTCCTTCTCTGCACAGCAGTGCAGATTTGCCCCTGGGCGTTTCGACAGCGCTAGTAAAACAGACATTTTCACTAAGAGTATTTTCTCTAAAAGAGCCATACACAGCGGCGTTGAACGTCCATTTCAGGACGCATCTTTATAAAGATGCCCTTCTGCCCCTGTGTAGTTCCTGGATGCGGTAGAGTGCTCTCTGCTCCTGACGGCCACAGGTGCTGTCTCATTTGTCTGGGCAGCGATCACACTGAGGCAGCATTTGTGGATGGCTCATGTTCTCACTGCGAGAACATGACCATGGCAACATTGTGGTTGCGGCTATCCTTCCTCAAAAGGAACGCCACTCCAGCCACCCCCTGCGTCGCTCCTTCTTCCCATGAGATTGAGGATGACCCGGCTGGAGATGGAGGCAATTGGGGGATGGCCAGCCTGCCTATTCTCTTGAGCCCCCCCCCAAGCCGGTTGAGCTCGCCGCTGCATCGGAGAGTGGTCCGATGTCTGACGGGGGTTACTCGACTGGGCTGGGGCAAGCACGCCCAGTCTGAGGCTGACGCCCAGATGTCCGACATGCTTGCCTGGCCCGCCATTAGCGTGGGGCTGGACTGGAACCATCCATCCTCCCCACAGCCTTCACGGCTGGATGATTGGTTCCTTGGGTCTGTGCACCGCTCAGAGCCGTACCCCCACCGGTTCCTTCCTTCCCAGAAGTGCATGATGAGCTGACGAATTCGTGGAGGACACCCTTCTCCATCCATCACCTTGCCTCTCGCTCATCTGCTCTCACTACCCTCAACGCATTCAGTGCTGAAATGCCTCACCACTTTCAGGCCGGGAACGGCGGTCCCCTTAAAAAATTTCCTGGGGCATATGGCGTCCTCGGCAGAGGTCGCGCCGCTGGGGTTGATGCATATGAGACCGCTTCAGCACTGGCTCCAGACTCGAATCACGAGACGAGCTTGGCACCACAGCATGCACTGTGTGTTCATCACCCCCGCCAGCCGCCAAACTTTCAAACCCTGTACAGACCTCTGCTTTCTACGGACAGGAGTCACTTTGCAGCAGGTGTCCCGACACATCCTGTTCCAATTTGGGTTGAAGCGCCGTGTGCAACGGGCACGCAACCCAAGTTGGTGCATCTGATTTGGGAATGGTTTGGTAAGGCTCAGGTAGACCTGTTTGCATCCCGAGAGACCTCCCACTGCCCACTCTGGTATGCCCAAACAGAGGCTCCCCTCGGGGCAGACACACTGGCACATAGCTTGCCCTCGGGACTGCGCAAGTACGCATTTCCCCCAGTGAGCCTTCTTGCACAGGTGCTGTGCAAGGTCAGGGAGGACGTGGAACAAGTCACCCTAGTGGCTTCCTACTGGCCCACCCGGGCCTGGTTCTCGGACCTCGTACTCCTTGCAACCCCCTTAAAAAGGTTAAATCCCTCCTGGCCGAGCCTGTTCCCCTCCTGGGATCTCTCAGTGGTCCTCTCGGGCCTTCAGATACACCCCTTCGAGCCGCTAGAATCAGTCGGACCCTCTCCTTGATGACGGCCCTCCTGATCGCGTTCGCCTCCATCAAAAGGGTCGGGGACCTGCAAGTGTTCTCTGTCAGCGACACCTGCCTGGAGTTTAATCCGGCAGACACTCACATGATCCTAAGACTGCGACCGGGCTACATGCCTAAGGTTCCTACCACTCCCTTCAGGGACCAGGTAGTGAACCTGCAATCACTGCCACGGGAGGAGGCAGGCCCAGCCCCTTCGTTGCTGTGTCCAGTACGTGCTTTGCATATCGCACGCAGAGCTTTAGACATTCTGAGCAGCTCTTTGTCTGCTTTGGTGGACAGCGGAAAGGGAATGCTCTCTCCAAACAGAGACTTTCTAGTGGACACCATTATGTTGGCCTATCGCACCCAAGCCGTGCCCCCCTGTTGCGGGTCCGAGCACACTCAACGAGAAGAGTTGCGTCCTCATGGGCACTGGCCAGGGGCACCTCCCTAGCAGACATATGCAGAGTAGCGTGTTGGGCAACACCCAATACCTTTGCAAGATTTTACAATCTCAGAGTTGAGTCGGTTTGTCCCATGTTTTCTCAGTTCCGAGCTGGTAGAACTCGGGACACGCTGACAAACTGACTGGGTGGACCACTTGCACCTTCCTTCCGCTGCGGTAATACCATGTGCCTTTACCCCAGGAGATCCCACAAACTTGGCTCCTTGGATGACTCCTCCCTAACCCTCTGGTCCACTAATTCAGTGGAGGAATTCGCCAACCAAGACCAATGTGGGTACTCAATTTACCCTGTACTGTAATAGGTGTTCCACAGGACGGGCTCCCACGTGGACTTTTCCCCCTGTGTGTATCTTCTGCCGTACAGTCCCCTTGCAAGCGCACCCGTGTCTCCCTTGGGCAGTCCTCACGGACCCCCGGTCGCCGTGTTTGTAGCAACTCCTCCCTCCCAATGAGGTAGGATCTACCACCGCACCATTCTCCACATGTGACCTAAAAGCCCATGTGATGTATTTCACATAGACTGTAAAAAAGAATGGACGTAGTGTCCATGACGTCACCCGTAGGTTTCTGAAGAGTGTTTTTGAAGCCTAAAGTGGGCGGGGCCGACCGTCGCCATCTTGGTAACGTGTCACTCCCGGAAAAACGAAAATGGGCAAAGAGGCGGGACGTGGGTGGAGCCGAGGAGCCTGCTGCTGAAACCACGCCCGCCTAGCTCGATGCATTCAAGTTGTCTTTGGATGGAAGATATTGGCAGTTTATTTTGAAACGATTCAAACCAAGCTTACTATTGAGGTAAATTAACCTGAACCTACACAACAAAACTTGAAATAACTATTTATATGTTATTGATATTAAACTACACAAAGTTTAAAACGCTGCAGCACTTTTAATACATGTGGTAACGTTTATTTGCAACACTAGATGACTTGCAGAAAACGTTAATAGTTGTCATGAATAAGAATTAACTTTACTTAAAAACTTGCATCTCAAAGAAACAATTTGAAGCAAATCAATTAACCTGCATTTATGAGTGTGTATTGGATGTCAACTGAGTATAACGTTATTAAGATAGGGTTAGATTCGTATTAGGTAACATTAAAAATGTTATTACCCATTTACATTAGTTTGCATATTTTTTACAAGCTGTGTATTGTTTTTTTTAGTGATCGATTTTGAGGTGATGGCCACCCGTTATATTGACAACATTTCAGAAGACGTTTTATACAGTCTATTCAGCCTACAGCTAATCACAGTCTGTTGGATTCTGGAGTGTAATAACGTTTTAAATACAATTATAAATAATAAATAAATTATTAGAAATAAAATGAATAAATTAATAAAACGAAATTATAATAGAATTTCACTCACCGGAAAAAATGGAGTCCAAGCTTCTTGGATGGTCTGTTAATACAATTAACCCCACAGCAAGACATTATAATTGTGAAATAATCTCGAAAAATCACAAACACGGCAGAGATGCCATGTTTAGTGGCTAAAATTGATTTATTTTCACAGTCAGACAATTAGCTGAGGTAACGTGAGCAGCAGGAATCCACCTGTCACTCAAAAGTGGCCACGCCCTTAATTATGCAGAAATTAAAGGCTTAATATAATTTAAACGGATTTGTTATAAAAAAATTCACCCCCCTCACAGTTGTCATGAAGGGCAAAATAAGCTGTATAGATCCAAGCCACTTTTTGCTCCAGGCTGTAAACATGTTTTTTTCTGCTGTAAAGTTAAGCATTTTAACATGGGGGAGACGCAGATTTGACTCACTTTTGCAGCCAGCCTCAAGCAGCCAGTCGATGAATTGCAGTTTAATTCACTTCCGTGTTGGTTTCAAGAGAGAGACGGGGAGGTTGCCGCTTGGTATTTCACCACCCTTTACCTCGCCCAGTCTGGGCAGGTGTGGTCTCCGCGGTGTCTTTCCCCCATGAAAGAATGGGAAAACTGGGAAAGATTGCATTCCCCGATGCATATGATAGTGTTAAGATGGCCCCAGCTGCTTTAAATCTATGCGAGAAACATAGAGAGAGAAAAGGCGCGGCTGATGCGGCCTGCTCCCATGCTTGGCACATCAACTTGTTCCCCCCTGTCGGGGGTAAAGAACCAGAAGGCTTTGACGATTTTATGGGGCATTGGTGAAGGGTATGTGCAGCCTGGCACAGCCGGTCTCTTTGGCACGTAAAATACCTGCCCACTCCTGTGTCAGCAGTACACGTACACGGCTCAGTGCATGGCATGATTTAAGTTGGACCCTAGTGTTGCTTCTTCGACACAACGTTGAAGTGATCAACAGACTGGGAACATCTAGGTTACGGATGTAACCTCCGTTCCCTGAAGGAGGGAACGAGACACTGTGTCCTCCCGGCCACGTCGCTGAACCAAGCCACTGTTGCAGCCGAACCTCATTGTTGGCTCCTCAGAAAAATCCTGAATGAAACAGACGCATTTCCCTCCCTTTATACCTGTATGTCCAGGGGCAGGACATGCAAATTCTGTCTGCCAATTTCTCATTGGCCTCATAAATCAGAGATGCAAAAGGCTATCAAGAGAGACCCATAGTGTCGCTTCTTCGAAACAATGTCTCGTTCCCTCCATCAGGGAACGGAGGTTACATCCGTAACCTAGACTTTCTGTTATGCAGCACTTTATTTGACAAAATATAACTCCAATGTATTTTGGATTGTGCTGTGAGGTTCTGTTTATAAGAACTTATTTGATAAAAATTAAATGTTATATTTAAATTTGATTAAAGATTTAATTCATTTATATAAACACCATTTTGATGATAAAATTTAAATAAACTGTTGATATGGAGTTCAGAAAAAAAAACAGGTATCGGACTCTGTATCGCGAGTACCAAATTAAGTATCGGTACTGGTACTAGTTCTCAAAAATATTTTATCGGGACATCCCTACCCAAAATGGTTGGTCAAGATTACTATCTAAGAACATATTTCAAGTCTGCAGTAAAATCTGAAAACACTGGTATCATAAATTGTGCTTCTTTACCTCAGATAATGCTTAAAAACGAAATTTTCCCAGCAGATGATGTCTGTATCTAAAAGGTGATTGGCTCGTTTACCTGCAAGGCAGGACTTAATTTCTATATCTGTTGACCGTTGGGCATTCCACGTGGCCCAAGCATAAGCACTAGCCATCTCGAAAAACCCCGGCCAGGCAGTAGAAATGTTCCTGACATGCCCAGCACCATGAAGAGGAGCCCAGAGCTTGCCATTATTCATGGCCCCGAGCCAAAGAAGGCTCGATTCGAGACACACAGTGTTTCTCACCTCTTTCCCCATAAGGGACATTGTTCAAAATGTTTCTTCTGTGTGTATCACTCAAACAAAGATTGTTCTCACAAAAGAAAAAAGTGGCCATTATACAAACATGAGATAATCACATTCTTTGAAAAAGGGCCATTTCCTCTTTACGTATCATACACCTCACACATTATGCTCAAACACTTCCCTATGGTGAGCGAAGCTTTATCTTCTTTAGCGAGCTGCTCGAACGTGTGGTGAGCCCTCACGGGCGAGTCAGACTGGGAGTTAAAACTGATAGTTTGTGCGCCGGCCACCTCGCTTCAGTGTTGCCGATGCAGAGATACTCAGTCTGCTTGCAATAAACATGATAGAGACTGTCCCAGACTGCGACACACACAGGGGGGTTTACAGACATTATATTCTCGTTCCAAAGAACGGCCCATTGTAGACCTGAGATGATGAATCGTGTGCTCGTGAAGCACCAATTTAAAATGTTTTCTCACAAACAGATCTTATCACACATTCATCCTCAGGACTGGTTTGTGTCAATAGATCTGAAGGATGCATACTTTCATATCAATTGCACCGCATCACAGGTGGCACACTTTTCCCCAACCAGCAAATCTCTTTTTTAGGGGTTCCTCTCGACGAACGAGCATGTACACTGAAGTTGACACTGAAGTAATTTCAAAGAACACTGGGTTTTATGGTGGCAGCATCCACCTTCATACCGTTAGGTCCATTAAACACAAGACCTCTCCAGTACTGGCTCAAGCGACAAGCCTCGGGCGCATGTGCATCATGGTGACTCGCCCCTGTCTGGCTGCTCTTGCACCATAGACTAACTCCAGAATTCTACCAACAGGGTGTTATGCTGGGTCAAAGTTTCAGAAGAAAAGTGGTGACCACAGACGCATTCAACACAGGTTGGGGCGCGATGTCCGGTGGATGACTGACTTTTGGTACCTGGACAGGTGTGAAACAGGCATGGCACATTAACCGCCTAGAACTACTGGCTGTCTTTCTAGCTTTGAAAGCTTTTCATTCCGACATTGCAAAATCACCACATTCTGATTCGTTCGGACAACACAACATTAGTGCCATACATAAATTGCTAGGACAATTGCTAGGACTCCAATTGCTACAATTAATGAGCATGACACAATGCCTCCTCCAATGGAGCGGCCATCATCTTCAACACGTAACAAAGCGTACAACACATGTCCCAGGCCATCTGAACTTCAGAATGTAACCAGGGGAATGGAGGATTTGGGAAATATTCGGCAAAGCGGAAGTCAACCTATTTGCCTCCGTGGAGAATGCCCACTGTCCCCTCTGGTACTCCTTGTCCTTAGCCCTGCTTGGCATGGACGCGCTGGCTCACAAATGGTCGCCAAAATGCATGTATGCGTTTCCCCTGGTGCACCTCCATCATTCTGTCATCAGCAATGTCCAAGAGGACATGGAAACAGTTCTTATAATTGCACCAAAATGGCCCAATCAGTCCTGGTTTCCAAAGATGATAGAAATACTAGACGACCCTCCATTGGAAATACTGCTGAGGAGCGATCTTCTCTCTTAAGCACAAGGCATGATTTGGCATCCCCATCCAGTTGTGTGGAATCTGCATGTGTGGCCACTGAACAGAGCACACTGGACGAGCCAGAATTGGCTCAGTCGGTGATGAATATCATTTTACAGGCTTGAGCACCTTCCACAAGACACCTCTATGCACTTTAATGGCTCGTGTTTGCTAATTGGTGCTCTTCACATGGTAAAGACCTGGTTAATTGCCACATAGTTGAGATTTTTACATTCCTTCAAGAGCGGCTGGAGGCTGGTCTTACCCTGTCAACGCTCAAGGTTTATGTAGCAACCATCGCAGCATGCCAGGCTCTGGAGGCTGGCTCTTCAATAGGCAAACATAATCTAGTCATAAAGTCCCGACTTGGGACTTAAACCTGGTGCCGAAAGCACTCACAAACTCCCCGTTCAAGCTACTTAAATCTGATGAGTTGTGAGTGCTTTCCTTAAAGACCACACTCCTATTGGCTTTGGCTTCATTTAAATGGGTGGGTGACATACAGGTGCTGTTGACTGACTGCTCATGCCTGGAGTTTGGTCCAGAGCTGTCAAAAGCCACCATTAAATCTAGAAAAGGCTAGGTGCCCAAGGTTTTATTAACGCCCTTCTGGGCTCAGGTGGTTCATTTGCAAGCCTTCTTTCCCCACCATTTAATTCAGATGAAGAGCAACCCATGAATATGCTATGCCCGGTGAGGGCACTGCATACATAAGTTGAGCACACCTGTAAATTTAGGCTGTCGGATCAGCTCTTTATTGGTTATGGAGGATGCACAAAAGGAATGACCATCTCCAAACAAAGGCTCTCTTGCTGGATCGATGATGCGATGGCCTTCACTTACGGATCACAGGGCATAATTTGCCTTATTTGCCTCAAAGCACATTCAACCAGAGGCATGGCATCTTCATGGGCATGGACAAACGATGTGTCCTTACAGGACATATGTTTGGCAGCAGGATGGTCCTCACAAAACACGTTTGCAAGGTTTTATAACCTGAATGTGGTGTCCATCTCCTCACAAGCCCTCTCTGTATATAGCGCTTCTTCTTTCAAGCGGGTGAGCCCAAGCCCTTATTGTAGGTGGGCTATAATCCACTATAATCAACACAACCACCTAATTATATGCTGTTGAACTGCTTCTTTTTATGTTATAAGCACAACCATAAAAATAATACCTACTTTCCCAACCTTGTTATGAGAGGGTTAATAATCCAAACTGTGTATATCTATATGGTCTATAACGGCCTGTGGCCGGTGACTCCTTATGTATATATCTATTTAGGGTTATAACTCTGGGATTGTAATACCATGTAGCAGTGTTTCCCCTACCATTATATTAGGGGGGCGCCCCGCCCCCCCCAACGGCACCCTCCGCCCCCCCTTGAAGGTAAAGTTAATTATATTTTCTATATAGTGCCAGATCACAACAGAAGTAATTTAAGGTTACCTTTCCAATAGAACAGGTCTGTACCTTGTTCTTTTATTAAACAAACTAAATAGCCCTTAAGTTATTTATCTTATTTACACGACAGCATGTCTCTACATGGTCGCACGTTTACTATTCTCCTCAGCTCTTTGTATCGCGCACGGCGGAGTTCCGCCACTTTGCGCACATACACACACACACACACACACAGACAGACACGTTCGCGCGTTCGGTTTTCTGGTACGGAGGTATGCATAATTACAAACTAGAGTCACTATGACTGTTATCTATTTCTAAAGAGATAAGCTACAAGCTACGTGTAGGATAAATACAAAGTTTCTACGACAGCTCTCTGGCATGGTGTAATGCAGCGGATACACTAGACTTTGAGACTACGGTCGTGATATGACGTCACATTAATTCAACATATAACAAATAGTAATACACTCAAAATGTAAAAAATATACAATCAACTCGACTTTACTGCAAAAATATATTTTTTATAGGGATTAGACACTCACAAGTGAGTGATTTCGGACACAGTAACAGAGTCGACACCAAGAGTCGATTCCTGTGATGGACTCCATCACAGGAATCGACTCTTGGTGTCGACTCTGGGGCTATTCAGAGTCGACTCCCCATCACACACTCCCACCAGCGGACAGAAAGCGTGCGTCGGAAATATGTTGCGTCAATCACCTGAAAAGAAGACAAAAATATCTGTGTTTTTTAAACGCTCCCAGGGTGGTGAAGATGGCAACACTCGCTCTCCTGTAAGTAGCACCCGGAGTAGCGCTACTGCTCCGAGTCCAAGTACAGAAAAGAGCCCAAGTGCTGCACGCCCTTTCCCTGACAAGCTGGCTTCTATTGCTCTGACGGTCCCAGTCAGTAGTGTAAACTGTGAAAGGGACTTCTCAACCATGAAAAGGGTAATACAAACTTTTCACAATAGGATTTGCTGCTTTTAGCTATATGTTAAGCTATCACATTTAACAGTTAATGCATTTGCAAGTCAAGACAAACATCCGCAATAGGCTGCAAGGAGACCATCTTGCAGCATGCATGCGGATCTCAATAAATGGGCCAGACGTTTCTGACTTCCCATATCAAGAGGCTCTGGAAATGTTCTTCCCAGAAAGATACACTGCAGTGACAAAAGCTGCACACTTTGTGGATAAATTGCATAAAAATAAATGTTCCAATGTTTAGTTTAATATACAGTTCAAATAATTGTTCAGTTAATATATTCACTGCTGCCATTAAAAGAAACAAATGAACACCATGACTCCTTTAAGTGTTTGTGTCTGTGTCAATTTTCCCAACCAAACTTATTGTTTCTTCGTTTAGATGTTTAAGCTGATATAATGACGTATGTTCGGTGTTGCCAGAAGGCTCTGAGCTCACCTAAACTCTGAGTTTAAGGCATGTATCTGCTAGGAGGATTTGACCATCACAAATAGTTTAGAGCCAATCATGGTAAAGCATAACATCTACAGTACACAAGCGTGAAACTTAAAGCCTTCACTGCCTGCCTAGCCAGTTTCCTGTCTTTCTCGCTATTTTTCTGTCTAGCTAGCTGTCTATCTCTCTTTCTGTCTGTCTAGCTAGCTAGCTGACAATCTCTATCTAGCTAGCAAGCTAGCTGATTGTCTCTCTGTCTGTCAGTACAGGTAGCTAGCCATCTGTCTCTGTCCATCTCTCTATCTGTCTGTACTTCTAGCTAGTAAATTGTCTGGTTGTCTGTATATCTAGCTATGTAGCTATCTGTCTGTCTTGCTAGCTAACAAACTGTCTTTCTGTATAGCTAGTTGTCTGTCTGCCTGTTTAGCCATCCAGAAAGCTAGCTGTCTCTCTCATTTGTCTTTCTGTCTGTCTGTCTGTCTTGCTAGCTAGCTGTTTCTCTGTTTTCCATCTGTATTTTTGCTGTCTTTCTGTCTAGCTAGCTAGTAAGCAGTTAGCCGTTTGTCTGTATTTTCATCTATCTAGCTAGCTAGGTGTATGTATCTCTATTTGTTTCTTGGTTTGTCTAGCTTGTTGTCTATCTGTCTAGCCAGCTTGCCTGTCTGTCTGTCTGTCATTGCCAACTCTAAGATGATGCACACATTCTTTCTCTCGCGCACACAGTCCCTCTCAACAACAGTCTCCTGGGTCAACTCAATATTGAATTACATCTCTCTCCACACCAGGTAGCTTAGCACAGGAAAGCAAATGTATCTCATTACTCCTCTACCTGTGATCTCTGCCAGGCTGTTGAGTAGGGTTTTGTTCAAAGCAAAGAAAGACACAGAGAGAAAAGAGGGCACATAAGTGAAGAGAAGCTAATACATGGTAAGTCTGAAGAATAATTTACAACCCCTGCTGTTGAGGTAAAGCCAGCCTGAAAGGCATTGTTGTGCTTTTTGAAAGATGAGACACAAAAGTCAGGGAAAGTTATACATAAAACTGTCAAATCATCTTCTTGTTCTCTGAATAGACCCCTCATGATCAAATACATGGGAGTGGCTTAACACTAGAACTACCGTAATTCTATAACTACTAGAATGGCCATAGCGGTCATTCTGACCATTCATACTAGACTGTACCAAATGTCATTTTTTTCATGTCATATTTACATTCGAAACTTCTATTGAGGTTTTAGAATGAAGCTTCTAATGTCTGTCATCATATTTTATGATGTCATCACCCTAAAAAATAAAAAAATTCATGAACCTACGACCTACATAATACGATCTTTTGTAATATATAATAGTGCTAGACTATATATATATAATATATATATATATTAGCTGCTAGACTGCCTCGGAAGGTGCGTGCCTCGCTTTGTGTCCAGCAAGTTTTTTCACCGCAGTGAAAATGTTTTTGAAAGTCTAAACGCCAACATACATGGATTGAGGCAGAATATTTTGTTAGATAAAAACATGTTGTGAATTTTGGAAATTATTACAGCAATCTTTTTTAAAAATATGTTGACTTTTGGACTTTACAACGCTGTGGAGTTATTGTAAATGTTTGAACACGAATTGGAAACAATCCTATGCAGCCACCACTGGAATCAAAATCCATGAATAAATGAATCTGTTATATTAATAATAAATACCAGGACACGAAATTTAAATTCTAATGAATGTGAAAATTTATTAGTTCATTGACAACCACAGAACTTGCTATTGTAGCTAATTACAGATACAAATTTGATTATTTATATCCTATTATTTTCTTTGTAAAATAAAAACAAATCAATACAATAGCTTATAAAAACATCATACACCAATGTGTATTTCAAGGCATAATCAAAACCTTAGACATGTATGAAACACATATAAGCCTAACCTAAAATAGCCAAAACTGTTAATAAAGAATAAGAAAATTCGCTAAACTGTGGGAAAACAAACTGATTTAAGAAAGCAATATTTGTTTTACAGTGAGCAAAAATATCATGCTGTAAAACTATAATGAAAATATTATGCAGTAAAATCATAATTAACAAATTTTTGGTTGTTTTGGGGGCAAACACCGCACATCATTCACTGACGCTTGTGGATCGATTACTCACAGTCAACACAGGTATTCTCTACCTTCCATGTGCAGCTCCCACACACAACATTTTGACATTTGTCACAAGTGTCCTTAGTTTTGCTTTTCTTGCAGTTTCTCCACACTTGGCACTGCCTTCCCCTCTCCATCTGCAGCTGCTCCTGCCCGGGTCCTCGCGATGGTAGCATGCATAAATCGCCAGGACGGCCTGTGCTCTTGTCATATGTCGCAACATCTCCTCCTTTGGAGTCAGCACCAACTAAGGTCGCTGCACACCACTCATATCCCGGGTAGCCTCAACACGACAGTGGAGGCGCTTTCGCGACAGGCTCGGCTCAACAGAGAGTGGAGGCTCCACCCCCAGGTGTTTAAGCTGATCTGGGACCGTTATGGCAAAGCCTGGACAGTTATCGGATCTTACGCTCCTCGTGACAGCACCTCCCTGGTAAATCCTCCAGAGGAAAGAGCTTCTTTCTCAGGGATAGGGCACCCTCTGGCATCCGTACCCAGACCTCTGGTACCTCCATGTCTGGCCCCTGGACAGGATGCAGAAGATCTGAGTGGTCTAACACCAGCTGTCATAGACACAATCAACCAAGCCAGAGCTCCCTCTACCAGGCACCTTAAAACGCCCTAAAATGGCAACTGTTCGATCTGAAGACCCACAGTCGGGTCAGTGCTCTCATTCCTACAGCTAAAGCTGGAGGGGTGGCTGTCCCCCTCCACCTTAAAGGTATATGTAGCACTATAGCGGCCCACCATGATACGGTGGTAAGGCCCTAGGGAAGCACGACCTGATCATGAGGTTTCTAAGAGGCCCCCGGGGGTTGAACCCTCCCAGGCCATGCCTGTTCCCCTCGTGGGATCTCTCCATGGTCCATACGTACCTTCAGAGAACCCCCTTCGAGCTGCTAGAATCAAAGCTAAGTGCCCTCTCCCAGAAGACGGCCCTCTTGATTGCACTCACCACCATCAAGAGGTGCCTGGATTTTGGTCCGGTAGATGCTTATCTCATCCTAAGACCTCGACCGGGCTATGTTCTCAGGGTTCCTACGATCCCTTTCAGGGACCAGGTAGTGAACCTGCAAGGCCTGCCCTGGGAGGAGGCAGACCCAGCCTTATTGTTGCTGTGTCCGGTACATGCTATGTGTACCTATTTGGACCGCACACAGAGCTTTAGACTCTCTGAGCAGCACTTTGTTTGCTTTGGTGGACAGCGGAAAGGGAACAATGTCCCCAAACAGAGGCTTGTCCACTGGGTAGTCGACGCCTTCGCAATGGCCTGTCAGACCCAGGCCGTGCCCGCCCCCTTGCGGGTTCGAGCACACTCTACAAGAAGTGTGGCATCCTCATGGGCACTGGCCAATGGCACTTCTCTAGCAGACATCTGTAGAGCAGCGGGCTGGGCAACACCCAATACCTTTGCGAGATTCTAAAATCTCCGGGTTGAGTTTTGTCCTGTGTTTTGTCAGGTCTGAGCTTGTAGAACTTGGCAAGATGGGATAACTGACTGGGTATACCACTTGCGCTAGTGCCTTGCCCCTCACTGAAGGTGAACACGTGGGCTTTTACTTCCAGGTGAGTCCTCAAACTTGCGCATTCAGTGGAGGAATTCTCGACCAGACCCACTATGGGGACTAGTTACTCTGTAATGGAATAGGTGCTCCATAGTTGCCGGTTATCATGGTAACCCCCTGTGATGTATTTTCTGCGGTACTTTCCCCCTGTCAGGTGGACCTGCGTCTCCCTTGGGCAGTCTCCTCTTCCCCAGTCGCCGTGTTTATAGAGCTCCTCCCTCATTAGGCAGGACCTACCACCGCGCCACTTCCATGTGTGGCATAACAGGCCCATGTGACGTATTTGCCGCATTTTCACTTCCCCAACCTGGCCAGGATGTTGTCTCCAAGGAAGCTTTTCCCCCTGAAAGAATAGGACTGGAAAAGAATGCCTTCCCTGATGTGTGTTATAGCTAGATAATAACATAACACTCTATGAGGAGAAACGTAGAGAGAGAAAAGGCCATGCTCAATGGCATGCTACAGCTTGCTGCACCGGCATCAGCAGATCACGTAACATGGTTCAGTGTAGGCGGCGCTATTGAATAAGGACCCCTTGTGTTACTACAATCGGCACAACGTCAAATGAGTGACAGAAAGCGAACGTCTAGATTAATAGTGTAACCTCCATTCCCTGGAACAAGATGTTGTGTCCCCCTTGCCACAACACTATGGCAAGCCGTTTTAACATTTAATCATTTAAACCTACTAGTCTCTATTTTCATGCTACTAGTACTTATTTTTTAGATACTAGTATCTATTCCATTAAGTACTAGTACTTATTCATTAGCGACTAGTGCTTATTCTTTAGGTACTAGTGCCTATTCTTTAGATACTAGTACTTATTCAGTAGCTACTAGTACCTTTTTAAAGATACTAGTACTTATTCATTAGATACTAGTGCTTATTCGTTAGTTACTAGTACTTTTTCATTAGATTCTAGTGCCTATTAAATTGGTACTAGTACTTATTCATTAGATACTAGTACTTATTCATTAGTTACTAGTACTAATTCATTAGATACTAGTAACTATTAAATAGATACTAGTACTTATTCATTAGATACTAGTACTTATTCATTAGATACTAGTGCTTATTCCAATTGTGACTAGTAACTATTCTTTTGTTACTAGTAACAAATACATTTTTTTTGCCATTGACTTCTATGGAGATCTGTCATTTAGATATCAACTATTCAGTTCTGACTAGTATGTATTCCAATTGTGACTAGTACATATATATTAGATACTAGTAGTTATTCATTAGGTACTAGTACTTATTTTTTAGATACTAGTACCTATTAAATAGATACTAGTACTAATTCAATAGATACTAGTACTTATTCATTAGATACTAGTACCTATTAAATAGATACTAGTACTTATTCATTAGATACTAGTACCTATTAAATAGATACTAGTACTTATTCATTAGCTACTAGTACTTATTCATTAGATACTAGTACTTATTAATTAGATACTAGTACTTATTATTTAGCTACTAGTACTTATTCAATATATACTAGTACCTATTTGTTAGATACTAGTATTTATTCCAAATGTTACTAGTAATATTTTTTATTTTACTAGTAAGATTTTTAATTGAACTCTACAGTGGCCGTTCTGACTAGTCCTAACATAAGACTAGTAAAAAAGCAGTTATGACTAGTAAGATAAGGATAGTTACTAGTAACAATTACAAAAGATACTAGTGTCTAATAAATAGGTACTAGTATCTATTGAATAAGTACTAGTAGCTAATTAATAAGTACTAGTATCTAATTAATAGGTACTAGTATCTAATGGTAAGTACTAGTATCTAATGAATAAGTACTAGTAATATTTAAAAATATACTAGTAAAAATTGGAATACTTACTAGTCATAAATTAATAGATGATATCAAAACAGAATAGCTACTAGTATCTATTAATTTGCAGATATCTTCATCCTCATAAGGAACTAGTAAGGAAATATTAAGAGATATCTTCTTTCAGGCAGATTATTACATAAACATGAGTATACTCTCAACCATCCAATCAGAGTTCATATGGTAATACAGGCTAAACTATGGCGATAGAAGAAGCTAATTGGTTAAGGGGAGAAAAGATGCGTTTAATAGGCTATGACATTACTTACAGTAGGCCATACTAAAGACTTAACTGCCAATAATAAAATCCAAACAACAGTTAAAAACCGGTTCATAATTACCAGCCAAACAACCCAAATCCAGAGATTGTGACTTTTGTAGAGCTTTCATAATTCACAATAAAAAATTCGGAATATTAGTCTGCGTCTGATATGCGATTCATGTCAAAATTAGAGAGTATAAGTGCACTATATTACATTCCTATTCATTATTATATTTTTTTATATTGCTCACTCGGACACAGGACTGCAACACAAGATTTTCATAAAGGTAATAACTTGTCATTTGGGTCTGTTTGCATAGGGTTATTTTACGACAGATTTGCGCCGGCTTGAAATTTTTCTTCTTTTTTTAAAAAAATCCACCATGACATTAAATGGGCAAGTGCGAGCAGGACTTTGTGTGTGTGTGTGTGTGTGTTTGTGTGTGTGTGTGTTCCGAAAAAAGAAGGTAGGCAAATGGGCCTTTAGAACAAGGTGACTGAGTTACCCTAGTTCACAGTTCCAATACGTTTTTTTTTCCCCCAAATGGTCTCCATCCCATGCATTTTGTAATAAAATATTTTTTTATTTTATTTTTTTTATAATTGACCGTATTTGCCAGAAAGTCGCATGTAGCTAGCCTACCTGAGTGTAGGCCTAAGTCACACCGGGCCATGAGAGAGAAACAGGCGCGCGCATCACATCGTTGTAAAAACCGCATTTTATTATTATCCTATTCAGCAATAGTGTAAGAGGCCGGTAAATAAAATGCAATCTTAACATTGTAAACACTATAAACATGTAGGCTATGCGTATTTTACTTCCCCTTACTGTATGACAAATCCTTAAATAAATGATATATGAGGCTATTCAGAAAACAAGAATTAAAAATAAGTAGCCGGGCTATAATAAAAAATATACAGTAGCCTAAAAGCCGATTGTGCTCTTTATTACAAACAACATTTAGCCTATTTTAAACGCCAAGCCTAAACAAATTTATTTGTATCGAAACTGAAATTGTACGGACGTTGGGTTCGCGCATCTCTCAATCGGTCCAAAGTTTCCATATTTGCAATGTAACATTTGCATGCTATCTATTAATATAAAGAAGGCTTCATACTTCAGTCGAGTCCAGGCTAAATCCGCAACTTCACATCAAAGGAAATTAGTTTGACTAACCACCGGCACCGCCTTTATATTTTAGGGCTATGCCTACAACAGACAAATTAAATTAAGCATGAATAACTTTTTTATGTTTTATTGACTGTTTTATGTGGTCTCATGAAAGTGCGTATCTATACCACGAATTTAATTTTTCATGCTGTTTATACGCCAAAAATAGTTTTTGCTATTGTGCATGTGATATATATGCGATACGCACTTTTTTTGCGTGTAATAGCCTACGCACGCACGTACTCACCCCTAATCCTACCCAAGAGATTTACAGTGCGTAGCATATGCACGCAAAAAAACATTTTTGGCGTATAAATAGCACGAGAAATTGATACGCAACTTTCATGAGATCGTGTTGCAATGCCATGCCAGAAGCGAACTGATAATATTGTGTGAGCGTGCGGTGCGGCGCCATCACTGGATTTGTTCCTCAGTGAAATAACGCAATACACTGTCATTTATAGTCATACAGATAATATGGCATCATTCGAAAGAGTAAAATGTATATTTTTATTTGTGTACATTCAAAATGACTACAAAATGTCATGCCTTTGAAAAATAAAGAAAACATGCTTTAGCGCTTCTAGGTCTCAAACATCTTTCGTCGCACACCAAAAAGAACCAAAATAGAGCAATAAATGCCTTCTGAAAGTCAACATTTAGATTATTTGAATTAAGTTAAATGCGTTATATTGGCCTAAGTCAGTTTGGAATAAATCACAGCGTGTTTCATTATTTTTAAAAAACGTGACTTTAGTTTACAGTCCGGAAAATACAGTTATCAAATTATTTCACGCACCCCTGGCACTTGAGAACTGCTGGTCTACACCAGTCTATGGTCTCTACACAGAAGAAAATCCCTGTCTGGGCTCTTCCCCTCTAGGCTACGGATTGTGTCGAGCCATTAGTCTTATGGCATTTGATGAGAAAAAGATGAAATGTAGGCCTAGTTGGAATAAACGCATTAATAATCCATAGGTAGCTACAAATGCAGCAGCGGAGGACTTTTATTCTGCTGTGCGGAACTGAGGAAGAACTGATGAAGGAACAGAATATTAGTGTCTAATAAATAGGTAGCCTACTATTATCTATTGAACAAGTACTAGTAGCTAATGAATAAGTACTAGTATCTATTTAATAGGTACTAGTATCTATTGAATAAGTACTAGTATATATTGAATAAGTAGGCCTACTAGTATATATTGAACTAGATTAAAAAGTTTGCCGAGACAAACTTTAAGTTGGCTTGTGAAAGTTTGGCCCAGAAAGTTTGAAGAAGTTTGAAGTTTAAAGTAGTTTGTAGTTTAAAGTAGTTTGAAGATTAAAGTAGTTTGAAGTTTAAATTAGTTTAAAGTTTAAATTAAAGTAGTTTGAAGATTAAAGTAGTTTGAAGTTTAATTTAGTTTAAAGTAGTTTGTCACAGTAACCAGGTGAAGGAAATGAGGAAATTAAATAAAGTCAACCCAGAAGTCTCTACGATTTTCTGTTGCAAAGATATGTGATTTGTTACTTAGTTGCTAGCGTCACAATATCTGGTTGCTAGGCAGTTACCAGAGTGATGCATATCAAGGCTACTTTCCATCCTGAGTGAAATAAGTGAAACAGGAAGTCTCTACGATTTTCTGGTGCAGAGATATATGATTTGTTACTTGGTTGCTAGGGTAACCCCATCTGGTTGCTAGGCAGTTACCAAAGTGATACTCATAAGGCTCCTTGCAATCCTGAGTGAAATATGTCAACCCCTAAGTCTCTACGATGTTCTGGTTCAAAGATATGTGATTTGTTTCGTGGTTGCTAGGGTAACCATATCTGGTTGCTATGCAGTTACCAGGGTGATACTTATCAAGCCTCCTTTCCATCCTGAGTGAATAAAGTCAAACAGGAAGTCTCTATGATTTTCTGTTGCAGAGATATGTGATTTGTTAATTGGTTGCTAGGGTAACCACATCTGGTTGCTATGCAGTTACCAGAGTGATACATATCAAGCCTACTTTCCATCCTGAGTGAAATAAGTGAAACAGGAAGTCTCTATGATTTTCTGTTGCAAAGATATGAGATTTGTTACTTGGTTGCTATGGTAAACCCATCTGGTTGCTAGGCAGTTACCAGGGTGATATTTATCAAGTCTACTTTCCATCCTGAGTGAAATAAGTCAACCCGGAAGTCTCTACAACATTCTGATCCTGATACACATCTTAGTGATTTTGAATGGATGTCAATATTGTTTTGTTGCTAGGGTGCTTTAAATGGTTGCTAGGGCGTGGCTAAGTAGTTCACATGATGAAACCTGAAGACTGATTACTCACCCAATTAAAACAAAGCAACTATCATGTCTCTAGGACATTCTGATCTGAAGATATCTTACTGTAATTGAAATCAATAAATGTGGTTGCTAGGGTGCTCTAAATTGTTGCTAGGGAGTGACTTGGCAGCTGCCAATGATGAATCTCCAAAGGCTGCTTGTCAGTATGAATGATATAAACCAACTCCCATGCCTCTGTGACATTCAGAATGGAAGATATCTCTCTTTGGATTTTGGTTGCTAAGGTGCTCGAAAATGGTTGCTAGGGAGGGGCTAGGAAGTGTTGAGGGGATTCATGATTGGCTGTTTTACTGCCCCAAGTCAAACGAGACCACCCTCGTGTTTCTATGATAATTCAGTCCGGAGATATCCCTTTGATCTCTTTCAATGGAAGTCTATGGGACTTGTTGCTAAGGTGCTCTAAATGGTTGCTAGGGCGTGGCTTGATAGCTTCACAATGATCCTGAGAGACTGATTGGTCGTATGAGTAAAATGAGCCTGCCCCCTTGTCTGTAAGACACTGTAATCCAGAGTTATGTTCAATACAAAATCACATTTCATGGGCCGTCCTACACGAGGTATGTTCTCACAGAACCTGTCAGCCTCTTTAAATGTGGTAAATCACACGTCTCTGCGAAATCCTCGCTCTGAGCTATGACTCGTCAAAGTTCGGTGCAATGTTAAGTCAATGGGATTTTTTGCCCAATTTTTTACCCCTGGGGCAAACACCGTACCCCCGATCGCTTATAAAAGTCATAGAACACCATTCCCAAATAATCCGCACGATTTGACGCCTCATTCGTGGGTCTGTGACAAAAGCTGCGGGTGGAGTAGGGCGCCAACATCATAAAAATAATAATAAGTATGAGCAATAACAATAGTGTTGCCTTGCCTTTGGCAAGCACCACTAATAAGTATGTGAGATTACAATAGTGTTGCTTTGCAAGCACCACTAATAATAAGTTTAAGTACAATATCAGTAAGTTGGCTCTCACAAGCCTGAATAAGTACTAGTATCTAATGAATAAGTACTAGTATCTATTTAATAAGTACTAGTATCTAATGAATAAGTACTAGTATATATTTAATAAGTACTAGTATCTAATGAATAAGTACTAGTATCTATTTAATAAGTACTAGTATCTAATGAATAAGGACTAGTAGCTAATGAATAAGTACTAGTATCTAATGAATAAGTACTAGTATCTATTTAATAAGTACTAGTATCTAATGAATAAGGACTAGTAGCTAATGAATAAGTACTAGTATCTATTGAATTAGTACTAGTATCTATTTAATAAGTACTAGTATCTAAAAAATAAGTACTAGTACCTAATGAATAACTACTAGTATCTAATATATATGTACTAGTCACAATTGAAATACATACTAGTCAGAACTGAATAGTTGATATCTAAATGACAGATCTCCATAGAAGTCAATGGCAAAAAAATTAATTTGTTACTAGTAACAAAAGAATAGTCACTAGTCACTATTGAAATAAGTACTAGTATCTAATGAATAAGTACTAGTATCTAATGAATAAGTACTAGTATCTAATGAATAAGTACTAGTCGCTAATGAATAAGCACTAGTATCTAAAGAAAAGGCACTAGTATCTAAAGAAAAGGCACTAGTATCTAAAGAATAAGCACTAGTCGCTAATGAATAAGCACTAGTATCTAATGAATAAGTACTAGTATCTAATGAATAAGTACTAGTATCTAATGAATAAGCACTAGTATCTAAAGAATAAGCACTAGTCGCTAATGAATAAGCACTAGTATCTAAAGAATAAGCACTAGTCGCTAATGAATAAGCACTAGTCGCTAATGAATAAGCACTAGTCGCTAATGAATAAGCACTAGTTGCTAATGAATAAGCACTAGTATCTAAAGAATAAGCACTAGTCGCTAATGAATAAGCACTAGTATCTAAAGAATAAGCACTAGTCGCTAATGAATAAGCACTAGTCGCTAATGAATAAGCACTAGTCGCTAATGAATAAGCACTAGTCGCTAATGAATAAGTACTAGTATCTATTTAATAAGTACTAGTATCTAATGAATAAGTACTAGTATCTATTTAATAAGTACTAGTATCTAATGAATAAGTACTAGTATCTATTTAATAAGTACTAGTATCTAATGAATAAGGACTAGTAGCTAATGAATAAGTACTAGTATCTATTTAATAGGTACTAGTATCTAATGAATAAGTACTAGTATCTATTTAATAGGTACTAGTATCTAATGAATAAGTACTAGTATCTATTTAATAGGTACTAGTATCTAATGAATAAGTACTAGTACCTAATGAATAACTACTAGTATCTAATATATATGTACTAGTCACAATTGGAATACATACTAGTCAGAACTGAATAGTTGATATCTAAATGACAGATCTCCATAGAAGTCAATGGCAAAAAAATTAATTTGTTACTAGTAACAAAAGAATAGTTACTAGTCACTATTGAAATAAGTACTAGTATCTAATGAATAAGTACTAGTATCTAATGAATAAGTACTAGTCGCTAATGAATAAGCACTAGTATCTAAAGAAAAGGCACTAGTATCTAAAGAAAAGGCACTAGTATCTAAAGAATAAGCACTAGTCGCTAATGAATAAGCACTAGTCGCTGATGAATAAGCACTAGTCGCTAATGAATAAGTAATAGTATCTAAAGAATAGGCACTAGTATCTAAAGAATAAGCACTAGTCGCTAATGAATAAGTACTAGTACTTAATGGAATAGATACTATCTAACAAATAAGTACTAGTTGCATGAAAATAGAGAGTCGGTTTAAATGATTAAATGTTAAAACGGCGGCAGGAGTTCAGATTCTGGTGTGCTGATATTTGTGTGCAGCCCAACGTACCCATTCTTCAAACACATTATTTACAAATTAAAAACAATCTGAGGTGGCCTCTGTGTTTAAAGTTTTGATGAAGGGCTGTAAAATGTTCCAAACAATCACAAAAATCCTAACAATCACAAAAATAACACCATAAATTTGCAGTATTTTGATTTTATTAACTGAAAGTAACGGCGCGGCGCATTACAGGGTCACGCGATTGATGAAATTAATTGTTTACATATAGACCAAAATAAAGATTAATAACTGAATTTACACAAAACACCCAGTTCAAAAGTTTATTGTGACTGAGTTTATAGTGTGTGCTGTGGAATGATCAAAAGCTGCAAACGTTCGCTGATGCTCAAAGCAAACACAACACATCAAGATCCAGTGGCCTAAACTTTTGAAGCGGATGTTAATTATTCTTATTTAGTTTAACAATCTTATATCTGCCCTGCAAACTATAGGCTATAGAATATGCCTATTTTCCAGAAGACAAAATAAGAACAATTTACCAAATCATTATGTGCAACTGTTTACACCTCTGAATTTGAATGCATTGCGTTTCCGTCTGGAGCATCATTAGGCTAAATATTTTCACTAATGGTTGTGAGTCCCATTGTCATCAATGTGAAAATATGGATCTCAAAAATCAGTCACTGCTGGAAAGAGTGAAATTATGCAGAAGATGCTGGAAAGCCAACAATCCTGGAGGATTTTTCTGAAGAACTGTGAGCAGGTGCTCAGGACAAACATGGTCCTCACCAGTCAACGATCTTGACATGGAATTCCTAGTTGGCAGCCCTAGAGCTTTTGTCCTCTTATATAAAAATGATGCCGAACATCCCAAAAGATGTGCCATGCGCTTGATGGTGTAGCCCTGGGTCACCAAGAATTCCAGCTGTTGTCTCGTCACTGTGATCTTAGGTCTCCCTCGCTGACTTATATACACACACTGTTAAGCAAAATTGACTAACAAAAATTAATGATTTATTGTGTAAAATAAATATTTGAACACAAAATTTTACTTATAATATATGCAAATCATGTTTTAACAGAAACTATGAATAATAGTAATGCTTTCTGTCTTGTGGCAGTGATAGGATTTTTTATTTTGTTTTTTTGAAGCATAAACATGTAATATGTGCCAATACCACAAGACAAAGTTCTGAAGCTGATGTAGGGACACCTAATTATCTTTTAATTTATTGCCACATTTATTTTTGAATACATTATTGTATTCTCAATTGTAAGTATATGCATACAAAACCTTAAATATGTAAAACTCTTAAAAATATTTTTATTTACAGCTAGTTTCCATTGTATGAGAACTAAAAAAGCCAGCAAACGCACCAGGATTATACAAAATTTGTATTGATTCAACATCTAATAAACATATTTAGACAGGTATTGTTTACTGGGAAACCCTGAAAGAACAGAATGTTTGGCAGCAGGGGTGTTTCAGGACTTTTATCAGTATTGGGGCAAAAAGTAACACTGGGCTCCCCTAGCATTTTCCAATTTCTTGAATAATAAAAACTGTGCACCAATAATGTACTGTATGACTTCTCTAGCTCAAATTATCTGTATAATTATAACTAAACATGAATTTTATTTTAATTAAAACGAAACAATGACGTCATGACAACTTCATGCATTTTTGAACTGCATATAGAATCTCAAGACTGCCTATTTTATGTCTTTATGGTTGGGAATTCCATTATTGTAAAAAACAATTGAAGACTCATTGATAACAATAAGAACAAGTTTCTTAAGAAGTATGATTGTATTTGTCTGTATTTTGTTTCCTTTTCATGTTAATGTATTCAATGCAGTGCTGTTTATTTCCTTGCAATAAAAAAGAACGGCATGTGTTCACATTTAACAAGCTTTTTTTTTTCTTTTTTTTTTTTTTTTTACCTATTTACATAAAATCACTAATTGAACTTTTTGAAAATAATATTAAAGGTAGCCTACATGCTGCAGTGAAATACTGTAGACTATACAGCGGATATTAAATGATTCCTGCATTCATGTAGGCTAGGCCTACTGTAACGAGGTATTTGCAAGGCATTAGTTCATAAAACCAAAAGCCAATGTCAGTAGTTTAATTCGTTTGAGTGCTGTAGCGTTCTGATAACTTTTTTTTTTTAATTATCACCAGTCATCTAAGTTCGGTAAACACTAGGTGCATGATGGACACGGAGAAGTTAACTTACTTTTTAATTAGTCTTCTCATTAACACCATATTTATTCATTCGGAAAGATTTGGGGATGGAACAGACATGAAAACGAGAGGCGAGATTAATAAATACTGTAACGCCTCTTTTAAACGGGACCAAAGTAAAGTGTGTTTCCGAGCAGCATCTGTGAAAACTCAAGTAAAAATATGCTACAGACCTGAGCGAGTTCTAGGAACTGTAACAGCATATTCTCTCACACCCAACTCGTCACATATTGACGGTTTTGACAGGACCCCTTGGCGTCACATTTTAACGCCCTGGGTATACCTTTGGCGTCATTTTTCGACGCGTTGGGTAGTCTTAACCAAAACGGCATTCAAAGGTGAGTTTAACAACGCTCCACGGCGTGTGCAAGTAAGCAGTTTAAGCGTTTTCTTAGAGAGCATGCTGGATAACGTTTGTTGATGTTAATAAATATATATAATATGCTACGATTGTGTTCAATTAATCAAAGTTTTTTATATTTTTAAAATTTTGTTCAATTAATCGAAGGTTTTTTTTACTTTTATTTTTAAAATCCTCTATAGAAATCAATCGGACTACCCAACGCGTCGAAAAATGACGCCAAAGGTATACCCAGGGCGTTAAAATGTGACGCCAAGGGGTCCTGTCAAAACCGTCAATATGTGACGAGTTGGGTGTGAGAATGTGTTGACTGTGAAGGCGTCTGCCCTGCGCTCCTCGAGTGACACGGACTGTCTGACAAAAGCTCTAAGATCCGATAGACTGCTAATAAGTTCTTCCACTGTTTCAGGAGACAGCATGCCTTCAAATCTTCTTAAATTCAATAAAGTCGAATCAATGGCATTCAGATGTGCGCTTCCTAAGACTCCATGTCCATGTGCTCTTTCTACATGACTGCATTTTCTGCGAATTTGTTCAACAACCTCCGACATGTTGCACCTTAATTCTTTCTCCTCTTCTCCTTCCGTTTCCTGTCATCTCCCCTTAGTATGTTGTTGGTTCATTAATATTCAACATATTATTTGCATACTGATTATTTAAGTAGTACTAGTATCTATTAAGGTAAGGATATCTTTGATCTAAAATGTTACTAGTAACTAAAAAATAAGCACTAGTTCTATTTTTTCTTAACAAGTTGGGTATAATTAAATACTAGACACTAGTGGAATAAGTACTAGTATCTAATAAATAAGGACTAGTATCTAATGAATAAGTACTAGTATCTTTAAAAAGGTACTAGTAGCTACTGAATAAGTACTAGTATCTAAAGAATAGGCACTAGTACCTAAAGAATAAGCACTAGTAGCTAATGAATAAGTACTAGTACTTAATGGAATAGATACTAGTATCTAAAAAATAAGTACTAGTAGCATGAAAATAGAGACTAGTAGGTTTAAATGATTAAATGTTAAAACGGCTTGCCATACAACACTGTACCAAGCCGCTGTAATGGCCAAACCTTATTCTCGCCTCCTCAGTGCAGAACCTGACTGAACCAATGCATGATCCCTGCCTTTTATACCTGTATGTCCAGGGGTCAGGACATGCAAATTCTGTTCACCAATTTGGCATTGGTCTTTTTCATATTCAGAGGTATACGAGGCTCCCGAAAGAAGCACCTTGTGTCACTACAATCGACACAACATCTTTTTCCCCTCCATCAGGGAACAGGGGTTACACTAGTAACCTAGATGTTTTTCTTGTCCCCCCCTACTCACTTTTGTTGCCAGCGGTTTAGACATTAATGGCTGTGTGTTGTTATTTTGAGGGGACAGCAAATGTACACTGTTATACAAGCTGTACACTCATTACTTTACATTGTAGCAAAGTGTAATTTCTTCAGTGTTGTCACATGAAAAGATATAATCAAATATTTAACAGAAATGTGAGGGGTGTACTCACTTTTGTGAGATACTATGTATATATATATATTACAATTTAGGAATTGTAAAAGTAAAACGTCTAGACATGTTAAAGAAATTAGAATTTGAGGCAAAATGTGCTTAATTGTCCTTAAAATAATGTCACAATGCAAATAGGCACTTAATTTTACTTATTTATTTTGCATTGATTTGGGGTTAAATATGCCCTGGACAATTTCACTCAGAATCACCCTGTAGCTTTTATGGCATCTTATGTCATAATATGCACACTTTTCTTTCTTTTTTTTGGCATTTGTGAAATAAACAACAAATATGAAAGCTGCATACAGTACACATGTTGATCAATTTATCTTTGACATGCAAACAACATATTCTGTAATTTTTTTATTTCCAGTCCCTTTATAAAAACTAAAAAAAGATTCTGTAGTTATGTTATGCTATCTGGCAACATATCATTTGCAACCCTTTTTTTATTTATGTATTATTTATTTTTTTATCATAAATACTGTATCTTATTCATATCTAGATGCCCTGAATCAGTGGTGTAGCCAAAAGTGGGCAACAAATTAGACCCAGGCCCACCTAGAATATCACAGATGACTTGACTTGATATTTTTTTAAAAATTCATATATTCTGATTTCTGAAAGTGTGAAAGAACTGTTTGAATGTGCCACTTCTATATTGTTTAGGAAAATGTGGTTAAAAAAGATTGGGGTGAAAACTTGGCCCATCCATTTATATCAGGGGTGGGGAACGTCAGGCCTCAGGGCCTTATAAGTCCCGCAAGACCATTTAACCCGACCTGCAAGGCCATTTGAGAAATAATTTGAAAAACAGAAAATGGCCTTGATTTAATAAACATGAAAAAAAAGATTACATTCTAATAATGTTTACAAATTATTTTAAATGATAACCACACAAAATATTTTATAATAGACAGACTTTTTAATGTTTTTGTTGTGTTAGCACGTAACAGAATGCGTACATTAATTTCAATCCACAATCAGATATTGCAAGCAATTGTATGGTCCACGAATAATTTCCTAAATACTCAAATGTACCATAATGGAAAAAAAGGTTCCCCACCCCTGATTTAAGGCCCACCGAAAATTAATTTCCTGGCTACGCTTTTGCCTTGAATAGATATGAATAAGGATAAATTGACCTTGGATTGCATATTGTGGTACAATTTATGTGTGTATCAAGGTGATGAATTCCCCCCCTGCTGGGATATATCATAATAACTAAACAAACCAAAACACATGCTTCTCAATTCCTGATGTCAGCAGAAACATATGTAAATTGTAGTGTGCATGTGTGTTGGCCTAAATATGCATGCATGTGTATAAGCTTTTAGATGGGTTACTAAACAATAAATAAACACACAAAACAAGTATGGAAACATCAAAGGGTTCTAGGTGCTTTTCATTTTTGCCAAGGTAGGCCAGGCAATAAAGTATGGCTCACTATGATAAGAAACTACTTGGCCACATGAATCCAGTTACGAAATAACATTGGGGGATGTTTAAATATTTCATTTACTTTCACCCTGTGCTTTTTGGTCTGGAGCATGCAAAGCCATTTCCAGCTCTGAAAGGATCACTGTTGTCATTGATGGGTTTGTGTTTTTTGATACATGTGAGCTGGTAAATTGAAAGGTTGGGCTTAGAAACAGCTTATGGGCTTGGCAGAATTCATGCAATGAAGGTTCTCAAACTGTACTTCCTCTACTTGGATATGTTTGGATGGAGAAACAGGTATAAGCCTTATGCATGCTGTATAATTCAAATTCAAATTCAAATCACTTTATTGTCACACTACTGTGTACATGAGTGCAACAGTAGGTGAAAGTCTTGTGTGCAGTTCCGAGCAACATAGCAGTCATGACAGTGACGAGACATAAACCACTTTACAATAAACAACATACTTACACAACACAATTTACATATCAAATGTACACAATACACACAATGTAGAATACACATACGGGTATGAAAATATATGTACACTAATTGAATTGGGGAGAATATATTTGACAGAATGAAGATTAATAAAGTGCAGTGCTGATTGTTGATCGTGAGAGATCATGTGTTCAAAAGTCTTATTGCTTGTGGGAAGAAGCTGTCATGTAGTCGGCTGGTGCGGGTCCTGATGCTGCGATACCGCCTGCCTGATGGAAGCAGTGAGAGCAGCCCATGATTTGGGTGGCTGCAGTCTCTGATAATCCTCCAAGCTTTTTTCACACACCGTCTGTTATATATATCCTGGAGGGAGGGAAGCTCACCTCCGATGATGTTTCTGGCAGTTCGCACCACCCTTTGCAGGTCTTTGCGGTTGTGGGCGGTGCTATTGCCATACCAGGCGGTGATGCAGCCAGTCAGGATGCTCTCTACAGTACTAGTGTAGAACTGTGTGAGGATGTGTTGGTTCATTCCGAACTTCCTCAGCCATCTCAGGAAGAAGAGGCGCTGGTGAGCCTTCTTCACAACGGCCTCAGTGTGGACGGACCATGTGAGTTCCTCAGTAATGTGGACACAGAGGAACTTGAAGCTGCTGACTCTCTCCACCGGTGCTCCATTAATGGTGATGGGGCTGTGTTCTCTGTCTTTCCTCCTGAAGTCCACCACAAGCTCCTTGGTTTTACTGACGTTGAGGGAGAGGTTGTGCTCCTGACACCAGCGCGTCAGAGTGTGCACCTCCTCTCTGTAGGCTGTTTCAACATTGTCAGTGATCAGACCTACCACCGTCGTAGCGTCAGCAAACTTAATAATGGCATTGGAGCTATGTGTTGCCACACAGTCATGTGTGTAAAGGGAATACAGGAGTGGGCTGAGAACACAGCCCTGTGGGGCTCCAGTGTTGAGGGTCAGTGATGAGGAGATGTTGCTGCCCATTCTAACCACCTGACGTCTGCCTGACAGGTAATCCAGGATCCAGCTGCACACCGAGCTGTTTAAGCCCAGAGCCCGGAGTTTTTCATCAAGCTTGGAGGGCACTATGGTGTTAAATGCTGAGCTGTAGTCTACAAACAGCATTCTCACATTCCTTTTTTCCAGATGGGAGAGAGCAGTGTGTATTGTAGATGCAATGGCATCGTCAGTGGAGCGGTTGTTGCGGTAGGCAAACTGTAATGGGTCCAAAGTGGTGGGCAGAACAGAGCAGATGTAATCTCTGATCAACCTCTCAAAGCATTTGCTGATGATGGGGGTGAGGGCAACAGGATGCCAGTCATTTAAGCAAGTCATTTTTGATTGCTTCGGTACAGGCACAATGGTTGATGTTTTGAAGTATGTGGGGACTACAGACAGGGAGAGGGACAGGTGGAAAATGCCCGTAAAAACAACAGCCAGTTGGTTCGCGCAGGCTCTGATGACGCGGCCCGGAATGCCGACTGGACCTGCGGCTTTGCGGATATTCACCCGTCGAAAGGATCGGGTTACATCCGCAACAGAGATGGAGAGTGAACTAACCTCTGTAGTATCGGCTACGAGTGCTCTCTCCACGAGGGCGGTGTTGTTGTCCTCGAAACGAGAATAAAATGTATTAAGCTCGTCTGGGAGAGAGGCAGCGGTGTTCATGGCAGAGTTTTTATTCCGTTTGTAGTCTGTGATGGTGTTAATTCCCTGCCACATACTTCTAGAGTCAGTGGTGTTGAACTGTCCTTCAATTTTGTGCCTGTACTGGCGTTTGGCTGCACTGATGGAGTTACGGAGGGCATAACTGGCTTGTTTACGCTCCTCCGTGTTCCCGGAATTAAAAGCGGTGGTCTGCGCAGTAAGTGCCGCGCGAACATCGCCATTAACCCATGGTTTCTGGTTGGGGTAGATCCGTATTGTTTTTGTCGGAACAACGTCCTCTACGCACTTCCTGATGAAACACGTTACGCTATCAGCGTAAACCTCGATGTCGTCATCGGAGGCGGACCGGAACATCTCCCAGTCCGCGTGATCAAAACAGACTTGTAGCGCAGAGTCTGATTGGTCCGACCAGCATTGGATCGTTCTGAGGGTGGGTGCTTCCCGTTTCCGTTTCTGCCTGTAAGCGGGCAGAAGCAGAACTGAAGAGTGGTCAGATTTGTCAAATGGTGGGCGGGGGAGGGATTTGTAGCCATCCTGGAAAGGAGAATAGCAATGATCCAAAACCCGGTCCCCTCGTGTGTTGAAGCTGATATGTTGGTGGTATTTTGGTGCTATTGTTTTAAAGTTGGCTTTATTGAATTCCCTGGCAACAATGAACGCGGCCTCAGGGTGCGCGGTTTCCTGCTCACTTATACTCCCATACAGTTCCCTGAGTGCCCGGTCTGTGTCGGCTTGTGGGGGGATGTACACAGCAGTGATAATGACCGCTGTGAATTCCCTCGGTATCCAGAATGGTCGACACAGAAGCATGAGATATTCCAGATCAGGAGAGCAGAAAGACTTGATAAAATGTACATTCCTCTGATCACACCATGATTTGTTGATCATAAAACATACACCTCCACCTCTGCTTTTACCTGAGAGGTCTTTCGCTCTGTCCGCTCGGTGCACGGAGAAACCTGTGGGTTCGATGGCCGAGTCTGGAATCTCCGCGGACATCCAGGTTTCCATAAGACAGATAACACAGCAATCTATCGTCTCTCGTTGGAAAGAGATCCGCGCTCTCAGCTTGCAGAGCTTGTTGTCCAGAGACTGAATATTTGCCAATAGTATACTGGGTAGCGGGGGGCGATTTGCGCAACGTCTTACTCTGATGAGAACGCCGGCTCTTTTTCCTCTTTTCCTTCTGCGTTTCCGCAGCCGGGCAGCCCAGACAAAGGGCTCTGCTGGCGTGTTTGTAAACCGCGGGTCGGCATTTCGGTGTGTGATTGCCGAAACAATGTCCAAAAGCGTTTGTCTGTCGTACACAATAAGGCAGACATCATCCAAGACAAAAAACACAAAACTAAACAAAACAAACAAACAAACAAACAAAACAAACAATTTAATTCTAATTGATTGTAAAAGACAGATTTCAAGGTATTTCAATTTGTTTCTTTGGTCTGTGGCCGTATAGAGTAGATTGATGCATTTACTAGATTTCTACTGTACTGAAACTGTACACATTGTTCTAAATGATCTAAACGGTCAATGTTTGGTCTGAATGGACCCTAAGGTGTTCTCAGTGACTTTTGTTGCATTGCTATACCATTGCTAAAATATTCTGGGTATGTGCTAATGGTTGCTAGGTGGTTAATTTCTGGTCCAAAATAAGTGTGTAATGCTTTGGTAGGGTTGGGCTGTTTGAGTGATGTCACTTTTTCTTGTCGCCACCATATGTGTGACCATAACTGAGAGTAAGCGATGGTTGTCAATGGAAAATCACCCGTGAAATAATATCAAGAAAAACATAAATGATTATAATGGGTTTTTTTTAAATCTACTACTAATCCACGCTAAGTCCCAGGGAACATGTATATATATATATATATATATATATATATATATATATATATATATATATATATATATATATATATATATATATACAGGTCACAAATATTATTATTCATGAATAATAAAATATATTTGATTTATGAGTCATTACTGTACGCAGATGATGTGTGACAAGCCCAGCGATACATCAAATAAAACAGCTCTCATTCAGAACTTATGAATGCTTTTGTTAGGAATGCACAAATACCACTTTTTTTAACTTTTCATACGATTACAATATCTGTAATCTCAGTATTGTGCCATATTTATCCCAATCCAATACCAGTGTTTTTTTTGTTTTTTGCATAATACATTTAGAATATCTTTACCTCATTGTGTGTAACTAATTAGGGGTACTCTTTTATATGTAAAGAAACACAAACTACATATTATTTCAATATAAATGTGTAGCCTACTAAGGAACATTTTATTGTTAACTACCCAGCAAACACAGAACGTTCCCCTAACGTTCCCGTATGGTTCCCATTTGGTTATTTTTTTTTGGGAACCAAACAGGAACGTTCTAGGAACGTTCCCTGTAGGTTATTTTTAGGTTTAATTTTATAACCTAAGGAGAACGTTCTGGGAATGTTTCCTGTAGGTTATTTTTAGGTTCTATTTTTATAACCTAAAGGGAACGTTCCCTGTAGGTTATTTTAAAGTTTAATTTTATAACCTAAGGAGAACGTTCTGGGAATGTTTCCTGTAGGTTATTTTTAGGTTTAATTTTATAACCTAAGGAGAACGTTCTGGGAATGTTCCCTGTAGGTTATTTTTAGGTTTAATTTTATAACCTAAAGAGAACGTTCTGGGAATGTTCCCTGTAGGTTATTTTAGGTTCTATTTTTCTTAAACAAATCAAAAGGTTGCAAATGTTTGCTTTAACAGCAGTGATCAAATGCTTAATTACATGACCATTATCAGGCAGTAGAGAGCACTCATTGATTGGCAAAGTCTTTTTTTAGTTAATTAAATATTTGTGCAGCCCGTTTTCTTTTTTTAATTTACTTTTGAAAACAAGAACTATAATTAAATAAACAGATTATTGCAAAGATCGCTTTCAAAACCTTTTTTTTTTTTTTAGCAGATCTCAAAATGAATAGTTATTACATTTGACATTGACAAAAATGTAGTTTTTACAATTACCAGTCATTTAAAGAGTTGAATCAGGGGCCTATACCATGAAGCCGGTTTAGCTGGCTAGCCAGGTAAGTTTGTTTAGTTTGCACCAATCCTGTACCATGAAAGTGGCTTGGCTAGCTGCGTTCATTGCCATACCTGCTCCAGGGCAGGTTATGTTCTGAGTTAGAGATCGCAAACTGAAATTGGACCAATCAGATGCCAGCAGATGAGAGAAGTGACACGTCTGACAAAATATGTCACTTTGTTCATCTGCCATCATGGTACAGGCCCCTGCTCTGTTACCACTTTTATTTTCAAACAGAATTTACAAGCATATTATGTTAAAAACATATCACCTCACAAAGGTTTATCCTCATGCACAGAATCACGATGTGCTTAATCACTATTTATTTGCAGATACTTCTTGATCATTTTACAGTGCTGAATCCATCACCTGATAACTGTAACATAAGTGGAATCAATTGTAAGAGTGTACATAAAATTATATTATATAAATGTCCTTCCAGAATGAAATTATATAGGATACTTTTTTTCCTTTTTTTTTTTTTCAGAAAATGCCCACAAGCCTGCTATGCTCGAGACTCACAGTTGAAGGAAGTTATAACGCGTGTTCTCCAACACAACAGTGATGCTACTAGGACAGTTCTAGGTTGTAATGGAGTTTTAAGATAAAAAAGTTTTAAATAAATAAAGTCAGCACTTTACTGTTAGACAGACACTACACAAAAATGATGCTGTACATGAAATGAAAATAATACAATTATAATGTTACTAATGTTATTATAATAACTTTTGTTCTTGTCGTGGAATACAATTCAGTTCAGGAAGATGTTGAAATCGATGCCTTGTTCAGTTAAAAACAGACCCGGATATTCCAACTGTTTGGTAGTCAGTTTACAGAGAATCAACTGTGTAACAGCCAGGTCGCCTTTGCAGGAACAGTTGAAACAAAGATGAAAGTCACAGCCTGGGTTGGCTCGCCATCATTACTTGCAGTTTATACATCCTATCCTCGTACACCACAGAAGAGTTATTGTATAATTTTGTGAAGCCATTGAAGAGAATGATGGTTTCCCAATGCACATCTCACTAGAAAAGAAGATGGGAAAACAGGTATGATGTTTACAGACTTGTACATTAAAACTAGAATGTACATTTCCTGAAGAAAATGTGAGTGGTGCTTGCCGTGGCAAAATTTCTTACCACAATGTCCCACCTACTGCCCAAAGTTGAAAGAGGCCACCCCCATGACAGTAGGATGTTCTGGTGCAGAGATATAGGTGTTGTTCCATGGTTGCTAGGGGAAACCCATCTGGTTGATATGCAGTTACTAAGGTGACAGCCACTAACGCTACTTGCCATCCTGTTAAAATAAGTCAACACGGAATCACTACAATTTTCTGGTTCAGAGATGTATGATTTGTTACTTGGTTGCTAGGGTAACCCCATCTGGTTGCTAGGCAGTTACCAAGGTGACACCCAACAATGCTCCTTGCCATCCTGAGTGAAATAAGTCAACCCGGAAGTCTCTGTGATTTTCTTGTGCAGAGATATGTGATTTGTTTCCTGGTTGCTAGGGTAACCCCATCTGGTTGCTAGGCAGTTACCAAGATGACAGCCAATAATGCTCCTTGCCATCCTGAGTGAAATAAGTCAACCCGGAAGTCTCTGTGATTTTCTTGTGCAGAGATATGTGATTTGTTTCTTGGTTGCTAGGGTAACCCCATCTGGTTGCTAGGCAGTTACCAGGGTGATATTTATCAAGTCTACTTTCCATCCTGAGTGAAATAAGTCAACCCGGAAGTCTCTACGTCATTCTGATCCTAAGATACACATCTTAGTGATTTTGAATGGATGTCAATGGTTCTTTGTTGCTAGGGTGCTTTAAATGGTTGCTAGGACGTGGCTAAGTAGTTCACATGATGAAAGCTGAAGACTGATTACTCACCCAAAGAAAACAAAGCAACTATCATGTCTCTAGGACATTCTGATGTGAAGATATCTTACTGTAATTGAAATCAATAAATGTGGTTGCTAGGGTGCTCTAAATTGTTGCTAAGGAGTGGCTTGGCAGCTGCCAATGATGAATCTCCAAAGGCTGCTTGTCAGTATGAATGATATAAACCAACTCCCATGCTTCTGTGACATTCAGAATGGAAGATATCTCTCTTTGGATTTTGGTTGCTAAGGTGCTCGAAAATGGTTGCTAGGGAGGGGCTAGGAAGTATTGAGGGGATTCATGATTGGCTGTTTTACTGCCCCAAGTCAAACGAGACCACCCTCGTGTTTCTATGATAATTCAGTCCGGAGTAATCCCTTTGATCTCTTTCAATGGAAGTCTATGGGACTTGTTGCTAAGGTGCTGTAAATGGTTGCTAGGGAGTGGCTTGATAGCTTCACAATGATCCTGAGAGACTGATTGGTCGTCTGAGTAAAATGAGCCTGCCCCCTTGTCTCTAAGACACTGTGATCCAGAGTTATGTTCAATACAAAATCTACCATTGACTTAACATTGGGGCAAATTTGGGCAGCTCCTGCCCCCCAGGGGTGCAACTTTTACCCCATTGTGAGGTATGTTCTCAGAGCCTGTCAGCCTCTTCAAATGTGGAAAATCACACGTCTGTGTGAAATCCTCGCTCTGAGCTATGACTCGTCAAAGTTTGGCGCAATGTTAAGTCAATGGGATTTTTTGCCCAATTTTTTGCCCCTGGGGCAAATACCATACCCCCGATCGCTTATAAAAGTCATATCACACCATTCCCAAATAATCCGCACGATTTGACGCCTCATTCGTGGGTCTGTGACCAAAAAATTTAGCAAAAAATTCCATTGACTTACATTGGGGCAACTTTGGGCAGCTCCTGCCCCCCAGGGGTAAAAGTTTTACCCCATTGTGAGGTATGTTCTCACAGAGCCTGTCAGCCTCTTCAAATCTCATAAATCACACGTCTCTGCGAAATCCTCGCTCTGAGCTATGACTCGTCAAAGTTCGGCTCAATGTTAAGTCAATGGGATTTTTTGCCCAGTTTTTTGCCCCTGGGGCAAACACCGTACCCCCGATCGCTTATAAAAGTCATAGCACACCTCTCCTCAATGAGCCGCACGATTTGACACCTCATTCATGGGTCTACGCCAAAAGGTGCGGGACGAGTTAGGTGCCGAAGTTTTGTACGGAAGAAGAAGAAGAAGAAGAAGAAAAATAAGTATGTGAGATTACAATAGTGTTGCTTTGCAAGCACCACTAATAACTAGATAGGTACATTTCCTGAAGAAAATGTGAGTGGTGCTTGCCGTGGCAAAATTTCTTACCACAATGTCCCACCTACTGCCCAAAGTTGAAAGGGGCCATCCCCATGACAGTAGGATGTTCTGGTGCAGAGATATAGGTGTTGTTCCATGGTTGCTAGGGAAACCCATCTGGTTGATATGCAGTTACTAAGGTTACAGCCACTAACGCTACTTGCCATCCTGAGTAAAATAAGTCAACCCGGAAGTCTCTACGATTTTCTAGTACAGAGATATGTGATTTGTTACTTGGTTGCTAGGGTAAACCCTTCTGGTTGCTAGGAAGTTACCAAGGGGCAAGCCAACAATGCTCCTTGCCATCCTGAGTGAAATAAGTCAACCCGGAAGTCTCTGTGATTTTCTTGTGCAGAGATATGTGATTTGTTTATTGGTTGCTAGGGTAACCCCATCTGGTTGCTAGGCAGTTACCAAGGTGACAGGCAACAATGCTCCTTGCCATCCTGAATGAAATAAGTCAACCCGGAAGTCTCTGTGATTTTCTTGTGCAGAGATATGTGATTTGTTTCTTGGTTGCTAGGGTAACCCCATCTGGTTGCTAGGCAGTTACCAAGGGGCAAGACAACAATGCTCCTTGCCATCCTAAATGAAATAAGTCAACACGGAATCACTACAATTTTCTGGTTCAGAGATATATGATTAGTTACTTGGTTGCTAGGGTAACCCCATCTGGTTGCTAGGCAGTTACCAAGGTGACAGCCAACAATGCTCCTTGCCATCCTGAGTGAAATAAGTCAACCCGGAAGTCTCTGTGATTTTCTTGTGCAGAGATATGTGATTTGTTTCTTGGTTGCTAGGGTAACCCCATCTGGTTGCTAGGCAGTTACCAAAGTAACATCCAACAATGCTCCTTGCCATCTTGAGTGAAATAAGTCAACTCGGAAGTCTCTACGATTTTGTAGTGCAAAGATATGAGATTTGTTACTTGGTTGCTATGGTAAACCCATCTGGTTGCTAGGCAGTTACCAGGGTGATATTTATCAAGTCTACTTTCCATCCTGAGTGAAATAAGTCAACCCGGAAGTCTCTACGACATTCTGATCCTAAGATACACATCTTAGTGTTTTTGAATGGATGTCAATGGTGTTTTGTTGCTAGGGTGCTTTAAATGGTTGCTAGGGCATGGCTAAGTAGTTCATTTGATGAAAGCTGAAGACTGGTTAATCACCCAATGAAAACAAAGCAACTATCATGTCTCTAGGACATTCTGATCTGAAGATATCTTACTGTAATTGAAATCAATAAATGTGGTTGCTAGGGTGCTCTAAATTGTTGCTAGGGAGTGGCTTGGCAGCTGGCAATGATGAATCACCAAAGGCTGCTTGTCAGTATGAATGATATAAACGAACTCCCATGCTTCTGTGACATTCAGAATGGAAGATATCTCTCTTTGGATTTTGGTTGCTAAGGTGCTCGAAAATGGTTGCTAGGGAGAGGCTAGGAAGTGTTGAGGGGATTCATGATTGGCTGTTTTACTGCCCCAAGTCAAATGAGACCACCCTCGTGTTTCTATGATAATTCAGTCCGGAGAAATCCCTTTGATCTCTTTCAATGGAAGTCTATGGGACTTGTTGCTAAGGTACTGTAAATGGTTGCTAGGGCGTGGCTTGATAGCTTCATAATGATCTTGAGAGACTGATTGGTCGTCTGAGTAAAATGAGCCCGCCCCCTTGTCTCTAAGACACTGTGATCCAGAGTTATGTTCAATACACAATTTACCATTGACTTAACATTGGGGCAAATTTGGGCAGCTCCTGCCCCCAAGGGGTGCAACTTTTACCCCATTGTGAGGTATGTTCTCACAGAGCCTGTCAGCCTCTTCAAATGTGGTAAATCACACGTCTGTGTGATATCCTCGCTCTGAGCTATGACTCGTCAAAGTTCGGCGCAATGTTAAGTCAATGGGATTTTTTGCCCAATTTTTTGCCCCTGGGGCAAATACCATACCCCCGATCGCTTATAAAAGTCATAGCACACCTCTCCTCAATGAGCCGCACGATTTGACACCTCATTCATGGGTCTACGCCAAAAGGTGCGGGACGAGTTAGGTGCCGAAGTTTTGTACGGAAGAAGAAGAAGAAGAAGAAGAAGAAGAAAAATAAGTATGTGAGATTACAATAGTGTTGCTTTGCAAGCACCACTAATAAGTATGTGAGATTACAATAGTGTTACTTTGCAAGCACCACTAACTAGAATGTACATTTCCTGAAGAAAATGTGAGTGGTGCTTGCCGTGGCAAAATTTCTTACCACAATGTCCCACCTACTGCCCAAAGTTGAAAGAGGCCACCCCCATGACAGTAGGATGTTCTGGTGCAGAGATATAGGTGTTGTTCCATGGTTGCTAGGGAAACCCATCTGGTTGATATGCAGTTACTAAGGTGACAGCCACCAACGCTACTCGCCATCCTGAGTAAAATAAGTCAACCCGGAAGTCTCTACGATTTTCTAGTACAGAGGTATGTGATTTGTTACTTGGTTGCTAGGGTAACCCCATCTGGTTGCTAGGCAGTTACCAAGGGGCAAGCCAACAATGCTCCTTGCCATCCTAAATGAAATAAGTCAACACGGAATCACTACAATTTTCTGGTTCAGAGATATACGATTTGTTACTTGGTTGCTAGGGTAACCCCATCTGGTTGCTAGGCAGTTACCAAGGTGACAGCCAACAATGCTCCTTGCCATCCTGAGTAAAATAAGTCAACCCGGAAGTCTCTGTGATTTTCTTGTGCAGAGATATGTGATTTGTTTATTGGTTGCTAGGGTAACCCCATCTGGTTGCTAGGCAGTTACCTACGTGATACTCATAAGGCCCCTTGCAATCCTGTGAGAAATATTTCACCCCCTATGTCTCTACGATGTTCTGGTTCAAAGATATGTGATTTGTTACTTGGTTGCTAGGGTAACCCCATCTGGTTGCTAGGCAGTTACCAAGGTGACAGCCAACAATGCTCCTTGCCATCCTGAGTGAAATAAGTCAAGCCGGAAGTCTGTGATTTTCTTGTGCAGAGATATTTGATTTGTTTCTTGGTTGCTAGGGTAACCCCATCTGGTTGCTAGGCAGTTATCAAGGTGACAGGGAACAATGCTCCTTGCCATCCTGAGTGAAATAAGTCAACCCGGAAGTCTCTACGTCATTCTGATCCTAAGATACACATCTTAGTGATTTTGAATGGATGTCAATGGTTCTTTGTTGCTAGGGTGCTTTAAATGGTTGCTAGGGCGTGGCTAAGTAGTTCACATGATGAAAGCTGAAGACTGATTACTCACCCAATTAAAACAAAGCAACTATCATGTCTCTAGGACATTCTGATCTGAAGATATCTTACTGTAATTGAAATCAATAAATGTGGTTGCTAGGGTGCTCTAAATTGTTGCTAGGGAGTGGCTTGGCAGCTGCCAATGATGAATCTCCAAAGGCTGCTTGTCAGTATGAATGATATAAACCAACTCCCATGCCTCTGTGACATTCAGAATGGAAGATATCTGTCTTTGGATTTTGGTTGCTAAGGTGCTCGAAAATGGTTGCTAGGGAGGGGCTAGGAAGTGTTGAGGGGATTCATGATTGGCTGTTTTACTGCCCCAAGTCAAACGAGACCACCCTTGTGTTTCTATGATAATTCAGTCCAGAGAAATCCCTTTGATCTCTTTCAATGGAAGTCTATGGGACTTGTTGCTAAGGTACTGTAAATGGTTGCTAGGGCGTGGCTTGATAGCTTCACAATGATCCTGAGAGACTGATTGGTCGTCTGAGTAAAATGAGCCCGCCCCCTTGTCTCTAAGACACTGTGATCCAGAGTTATGTTCAATACAAAATCTACCATAGACTTAACATTGGGGCAAATTTGGGCAGCTCCTGCCCCCCAGGGGTAAAACTTTTACCCCATTGTGAGGTATGTTCTCACAGAGCCTGTCAGCCTCTTCAAATGTGGTAAATCACACGTCTCTGTGAAATCCTCGCTCTGAGCTATAACTCGTCAAATTTCGGCTCAATGTTAAGTCAATGGGATTTTTTGGCCAATTTTTTGCCCCTGGGGCAAACAACGTACCCCCGATCGCTTAGAAAAGATATAGCACACCTCTCCTCAATGAGCCGCACGATTTGATGCCTCACTCAGGGGTCTGTGACAAAAGCTGCGGGAGGAGTAGCGCGCCAAACTATGTGTGGAATAATAATAATTATAACTAGAATGTACATTTCCTGAAGAAAATGTGAGTGGTGCTTGCCGTGGCAAAACTCGTCAAATAGCATTTTCTAACTTGTGTATAAGCACTAAAATAAAGGTAATAGAATGTCGCTAACACGTGTTTTTCATGATGGTAGGACGTTTTTAGCATGTTTTAGCACTTCGTTTGGCTATGCTATCATGTGTTAGCATGATGCTAGCACGTTTTTAACATGTTTTAGCAATCCCCTAGGCAATGCTAACATGCATTAGCATAATACTAGCACGTTTTAACATGTTTTAACACTTCGCTAGGCAATACTAGCATGTGTTAGCATGTTGTTAGCACATTTTTAGCATGTTTTAGCACTTTGCTAGGCGATGCCAGCATGTGTTAGCATGATGCTAGCACGTTTTTAGCATGTTGTAACACTTTGCTAGGCAATACTAGCATGTGTTAGCATGTTGTTAGCACGTTTTTAGCATGTTTTAGCACTTCGCTAGGCGATGCCAACATGTGTTAGCATGATACTAGTAAATTTTTAGCATGTTTTAGTACTTTGCTATGCGATACTAGTATGTGTTAGCATGTTGCTAGCATGTTTTTAGCATGTTTTAGCACTTCGCTAGGCGATGCCAGCATGTGTTATGATGCTAGCATGTTTTTAGCAATTTTTAGCACTTCGCTAGGCAATGCCACTATGTGTTAGAAGAATGCTAGCATGTATCTAGCATGTTTTAACACTTCGGTAGGCGATGCTATTATGTTTTAGCATGATGCTAACACGTTTTTAGCATGTTTTAACGCTTTGGTAGGCCATTTTATTATGTGTTAGCATGATGTTAGCACGTTTTTAGCATGTTTTAGCACTTCGCTATTCGATGCCAACATGTGTTAGAATGTTGTGAGCACGTTTTTAGCACGTTTTAGCACTTCGCTAGGCGATGCCAGCATGTGTTAGCATGATTCTAGCACATTTTTAACATGTTTTATGTTGTGGCTATGAAGATTTTTATTGGCTGCTTGATAAAAGAAATCCTCTGAGGGAGAGAGAGAGAGAGACGCAGGGCTGACAGGCCCTTTTTTGTCTGTGTGTGTGAAAATGTCAGTTGGGATTTAAATTTCTGAACATTCCGCAATGTAAAGTCAATGGGACTTTTTTGGCCGCTTTTTCGTCCGCTGTTTGAACATCGTACACCCGATCGCTTAGAAAAGATATAGCACACCTCTCCTCAATGAGCCGCACGATTTGATGCCTCACTCAGGGGTCTATGACAAAAGCTGCGGGAGGAGTAGCGCGCCAAACTTTGTGTGGAATAATTTATGCAAGAGAACAATAGTGATGCTTTGCCTTTGGCAAGCACCACTAATAATAACTAGATTAAAAAGTTTGAGTACAAACTTTAGGTTGGCTTGAGAAAGCCTAGCATAAAGTTTGAAGTAGTTGTAAAAGTTTGAAGATTTACGGTTTCTAGTTTGATGTAATTATAAGTAGTAGTTTTCAAAGTTCAGAGATTATAAAACCATTCAGTCTATCAAATTGGATGGATGGATGGATGGATGGATGGATGGATGGATGGATGGATGGATGGATGGATGGATGGATGGATGGATGGATGGATGGATGGATGGATGGATGGATGGATGGATGGATGGATGGATGGATGGATGGATGGATGGATGGATGGATGGATGGATGGATGGATGGATGGATGGATGGATGGATGGATGGATGGATGGATGGATGGATGGATGGATGGATGGATGGATGGATGGATGGATGTTGACCCTCAGATAGATAGATAGATAGATAGATAGAGTATGGCCCATAGATAGATAGATAGATAGATATTGACCCTCAGATAGATAGATAGAGTTATTGACCATCAGATAGATAGATAGATAGATAGATAGATAGATAGATAGATAGATATTGACCATTAGATAGATAGATAGAGATAGATAGATATTGATCCTCAGATAGATAGATAGATATTGACCCTCAGATAGATAGATAGATAGATAGAAAGATAGAAAGATAGATTGATAGTCATTGACCCTTAGATAGATAGATAGATAGATATTGAACGTCAGATATATAGATAGATAGATAGTCATTGACTCTTAGATAGATAGATATTGACCGTCAGATATATAGATAGACAGATAGTCATTGACCCTGAGATATAGATAGAGTATGACCCACAGATAGATAGATAGATAGTTATTGACCCGCAGATAGTTAGATAGATAGATAGATATTGACCCTCAGATAGATAGATAGATAGATATTGACCATCAGAAAGATAGATAGATAGATAGATAGACAGATAGACAGACAGATAGATATATCATTTTTTACTTGGTTGCTAGGGTAACCCAATATGGTTGCTAGGCAGTTTCCAGGGTGATCCTTATCAAGCCTCCTTTTCATTCTGAGTGAATAAAGTCAACCCGGAAGTCTCTATGATTTTCTGTTGCATAGATATGTGATTTGTTACTTGGTTGCTAGGGTAACCATATCTGGTTGATAGGCAGTTACCAGAGTGATATATATCAAGGCTACTTTCCATCTTGAGTAAAATAAGTGAAACAGGATGTCTCTACGATTTTCTGGTGCAGAGTTATGTGATTTGTTACTTGGTTGCTAGGGTAAGCCCTTGTCGTTGCTAGGCAGTTACCAGAGTGATACTTATCAAGCCTCCTTTCCATCCTGAGTGAATTATGTCAACCCGGAATTCTCTACGATTTTCTGGTGCAGAGATATGTGATTTGTTAGTTGGTTGCTAGGGTAACCCCATCTGGTTGCTAGGCAGTTACTAAGGTGATACTCATAAGGCTGCTTGCAATCCTGTGTGAAATATGTCAACCCCTAAGTCTCTACGATGTTCTGGTTCAAAGATATGTGATTTGTTACTTGGTTGCTAGGGTAACCGCATCTGGTTGCTAGGCAGTTACCAGAGGGATACATATCAAGGCTACTTTCCATCCTGAGTGAAATAAGTGAAACAGGAAGTCTCTACGATATACTGGTGCAGATATATGTGATTTGTTACTTGGTTGCTAGGGTAATCACATCTGGTTGCTAGGCAGTTACCAGAGTGATACATATCAAGGCTACTTTCCATCCTGAGTGAAATAAGTCAACCCGGAAGTTTCTCTGATTTTCTGTTGCAGAGATATGTGATTTGTTACTTGGTTGCTAGGGTAATCACATCTGGTTGCTAGGCAGTTACCAGAGTGATACATATCAAGGCTACTTTCCATCCTGAGTGAAATAAGTGAAACAGGAAGTCTCTACGATTTTCTGGTGCAGAGATATGTGATTTGTTAGTTGGTTGCTAGGGTAACCCCATCTGGTTGCTAGGCAGTTACCAAGGTGATACTCATAAGGCTCCTTGCAATCCTGTGTGAAATATGTTAACCCCTAAGTCTCTACGATGTTCTGGTTCAAAGATATGTGATTTGTTACTTGGTTGCTAGGGTAACCGCATCTGGTTGCTAGGCAGTTACCAGAGTGATACATATCAAGGCTACTTTCCATCCTGAGTGAAATAAGTCAACCCGGAAGTCTCTCTGATTTTCTGGTGCAGAGATATGTGATTTGTTACTTGGTTGCTAGGGTAATCACATCTGGTTGCTAGGCAGTTACCAGAGTGATACATATCAAGGCTACTTTCCATCCTGAGTGAAATAAGTCAACCCGGAAGTATCTCTGATTTTCTGTTGCAGAGATATGTGATTTGTTACTTGGTTGCTAGGGTAATCACATCTGGTTGCTAGGCAGTTACCAGAGTGATACATATCAAGGCTACTTTCCATCTTGAGTGAAATAAGTGAAACAGGAAGTCACTACGATTTTCTGGTGCAGAGATATGTGATTTGTTACTTGGTTGCTAGGGTAACCCCATCTGGTTGCTAGGCAGTTACCAGAGTGATACATATCAAGGCTACTTTCCATCCTGAGTGAAATAAGTGAAACAGGAAGTCTGTATGATTTTCTGGTGCAGAGATATGTGATTTGTTACTTGGTTGCTAGGGTAACCCCATCTGGTTGCTAGGCAGTTACCAGAGTGATACATATCAAGGCTACTTTCCATCCTGAGTGAAATAAGTGAAACAGGATGTCTGTATGATTTTCTGGTGCAGAAATATGTGATTTGTTATTTGGTTGCTAGGGTAACCCTGTCTGGTTGCTATGCAGTTACCAGGGTGATACTTATCAAGCCTCCTTTCCATACTGAGTGAATCAAGTCAACCTGGAAGCTACTATACTGTGGCTATGAAGATTTTAGGTCATTACTTATTGGCTGCTTGATAAAAGAAATCCTCTGAGGGAGAGAGAGAGGGAGAGACGCAGGGCTGACAGGCCCTTTTTCGTCTGTGTGTGTGAAAACGTCAGTTGGGATTTAAATTTCTGAACATTCCGCAATGTTAATCAATGGGAGTTTTTCCGAGTTTTGATCGTCATTTTTAGGAAAACCGTAAGTCCGATCAGTTAGAAAAGATATAGCACACTATTCGGGATTAGTCTGAAGGTCTGTGCCGAGTTTGGTGCATGTAGCTTAAAAGCTCTAGGAGGAGTTACATTTAGAAATTTAGTCTCAGAATAATAATAATAACTAGAATGTACATTTCCTGAAGAAAATGTGAGTGGTGCTTGCCGTGGCAAAATTTCTTACCACAATGTCCCACCTACTGCCCAAAGTTGAAAGAGCCCACCCCCATCACAGTAGGATGTTCTGGTGCAGAGATATTGGTGTTGTTCCATGGTTGCTAGGGAAACCCATCTGGTTGATATGCAGTTACTAAGGTGACAGCCACCAACGCTACTCGCCATCCTGAGTAAAATAAGTCAACCCGGAAGTCTCTACGATTTTCTAGTACAGAGATATGTGATTTGTTACTTGGTTGCTAGGGTAACCCCATCTGGTTGCTAGGCAGTTACCAAGGGGCAAGCCAACAATGCTCCTTGCCATCCTGAGTGAAATAAGTCAACCCGGAAGTCTCTGTGATTTTCTTGTGCAGAGGTATGTGATTTGTTTCTTGGTTGTTAGGGTAACCCCATCTGGTTGCTAGGCAGTTACCAAGGTGACAGCCAACAATGCTCCTTACAATCCTGAGTGAAATAAGTCAACCCGGAAATCTCTGTGATTTTCTTGTGCAGAGATATGTGATTTGTTTCTTGGTTGCTAGGGTAACCCCATCTGGTTGCTAGGCAACTACCAAGGTGACAGCAAACAATGCTCCTTGCCATCCTGAGTGAAATAAGTCAACCTGGAAGTCTCTGTGATTTTCTTGTGCAGAGATATGTGATTTGTTTCTTGGTTGCTAGGGTAACCCCATCTGGTTGCTAGGCAGTGAACAAGGTGACAGCCAACAATGCTCCTTGCCATCCTGAGTGAAATAAGTCAACCCGGAAGTCTCTGTGATTTTCTTGTGCAGAGATATGTGATTTGTTTCTTGGTTGCTAGGGTAACCCCATGTGGTTGCTAGGCAGTTGCCAAGGTGACAGGCAACAATGCTCCTTGCCATCCTGAGTGAAATAAGTCAACCCGGAAGTCTCTGTGATTTTCTTGTGTAGAGATATGTGATTTTTTTCTTGGTTGCTAGGGTAACTCCATCTGGTTGCTAGGCAGTTACCTACGTGATACTCATAAGGCCCCTTGCAATCCTGTGAGAAATATTTCAACCCCTATGTCTCTACGATGTTCTGGTTGAAAGATATGGAATTTGTTACTTGGTTACTAGGGTAACCCCATCTGGTTGCTAGGCAGTTACCAAGGTGACAGCCAACAATGCTCTTTGCCATCCTGAGTGAAATAAGTCAACCCGGAAGTCTCTGTGATTTTCTTGTGCAGAGATATTTGATTTGTTTCTTGGTTGCTAGGATAACCCCATCTGGTTGCTAGGCAGTTACCAGGGTGATATTTATCAAGACTACATTCCATCCTGAGTGAAATAAGTCAACCCGGAAGTCTCTGTGATTTTCTTGTGCAGAGATAGGTGATTTGTTTCTTGGTTGCTAGGGTAACCCCATCTGGTTGCTAGGCAGTTACCAAGGTGACAGCCAACAATGCTCCTTGCCATCCTGAGTGAAATAAGTCAACCCGGAAGTCTCTGTGATTTTCTTGTGCAGAGATATGTGATTTGTTTCTTGGTTGCTAGGGAAACGCCATCTGGTTGCTAGGCAGTTACCAAGGTGACAGGCAACAATGCTCCTTGCCATCCTGGGTGAAATAAGTCAAACCAGAAGTCTCTGTGATTTTCTTGTGCAGAGATATGTGATTTGTTTCTTGGTTGCTAGGGTAATCCCATTTGGTTGCTAGGCAGTTACCAGGGTGATATTTATCAAGTCTACTTTCCATCCTGAGTGAAATAAGTAAACCCTGAAGTCTCTACGTCATTCTGATCCTAAGATAGACATCTTAGTGATTTTGAATGGATGTCAATGGTTCTTTGTTGCTAGGGTGCTTTTATTGGTTGCTAGGGCATGGCTAAGTAGTTCACCTGATGAAAGCTGAAGACTGATTACTCACCCAATGAAAACAAAGCAACTATCATGTCTCTAGGACATTCTGATGTGAAGATATCTTACTGTAATTGAAATCAATAAATGTTGTTGCTAGGGTGCCCTAAATTGTTGCTAGGGAGTGGCTTGGCAGCTGCCAATGATGAATCTCCAAAGGCTGCTTGTCAGTATGAATGATATAAACCAACTCCCATGCCTCTGTGACATTCAGAATGGAAGATATCTGTCTTTGGATTTTGGTTGCTAAGGTGCTCGAAAATGGTTGCTAGGGAGGGGCTAGGAAGTGTTGAGGGGATTCATGATTGGCTGTTTTACTGCCCCAAGTCAAACGAGACCACCCTCGTGTTTCTATGATAATTCAGTCCAGAGAAATCCCTTTGATCTCTTTCAATGGAAGTCTATGGGACTTGTTGCTAAGGTACTGTAAATGGTTGCTAGGGCGTGGCTTGATAGCTTCACAATGATCCTGAGAGACTGATTGGTCGTCTGAGTAAAATGAGCCCGCCCCCTTGTCTCTAAGACACTGTGATCCAGAGTTATGTTCAATACAAAATCTACCATAGACTTAACATTGGGGCAAATTTGGGCAGCTCCTGCCCCCCAGGGGTAAAACTTTTACCCCATTGTGAGGTATGTTCTCACAGAGCCTGTCAGCCTCTTCAAATGTGGTAAATCACACGTCTCTGTGAAATCCTCGCTCTGAGCTATAACTCGTCAAAGTTCGGCTCAATGTTAAGTCAATGGGATTTTTTGCCCAATTAATTGCCCCTGGGGCAAATACCGTACCCCCGATCACTTATAGTAGCCATAGCACACCATTCCCAAATAATCTGCACGATTTGACGCCTCATTTGTGGGTCTGCGAGCAAAAAATTTTTCAAAAAATTCCATTGACTTACATTGGGGCAACTTTGGGCAGCTCCTGCCCCCCAGGGGTAAAACTTTTACCCCATTGTGAGGTATGTTCTCAGAGAGCCTGTCAGCCTCTTCAAATGTGGTAAATCACACGTCTCTGTGAAATCCTCGCTCTGAGCTATAACTCGTCAAAGTTTGGCTCAATGTTAAGTCAATGGGATTTTTTTGCCCAATTTTTTGCCCCTGGGGCAAACACCGTACCCCCGATCGCTTAGAAAAGATATAGCACACCTCTCCTCAATGAGCCGCACGATTTGATGCCTCACTCAGAGGTCTGTGACAAAAGCTGCGGGAGGAGTAGCGCGCCAAACTATGTGTGGAAAAATAATAATAATTATAATAATAACTAGAATGTACATTTCCTGAAGAAAATGTGAGTGGTGCTTGCCGTGGCAAAATTTCTTACCACAATATCCCACCTACTGCCCAAAGTTGAAAGACGCTACCCCCATGACAGTAGTATGTTCTGGTGCAGAGATATTGGTGTTGTTCCATGGTTGCTAGGGTAACCCCATCTGGTTGCTAGGCAGTTACCAAGGTGACAGCCAACAATGCTCCTTGCCATCCTGAGTGAAATAAGTCAACCCGGAAGTCTCTGTGATTTTCTTGTGCAGAGATATGTGATTTGTTTCTTGGTTGCTAGGTTAACCCCATCTGGTTGCTAGGCAGTTACCAAGGTGACAGGCAACAATGCACCTTATCATCCTGAGTGAAATAAGTCAACCCGGAAGTCTCTGTGATTTTCTTGTGCAGAGATATGTGATTTGTTTATTGGTTGCTAGGGTAATCCCATCTGGTTGCTAGGCAGTTACCAAGGTGACAGCCAACAATGCTCCTTGCCATCCTGAGTGAAATAAGTCAACCCGGAAGTCTCTGTGATTTTCTAGTACATAGATATGTGATTTGTTACTTGGTTGCTAGGATAACCTCATCTGGTTGCTAGGCAGTTACCAGGGTGATATTTATCAAGACTACATTCCATCCTGAGTGAAATAAGTCAACCCGGAAGTCTCTACGTCATTCTGATCCTAAGATAGACATCTTAGTGATTTTGAATGGATGTCAATGGTTCTTTGTTGCTAGGGTGCTTTTATTGGTTGCTAGGGCATGGCTAAGTAGTTCACCTGATGAAAGCTGAAGACTGATTACTCACCCAATGAAAACAAAGCAACTATCATGTCTCTAGGACATTCTGATGTGAAGATATCTTACTGTAATTGAAATCAATAAATGTTGTTGCTAGGGTGCCCTAAATTGTTGCTAGGGAGTGGCTTGGCAGCTGCCAATGATGAATCTCCAAAGGCTGCTTGTCAGTATGAATGATATAAACCAACTCCCATGCCTCTGTGACATTCAGAATGGAAGATATCTGTCTTTGGATTTTGGTTGCTAAGGTGCTCGAAAATGGTTGCTAGGGAGGGGCTAGGAAGTGTTGAGGGGATTCATGATTGGCTGTTTTACTGCCCCAAGTCAAACGAGACCACCCTCGTGTTTCTATGATAATTCAGTCCAGAGAAATCCCTTTGATCTCTTTCAATGGAAGTCTATGGGACTTGTTGCTAAGGTACTGTAAATGGTTGCTAGGGCGTGGCTTGATAGCTTCACAATGATCCTGAGAGACTGATTGGTCGTCTGAGTAAAATGAGCCCGCCCCCTTGTCTCTAAGACACTGTGATCCAGAGTTATGTTCAATACAAAATCTACCATAGACTTAACATTGGGGCAAATTTGGGCAGCTCCTGCCCCCCAGGGGTAAAACTTTTACCCCATTGTGAGGTATGTTCTCACAGAGCCTGTCAGCCTCTTCAAATGTGGTAAATCACACGTCTCTGTGAAATCCTCGCTCTGAGCTATAACTCGTCAAATTTTGGCTCAATGTTAAGTCAATGGGATTTTTTTGCCCAATTTTTTGCCCCTGGGGCAAACACCGTACCCCCGATCGCTTAGAAAAGATATAGCACACCTCTCCTCAATGAGCCGCACGATTTGATGCCTCACTCAGAGGTCTGTGACAAAAGCTGCGGGAGGAGTAGCGCGCCAAACTATGTGTGGAAAAATAATAATAATTATAATAATAATAATAAGTATGCAAGAGAACAATAGTGATGCTTTGCCTATGGCAAGCACCACTAACTAGATTAAAAAGTTTGAGTACAAACTTTAGGTTGGCTTGAGAAAGCCTAGCATAAAGTTTGAAGTAGTTGTAAAAGTTTGAAGATTTACGGTTTCTAGTTTGATGTAATTATAAGTAGTAGTTTTCAAAGTTCAAAGTTTAGAGATTATAAAACCATTCAGTCTATCGATTAGATAGATAGATAGATAGATAGATAGATAGATAGATAGATAGATAGATAGATAGATAGATAGATAGATAGATAGATAGATAGATATTGACCCTCAGATAGATAGATAGATAGATAGATAGATAGAGTATGACCCATAGATAGATAGATAGATAGATAGATATTGACCCTCAGATAGATAGATAGATAGATAGATAGTTATTGACCATCAGATAGATATATAGATAGATTGTTATTGACCATCAGATAGATAGATAGATAGATAGATAGATAGATATTGACCGTCAGATATATAGATAGATAGTCATTGACCCTGAGATATAGATAGATAGAGTATGAACCACAGATAGGTAGATAGATAGATAGATAGTTATTGACCCGCAGATAGCTAGATGGATAGATAGATAGATATTGACCCTCAGATAGATAGATAGATAGATAGATAGTCATTGACCCTTAGATAGATAGATATTGACCGTCAGATATATAGATAGACAGATAGTCATTGACCCTGAGATATAGATAGATAGAGTATGACCCACAGATAGATAGATAGATAGATAGTTATTGACCCGCAGATAGTTAGATAGATAGATAGATATTGACCCTCAGATAGATAGATAGATAGATATTGACCATCAGATAGATAGATAGATAGATAGATAGATATATCATTTTTTACTTGGTTGCTAGGGTAACCCAATCTGGTTGCTAGGCAGTTTCCAGGGTGATCCTTATCAAGCCTCCTTTTCATTCTGAGTGAATAAAGTCAACCCGGAAGTCTATATGATTTTCTGTTGCATAGATATGTGATTTGTTACTTGGTTGCTAGGGTAACCATATCTGGTTGATAGGCAGTTACCAGAGTGATATATATCAAGGCTACTTTCCATCTTGAGTGAAATAAGTGAAACAGGATGTCTCTATGATTTTCTGGTGCAGAGATATGTGATTTGTTACTTGGTTGCTAGGGTAACCCCGTCTGGTTGCTAGGCAGTTACCAGAGTGATACATATCAAGGCTACTTTCCATCCTGAGTGAATCAAGTCAACCCGGAAGTCTCTATGATTTTCTGATGCAGAGATATGTGATTTGTTACTTGGTTGCTAGGGTAATCACATCTGGTTGCTAGGCGGTTACCAGAGTGATACATATCAAGGCTACTTTCCATCCTGAGTGAAATAAGTCAACCCGGAAGTCTCTCTGATTTTCTGTTGCAGAGATATGTGATTTGTTACTTGGTTGCTAGGGTAACCCCGTCTGGTTGCTAGGCAGTTACCAGAGTGATACATATCAAGGCTACTTTCCATCCTGAGTGAAATAAGTGAAACAGGAAGTCTCTATGATTTTCTGGTGCAGATATATGTGATTTGTTATTTGGTTGCTAGGGTAACCCTGTCTGGTTGCTATGCAGTTACCAGGGTGATACTTATCAAGCCTCCTTTCCATACTGAGTGAATCAAGTCAACCTGGAAGCTACTATACTGTGGCTATGAAGATTTTAGGTCATTACTTATTGGCTGCTTGATAAAAGAAATCCTCTGAGGGAGAGAGAGAGGGAGAGACGCAGGGCTGACAGGCCCTTTTTCGTCTGTGTGTGTGAAAACGTCAGTTGGGATTTAAATTTCTGAACATTCCGCAATGTTAATCAATGGGAGTTTTTCCGAGTTTTGATCGTCATTTTTAGGAAAACCGTAAGTCCGATCTGTTAGAAAAGATATAGCACACTATTCGGGATTAGTCTGAAGGTCTGTGCCGAGTTTGGTGCATGTAGCTTAAAAGCTCTAGGAGGAGTTACATTTAGAAATTTAGTCTCAGAAGAATAATAATAATAATAATAACTAGATTAAAAAGTTTGAGTACAAACTTTAGGTTGGCTTGAGAAAGCCTAGCTTAAAGTTTGAAGTAGCTTTAAAAGTTTGAAGATTTAAGGTTTTTAGTTTGATGTAATTATTAGTAGTTTTCAATGTTCAAAGTTTAGAGATTATAAAACTATTCAGTCTATCAAATAGATAGATAGATAGATAGATAGATAGATAGATATTGACCCTCAGATAGATAGACAGATAGATAGATAGATAGATAGATAGATAGATAGATAGATAGATAGATAGATAGATAGATAGTTATTGACCCTCAGATAGATAGATAGATAGATAGATAGATAGATTGATAGATAGATAGATAGATAGTTATTGACCCTCAGATAGATAGATAGATAGATAGATAGATAGATAGATAGATAGATAGATAGATATTGACCCTCAGATAGATAGATAGATAGATAGATAGATAGTTATTGACCCTCAGATAGATAGATAGATAGATAGATAGATAGATATTGACCATCAGATAGATAGATAGATAGATAGATATTGACCCTCAGATAGATAGATAGATAGATAGATAGATAGTTATTGACCCTCAGATAGATAGATAGATAGATAGATAGATAGATTGATAGATAGATAGATAGATAGTTATTGACCCTCAGATAGATAGATAGATAGATAGATAGATAGATAGATAGATAGATAGATAGATAGATATTGACCCTCAGTAGATAGATAGATAGATAGATAGATAGATAGATAGTTATTGACCCTCAGATAGATAGATAGATAGATAGATAGATAGATAGATAGATAGATATTGACCATCAGATAGATAGATAGATAGATAGATATTGACCCTCAGATAGATAGATAGATAGATAGATAGATAGATAGATATTGACCCTCAGATAGATAGATAGATAGATAGATAGATAGTTATTGACCCTCAGATAGATAGATAGATAGATAGATAGATAGATAGATAGATAGTTATTGACCCTCAGATAGATAGATAGATAGATATTGACCCTCAGATAGATAGATAGATAGATAGATAGATAGTTATTGACCCTCAGATAGATAGATAGATAGATAGATAGATAGATAGATAGATAGATAGATAGATAGATAGATATTGACCATCAGATAGATAGATAGATAGATAGATAGATAGATAGATAGATATTGACCCTCAGAGAGATAGATAGATAGATAGATAGATAGATAGATAGATAGATAGTTATTGACCCTCAGATAGATAGATAGATAGATAGATATTGATCCTTAGAAAGATAGATAGATATTGAAACTCAGATAGATAGATAGATAGATAGATAGATAGATAGATAGATAGATAGTTATTGACCCTCAGATAGATACATAGATAGATAGATATTGACCCTCAGATAGATAGATTGATAGATAGATAGATAGATATTGACCCTCAGATAGATAGATAGAGACCCTCAGATAGATAGATAGATAGATAGATAGATAGATAGATAGATAGATAGATAGATATTGACCCATAGATAGAGAGATAGATAGATAGATAGATATTAACCCTCAGATAGATAGATAGTTCGAAAGATAGATATAGATAGATTGATAAATAGACAGACAGATATACAGATAGATAGATAGATCCTTGCAACCCTGAGTACCATGAACAAAACCAGAAGTCTTTATGTTGTTCTGGTGCAGAGATATGTAATTTGTTACTTGGTTGCTAGGGTAACCCTATCTGGTTGCTAGGCAGTTACCAGAGTAATACATATCAAGGCTACTTTCCATCATGAGTGAAATAAGTCAACCTGGAAGTCTCTACGATTTTCTGTTAAATAGATATGTGATTTGTTACTTGGTTGCTAGGCTATCCCCATCTGGTTGCTAGGCAGTTAACAAAGTGTTACTCATAAGGCTCCTTGCAATCCTGAGTGAAATATGTCAACCCCTAAGTCTCTACGATGTTCTGGTTCAAAGATATGTGAATTGTTACTTGGTTGCTAGGGTAACCCTGTCTGGTTGCTATGCAGTTACCAGGGTGATACTTATCAAGCCTCCTTTCCATCTTGAGTGAATAAAGTCAACCCGCAAGTCTGTATGATTTAATGGTGCAGAGATATGTGATTTGTTATTTGGTTGCTAGGGTAACCCTGTCTGGTTGCTATGCAGTTACCAGGCTGATCCTTATCAAGCCTCCTTTCCATCCTGAGTGAATTAAGTCAACCCAGATGTCTCTACGGTTTTCTGGAGCAGAAATATATGATTTGTTACTTGGTTGCTAGGGTAACCCAATCTGGTTGCTAGGCAGTTACCAGAGTGATGCATATCAAGGCTACTTTCCATCCTGAGTGAAATAAGTGAAACAGGAAGTCTCTACGATTTTCTGGTGCAGAGATATGTGATTTTTAACTTGGTTGCTAGGGTAACCCTATCTGGTTGCTAGGCAGTTACCAAAGTGATACTCATAAGGCTCCTTGCAATCCTGAGTGAAATATGTCAACCCCTAAGTCTCTACGATGTTCTGGTTCAAAGATATGTGATTTGTTACTTGGTTGCTAGGGTAACCATATCTGATTGCTATGCAGTAACCAGGGTGATACATATCAAGCCTCCTTTCCATCCTGAGTGAATAAAGTCAACCCGGAAGTCTGTATGAATTTCTGGTGCAGAGATATGTGATTTGTTATTTGGTTGCTAGGGTAACCCTGTCTGGTTGCTATGCAGTTACCAGGGTGATAACTTGTCAAGCCTCCTTTCCATCCTGAGTGAATTAAGTCAACCCGGAAGTCTGTATGAATTTCTGGTGCAGAGATATGTGATTTGTTATTTGGTTGCTAGGGTAACCCTGTCTGGTTGCTATGCAGTTACCAGGGTGATGCATATCAAGGCTACTTTCCATCCTGTGTGAAATATGTCAACCCCTAAGTCTCTACGATGTTCTGGTTCAAAGATATGTGATTTGTTACTTGGTTGCTAGGGTAACCACATCTGGTTGCTAGGCAGTTACCAGAGTGATACATATCAAGCCTCCTTTCCATCCTGAGTGAAATAAGTGAAACAGGAAGTCTCTACGATTTTCTGGTGCAAAGATATGTGATTTGTTACTTGGTTGCTAGGGTAACCCCATCTGGTTGCTAGGCAGTTACCAAGGTGACAGCCAACAGTGCTCCTTGCCATCCTAAGTGAAATAAGTCAACCCGGAAGTCTCTGTGATTTTCTAGTACAGAGATATGTGATTTGTTTCTTGGTTGCTAGGGTAACCCCATCTGGTCGCTAGGCAGTTACCAAGGTGACAGCCAACAATGCTCCTTGCAATCCTGAGTGAAATAAGTCAAACCGGAAGTCTCTGTGATTTTCTTGTGCAGAGATATGTGATTTGTTTTTGGTTGCTAGGGTAACCCCATCTGGTTGCTAGGCAGTTACCAAGGTGACAGCCAACAATGCTCCTTGCCATCCTGAGTGAAATAAGTCAACCCGGAAGTCTCTGTGATTTTCTTGTGCAGAGATTTTTGATTTGTTTCTTGGTTGCTAGGGTAACCCCATCTGGTTGCTAGGCAGTTATCAAGGTGACAGGGAACAATGCTCCATGCCATCCTGAGTGAAATAAGTCAACCCGGAAGTCTCTACGTCATTCTGATCCTAAGATACACATCTTAGTGATTTTGAATGGTTGTCAATGGTTCTTTGTTGCTAGGGTGCTTTAAATGCTTGCTAGGGCGTGGCTAAGTAGTTCACATGATGAAAGCTGAAGACTGATTACTCACCCAATTAAAACAAAGCAACTATCATGTCTCTAGGACATTCTGATCTGAAGATATCTTACTGTAATTGAAATCAATAAATGTGGTTGCTAGGGTGCTCTAAATTGTTGCTAGGGAGTGGCTTGGCAGCTGCCAATGATGAATCTCCGAAGGCTGCTTGTCAGTATGAATGATATAAACCAACTCCCATGCCTCTGTGACATTCAGAATGGAAGATATTTCTCTTTGGATTTTGGTTGCTAAGGTGCTCGAAAATGGTTGCTAGGGAGGGGCTAGGAAGTGTTGAGGGGATTCATGATTGGCTGTTTTACTGTCCCAAGTCAAACGAGACCACCCTCGTGTTTCTATGATAATTCAGTCCGGAGAAATCCCTTTGATCTCTTTCAATGGAATTCTATGGGACTTGTTGCTAAGGTGCTGTAAATGGTTGCTAGGGCATGGCTTGATAGCTTCACAATGATCCTGAGAGACTGATTGGTCGTCTGAGTAAAATGAGCCCGCCCCCTTGTCTCTAAGACACTGTTATCCAGAGTTATGTTCAATACAATATCTACCATAGACTTAACATTGGGGCAAATTTGGGCAGCTCCTGCCCCCAAGGGGTGCAACTTTTACCCCATTGTGAGGTATGTTCTCACAGCGCCTGTCAGCCTCTTCAAATGTGGTAAATCACACGTCTCTGTGAAATCCTCGCTCTGAGCTATGACTCGTCAAAGTTCGGCGCAATGTTAAGTCAATGGGATTTTTTGCCCAATTTTTTGCCCCTGGGGCAAATACCGTACCCCCGATCGCTTGTAAAAGTCACAGAACACCATTCCCAAATAATCCGCACGATTTGACGCCTCATTTGTGGGTCTGCGACCAAAAAAATTTTCAAAAAATTCCATTGACTTACATTGGGGCAATTTTGGGCAGCTCCTGCCCCCCAGGGGTAAAACTTTTACCCCATTGTGAGGTATGTTCTCACAGAGCCTGTCAGCCTCTTCAAATCTCGCAAATCACACGTCTCTGTGAAATCCTCGCTCTGAGCTATGACTCGTCAAAGTTCGGCTCAATGTTAAGTCAATGGGATTTTTTGCCCAATTTTTTGCCCCTGGGGCAAACACCGTACCCCCGATCGCTTAGAAAAGATATAGCACACTATTCGGGATTAGTCTGAAGGTCTGTGCAGAGTTTGGTGCATGTAGCTTAAAAGCTCTAGGAGGAGTTAGATTTAGAAATTTAGTCTCAGAATAATAATAATAACTAGATTAAAAAGTTTGAGTACAAACTTTAGGTTGGCTTGAGAAAGCCTAGCATAAAGTTTGAAGTAGTTGTAAAAGTTTGAAGATTTACGGTTTCTAGTTTGATGTAATTATAAGTAGTAGTTTTCAAAGTTCAAAGTTTAGAGATTATAAAACCATTCAGTCTATCAAATAGATTAGATAGATAGAGATAGATAGATAGATAGATAGATAGATAGATAGATATTGACCCTCAGATAGATAGATAGATAGATAGATAGATAGATAGATAGATAGAGTATGACCCATAGATAGATAGATAGATAGATATTGACCCTCAGATAGATAGATAGATAGATAGATAGTTATTGACCATCAGATAGATAGATAGATAGATAGAGAGATAGTTATTGACCATCAGATAGATAGATAGATAGATAGATATTGACCATTAGATAGATAGATAGATAGATAGATATTGATCCTCAGATAGATAGATAGATATTGACCCTCAGATAGATAGATAGATAGATAGAAAGATAGAAAGATAGATTGATAGTCATTGACCCTTAGATAGATAGATAGATATTGAACGTCAGATATATAGATAGATAGATAGTCATTGACCCTGAGATATAGATAGATAGAGTATGAACCACAGATAGATAGATAGATAGATAGTTATTGACCCGCAGATAGTTAGATAGATAGATAGATAGATATTGACCCTCAGATAGATAGATAGATAGATAGATAGATAGATAGATAGATAGTCATTGACTCTTAGATAGATAGATAGATATTGACCGTCAGATATATAGATAGACAGATAGTCATTGACCCTGAGATATAGATAGATAGAGTATGACCCACAGATAGATAGATAGATAGTTATTGACCCGCAGATAGTTAGATAGATAGATAGATAGATATTGACCCTCAGATAGATAGATAGATAGATAGATAGATATTGACCATCAGAAAGATAGATAGATAGATAGATAGATAGACAGATAGACAGATAGATATATCATTTTTTACTTGGTTGCTAGGGTAACCCAATCTGGTTGCTAGGCAGTTTCCAGGGTGATCCTTATCAAGCCTCCTTTTCATTCTGAGTGAATAAAGTCAACCCGGAAGTCTCTATGATTTTCTGTTGCATAGATATGTGATTTGTTACTTGGTTGCTAGGGTAACCATATCTGGTTGATAGGCAGTTACCAGAGTGATATATATCAAGTCTACTTTCCATCTTGAGTAAAATAAGTGAAACAGGAAGTCTCTACGATTTTCTGGTGCAGAGTTATGTGATTTGTTATTTGGTTGCTAGGGTAAGCCCTTGTCATTGCTAGGCAGTTACCAGAGTGATACTTATCAAGCCTCCTTTCCATCCTGAATAAATTATGTCAACCCGGAATTCTCTACGATTTTCTGGTGCAGAGATATGTGATTTGTTAGTTGGTTGCTAGGGTAACCCCATCTGGTTGCTAGGCAGTTACTAAGGTGATACTCATAAGGCTCCTTGCAATCCTGTGTGAAATATGTCAACCCCTAAGTCTCTACGATGTTCTGGTTCAAAGATATGTTATTTGTTACTTGGTTGCTAGGGTAACCGCATCTGGTTGCTAGGCAGTTACCAGAGGGATACATATCAAGGCTACTTTCCATCCTGAGTGAAATAAGTGAAACAGGAAGTCTCTATGATTTCCTGGTGCAGAGATATGTGACTTGTTACTTGGTTGCTAGGGTAAACACATCTGGTTGCTAGGCAGTTACCAAAGTGATACTCATAAGGCTCCTTGCAATCCTGTGTGAAATATGTCAACCCCTAAGTCTCTACGATGTTCTGGTTCAAAGATATGTGATTTGTTACTTGGTTGCTAAGGTAACCCTGTCTGGTTGCTATGCAGTTACCAGAATGATACATATCAAGGCTACTTTCCATCCTGAGTGAAATAAGTGAAACAGGTAGTCTCTACGATATAATGGTGCAGATATATGTGATTTGTTACTTGGTTGCTAGGTTGCTAGGGTAACCCCGTCTGGTTACTAGGCAGTTACCAGAGTGATACATATCAAGGCTACTTTCCATCCTGAGTGAATAAAGTCAACCCGGAAGTCTCTATGATTTTCTGTTGCAGAGATATGTGATTTGTTACTTGGTTGCTAGGGTAATCACATCTGGTTGCTAGGCAGTTACCAGAGTGATACATATCAAGGCTACTTTCCATCCTGAGTGAAATAAGTCAACCCGGAAGTCTCTCTGATTTTCTGTTGCAGAGATATGTGATTTGTTACTTGGTTGCTAGGGTAATCACATCTGGTTGCTAGGCAGTTACCAGAGTGATACATATCAAGGCTACTTTCCATCCTGAGTGAAATAAGTGAAACAGGTAGTCTCTACGATTTTCTGTTGCAGAGATATGTGATTTGTTACTTGGTTGCTAGGGTAACCCCGTCTGGTTGCTAGGCAGTTACCAGAGTGATACATATCAAGGCTACTTTCCATCCTGAGTGAATAAAGTCAACCCGGAAGTCTCTATGATTTTCTGTTGCAGAGATATGTGATTTGTTACTTGGTTGCTAGGGTAATCACATCTGGTTACTAGGCAGTTACCAGAGTGATACATATCAAGGCTGCTTTCCATCCTGAGTGAAATAAGTCAACCCGGAAGTCTCTTTGATTTTCTGTTGCAGAGATATGTGATTTGTTACTTGGTTGCTAGGGTAATCACATCTGGTTGCTAGGCAGTTACCAGAGTGATACATATCAAGGCTACTTTCCATCCTGAGTGAAATAAGTCAACCCGGAAGTCTCTCTGATTTTCTGTTGCAGAGATATGTGATTTGTTACTTGGTTGCTAGGGTAATCACATCTGGTTGCTAGGCAGTTACCAGAGTGATACATATCAAGGCTACTTTCCATCTTGAGTGAAATAAGTGAAACAGGAAGTCACTACGATTTTCTGGTGCAGAAATATGTGATTTGTTACTTGGTTGCTAGGGTAACCCCATCTGGTTGCTAGGCAGTTACCAGAGTGATACATATCAAGGCTACTTTCCATCCTGAGTGAAATAAGTGAAACAGGAAGTCTGTATGATTTTCTGGTGCAGAGATATGTGATTTGTTACTTGGTTGCTAGGGTAACCCCATCTGGTTGCTAGGCAGTTACCAGAGTGATACATATCAAGGCTACTTTCCATCCTGAGTGAAATAAGTGAAACAGGATGTCTGTATGATTTTCTGGTGCAGAAATATGTGATTTGTTATTTGGTTGCTAGGGTAACCCTGTCTGGTTGCTATGCAGTTACCAGGGTGATACTTATCAAGCCTCCTTTCCATACTGAGTGAATCAAGTCAACCTGGAAGCTACTATACTGTGGCTATGAAGATTTTAGGTCATTACTTATTGGCTGCTTGATAAAAGAAATCCTCTGAGGGAGAGAGAGAAGGAGAGACGCAGGGCTGACAGGCCCTTTTTCGTCTGTGTGTGTGAAAACGTCAGTTGGGATTTAAATTTCTGAACATTCCGCAATGTTAATCAATGGGAGTTTTTCCGAGTTTTGATCGTCATTTTTAGGAAAACCGTAAGTCCGATCAGTTAGAAAAGATATAGCACACTATTCGGGATTAGTCTGAAGGTCTGTGCCGAGTTTGGTGCATGTAGCTTAAAAGCTCTAGGAGGAGTTACATTTAGAAATTTAGTCTCAGAATAATAATAATAATAATAATAAGTTTAAATAGGATTTCAGTAAGTTGGCTTTCTCAAGCCAACCTAATAATAATAAGTTTAAATAGGATTTCAGTAAGTTGGCTTTCTCAAGCCAACCTAATAAGTTTAAATAGGATTTCAGTAAGTTGGCTTTCTCAAGCCAACCTAACTAGAATGTACATTTCCTGAAGAAAATGTGAGTGGTGCTTGCCGTGGCAAAATTTCTTACCACAATGTCCCACCTACTGCCCAAAGTTGAAAGAGGCCACCCCCATGACAGTAGGATGTTCTGGTGCAGAGATATAGGTGTTGTTCCATGGTTGCTAGGGAAACCCATCTGGTTGATATGCAGTTACTAAGGTGACAGCCACCAACGCTACTTGGCATCCTGAGTAAAATAAGTCAACCCGGAAGTCTCTACGATTTTCTAGTACAGAGGTATGTGATTTGTTACTTGGTTGCTAGGGTAACCCCATCTGGTTGCTAGGGAGTTACCAAGGGGCAAGCCAACAATGCTCCTTGCCATCCTAAATGAAATAAGTCAACACGGAAACACTACAATTTTCTGGTTCAGAGATACATGATTTGTTACTTGGTTGCTAGGGTAACCCCATCTGGTTGCTAGGCAGTTACCAAGGTGACAGCCAACAATGCTCCTTGCCATCCTGAGTAAAATAAGTCAACCTGGAAGTCTCTGATTTTCTTGTGCAGAGATATGCGATTTCTTTCTTGGTTGCTAGGGTAACCCCATCTGGTTGCTAGGCAGTTACCTACGTGATACTCATAAGGCCCCTTGCAATACTGTGAGAAATATTTCAATCCCTATGTCTCTACGATGTTCTGGTTCAAAGATATGTGATTTGTTACTTGGTTGCTAGGGTAACCCCATCTGGTTGCTAGGCAGTTATCAAGGTGACAGGGAACAATGCTCCTTGCCATCCTGAGTGAAATAAGTCAACCCGGAAGTCTCTACGTCATTCTGATCCTAAGATACACATCTTAGTGACTTTGAATGGATGTCAATGGTTCTTTGTTGCTAGGGTGCTTTAAATGGTTGCTAGGGCGTGGCTAAGTAGTTCACATGATGAAAGCTGAAGACTGATTACTCACCCAATTAAAACAAAGCAACTATCATGTCTCTAGGACATTCTTATCTGAAGATATCTTACTGTAATTGAAATCAATAAATGTGGTTGCTAGGGTGCTCTAAATTGTTGCTAGGGAGTGGCTTGGCAGCTGCCAATGATGAATCTCCAAAGGCTGGTTGTCAGTATGAATGATATAAACCAACTCCCATGCCTCTGTGACATTCAGAATGGAAGATATCTCTCTTTGGATTTTGGTTGCTAAGGTGCTCGAAAATGGTTGCTAGGGAGGGGCTAGGAAGTGTTGAGGGGATTCATGATTGGCTGTTTTACTGGCCCAAGTCAAACGAGACCACCCTTGTGTTTCTATGATAATTCAGTCCAGAGAAATCCCTTTGATCTCTTTCAATGGAAGTCTATGGGACTTGTTGCTAAGGTACTGTAAATGGTTGCTAGGGCGTGGCTTGATAGCTTCACAATGATCCTGAGAGACTGATTGGTCGTCTGAGTAAAATGAGCCCGCCCCCTTGTCTCTAAGACACTGTGATCCAGGGTTATGTTCAATACAAAATCTACCATAGACTTAACATTGGGGCAAATTTGGGCAGCTCCTGCCCCCCAGGGGTAAAACTTTTACCCCATTGTGAGGTATGTTCTCAGAGAGCCTGTCAGCCTCTTCAAATGTGGTAAATCACACGTCTCTGCAAAATCCTCGCTCTGAGCTATGACTCGTCAAATTTCAGCTCAATGTTAAGTCAATGGGATTTTTGCCCAATTTTTTGCCCCTGGGGCAAACACCGTACCCCCGATCGCTTAGAAAAGATATAGCACACCTCTCCTCAATGAGCCGCACGATTTGATGCCTCACTCAGGGGTCTGTGACAAAAGCTGCGGGAGGAGTAGCGTGCCAAACTATGTGTGGAATAATAATAATTATAACTAGAATGTACATTTCCTGAAGAAAATGTGAGTGGTGCTTGCCGTGGCAAAATTTCTTACCATAATGTCCCACCTACTGCCCAAAGTTGAAAGAGGCCACCCCCATGACAGTAGGATGTTCTGGTGCAAAGATATTGGTGTTGTTCCATGGTTGCTAGGAAAACCCATCTGGTTGATATGCAGTTACTAAGGTGACAGCCACCAATGCTACTTGCCATCCTGAGTAAAATAAGTCAACCCAGAAGTCTTTACGATTTTCTAGTAGAGAGATATGTGATTTGTTACTTGGTTGCTAGGGTAACCCCATCTGGTTGCTAGGCAGTTAACAAGGGGCAAGCCAACAATGCTCCTTGCCATCCTGAGTGAAATAAGTCAACCCGGAAATCTCTGTGATTTTCTTGTGCAGAGATATGTGATTTGTTTCTTGGTTGCTAGGGTAACCCCATCTGGTTGCTAGGCAGTTACCAAGGTGACAGCCAACAATGCTCCTTGCCATCCTGAGTGAAATAAGTCAACCCAGAAGTCTCTGTGATTTTCTAGTACAGAGATATGTGATTTGTTTCTTGGTTGCTAGTGTAACCCCATCTGGTCGCTAGGCAGTTACCAAGGTGACAGCCAACAATGTTCCTTGCCATCCTGAGTGAAATAAGTCAACCTGCAAGTCTCTGTGATTTTCTTGTGCAGAGATATATGATTTGTTTCTTGGTTGCTAGGGTAACCCCATTTGGTTGCTAGGCAGTTACCAAGGTGACAGCCAACAATGCTCCTTGCCATCCTGAGTGAAATAAGTCAACCCAGAAGTCTCTGTGATTTTCTTGTGCAGAGATATGCGATTTCTTTCTTGGTTGCTAGGGTAACCCCATCTGGTTGCTAGGCAGTTACCTACGTGATACTCATAAGGCCCCTTGCAATCCTGTGAGAAATATTTCAACCCCTATGTCTCTACGATGTTCTGGTTCAAAGATATTTGATTTGTTACTTGGTTGCTAGGGTAACCCCATCTGGTTGCTAGGCAGTTATCAAGGTGACAGGGAACAATGCTCCTTGCCATCCTGAGTGAAATAAGTCAACCCGGAAGTCTCTACGTCATTCTGATCCCAAGATACACATCTTAGTGATTTTGAATGGATGTCAATGGTTCTTTGTTGCTAGGGTGCTTTAAATGGTTGCTAGGGCGTGGCTAAGTAGTTCACATGATGAAAGCTGAAGACTGATTACTCACCCAATTAAAACAAAGCAACTATCATGTCTCTAGGACATTCTGATCTGAAGATATCTTACTGTAATTGAAATCAATAAATGTGGTTGCTAGGGTGCTCTAAATTGTTGCTAGGGAGTGGCTTGGCAGCTGCCAATGATGAATCTCCAAAGGCTGCTTGTCAGTATGAATGATATAAACCAACTCCCATGCCTCTGTGACATTCAGAATGGAAGATATCTCTCTTTGGATATTGGTTGCTAAGGTGCTCGAAAATGGTTGCTAGGGAGGGGCTAGGAAGTGTTGAGGGGATTCATGATTGGCTGTTTTACTGGCCCAAGTCAAACGAGACCACCCTTGTGTTTCTATGGTAATTCAGTCCAGAAAAATCCCTTTGATCTCTTTCAATGGAAGTCTATGGGACTTGTTGCTAAGGTACTGTAAATGGTTGCTAGGGCGTGGCTTGATAGCTTCACAATGATCCTGAGAGACTGATTGGTCGTCTGAGTAAAATGAGCCTGCCCCCTTGTCTCTAAGACATTGTGATCCAGAGTTATGTTCAATACAAAATCTACCATAGACTTAACATTGGGGCAAATTTGGGCAGCTCCTGCCCCCAAGGGGTGCAACTTTTACCCCATTGTGAGGTATGTTCTCACAGAGCCTGTAAGCCTCTTCAAATGTGGTAAATCACACGTCTCTGTGAAATCCTTGCTCTGAGCTATGACTCGTCAAAGTTCGGCGCAATGTTAAGTCAATGGGATTTTTTGCCCAATTTTTTGCCCCTGGGGCAAATACCGTACCCCCGATCACTTATAAAAGTCATAGCACACCATTCCCAAATAATCCGCACGATTTGATGCCTCATTCGTGGGTCTGTGACCAAAAAATTTTGCCAAAAATTCCATTGACTTACATTGGGGCAACTTTGGGCAGCTCCTGCCCCCCAGGGGTAAAAGTTTTACCCCATTGTGAGGTATGTTCTCACAGAGCCTGTCAGCCTCTTCAAATGTGGTAAATCACACGTCTCTGCGAAATCCTCGCTCTGAGCTATGACTCGTCAAAGTTCAGCTCAATGTTAAGTCAATGGGATTTTTTGCCCAATTTTTTGCCCCTGGGGCAAACACCGTACCCCCGATCGCTTATAAAAGTCATAGCACACCTCTCCTCAATGAGCCGCACGATTTGACACCTCATTCATGGGTCTACGCCAAAAGGTGCGGGACGAGTTACGCGCCGAAGTTTTGTACGGAAGAAGAAGAAGAAGAAAAACTAGAATGTACATTTCCTGAAGAAAATGTGAGTGGTGCTTGCCGTGGCAAAATTTCTTACCATAATGTCCCACCTACTGCCCAAAGTTGAAAGAGGCCACCCCCATGACAGTAGGATGTTCTGGTGCAAAGATATTGGTGTTGTTCCATGGTTGCTAGGAAAACCCATCTGGTTGATATGCAGTTACTAAGGTGACAGCCACCAATGCTACTTGCCATCCTGAGTAAAATAAGTCAACCCGGAAGTCTGTACGATTTTCTAGTACAGAGATATGTGATTTGTTACTTGGTTGCTAGGGAAACCCTATCTGGTTGCTAGGCAGTTACCAAGGGGCAAGCCAACAATGCTCCTTGCCATCCTGAGTGAAATAAGTCAACCCGGAAGTCTCTGTGATTTTCTTGTGCAGAGATATGTGATTTGTTTCTTGGTTGCTAGGGTAACCCCATCTGGTTGCTAGGCAGTTGCCAAGGTGACAACCAACAATGCTCCTTGCCATCCTGAGTGAAATAAGTCAACCCGGAAGTCTCTGTGATTTTCTTGTAAAGAGATATGTGATTTGTTTCTTGGTTGCTAGGGTAACCCCATTTGGTTGCTAGGCAGTTACCAGGGTGATATTTATGAAGTCTACTTTCCATCCTGAGTGAAATAAGTCAACCCGGAAGTCTCTACGTCATTCTGATCCTAAGATACACATCTTAGTGATTTTGAATGGATGTCAATGGTTCTTCGTTGCTAGGGGGCTTTAAATGGTTGCTAGGGCGTGGCTAAGTAGTTCACATGATAAAAGCTGAAGACTGATTACTCACCCAATTAAAACAAAGCAACTATCATGTCTCTAGGACATTCTGATCTGAAGATATCTTACTGTAATTGAAATCAATAAATATGGTTGCTAGGTTGCTCTAAATTGTTGCTAGGGCATGGCTAGCCAATGAACAGAGTGATTCTTTTTGGCTGCTTACTATCCTGACTCGAGTCAATTCCCAAGTTTCTATAATATTGTGTTCTTAAGATATCCATCTGAGGCATTTTGAATGGAAGTGTATGGGGGCTGTTGCTAGGGTGTTGTAAATGGTTGCTAGGGTGTGGCTACTTCATTTCCAAGCTGATAGTTAAAGCTGACTGATTGGTAGCCTGAGTGAAATGAGCCTGCCCCCACTTTTCTACAACATTTTGATTGGGAGATATGATCCAACAAAATACTGTGTATTTTCACTTTAAGGAAAAAACAATTGCTTTCATGGGCAATAGTATGCCTATGGGGCATATTTGTGCCCGTTTTACCCCTCAGGGTTAAATCTTACCCCCAAACTCATGTCATGCTGCACAACTGCTTGCTAGGCCACATTAAATCACATTAAATGTGTCCACTCACATGTATGTACAAAATTTTAGGTAATTACTTATTGCATGCTCAATAAAAGAAATCCTCTGAGGGAGACAGAGAGAGAGAGAGAGACGCAGGGCTGACAGGCCCTTTTTTGTCTGTGTGTGTGAAAACATCAGTTGGGATTTAAATTTCTGAACATTCCGCAATGTAAAGTCAATGGGACTTTTTTGGCCGCTTTTTCATCCGCTGTGCGAACATCGTACACTCGATCGCTTAGAAAAGTCATAGCACACCTCTCCTCAATGAGCCGCTCGATATGACACCTCATTCATGGGTCTACGCCAAAAGGTGCGGGACGAGTTAGGTGCCGAAGTTTTGTACGGAAGAAGAAGAAGAAGAAGAAGAAGAAAAACTAGAATGTACATTTCCTGAAGAAAATGTGAGTGGTGCTTGCCGTGGCAAAATTTCTTACCACAATGTCCCACCTACTGCCCAAAGTTGAAAGAGGCCACCCCCATGACAGTAGGATGTTCTGGTGCAGAGATATTGGTGTTGTTCCATGGTTGCTAGGGAAACCCATCTGGTTGATATGCAGTTACTAAGGTGACAGCCACCAATGCTACTTACCATCCTGAGTAAAATAAGTCAATCCGGAAGTCTCTACGATTTTGTAGTACAGAGATATGTGATTTGTTTCTTGGTTGCTAGGGTAACCCCATCTGGTTGCTAGGCAGTTACCAAGGTGACAGCCAACAATGCTCCTTGCTCTCCTGAGTGAAATAAGTCAACCCGGAAGTCTCTGTGATTTTCTTGTGCAGCGATATGTGATTTGTTTATTGGTTGCTAGGGTAACCCCATCTGGTTACTAGGCAGTTACCAAGGTGACAGGCAACAATGCTCCTTGCCATCCTGACTGAAATAAGTCAACCCGGAAGTCTCTGTGATTTTCTAGTACAGAGATATGTGATTTGTTTCTTGGTTGCTAGGGTAACCCCATCTGGTTGCTAGGCAGTTACCAAGGTGACAGCCAAGAATGCTCCTTGCCATCCTGACTGAAATAAGTCAACCTGGAATCTCTACGATTTTCTGGTTCAGAGATACGTGATTTGTTAATTGGTTGCTAGGGTAACCCCATCTGGTTGCTAGGCAGTTACCAAGGTGACAGCCAACAATGCTCCTTGCCATCCTGAGTGAAATAAGTCAACCCGGTAATCTCTGTGATTTTCTTGTGCAGAGATGTGTGATTTGTTTCTTGGTTGCTAGGGTAACCCCATCTGGTTGCTAGGCAGTTACCAAGGTGACAGCCAACAATGCTCCTTGCCATCCTGAGTGAAATAAGTCAACCCGGTAATCTCTGTGATTTTCTTGTGCAGAGATGTGTGATTTGTTTCTTGGTTGCTAGGGTAACCCCATCTGGTTGCTAGGCAGTTACCAAGGTGACAGGCAACAATGCTCCTTGCCATCCTGAGTGAAATAAGTCAACCCGGAAGTCTCTGTGATTTTCTTGTGCAGAGATATGTGATTTATTTCTTGGTTGCTAGGGTAACCCCATCTGGTTGCTAGGCAGTTACCAAGGTGACAGCAAACAATGCTCCGTGCCATCCTGAGTGAAATAAGTCAACCCGGAAGTCTCTGTGATTTTCTTGTGCAGAGATATGTGATTTGTTTATTGGTTGCTAGGGTAACCCCATTTGGTTGCTAGGCAGTTACCAGGGTGATATTTATCAAGTCTACTTTCCATCCTGAGTGAAATAAGTCAACCCGGAAGTCTCTACGACATTCTGATCCTAAGATACACATCTTAGTGATATTGAATGGATGTCAATGGTGTTTTGTTGCTAGGGTGCTTTAAATGGTTGCTAGGGCGTGGCTAAGTAGTTCACATGATGAAAGATGAAGACTGATTACTCACCCAATTAAAACAAAGCAACTATCATGTCTCTAGGACATTCTGATCTGAAGATATCTTACTTCAATTGAAATCAATAAATGTGGTTGCTAGGGTGCTCCAAATTGTTGCTAGGGAGTGGCTTGGCAGCTGCCAATGATGAATATCCAATGGCTGCTTGTCAGTATGAATGATACAAACCAACTCCCATGCCTCTGTGACATTCAGAATGGAAGATATCTCTCTTTGGATTTTGGTTGCTAAGGTGCTCGAAAATGGTTGCTAGGGAGGGGCTAGGAAGTGTTGAGGGGATTCATGATTGGCTGTTTTACTGCCCCAAGTCAAACGAGACCACCCTCGTGTTTCTATGATAATTCAGTCCGGAGATATCCCTTTGATCTCTTTCAATGGAAGTCTATGGGAGTTGTTGCTAAGGTGCTCTAAATGGTTGCTAGGGCGTGGCTTGATAGCTTCACAATGATCCTGAGAGACTGATTGGTCATCTGAGTAAAATGAGCCCGTCCCCTTGTCTCTAAGACACTGTGATCCAGAGTTATGTTCAATACAAAATCTACCATAGACTTAACATTGGGGCAACTTTGGGCAGCTCATGCCCCCCAGGGGTGCAACTTTTACCCCATTGTGAGGTATGTTCTCACAGAGCCTGTCAGCCTCTTCAAATCTGGTTAATCACACGTCTCTGTGAAATCCTCGATCTGAGCTATGACTCGTCAAAGTTCGGCGCAATGTTAAGTCAATGGGATTTTTTGCCCAATTTTTTGCCCCTGGGGCAATCACCGTACCCCCGATCGATTATAAAAGTCATAGGACACCATTCCCAAATAATCCGCACGATTTGACGCCTCATTTGTGGGTTTTCGACCAAAAAATTTTGAAAAAAATTCCATTGACTTACATTGGGGCAACTTTGGGCAGCTCCTGCCCCCCAGGGGTGCAACTTTTACCCCATTGTGAGGTATGTTCTCACAGAGCCTGTCAGCCTCTTCAAATGTGGTAAATCACATGTCTCTGCGAAATCCTCGCTTTGAGCTATGACTCGTCAAAGTTCGGCGCAATGTTAAGTCAATGGGATTTTTTGCCCAATTTTTTGCCCCTGGGGCAAACACCGTACCCCCGATCGCTTATAAAAGTCATAGCACACCTCTCCTCAATGAGCCGCACGATTTGACACCTCATTCATGGGTCTACGCCAAAAGGTGCGGGACGAGTTAGGTGCCGAAGTTTTGTACGGAAGAAGAAGAAGAAGAAGAAGAAAAATAAGTATGTGAGATTACAATAGTGTTGCTTTGCAAGCACCACTAATAAGTATGTGAGATTACAATAGTGTTGCTTTGCAAGCACCACTAACTAGAATGTACATTTCCTGAAGAAAATGTGAGTGGTGCTTGCCGTGGCAAAATTTCGTACCTCAATGTCCCACCTACTGCCCAAAGTTGAAAGAGGCCAGCAACATGACAGTAGGGTGTTCTGGTGCAGAGATTTGGGATTTGTTACTTGGTTGCTAGGGTAACCCCATCTGGTTGCTAGGCAGATACCAATTTGACAGGCAACAATTCTACTTGCCATCCCGAGTGAAAAAAGTCAAACCGGAAGTCTCTTCGATTTTGTAGTGCAGAGATATGTGATTTGTTACTTGGTTGCTAGGGTAACCCCATCTGGTTGCTAGGCAGTCACCAAGGTGACAGCCAACAATGCTCATTGCCATCCTGAGTGAAATAAGTCAACCCGGAAGTCTGTACGATTTTCTAGTACAGAGATATGTGATTTGTTACTTGGTTGCTAGGGAAACCCTATCTGGTTGCTAGGCAGTTACCAAGGGGCAAGCCAACAATGCTCCTTGCCATCCTGAGTGAAATAAGTCAACCCGGAAGTCTCTGTGATTTTCTTGTGCAGAGATATGTGATTTGTTTCTTGGTTGCTAGGGTAACCCCATCTGGTTGCTAGGCAGTTGCCAAGGTGACAACCAACAATGCTCCTTGCCATCCTGAGTGAAATAAGTCAACCCGGAAGTCTCTGTGATTTTCTTGTAAAGAGATATGTGATTTGTTTCTTGGTTGCTAGGGTAACCCCATTTGGTTGCTAGGCAGTTACCAGGGTGATATTTATGAAGTCTACTTTCCATCCTGAGTGAAATAAGTCAACCCGGAAGTCTCTACGTCATTCTGATCCTAAGATACACATCTTAGTGATTTTGAATGGATGTCAATGGTTCTTCGTTGCTAGGGGGCTTTAAATGGTTGCTAGGGCGTGGCTAAGTAGTTCACATGATAAAAGCTGAAGACTGATTACTCACCCAATTAAAACAAAGCAACTATCATGTCTCTAGGACATTCTGATCTGAAGATATCTTACTGTAATTGAAATCAATAAATATGGTTGCTAGGTTGCTCTAAATTGTTGCTAGGGCATGGCTAGCCAATGAACAGAGTGATTCTTATTGGCTGCTTACTATCCTGACTCGAGTCAATTCCCAAGTTTCTATAATATTGTGTTCTTAAGATATCCATCTGAGGCATTTTGAATGGAAGTGTATGGGGGCTGTTGCTAGGGTGTTGTAAATGGTTGCTAGGGTGTGGCTACTTCATTTCCAAGCTGATAGTTAAAGCTGACTGATTGGTAGCCTGAGTGAAATGAGCCTGCCCCCACTTTTCTACAACATTTTGATTGGGAGATATGATCCAACAAAATACTGTGTATTTTCACTTTAAGGAAAAAACAATTGCTTTCATGGGCAATAGTATGCCTATGGGGCATATTTGTGCCCGTTTTACCCCTCAGGGTTAAATCTTACCCCCAAACTCATGTCATGCTGCACAACTGCTTGCTAGGCCACATTAAATCACATTAAATGTGTCCACTCACATGTATGTACAAAATTTTAGGTAATTACTTATTGCATGCTCAATAAAAGAAATCCTCTGAGGGAGACAGAGAGAGAGAGAGAGACGCAGGGCTGACAGGCCCTTTTTTGTCTGTGTGTGTGAAAACGTCAGTTGGGATTTAAATTTCTGAACATTCCGCAATGTAAAGTCAATGGGACTTTTTTGGCCGCTTTTTCATCCGCTGTGCGAACATCGTACACTCGATCGCTTAGAAAAGTCATAGCACACCTCTCCTCAATGAGCCGCTCGATATGACACCTCATTCATGGGTCTACGCCAAAAGGTGCGGGACGAGTTAGGTGCCGAAGTTTTGTACGGAAGAAGAAGAAGAAGAAGAAGAAAAATAAGTATGTGAGATTACAATAGTGTTGCTTTGCAAGCACCACTAACTAGAATGTACATTTCCTGAAGAAAATGTGAGTGGTGCTTGCCGTGGCAAAATTTCTTACCACAATGTCCCACCTACTGCCCAAAGTTGAAAGAGGCCACCCCCATGACAGTAGGATGTTCTGGTGCAGAGATATTGGTGTTGTTCCATGGTTGCTAGGGAAACCCATCTGGTTGCTAGGCAGTTACCAAGGTGACAGCCAATAATGCTCCTTGCCATCCTGAGTGAAATAAGTCAACCCGGAAGTCTCTGTGATTTTCTAGTACATAGATATGTGATTTGTTACTTGGTTGCTAGGATAACCCCATCTGGTTGCTAGGCAGTTACCAGGGTGATATTTATCAAGTCTACATTCCATCCTGAGTGAAATAAGTCAACCCGGAAGTCTCTGTGATTTTCTTGTGCAGAGATATGTGATTTGTTTCTTGGTTGCTAGGGTAACCCCATCTGGTTGCTAGGCAGTTACCAAGGTGACAGCCAACAATGCTCCTTGCCATCCTGAGTGAAATAAGTCAACCCGGAAGTCTCTGTGATTTTCTTGTGCAGAGATATGTGATTTGTTTCTTGGTTGCTAGGGTAAGCCCATCTGGTTGCTAGGCAGTTACCTAGGTGACAGGCAACAATGCTCCTTGCCATCCTGAGTAAAATAAGTCAACCCGGAAGTCTCTGTGATTTTCTTGTGCAGAGATATGTGATTTGTTTCTTGGTTGCTAGGGTAACCCCATCTGGTTGCTAGGCAGTTACCTACGTGATACTCATAAGGCCCCTTGCAATCCTTTGAGAAATATTTCAACCCCTATGTCTCTACGATGTTCTGGTTGAAAGATATGTGATTTGTTACTTGGTTACTAGGGTAACCCCATCTGGTTGCTAGGCAGTTACCAAGGTGACAGCCAACAATGCTCCTTGCCATCCTGAGTGAAATAAGTCAACCCGGAAGTCTCTGTGATTTTCTTGTGCAGAGATATTTGATTTGTTTCTTGGTTGCTAGGGTAACCCCATCTGGTTGCTAGGCAGTTATCAAGGTGACAGGGAACAATGCTCCTTGCCATCCTGAGTGAAATAAGTCAACCCGGAAGTCTCTACGTCATTCTGATCCTAAGATACACATCTTAGTGATTTTGAATGGATGTCAATGGTTCTTTGTTGCTAGGGTGCGTTAAATGGTTGCTAGGGCGTGGCTAAGTAGTTCACATGATGAAAGCTGAAGACTGATTACTCACCCAATTAAAACAAAGCAACTATCATGTCTCTAGGACATTCTGATCTGAAGATATCTTACTGTAATTGAAATCAATAAATGTGGTTGCTAGGGTGCTCTAAATTGTTGCTAGGGAGTGGCTTGGCAGCTGCCAATGATGAATCTCCAAAGGCTGCTTGTCAGTATGAATGATATAAACCAACTCCCATGCCTCTGTGACATTAAGAATGGAAGATATCTCTCTTTGTATTTTGGTTGCTAAGGTGCTTGAAAATGGTTGCTAGGGAGGGGCTAGGAAGTGTTGAGGGGATTCATGATTGGCTGTTTTACTGCCCCAAGTCAAACGAGACCACCCTCGTGTTTCTATGATAATTCAGTCTGGAGAAATCCCTTTGATCTCTTTCAATGGAAGTCTATGGGACTTGTTGCTAAGGTGCTGTAAATGGTTGCTAGGGCGTGGCTTGATAGCTTCACAATGATCCTGAGAGACTGATTGGTCGTCTGAGTAAAATGAGCCCGCCCCTTTGTCTCTAAGACACTGTGATCCAGAGTTATGTTCAATACAAAATGTACCATAGACTTAACATTGGGGCAAATTTGGGCAGCTCCTGCCCCCAAGGGGTGCAACTTTTACCCCATTGTGAGGTATGTTCTCACAGAGCCTGTCAGCCTCTTCAAATGTGGCAAATCACACGTGTCTGTGAAATCCATGCTCTGAGCTATGACTTGTCAAATTTGGCTCAATGTTAAGTCAATGGGATGTTTTGCACAATTTTTTGCCCCTGGGGCAAATACCGTACCCCCGATCACTTATAGAAGTCAAAGCACACCATTCCCAAATAATCCGCACGATTTGACGCCTTATTTGTGGGTCTGCGACCAAAAAATTTTTCAAAAATTCCATTGACTTACATTGGGGCAACTTTGGGCAGCTACTGCCCCCCAGGGGTAAAACTTTTACCCCATTGTGAGGTATGTTCTCAGAGAGCCTGTCAGCCTCTTCAAATGTGGTAAATCACATGTCTCTGTGAAATCCTCGCTCTGAGCTATAACTCGTCAAAGTTCGGCTCAATGTTAAGTCAATGGGATTTTTTGCCCAATTTTTTGCCCCTGGGGCAAACAACGTACCCCCGATCGCTTAGAAAAGATATAGCACACCTCTCCTCAATGAGCCGCACGATTTGATGCCTCACTCAGGGGTCTGTGACAAAAGCTGCGGGAGGAGTAGCGCGCCAAACTATGTGTGGAATAATAATAATAATAATAATAATAATAATAATAATAATAATAATAATAAGTATGCAAGAGAACAATAGTGATGCTTTGCCTATGGCAAGCACCACTAATAAGTATGCAAGAGAACAATAGTGATGCTTTGCCTATGGCAAGCACCACTAACTAGAATGTACATTTCCTGAAGAAAATGTGAGTGGTGCTTGCCGTGGCAAAATTTCTTACCACAATGTCCCACCTACTGCCCAAAGTTGAAAGGGGCCATCCCCATGACAGTAGGATGTTCTGGTGCAGAGATATAGGTGTTGTTCCATGGTTGCTAGGGAAACCCATCTGGTTGATATGCAGTTACTAAGGTTACAGCCACTAACGCTACTTGCCATCCTGAGTAAAATAAGTCAACCCGGAAGTCTCTACGATTTTCTAGTACAGAGATATGTGATTTGTTACTTGGTTGCTAGGGTAAACCCTTCTGGTTGCTAGGAAGTTACCAAGGGGCAAGCCAACAATGCTCCTTGCCATCCTGAGTGAAATAAGTCAACCCGGAAGTCTCTGTGATTTTCTTGTGCAGAGATATGTGATTTGTTTATTGGTTGCTAGGGTAACCCCATCTGGTTGCTAGGCAGTTACCAAGGTGACAGGCAACAATGCTCCTTGCCATCCTGAATGAAATAAGTCAACCCGGAAGTCTCTGTGATTTTCTTGTGCAGAGATATGTGATTTGTTTCTTGGTTGCTAGGGTAACCCCATCTGGTTGCTAGGCAGTTACCAAGGGGCAAGACAACAATGCTCCTTGCCATCCTAAATGAAATAAGTCAACACGGAATCACTATAATTTTCTGGTTCAGAGATATATGATTAGTTACTTGGTTGCTAGGGTAACCCCATCTGGTTGCTAGGCAGTTACCAAGGTGACAGCCAACAATGCTCCTTGCCATCCTGAGTGAAATAAGTCAACCCGGAAGTCTCTGTGATTTTCTTGTGCAGAGATATGTGATTTGTTTCTTGGTTGCTAGGGTAACCCCATCTGGTTGCTAGGCAGTTACCAAGGTGGCAGGCAACAATGCTCCTTGCCATCCTGAGTGAAATAAGTCAACCTGGAAGTCTCTGTGATTTTCTTGTGCAGAGATATGTGATTTGTTTCTTGGTTGCTAGGGTAACCCCATCTGGTTGCTAGGCAGTTACCAAGGTGACAGCCAACAATGCTCCTTGCCATACTGAGTGAAATAATTCAACCCGGAAGTCTCTGTGATTTTCTCGTGCAGAGATATGTGATTTGTTTCTTGGTTGCTAGGGTAACCCCATCTGGTTGCTAGGCAGTTACCAAGGTGACAGCCAACAATACTCCTTGCCATCCTGAGTGAAATAATTCAACCCGGAAGTCTCTGTGATTTTCTTGTGCAGAGATATGTGATTTGTTTCTTGGTTGCTAGGGTAACCCCATCTGGTTGCTAGGCAGTTACCAAAGTAACATCCAACAATGCTCCTTGCCATCTTGAGTGAAATAAGTCAACACGGAAGTCTCTACGATTTTGTAGTGCAAAGATATGAGATTTGTTACTTGGTTGCTATGGTAAACCCATCTGGTTGCTAGGCAGTTACCAGGGTGATATTTATCAAGTCTACTTTCCATCCTGAGTGAAATAAGTCAACCCGGAAGTCTCTACGACATTCTGATCCTAAGATACACATCTTAGTGATTTTGAATGGATGTCAATGGTGTTTTGTTGCTAGGGTGCTTTAAATGGTTGCTAGGGCATGGCTAAGTAGTTCATTTGATGAAAGCTGAAGACTGGTTAATCACCCAATGAAAACAAAGCAACTATCATGTCTCTAGGACATTCTGATCTGAAGATATCTTACTGTAATTGAAATCAATAAATGTGGTTGCTAGGGTGCTCTAAATTGTTGCTAGGGAGTGGCTTGGCAGCTGGCAATGATGAATCACCAAAGGCTGCTTGTCAGTATGAATGATATAAACGAACTCCCATGCTTCTGTGACATTCAGAATGGAAGATATCTCTCTTTGGATTTTGGTTGCTAAGGTGCTCGAAAATGGTTGCTAGGGAGAGGCTAGGAAGTGTTGAGGGGATTCATGATTGGCTGTTTTACTGCCCCAAGTCAAATGAGACCACCCTCGTGTTTCTATGATAATTCAGTCCGGAGAAATCCCTTTGATCTCTTTCAATGGAAGTCTATGGGACTTGTTGCTAAGGTACTGTAAATGGTTGCTAGGGCGTGGCTTGATAGCTTCATAATGATCTTGAGAGACTGATTGGTCGTCTGAGTAAAATGAGCCCGCCCCCTTGTCTCTAAGACACTGTGATCCAGAGTTATGTTCAATACACAATTTACCATTGACTTAACATTGGGGCAAATTTGGGCAGCTCCTGCCCCCAAGGGGTGCAACTTTTACCCCATTGTGAGGTATGTTCTCACAGAGCCTGTCAGCCTCTTCAAATGTGGTAAATCACACGTCTGTGTGATATCCTCGCTCTGAGCTATGACTCGTCAAAGTTCGGCGCAATGTTAAGTCAATGGGATTTTTTGCCCAATTTTTTGCCCCTGGGGCAAATACCATACCCCCGATCGCTTATAAAAGTCATAGCACACCTCTCCTCAATGAGCCGCACGATTTGACACCTCATTCATGGGTCTACGCCAAAAGGTGCGGGACGAGTTAGGTGCCGAAGTTTTGTACGGAAGAAGAAGAAGAAGAAGAAGAAGAAGAAAAATAAGTATGTGAGATTACAATAGTGTTGCTTTGCAAGCACCACTAATAAGTATGTGAGATTACAATAGTGTTGCTTTGCAAGCACCACTAATAAGTATGTGAGATTACAATAGTGTTGCTTTGCAAGCACCACTAACTAGAATGTACATTTCCTGAAGAAAATGTGAGTGGTGCTTGCCGTGGCAAAATTTCTTACCACAATGTCCCACCTACTGCCCAAAGTTGAAAGAGCCCACCCCCATCACAGTAGGATGTTCTGGTGCAGAGATATAGGTGTTGTTCCATGGTTGCTAGGGAAACCCATCTGGTTGATATGCAGTTACTAAGGTGACAGCCACCAACGCTACTCGCCATCCTGAGTAAAATAAGTCAACCCGGAAGTCTCTACGATTTTCTAGTACAGAGATATGTGATTTGTTACTTGGTTGCTAGGGTAACCCCATCTGGTTGCTAGGCAGTTACCAAGGGGCAAGCCAACAATGCTCCTTGCCATCCTGAGTAAAATAAGTCAACCCGGAAGTCTCTGTGATTTTCTTGTGCAGAGGTATGTGATTTATTTCTTGGTTGTTAGGGTAACCCCATCTGGTTGCTAGGCAGTTACCAAGGTGACAGCCAACAATGCTCCTTGCCATCCTGAGTGAAATAAGTCAACCCGGAAGTCTCTGAGATTTTCTTGTGCAGAGATATGTGATTTGTTTCTTGGTTGCTAGGGTAACCCCATCTGGTTGCTAGGCAACTACCAAGGTGACAGCAAACAATGCTCCTTGCCATCCTGAGTGAAATAAGTCAACCCGGAAGTCTCTGTGATTTTCTTGTGTAGAGATATGTGATTTGTTTCTTGGTTGCTAGGGTAACCCCATCTGGTTGCTAGGCAGTGAACAAGGTGACAGCCAACAATGCTCCTTGCCATCCTGAGTGAAATAAGTCAACCCGGAAGTCTCTGTGATTTTCTTGTGCAGAGATATGCGATTTCTTTCTTGGTTGCTAGGGTAACCCCATCTGGTTGCTAGGCAGTTACCTACGTGATACTCATAAGGCCCCTTGCAATCCTGTGAGAAATATTTCAACCCCTATGTCTCTACGATGTTCTGGTTCAAAGATATGTGATTTGTTACTTGGTTGCTAGGGTAACCCCATCTGGTTGCTAGGCAGTTACCAAGGTGACAGCCAACAATGCTCCTTGCCATCCTGAGTGAAATAAGTCAACCCGGAAGTCTCTGTGATTTTCTAGTGCAGAGATATTTGATTTGTTTCTTGGTTGCTAGGGTAACCCCATCTGGTTGCTAGGCAGTTATCAAGGTGACAGGGAACAATGCTCCTTGCCATCCTGAGTGAAATAAGTCAACCCGGAAGTCTCTACGTCATTCTGATCCTAAGATACACATCTTAGTGATTTTGAATGGATGTCAATGGTTCTTTGTTGCTAGGGTGCTTTAAATGGTTGCTAGGGCGTGGCTAAGTAGTTCACATGATGAAAGCTGAAGACTGATTACTCACCCAATTAAAACAAAGCAACTATCATGTCTCTAGGACATTCTTATCTGAAGATATCTTACTGTAATTGAAATCAATAAATGTGGTTGCTAGGGTGCTCTAAATTGTTGCTAGGGAGTGGCTTGGCAGCTGCCAATGATGAATCTCCAAAGGCTGGTTGTCAGTATGAATGATATAAACCAACTCCCATGCCTCTGTGACATTCAGAATGGAAGATATCTCTCTTTGGATTTTGGTTGCTAAGGTGCTCGAAAATGGTTGCTAGGGAGGGGCTAGGAAGTGTTGAGGGGATTCATGATTGGCTGTTTTACTGGCCCAAGTCAAACGAGACCACCCTTGTGTTTCTATGATAATTCAGTCCAGAGAAATCCCTTTGATCTCTTTCAATGGAAGTCTATGGGACTTGTTGCTAAGGTACTGTAAATGGTTGCTAGGGCGTGGCTTGATAGCTTCACAATGATCCTGAGAGACTGATTGGTCGTCTGAGTAAAATGAGCCCGCCCCCTTGTCTCTAAGACACTGTGATCCAGAGTTATGTTCAATACAAAATCTACCATAGACTTAACATTGGGGCAAATTTGGGCAGCTCCTGCCCCCCAGGGGTAAAACTTTTACCCCATTGTGAGGTATGTTCTCAGAGAGCCTGTCAGCCTCTTCAAATGTGGTAAATCACATGTCTCTGTGAAATCCTCGCTCTGAGCTATAACTCGTCAAAGTTCGGCTCAATGTTAAGTCAATGGGATTTTTTGCCCAATTTTTTGCCCCTGGGGCAAACAACGTACCCCCGATCGCTTAGAAAAGATATAGCACACCTCTCCTCAATGAGCCGCACGATTTGATGCCTCACTCAGGGGTCTGTGACAAAAGCTGCGGGAGGAGTAGCGCGCCAAACTATGTGTGGAATAATAATAATAATAATAATAATAATAATAATAATAATAATAATAAGTATGCAAGAGAACAATAGTGATGCTTTGCCTATGGCAAGCACCACTAATAAGTATGCAAGAGAACAATAGTGATGCTTTGCCTATGGCAAGCACCACTAACTAGAATGTACATTTCCTGAAGAAAATGTGAGTGGTGCTTGCCGTGGCAAAATTTCTTACCACAATGTCCCACCTACTGCCCAAAGTTGAAAGAGGCCACCCCCATGACAGTAGGATGTTCTGGTGCAGAGATATTGGTGTTGTTCCATGGTTGCTAGGGAAACCCATCTGGTTGATATGCAGTTACTAATGTGACAGCCACCAAAGCTACTTGCCATCCTGAGTAAAATAAGTCAACCCGGAAGTCTGTACGATTTTCTAGCACAGAGATATGTGATTTGTTACTTGGTTGCTAGGGTAACCCCATCTGGTTGCTAGGCAGTTACCAAGGAGCAAGCCAACAATGCTCCTTGCCATCCTAAATGAAATAAGTCAACACGGAATCACTACAATTTTCTGGTTCAGAGAAATATGATTTGTTACTTGGTTGCTAGGGTAACCCCATCTGGTTGCTAGGCAGTTACCAAGGGGCAAGCCAACAATGCTCCTTGCCATCCTGAGTAAAATAAGTCAACCCGGAAGTCTCTGTGATTTTCTTGTGCAGAGGTATGTGATTTGTTTCTTGGTTGTTAGGGTAACCCCATCTGGTTGCTAGGCAGTTACCAAGGTGACAGCCAACAATGCTCCTTGCCATCCTGAGTGAAATAAGTCAACCCGGAAGTCTCTGTGATTTTCTTGTGCAGAGATATGTGATTTGTTTCTTGGTTGCTAGGGTAACCCCATCTGGTTGCTAGGCAACTACCAAGGTGACAGCAAACAATGCTCCTTGCCATCCTGAGTAAAATAAGTCAACCCGGAAGTCTCTGTGATTTTCTTGTGTAGAGATATGTGATTTGTTTCTTGGTTGCTAGGGTAACCCCATCTGGTTGCTAGGCAGTGAACAAGGTGACAGCCAACAATGCTCCTTGCCATCCTGAGTGAAATAAGTCAACCAGGAAGTCTCTGTGATTTTCTTGTGCAGAGATATTTGATTTGTTTCTTGGTTGCTAGGGTAACCCCATCTGGTTGCTAGGCAGTTACCTACGTGATACTCATAAGGCCCCTTGCAATCCTGTGAGAAATATTTCAACCCCTATGTCTCTACGATGTTCTGGTTCAAAGATATGTGATTTGTTACTTGGTTGCTAGGGTAACCCCATCTGGTTGCTAGGCAGTTACCAAGGTGACAGCCAACAATGCTCCTTGCAATCCTGAGTGAAATAAGTCAACCCGGAAGTCTCTGTGATTTTCTAGTGCAGAGATATTTGATTTGTTTCTTGGTTGCTAGGGTAACCCCATCTGGTTGCTAGGCAGTTATCAAGGTGACAGGGAACAATGCTCCTTGCCATCCTGAGTGAAATAAGTCAACCCGGAAGTCTCTACGTCATTCTGATCCTAAGATACACATCTTAGTGTTTTTGAATGGATGTCAATGGTTCTTTGTTGCTAGGGTGCTTTAAATGGTTGCTAGGGCGTGGCTTGATAGCTTCACAATGATCCTGAGAGACTGATTGGTCGTCTGAGTAAAATGAGCCCGCCCCCTTGTCTCTAAGACACTGTGATCCAGAGTTATGTTCAATACAAAATCTACCATAGACTTAACATTGGGGCAAATTTGGGCAGCTCCTGCCCCCCAGGGGCAAAACTTTTACCCCATTGTGAGGTATGTTCTCCGAGAGCCTGTCAGCCTCTTCAAATGTGGTAAATCACACGTCTCTGTGAAATCCTCGCTCTGAGCTATAACTCGTCAAAGTTCTGCGCAATGTTAAGTCAATGGGATTTTTTGCCCCTGGGGCAAATACCGTACCCCCGATCACTTATAGAAGTCATAGCACACCATTCCCAAATAATCCGCACGATTTGACGCCTCATTTGTGGGTCTGCGAGCAAAACATTTTTCAAAAAATTCCATTGACTTACATTGGGGCAACTTTGGGCAGCTCCTGCCCCCCAGGGGCAAAACTTTTACCCCATTGTGAGGTATGTTCTCAGAGAGCCTGTCAGCCTCTTCAAATGTGGTAAATCACACGTCTCTGTGAAATCCTCGCTCTGAGCTATAACTCGTCAAAGTTCGGCTCAATGTTAAGTCAATGGGATTTTTTGCCCAATTTTTTGCCCCTGGGGCAAACAACGTACCCCCGATCGCTTAGAAAAGATATAGCACACCTCTCCTCAATGAGCCGCACAATTTGATGCCTCACTCAGGGGTCTGTGACAAAAGCTGCGGAAGGAGTAGCGCGCCAAACTATGTGTGGAATAATAATAATTATAACTAGAATGTACATTTCCTGAAGAAAATGTGAGTGGTGCTTGCCGTGGCAAAATTTCTTACCATAATGTCCCACCTACTGCCCAAAGTTGAAAGAGGCCACCCCCATGACAGTAGGATGTTCTGGTGCAAAGATATTGGTGTTGTTCCATGGTTGCTAGGAAAACCCATCTGGTTGATATGCAGTTACTAAGGTGACAGCCACCAATGCTACTTGCCATCCTGAGTAAAATAAGTCAACCCGGAAGTCTTTACGATTTTCTAGTAGAGAGATATGTGATTTGTTACTTGGTTGCTAGGGTAACCCCATCTGGTTGCTAGGCAGTTAACAAGGGGCAAGCCAACAATGCTCCTTGCCATCCTGAGTGAAATAAGTCAACCCGGAAATCTCTGTGATTTTCTTGTGCAGAGATATGTGATTTGTTTCTTGGTTGCTAGGGTAACCCCATCTGGTTGCTAGGCAGTTACCAAGGTGACAGCCACAATGCTCCTTGCCATCCTGAGTGAAATAAGTCAACCCAGAAGTCTCTGTGATTTTCTAGTACAGAGATATGTGATTTGTTTCTTGGTTGCTAGTGTAACCCCATCTGGTCGCTAGGCAGTTACCAAGGTGACAGCCAACAATGTTCCTTGCCATCCTGAGTGAAATAAGTCAACCTGCAAGTCTCTGTGATTTTCTTGTGCAGAGATATATGATTTGTTTCTTGGTTGCTAGGGTAACCCCATTTGGTTGCTAGGCAGTTACCAAGGTGACAGCCAACAATGCTCCTTGCCATCCTGAGTGAAATAAGTCAACCCAGAAGTCTCTGTGATTTTCTTGTGCAGAGATATGAGATTTCTTTCTTGGTTGCTAGGGTAACCCCATCTGGTTGCTAGGCAGTTACCAAGGTGACAGCCAACAATGCTCCTTGCCATCCTGAGTGAAATAAGTCAACCCGGAAGTCTCTGTGATTTTCTTGTGCAGAGATACCCCCGATCGCTTATAAAAGTCATAGCACACCTCTCCTCAATGAGCCGCACGATTTGACACCTCATTCATGGGTCTACGCCAAAAGGTGCGGGATGAGTTACGCGCCGAAGTTTTGTACGGAAGAAGAAGAAGAAGAAGAAAAATAAGTATGTGAGATTACAATAGTGTTGCTTTGCAAGCACCACTAACTAGAATGTACATTTCCTGAAGAAAATGTGAGTGGTGCTTGCCGTGGCAAGACTCGTCAAATAGCATTTTCTAACTTGTTTCTAAGCACTAAAATAAAGGGCATAGAATGTTGCTAACACGTTTTTTTCATGATGGTAGCACGTTTTTAGAATGTTTTAGCACTTCGCTAGGTGAAGCTAGCATGTGTTAGCATGATACTAGCACGTTTTTAGCATGTTTTAGCACTTTGCTAGGCGATGCTAACATGTGTTAGCATGATGCTAGCAGGTTTTTAACATGTTTTAGCAATCCCCTAAGCAATGCTAACATGCATTAGCATAATGCTAGCACGTTTTAACATATTTTAGCACTTCGCTAGGTGAAGCTAGCATGTGTTAGCATGATACTAGCACGTTTTTAGCATGTTTTAGCACTTTGCTAGGCGATGCTAACATGTGTTAGCATGATGTTAGCACGTTTTTAACATGTTTTAACAATCCCCTAAGCAATGCTAACATGCATTAGCATAATGCTAGCACGTTTTGACATGTTTTAGCACTTTGCTAGGCAATGCCAGCATGTGTTAGCATGATGCTAGCACGTTTTTAGCATGTTTTATCACTTCGCTAGGCAATACTAGCATGTGTTAGCATGTTGTTATCACGTTTTTAGCATGTTTTAGCACTTCGCTAGGCGATGCCAACATGTGTTAGCATGTTGCTAACACGTTTATAGCATGTTTTAGGACTTCGCTAGGTGATGCCAGCATATGTTAGCATGATGCTAGTACATTTTTAGCATGTTTTAGGGTGTGGCTATGAAGATTTGTATTGGCTGCTTGATAAAAGAAATCCTCTGAGGTTGAGAGAGGGAGAGAGACGCAGGGCTGACAGGCCCTTTTCTGTCTGTGTGTGTGAAAATGTCAGTTGGGATTTAAATTTCTGAACATTCCGCAATGTAAAGTCAATGGGACTTTTTTGGCCGCTTTTTCGTCCGCTGTTCGAACATCGTACACCCGATCGCTTAGAAAAGATATAGCACACCTCTCCTCAATGAGCCGCTCGATTTGATGCCTCACTCAGGGGTCTGTGACAAAAGCTGCGGGAGGAGTAGCGCGCCAAACTTTGTGTGGAATAATTTATGCAAGAGAACAATAGTGATGCTTTGCCTATGGCAAGCACCACTAATAATAATAATAATAATAATAAGTATGCAAGAGAACAATAGTGATGCTTTGCCTATGGCAAGCACCACTAACTAGAATGTACATTTCCTGAAGAAAATGTGAGTGGTGCTTGCCGTGGCAAAATTTCTTACCACAATGTCCCACCTACTGCCCAATGTTGAAAGAGGCACCCCCATGACAGTAGGATGTTCTGGTGCAGAGATATTGGTGTTGTTCCATGGTTGCTAGGGAAACCCATCTGGTTGATAGGCAGTTACCAAGGTGACAGCCACCAATGCTCCTTGCCATCCTGATTGAAATAAGTCAACCCGGATGTCTCTACGACTTTCTAGTACAGAGATATGTGATTTGTTTCTTGGTTGCTAGGGTAACCCCATCTGGTTGCTAGGCAGTTACCAAGGTGACAGGCAACAATGCTCCTTGCCATCCTGAGTGAAATAAGTCAACCCGGAAGTCTCTGTGATTTTCTTGTGCAGAGAAATGTGATTTGTTTCTTGGTTGCTAGGGTAACCCCATTTGGTTGCTAGGCAGTTACCAGGGTGATATTTATCAAGTCTACTTTCCATCCTGAGTGAAATAAGTCAACCCGGAAGTCTCAACGACATTCTGATCCTAAGATACACATCTTAGTGATTTTGAATGGATGTCAATGGTGTTTTGTTGCTAGGGTGCTTTAAATGGTTGCTAGGGCGTGGCTAAGTAGTTCACATGATGAAAGATGAAGACTGATTACTCACCCAATTAAAACAAAGCAACTATCATGTCTCTAGGACATTCTGATCTGAAGATATCTTACTGTAATTGAAATCAATAAATGTGGTTGCTAGGGTGCTCTAAATTGTTGCTAGGGAGTGGCTTGGCAGCTGCCAATGATGAATCTCCAAAGGCTGCTTGTCAGTATGAATGATACAAACCAACTCCCATGCCTCTGTGACATTCAGAATGGAAGATATCTCTCTTTGGATTTTGGTTGCTAAGGTGCTCGAAAATGGTTGCTAGGGAGGGGCTAGGAAGTGTTGAGGGGATTCATGATTGGCTGTTTTACTGCCCCAAGTCAAACGAGACCACCCTCGTGTTTCTATGATAATTCAGTCCGGAGATATCCCTTTGATCTCTTTCAATGGAAGTCTATGGGAGTTGTTGCTAAGGTGTGGCTTGGGCGTGGGCGTGGCTTGATAGCTTCACAATGATCCTGAGAGACTGATTGGTCGTCTGAGTAAAATGAGCCCGCCCCCTTGTCTCTAAGACACTGTGATCCAGAGTTATGTTAAATACAAAATGATATTTCATGGGCCGTCCTACACCATAGACTTAACATTGGGGCAACTTTGGGCAGCTCCTGCCCCCCAGGGGTGCAACTTTTACCCCATTGTGAGGTATGTTCTCACAGAGCCTGTCAGCCTCTTCAAATGTGGTAAATCACACGTCTCTGCGAAATCCTCGCTCTGAGCTATGACTCGTCAAAGTTCGGCACAATGTTAAGTCAATGGGATTTTTTGCCCAATTTTTTGCTCCTGGGGCGAACATCGTACACCCGATCGCTTATAAAAGTCATAGCACACCTCTCCTGAATGAGCCACACGATTTGACACCTCATTCATGGGTCCATGCCAAAAGGTGCGGGACGAGTTACGCGCCGAAGTTTTGTACGGAAGAAAAACTAGAATGTACATTTCCTGAAGAAAATGTGAGTGGTGCTTGCCGTGGCAAAATTTCTTACCACAATGTCCCACCTACTGCCCAAAGTTGAAAGAGGCCACCCCCATGACAGTAGGATGTTCTGGTGCAGAGATATAGGTGTTGTTCCGTGGTTGCTAGGGAAAACCATCTGGTTGATATGCAGTTACTAAGGTGACAGCCACCAACGCTACTTGCCATCCTGAGTAAAATAAGTCAACCCGGAAGTCTCTACGATTTTGTAATACATAGATATGTGATTTGTTACTTGGTTGCTAGGGTAACCCCATCTGGTTGCTAGGCAGTTAACAAGGGGCAAGCCAACAATGCTCCTTGCCATCCTGACTGAAATAAGTCAACCCGGAATCTCTACAATTTTCTTGTGCAGAGATGTGTGATTTGTTTCTTGGTTGCTAGGGTAACCCCATCTGGTTGCTAGGCAGTTACCAAGGTGACAGCAAACAATGCTCCGTGCCATCCTGAGTGAAATAAGTCAACCCGGAAGTCTCTGTGATTTTCTTGTGCAGAGATATGCGATTTGTTTCTTGGTTGCTAGGGTAACCCCATTTGGTTGCTAGGCAGTTACCAGGGTGATATTTATCAAGTCTACTTTCCATCCTGAGTGAAATAAGTCAACCCGGAAGTCTCTACGACATTCTGATCCTAAGATACACATCTTAGTGATATTGAATGGATGTCAATGTTGTTTTGTTGCTAGGGTGCTTTAAATGGTTGCTAGGGCGTGGATAAGTAGTTCACATGATGAAAGATGAAGACTGATTACTCACCCAATTAAAACAAAGCAACTATCATGTCTCTAGGACATTCTGATCTGAAGATATCTTACTTCAATTGAAATCAATAAATGTGGTTGCTAGGGTGCTCTAAATTGTTGCTAGGGAGTGGCTTGGCAGCTGCCAATGATGAATCTCCAAAGGCTGCTTGTCAGTATGAATGATACAAACCAACTCCCATGCCTCTGTGACATTCAGAATGGAAGATATCTCTCTTTGGATTTTGGTTGCTAAGGTGCTCGAAAATGGTTGCTAGGGAGGGGCTAGGAAGTGTTGAGGGGATTCATGATTGGCTGTTTTACTGCCCCAAGTCAAACGAGACCACCCTCGTGTTTCTATGATAATTCAGTCCGGAGATATCCCTTTGATCTCTTTCAATGGAAGTCTATGGGAGTTGTTGCTAAGGTGCTCTAAATGGTTGCTAGGGCGTGGCTTGATAGCTTCACAATGATCCTGAGAGACTGATTGGTCATCTGAGTAAAATGAGCCTGCCCCCTTGTCTCTAAGACACTGTGATCCAGAGTTATGTTCAATACAAAATCTACCATAGACTTAACATTGGGGCAACTCATGCCCCCCAGGGGTGCAACTTTTACCCCATTGTGAGGTATGTTCTCTCAGAGCCTGTCAGCCTCTTCAAATGTGGTTAATCACACGTCTCTGTGAAATCCTCGATCTGAGCTATGACTCGTCAAAGTTCGGCGCAATGTTAAGTCAATGGGATTTTTTGCCCAATTTTTTGCCCCTGGGGCAATCACCGTACCCCCGATTGATTATAAAAGTCATAGGACACCATTCCCAATTAATCCGCACGATTTGTCGCCTCATTTGTGGGTTTGCGACCAAAAAATTCCATTGACTTACATTGGGGCAACTTTGGGCAGCTCATGCCCCCCAGGGGTGCAACTTTTACCCCATTGTGAGGTATGTTCTCTCAGAGCCTGTCAGCCTCTTCAAATGTGGTTAATCACACACTCTGCGAAATCCTCGCTTTGAGCTATGACTCGTCAAAGTTCGGCGCAATGTTAAGTCAATGGGATTTTTTGCCCAATTTTTTGCCCCTGGGGCAAACACCGTACCCCCGATCGCTTATAAAAGTCATAGCACACCTCTCCTCAATGAGCCGCACGATTTGACACCTCATTCATGGGTCTACGCCAAAAGGTGCGGGACGAGTTAGGTGCCGAAGTTTTGTACGGAAGAAGAAGAAGAAAAATAAGTATGTGAGATTACAATAGTGTTGCTTTGCAAGCACCACTAATAATAAGTATGTGAGATTACAATAGTGTTGCTTTGCAAGCACCACTAATAATAATAATAAGTATGCAAGAGTACAATAGTGATGCTTTGCCTATGGCAAGCACCACTAATAATAATAAGTATGCAAGAGAACAATAGTGATGCTTTGCCTATGGCAAGCTCCACTAAAAATAAGTATGTGAGATTACAATAGTGTTGCTTTGCAAGCACCACTAATAATAATAATAATAATAATAATAATAATAATAATAATAATAAGTATGCAAGAGAACAATAGTGATGCTTTGCCTATGGCAAGCACCACTAAAAATAAGTATGTGAGATTACAATAGTGTTGCTTTGCAAGCACCACTAATAATAATAATAATAATAATAAGTATGGAAGAGAACAATAGTGATGCTTTGCCTATGGCAAGCACCACTAATAATACTAAGTTTAAATAGGATTTCAGTAAGTTGGCTTTCTCAAGCCAACCTAATAAAAAGCATATATTTCTCAGAATTTCTCCAAGATTACTTGAAGGTTTTCACGAATGTCTAAGATTAAGCGTTTTCAGTGTTTAAATAAATATTTACAAATATATTCTTGTGTTTTTATTCTGTCTCCCAATGTTGTCTGTCTAAAAATAAAATAGCCTTTAAATTATACCTCTCACCCATCAACAATTATCGCGTTCACCACGGCTATAGCTGGCACTCCATCCATTGCCTTAATGCCTGCTCGTGTGCGTATCGCCACCTAGGGTTGCTCAATTATATTTAACAAAGTGGGACTCTCAAACCTAAAGGAAAAAGAAGAAAAAAAATGATATGATATATTTTTGGTAACACCATTGCATTGCTTTGAATAAAGTATAGCAAAACAAAAACACAGCAGTAATAGAAAACCCCAATATTTTTTGACGTTTAATGCCAAGTTAATGCGGTGTGTCATTATATAAATGTACATACATTTTTTAAAAAATTAAGAAAAAAAAATTCTCAATATTAAATTATTAATCGCGTGCCAAGCCCGCGAAACCGGGCAGCGGGCCTTTATAAGCTGTGGTCTGTGCCCACCGCGCGCACAACCCGTCTACCCTTTGAGTGACATCCCAGCAGTGCGTTTTCCTGAGATAAATTACTTTTTACTTAACCAATTTAGTTAAATTACTTTTTTAAAGTATGGTCTGACAACAAAAGTAAATGACATTTAAATCTATGAAGAAAGAAAATAATGAAATGTAATTATAATGAGTAATTATAATAGCAAACGGTCTGAGGGAACAGTTCGTTTTTCTCCACTAAAATAATCAGTTTTCGGCTCATGAAACTCATTAAATTATTATAAAAATTTGACTCTTTTACAGTAAAATGTACCACATCTCACACAAACAACGATTTTCCGTCTCTTCGCCAAAAGAAACAACAAAAAGTCGCACACAACAGTTCAAATTCTGACAGCAATCACGTCCTCGCGCTTCCCTCACTCAGCATCAGTATACGCGTTTACATGACCAAATATTCAGGTTAGAAAAGGGGTACCCTCCCCAGGGATCATATCCGGGTTTTTAAAAACCGAAATATGAGCATATTTGGGTTTTTGCCGGTGTTTACATGGCCGTGCGCAACCGGGTTATTGCTAATATTCCGGTTTTGAACGGGTTACTGGCTGCATGTAAACGTAGTCACTCACTAAAACAACACAGGTGTTTGTCCTTTGCACTTGACCCACTTACGCTACACCTGTCTCCCGATCCTCTCTCCCCCATCACAGACTTCGCTAGATCACGCCCTCATATGTCAGCACAAGAGGTAGATATATCATCTTTTCGCATCAGCGAGCAGCTAGCGTTAGCTTGTTAACAATATATTTACATCCACTCACCACAGACGAGTGTTTGCAGTTGGTGTCCAGTCTGCCCTCTTGATGGCTGCAAGCCACTGATGGCGTCTTTTTTCATCCTGAGGTAGCCTGTAAAAGGGATATTTTGGGGTCTCCTTTTTTGTTGTTGCACCCCACCGCACAACATATTGAAGGCATAGCTAGCTCGTTCCTTTGCGACTGACGTGAATCAGGTACTCTTCTTATTATTATTTTTTAATGGCGCTTGGCAAACAACTTTTAATGTGCATTACCGCCACCTTCTGAAATGGAGTGTGGATCAAAATAGCCTACTTTACTCACCACTAATTAAATAAATAAATGCATAAAAATCTAAAGAAATTATTAATATTAATACATTAGCATTCACATCATTAGTAATACAATTTTAATAACAACTAAACTCATATCCTTCTAATGAGTGAACAAATCAAATATTTTCTTTACTTAGCCTAACTTTCAGAATCATTCTTTCCTGCTTATACCTACGAAAATTAATAATTACATGTTATAATGTTTCATTACTGTTACACTGCTCACACAACCCAGTTTCATGTTTCCCTATTATTTTAAGCGTACTATTTAATCCAGTATGCCCAAATCTCATTCTCGAAATAATGTCCTCTTCCTTTTTATTTCTATTATTTTCTCTCATTCCTCCCACCTTCTTCTAGATGCTGTAGAAATTCCTCGCTTTTGTTTCCATATTCCACTCCTCCTGCCACTTTCATTTCTGCTTTGATTATACTTTTAACTTCCGCCTTACTATAATTTACTGCCATATCTAAATCAGGTACTCAAGATGGCGGCAGACAAGTTTTAAAAGTGAGTGACGTCAGTGAGGAGACGTTGGTGACATCATCAATATTCATCGATATAAAGCCCGCTCATCAGCGCCGATAAACACTGTTAAATGTCGTTACATCGGTGTGACGTCATTGCTAATGGAGCCAATCCGCTCCGTTTGAGAGACGCTCTTTCGTTTGAGAGTTATCTGTCATGATAACGTTCCTTAAAAAGAGATAAATTATACAACTGTAATATTCTGGTAAGCACTGAATATTTGCGACATTGATTTACGGCGCCACGGCAAGGTTGCTGAGTATTACAGCACATGGAGATGGATGCACGTTGATGAATAAAGGTTCCAAGTTTGTTCGGTACTCGCTGTACGTCTCATTATCTATGACTGCACGCACTGCAATATAAAATAGTAAACGAGAACAAGACATGGTGTCAGAAGAAAAGTAATTAAAATGGATTTTGCAGCAGTACCGTCGCCGCACATGAATTGGGAATCGTCTAACTTACCAGATGCATGGCGTAAGTTCAGACAGCATGCAGAGCTCATGTTCGCGGGTCCGTTGAAGACAAGAGGTGAAGACGAAAAGTGCAGTTATTTACTCCTGTGGATAGGAGAAAAAGGAAGAGATATCTTTAACACCTGGGCGCTGACGACAGATAAAGGAAAGGTACTGAAAACATATTACGACAAGTACGAAGCATATGTGATGCCCAAAACAAACACAATTTTCACAAGATATAAATTTCATGAGCGAATTCAAGGAGCCAACGAAAGTTTTGAGCAATATGACTGAACTAAGACTATTAGTGAAAGACTGTGCTTATGCAGACAGCGAGGAAATGGTTAGACCGCGTCGTGTTTGGCATTCACTCTCCGCGAGTGCGGCCGGGAGAAACTGCTGAGCGTCGGCTCGGAGTTAACGTTAGACAAGGCCATGGATATAGCCAGATCACACGAACTTGCACAAGCTCAGCTCAAAACGTTCGCAAACAGCGCATACAACCCCCGCGATCAAGCAGTGCACGCAGTTATCTCGCAGAAAGAGTCACAGAAGCAAGCAGTAAAAGCTGGATCGAAAGCCTTTCGTCGGAGCAGCAATGACCCCAGATAGCAAAATTGTTCTGGGCCTTTTATGGCACAAACACTGTTCTTAGTTTTGGCAATCATACCGCCAGGAATGCAGGGCCAAAACCTGCCCAGACAGTTTTGCCAAAAGCACGCCAGAAAGCTGCCAGAGAAATGCCAATGCCTTACCAGACGAGAGCCAGAAGACCCTAAATTGGCCCATATTCATGCCATAATATCGCCATTGAAAAGCCAGATGTCTCCCGAGCACAGGCAACAACTCTGCCAATTATATTAAAATAACTAATTTGCCCCATATTCAATATCTGCACCCAACAGCAACCATGCAATTCAAAGAGAAATCAAACCAGGAAACCATAACTGCTGAAGATTTGTGTTTATTTTCAATCAACATAAACATATGACCTAAATAGGTAAACATTTACAATTAATTTTTTTATACAAATAAAATGTAAGAAAATAAAATGTAAAAACATTTATGATACAAAGCTTGATTTTATAAATCACACTTTAGAAATCACACTTAGTTGTGTAAACCATGAAAGACTACAAACTTATGAACGGTAGTGTGTTAAAGTGTGGCCAGAAACGGGCCAAAGTGGAATGTATGTGTGTGCGCCTGACGTTATGTGTTGGTGTGTGCCTGACGTTGTGTGCCTGACGTTGTGTTCCTGACGTTGGTGTGTGCCTGACGTTATGTGTTGGTGTGTGCCTGACGTTGGTGTGTGCCTGACGTTATGTGTTGGTGTGTGCCTGACGTTGTGTGCCTGACGTTATGTGTTGGTGTGTGCCTGACGTTGTGTGTTGGTGTGTGCCTGACGTTGTGTGTTGGTGTGTGCCTGACGTTGTGTGTTGGTGTGTGCCAGACGTTGTGTGCCTGACGTTGTGTGCCTGACGTTGTGTGCCTGACGTTGTGTGCCTGACGTTGTGTTGGTGGGTGGCTGGTGGTGGAGGACTGTGCTTCTCCTCCTCCTACCCCCCTCTCGATCGCCAGCCAAATACAACCAACGCTTCAACCATTGCTCCACCTCCTGGTTCGTGGATTCTCTGCATCCAGGATTTCTCCAAATGGCTTCTAGAAACAAACAATTAAAGATATCATGGGAGGTTTCAGAGTTTAAATTTAAGACTTTGTAAAGACAAAGTAAAGACAGGCAATGCCATTTAAACTTAAATTTCATTTAGGCCTTTAAGTTAAGTCCCAAAAGGGAAAGGGACAGCATAATTTGTTCATACAGTTTCTTTACCACTATGGAGTATGACAAGCCAGACTATATCATAATGTGTAGTCTGACCACGAACGATAGACTAACACCCCTTTCACACATACATGGTTATTTTGAAAAACAAAGACATTTCTCTGCGTTTATGCCTTTGTTTACATACAAACAAAGAATTTGCCTCTAAAAACGGTGGCCACTACACTGGAGGCGGCCAAGAGCCTTTATTCGCCCTGTATTGAGGGGTGGCAGCTCAAAGTGACTACGAAGCTGGTAAATGAACCTAAAAATGTTGCCTGGTACATCTAATCAACACTTTTACCTGTAACAACATTCTTGACTTCTAGGCCCTGGAATGATGTTTTGCCGTGGAGGCCTGTCCAATTCATTTTGCAGGCCAAGTCGTTCTGAAGAAGCATCTTCATGACCCTCCACACAGTGTCCTTGAGGTTCACGCCCCCAGCAAGGCCCAGTGTCAGCACCTGGAAAAATAAAAGTTTAGAATATATGAATGTTCATTGCGGAGAAAAAAAAATGCAAAGAAAAAAAAAGTTCTGAAAAAAATCTGGTCCAAATACTAATGATAAAAGTAATTATTACCAAGTCCTCTCTCTTCTCTGGCTTTGCCTTAATGTCACAGTCCAGCGCCAAAAGAGCCTCAGCATCCCTCAATGGCAGAAAACTTCCATCCATGTGGTGTCCATGTGGTGTAGGTGTAATAGAGAGATCCTGAACAATCCACAGCAGATTTCTTTGCATATCACACATAACCTCCTGCTTGGCAATGATCTCTCGTAGTAATGCTGAAACCAGAACATTTTAAAAGCTGTTCAGTCCTTGCTAGCTATAACATAGAAATGTATTGTAAATGGGAATAGAGAATAAGGTCTCACCAGAGTGCAGGTCCATCTCAGAAGCAGCATGAGGGGCAAGATGGAATGGCTCAGGAGTTCCATGGTGGTGAGACGGCTGAGAGGGAAGATGGTAGGATGGCTCAGGAGTTCCATGGTGGCGAGACGGCTGAGAGGGAAGATTGTAGGATGGCTCAGGAGTTCCATGGTGGCGAGACGGCTGAGAGAGAAGATGGTAGGATGGCTCAGGAGTTCCATGGTTGCGAGACGGCTGAGAGGCAAGATGGTGGGACGACTCAGGAGGTCCAAGGGCGTGAAATGGCTGCAGAGAGGCAAGTTGACTAGCTGACGGAGATATTTCATCTGATGAGGAAATGGCGTCACGCAACAGTGACGGCAGAGGTGGAATGGAGGGCACCTTAGGGAGGACTGGTTTGCGCTTCACAGGCTCCTCATCAGACTCCTCCTGACTCGAGGGGAAGCGCTGGTTTGGTCTTTGGAGAGAGAAAAATAACTAAAATTATTTACAACCCTACAGCCATGTAAGGCCTGTTTAAACTGCCTACTATGAAGAGACCCATCTATGAATGAAACTCTATAAAACTGAGGTTTTAAAGTAAATTAAATCCCACAGTTACGGCTTCTCACCAACTACCCCACATACTATTTTTTTCAGTACTCTTACAGAAATTTGGCAACTTAATGCTTAAATCGTTTTACATGCCTTAGTTTAGACACAAACATTATGTAGACAAACTGAGCAAAATCTGAGTGCAACACACATTATCCTGGATTCAGCAGATTTGCGACATACCTGGTTTTTCTTTTTTCTGGCCTTCCCTCCTCTGCTTCTGACTGGAGGTCTGTGTCATCTTCTGCCCGGCGAAGTTTCAACCTTGCCTCACTAAAGCTATCTGTCAAGAATGGGAACCAAGTGAAAAACAAAGCTTTACCCAAACCGGTATTAATCATGATTGTTATATATTAAATCATTCGGTTCTTGTAATGTCTGCATCCCAGTGTCAACTTTACATTACAAAAAACAAATAAATACACTTAATGACACCAGTCATAAACATAAGTGTCATTAATGTTCATGATGTGCGTCATGCTAATAAGGCACAGTCTTATGTAGACACCTTCAAATAAAGTGTTACCGTTACATTAAAATTTTATGAAATACATAAAAAAAAGGTGGCTTGATTTAGTCTTGAACCATGAATAATGGATTAAAGTGAACACTCACTTGCTTTGTAAAGAACCCTGATGTCATAACTTGTCCAGGTCTCCTTAGGCATCTCACAGTTCTTGATGGCCTTCAACACGGCATCGAGTTTGTAGTTAGGCCATTTACAAACCTCTCCTTCTACCCACACAGCTGGCACCACCTCCACTTCATTTGTCTTAATGAAGCTCACTACGAAATACACTGAGGGTTGGGGGGGGGGGGGAATTAAGTTATTTCAGATGTAAAAGGGGAAAGACAACAAAACTGCTCTGTTCCCCAAATGGCATCCTGAAATATTTTAATACGTCATTCAGCCTTGTACATTTTAAATCTGAAGACAAATTTGACACTACAAAAACTCCTACTTCTTGAGAATCAACTGGGTAATGAAAGAATGTCTCCATCTTTGCAAATTCACGGTAGATGATGTACTCCTGGTCTTTATAGAAAATAATATTTTCCACCAAAGCAACAATCTGATTGATCCTAACACAATTGTCTCCTTCTGTAATTCTGACGTGCACATCATTCACTACCAGTTCTCTGAATTGTAGAACATCCCCTTCAAACAAGTCTGGTACAGGCCCATTTCTATGCTCTATATTTACTTGCATTTTTGGCCACTTAACTTCAACGCTATGTTTTTGGTTGTGAACTTCAGACACTCTACGGATCACCTGTGTTAGAGGGCTGTGTGGTTTCCTGATCATTTTTTTTAATGTACACAGGTAATTTTCAAATGGAAACCCAGAGATCACATCTAAATGACCATGAATCTTTACATCATCACTAAGATGAATCAACCCATGTATATTGTAGACAACAAACTCAGGACCATACAATTTACTAAAGTGCTCCACAAATGACACAAGTAACCTTTTTGCAAAACCATTCAGAGCTGAACAAAGGCGGGGATTGGCTAAAATCGAGATGGCAACTGACAGCAACATGAAGTTGTTATATATTTCCTCAGGTAACACACCCCTAAGAACAAGAGGACCGGTGTACAGAAGGAACTGCCTGAGTTCAGTTGCCTTCCACCTTAGTCTTTCTGCCAGACTCCTTGGCTTCCTAGCAAATTCAACTGGGACGAATGCCTTCAAACTTAACAGCTTTTCAGAGATCTCCTGCATGTCCCGACCAGAACGACGACACCGAAGAGGGCCAGAACTGCCAAACCACAAATCTAAGAGCCTCCTCATTACTCCCAAACAAACCAAATGCATATAATCATGAGGAAACTGACTGACCATACCGATACCCATTTCAAGTAGAGGGGAAACTGCTATGTGATGTTCCTCATCTGTGCCCCTCGCAAATGACTCAGTCCTATCAGCAGCACTTACCTCTGGGAATGTCATGCGGTGACGAGCATAAACACCTGGCTGTAAACACTTATCACATCCTGCATAACCTGAATGATCTTTCACCTGTTTGATAAAGGCTCTAGCAGGAGCATCACAAATGACCGAACTTACCTTCAGAAACAAGGTTTTTGAGCCTATGACAAATCCCTCTCTCAGCATTGTCAATTCTTGAACAAGGGCACCAAGATACTCTTGCAATGAAGTGGGTTTAGTCTCACCACAGAACAAAGCAATTAACAGTGGCCTGCTGGAAACATAATCTTTGTGACGCAACATGCCTAACACTGGCCAGAACGACGAGCTCTTAAACAGCGGCAATCCATCAAAATTAAGCTGCAACAAACACATTTCTATCTGGAAATTTGGACGACAAATACTCAAATGTTTTGCGAAACATGTTCAAAATACCAAAATAGAAAAACACCCCACCAGCCAACCTTTCCAGAGTGTACTTGGTTGCTGTTTTTAAAAGGGTTCTCCCATCCTTTGGAAGAAAGGGGTGATGCACTCCAAGGATGCACAGAAGAGCAGACAATGCCACTAATGATACACCATACTCAACAGCCCAGTTAGACAGAGCAGTGGACAAATCTAAAGGAGGAGAAATCTCCTCATCCTCCTCATCATCTTCAGAGACCTCATCCTCACTCACCATCTCAGTGTCCACAACTTCACCAAAGTCACTACTTAGCCTACCAACTCATTGTGCTCTACAACACCTGTGCAAAGACTTCTTTGTACCTCTAAAATTCTGTCATTTGTCCTTTTTATGGCTCGCTTGCGCAGGTTACTCCATTGGGACCGCTCCATTGTGAACTGGAGAAAACCAAACACAGACATTTGTTAATGCTACTGATATATTTAGAGAAAAGAGAGGAGAAAGCTCTTTGTATTTATGTCTTGAACAGTGTATGTCCCAAGTAGTCTAGGCTGTACTGTAGGGTAAACTTTAGTCACATAAAAAACAACTCCACTGCTCATTTGATTTATTTGTATTGAAATTTGAAATCAAATCTTTCAAATTTCAATAAATGGGAGGATTTGATCTTGAAAAACGGAGTGTACTGACGCCTTTCCGCGATTAAAACATTCCTTCTTATGTTCATTCATGTTTATTTGATGCTATAAATGAACAAGGAAGAGATGATCGGCTCACCAGCAGCTTTAACTGAGGCTCTACAGCGATCTGTCAGACACATTAAAGAGCCACAAAAAAAAATGACCAAATTTGAAAGGTGAGACTTTGTATAATGTTTAATATCAAAAGTAACCGAAAAGTAACCTGGTCTGTCCTGTCTGTCAGCGCGGTGTCTGTCTCCTCTCAGCTCCGCAATGTATTTTTCACTGCGTGAGAACAGTGGCGTGAGAGCGGCGTAGCTTGTCGGAATAGCGATAAGGGGGGCGGGTATTTGCGAACGGTCAATTGACCGTTCTCAAATACCCGCCCCCCCTTAGTTACGGTCACTATGTCTGACAAGCTACGCTGCTCTCACGCCACACCATGTTCTCAGGCAGGGAAAAATACATCGCGGAGCTGAGAGGATGTCAATCATCGGTTTAGCTATCTTATACCGCCTAAACAGGGGCGTAGCCAGGACATTATTTCTGGGGGGGCCAGCCTTTTATTTGGGGTGGCACTTGATTGTCAAAAACTACTATTTTAAAACTCACGCACCGTGTCACTCAGAGTAGCGGTTTTCCCGCGGCTCGTCAGGCCATAAACAATGGATTGAACTTCCTTATGGACACTAATAATGTCTTATTGATAATCCATGTTATTGAGATGGGTGCTTAGATAATGTGCGAGTGCGATGTGTCATGATTATGTGAGGGGTTAGGGACCTTAACATGAGACAGGGATGTTTTTAGTGCAAATGACAGAAAGACACAATATGAATTGTCATTTTAGGTGATAATTTATTTAGGTAAACCATAGCATTTTAAGTGCAATATTCAATTTATTTGTGATAATATAACATTTAAAGAGAGAGAGAAAAGAAAAAAACATTACATCACAAATAAATAACAAGAGCAGATAGTATGTCTAAATAGAACACACATTACATTGCAGGCTCTCATGCCCCATAATACACTCTAGGTAGGCAAGAAAAACTAGAAGAAAAAAATAATAAATAATATGTACAATGTAAAGTGAACAGTATCACAAACAATGAACATTATCACTAGCTTACTGCATAGTGATATTGATTTTGCATACTGCATCAAAGAGATTGATGCAGAATGATAACAGCACTGGTGGTTTATGGGTTGCAGCAGTACTGAAGACAGCTCTTACACACTGACAAACCAGGTCTAGAAGGGGCACACTTTTGTGTGTGTGTGTGTGTGTGTGTGTGTGTGTGTGTGTGTGTGTGTGAGAGAGAGGGTAGATCCATGTAAGTCATTTTACATAATTGTCTTTTTGTTTGTTTGCTTATTTGTTATTGAGAAATATCTGAGTGTCAGTGTGAGAAGCTGAGAGCAGATATGTCTAAATGTCAATAAACAACAAGATGTCTAAATAGAACAGACATGTGATAACATTGCAATACGCATGTCCCATAATACACTCTACAGTAGGTAGGCCAGAAAAACTAGAAGATAAACAAAAGATGTAAGATGAACAACATCACTAGCTCGTCCTCTTTATTGTTAAGGCTGTTTATGATCCAGAACTGGCAGGTATAACATAAACAGATGCTGGTTACTTAACTGTTAGTGTACAGTAGCTGTATTCTCCGGTTGTGATGATTACTAGCAAATTGATCAACAAACTCATCTAAATTTAAAGACGCTGACCTCCTGTGTTCTATGCTCAACACCCCAAGATCACTCAGCCTATCCTCTCCCATTGTAGTTCTCAGGTGTGTTTTGACAAGCTTCAAGCAGGAAAAGCTGCGTTCACAAGCAGCTGTGCTGACAGGTATTGCCAGTGCAATTTTGCAAAGCCTGGAGAAAACATCAAAGACCTCCTGGTACGGTTCAATAAAAGCTGCCAGGTCTACAATTGTAGGTGGTCTCTGCATCCCTTGTTTTAACTTACGATCTAAAACTCTTAATTTGGTAGAGCTCATGCTCAAGGTCGACAAGGTCACACCCATACAATTTGGCAAATGCAAAAAGGCTATCTTTGTCACAGAAGCTTTTGCTACTTGGATTTAAAGCTTGTATCCCATGCATTATGTCACAATTCTGATTGGAGAATCTGTTCCTGAGCTCACTGAGCATCCGGTCCAAAACCAGGTTAAAGATTCCTGTCCTGTAATAATCTTTTCTGTTGCCTGTTTCTCGGCTGCCTACAGTTGACATAACATGGCATCCCTGTAGCTGTGAACTTAGTGTTCTCTTACGTTTTGGAGCAGTGTCTATAGAGACACCACATTGCTTTGCGAGCTCCAAAACAGTGTCCCACAAATCACCAAACATCTGCTCACTCTTGTAAGATTCAAAAGTACTAATAAGTGCCTCCACAAGGTCCACTGCTTTGCCCAAATCAAGAGAGGAAGACTGGAGCATGTCTGATAGTAATTTTGCATCTCCCAAAAGTTTCTGAAATATGGCAAGAAATACAATGAATTGGAAATCAATTTGAGGCAAAAGACCTCTGGCACCTACTGACCTCTCACCACTGTTCTCATCACTCAGTTCCGCAAGCACTGTTACAACTGCTGGCAACCTATCCCACAAATTACGGCAGGCATAATATGTGGAAGCCCACCGTGTGTCACTCAATGCTGGCAACTCTCTCGGTGCACCTGAGTACATGTCCCGTTGCACCTGTAACCATTTGGGATGCACTGCCGATCCAGACATGTAGATGTACAGCTGTTTTAATAAGGAAAAGAAGCATTCAGCCTCTGGGATCCCCCTCACGGTGTCCACAAGCACCAGATTGAGGCAATGTGCGTTACAGTGAACGTAGAAAGCCTGCTTTGCTACCTCCTTAATTCGGGCCTGCACACCGCTGTGCTTGCCACTCATGACTGCAGCCCCGTCATAAGACTGCCCAACAAGGTTACTCTTATACTCTAGACCATATCTTGACAAGAGGTGAATTATTTTTTTCTGTCAAGCTCTCCGCATCTAGCTTCTTTGCTACATCAAACTCCAAAAAAAACTTTCGTGGATCTTACCATTGTAATAGTATCTCAAAACAAAAGACATTTGTTCCATTTTTTTTTGTCTTTAGTCTCATCCACAAGTATACTAAAAGCACTACTTTCCTTGACTTTTTATTATTGATGTGCACACCATCTCTGCTAAGCATGACAAAACCTCATTTTGTATGCCAGGGCTTGTATATTTTGCATTTCTGGGACCATCCATCTTTTTCCAGTTTTTGAAACCTGAACCTGAAGTAAATGTAGACTCAACATGGCCAGGTAAACTGAAATGCCTGCAGGCATAGCAAAAGTTAGAGTCTTCACTTATGGAGTATTCTAACCAGGGGTGGACTGCATACCACTCACCCTTGAAGCTCCTGTTTCGGTCTCCTTGGAGTGTCTTGGGGAAATTGAGTTGAGGTTGCGCTGGAGCTTCACCCCTGGACACGGAAATGTCTGTAAAACACCAAAGAATTCCATTAGTATCAGCTTTTAACATAAATGCTACCCACTTCCAATGATATTTTGTTGTTTTTAAGTCTAAACATGCCATCATTAACATTTTACAGATTGAATAATATTTTATATATATATATATATATATATATATATATATATATATATATATATATATATATATATATATATATAATATGGCCAGCCTTCAAATTATTTTTGTTTGCCATAACCTGACCAACCCTGTCCCATTCTTCAGCTACTTATAACCATGTACCTGGGGGGCAGACTTGTTTATCATGCGTGCATGCTGCTTCATTCAGTTTTATTTGTTTTCTTCTCCCAGAATCACTCTCCTTCTGCTCCGTTTCTGACAACTCATCTCCTGAACATTCACTGGCTCCTTCCCTTTCTGCACCTGCTCTGCTTTCTCCACTAGCTCCTTCTGTTTCCCTAACATCTCTTTCTAGGACATTCTCTGTCATGCTTGTTGCTGCTTGCGGGTCTCTGGTGCGTGTGCTGGCAAAAAAAGCATGGATTTTCCTGTCTCCCCCTGAGGCACTTATCCTTTTCATTGTGTCATCTTTAAAGAAATTTTTTACATAACATTAACTATAGACTGCTTTTATTTCAATTTCAAGTGTAAACTAACGACAGTCTGTTATCTATGACTTAGGGCTAAGCTACACCAGGCACGTAACTGAAGTGTTCTGTTCGCTTTGTGTCTGCTGCAACAATTAGCTTCCACTTATTATAATCAATGGAAGTAGCTAGGCTACACCAGACGTGATAGCAGCGCCGGCGTGTACATTCAAAAAAAAAAAAAAAAAAAAAAACCAGATTCGTCTAAAATGGATTTTACGCGTTGTGAACGGAACGCTTCAGTTAGTGCCTGGTGTAGCTTACCCCTAAGTGACACATTGGAATTGACTTAAGCTAGCGCTAGCCAGATAATCATACAAGTTTGCAAAAATAACAGCAGCAGCGCTGCTTAACTCACTCTGCCACCTTTCCTCCATGTCGACGACACATCCTTACACATTAAACTGAGTGAGAAGATAACTATATGATCTTATTTCAATTATGCTTTCAAGTATAACCAACTTACTCACCTGTTAGTTAGTGGTATCCAGTTGTTAGCTGCTAGTCTCTGTTAAGCGCTGTCAGAATGCAGGCACGTAATGTCTTGCACTGTTGATGGGGGCGTGACCCAACATGTTGCTAATATGGGGCATTGGGGCTTGTAGCGTAGGTGACAAATGACTTGATAAAAAAAATGCATACATTTCAGCTTCCTTTAGACAGTTACTGGAGTTTTTAAAAAAAATATTATTAAATTTATTTTCCCGTGAGGTTGGGGGGGGCCGGCAGGGGGGCCGAGCCTTGACCAGTGGTGGCCGTGGCCCCCCTGGCCACCACGTAGCTCCGCCCCTACGCCTAAATCAGATACACCGATGTGATTGGCTCCCTCATGTACACTAGTAGGCAGAATGCAGCGGGAAAAAGTCTGCCTCTTGCATTCTTTCGGTGACCACCAGAACGACAGGTGCCATCTTGACCACGCCATGCGTTGTGAATAGACACGAAGTAGTGGCTTTTATACGGATTTCTTCAAACAACCATTGAATACCCTAAAAATTTGCATATGCTATTATAATACCAATAAACTGCCCATCCATAATGTTACGCCATTTGCAATTTTCTCATCAAATTCCTGTCATCTAAAACTGCCATGACAATCTGCCTGGCGCTCATGAGGGCACGTTAACGTTAGGGTGCGAAAAAAATCTACTTAGCAGATAAGACGTTTAAGTTACATCCTACGCAAAAAAAAAAAAAAGCAACGTAGAACAAGAGTTAAAAACATACAGAACACAACTTACCTTACTTTTACTTGGCTCTTGATAGTCACCGGTGAAATCTGTCAGGAAATGTACAGGAACATTTGGTTTGGTGAACATGCTAAACCTAGCAGCTAAAGTAACGTTAAGTGCTGACGCTAAGGTCTGGTACAACTATTCAAAAACGGGACAGTTTAATGCTTCTCATCTCATAAATCCAATTTACACGGAACTTACCACCTACAATATACAACAGAAAATATACTGTAATTAGGTAACTGGTTATTTGCACGATAGTTAATGGAATTACTAAAAATAAAGCATAGTTCAGCTTAAGCAACACACTTTACCTCAGCGCGGTTCAGGTACTGAGGATGATAATTGTCCGACTTCGTTTGAAATGGCGCGGCAGCAAGGTCAAAGGGTACATCACAAATGTTTTAATAAGTCCGTTTTTTCATACTTAAATATCATGTATCAGATTTTATTTTATTATGGTCAGACCCTACCTTTACATACATTTTAAAAATACGATTTCATTAAAATTAATTTATTATTACACCAAATTGTGTAACTTCAAGTAATTTCATAAAGTTATGACAAAGACAACCTTGTCCATTAGAGGAGAGAGAGAGATATATATATATATATATATATATATATATATATATATATATATATATATATATATATATATATATATATATATATATATATATATATATATATATATATATATATATATATATATATATATATATATATATATATATATATATATATCTTATGATAAAACTGGAGGAAAAGACATTTCACAATCACTCCCACAACAGCAACTGAAAAATACGTTGAATCTGGCATGTTTCATATTTGCCAGAAGAGAGCCATAAAATAATGCCCCTCTCTCCACCACCTGCGCCACCACCGATTCCGGAACTCTTCAGGGTTGCCATCCATTTGCCAACATCGTACACAAACCAAACAAATGCCAGAAGAATCCAGAAAAAGCCCGGAAGACTTTGCTATCTGGGACGTCGCCGAGCGCGGCAGAAATTGCGGTTACTGTGGCAACCAGGCTCACGGTACTTCTGGTAAATGCCCTGCAAAAGGTAAACAATGTGGCAAATGCGAGAAACCCAACCACTTCGCCAAAGTGTGTCATTCGGTTTACAAAAGGAATGTTCATGCAGTGAGCAAAGAGGCTTCTCATGATGAAGAAGACCTACATGCAGAGTTTTTCGTGGATGCAGTATTGCAAAAGTCATGTGACACGGAACAAGCATTTGCGGACATACTGCTGGGAGATAAAAAAACTGAAGTTAGTTTCAAGTTGGACACTGGAGCACAGGTGAATGTCATTCCAGTGGACACATTTAATATGCTAAAAGGTCAGTGCAAGTTCACACCGACTAAGCACAGCCTCACTGGATATGGTGGTCAAATGCTCACAGTAAAAGGGACCTGCGTGTTGCAGTGCAGATACAAAGACAGAGAAACACTGATGAACTTTTACATAGTCAACACCCAAGCACCGCCTGTGTTAGGTCTAAAAGCATGCCTGGACCTGGACTTAATCAAGCTAGTGCTCTCAGTGAACGCACTTAAAGACGACAAGTCCATCATGGAGGATTACGCTGATGTATTCGATGGCATTGGATTATTTCCAGGGGAGTGCACAATCCATCTAAAACCCAATGCAACTCCAGTCGTTTATCCACCGAGAAGGATTCCCCTGGCTCTACGTGGCAGACTGAAAGAAGAGCTGCAAAATATGGAAAAACAAGGAGTCATAGTCAAGGTAACAGAACCCACCGACTGGGTGAACGCACTTGTGGTCGTGGAAAAACCGAGAACCGGCAAACTCAGAATATGCCTAGATCCCCGCGACCTCAATAAAGCTATCAAGCGTCCACACTACCCCTTGCCCACGATAGAAGACATCATGCCCAAACTAACGGGTGCAAAATACTTCAGTGTTTTAGATGCCCGTTCAGGGTACTGGGCAATAAAACTAACAGAGGAATCGTCCAAGCTGACGACATTCAACACTATATTAGGACGATACAGATTTTGTCGTCTTCCATTTGGCATCATTTCAGCTCAGGATGAATTTCAACGCAAAATCGACGGTCTAAATGGTGTTGTTGCAATCGTCGATGATATCCTTGTTTACGGACGAACCAAAAAAGAACATGACGACAACTTGCACACAATGTTGCAAAGGTCTCGTGAGAAAGGGGTGAAGCTCAACCAAGAGAAAAGCATTGTGAGTGCCTCTGAGGTTCGCTACTTCGGCCACCGCTTATCCGCTGAAGGAGTCAGGCCAGACCCTGAAAAGGTCTCAGCGATCAAGAACATGGAGCCACCAAAGAGCAAAGCGGAGCTCGAAACTACCTGTCTAAGTTTGCACCCTGTTTATCGGACATTAATGCACCACTGCGTCAGCTGCTCAAGCAGTCCAGCGAGTTCATATGGGATTCCCAGCACGACACCGCATTCCAAAAAATGAAAGATCTCATAACTAAGGAACCTGGACCAGTGCTTGCGTACTATGACCCACAGAAAGAACTGCCCCTTCAAGTGGATGCATTGAAATATGGCCTTGGTGCCGTCCCGCTGCAGAATGGAAAGCCACTCAGCTATGTTTCAAGATCACTGACCGAATGTGAAGTTAGCTATGCTCAGATAGAGAAGGAGCTCTACGCGGTCTTATTCGGCTGCAAGCGCTTTCATCAGTACGTATATGGCCGAAAAGTCATCGTGGAGTCTGATCATAAGCCACTTGAAGCCGTGATGAAAAAGCCACTAGCTGCAGCTCCGCCGCGACTCCAAAGAATGATCCTGCAACTCCAGAAATATGATATCACTATCACACACCGGCCAGGAAAGGAGATTCCTGTGGCAGACACCCACTCTAGAAAGTTCATAGAGACAGAGCACGACAATCTCAGTGAAGGAATGGACATGCAGGTTCACATGGTATACAAAAGCTTCACTGTCAGTGACACAAGGCTGCAACAGATCCGTGCTGAGACTGAGTTAGACAGCCAGCTTATCCAGCTCAGACAGGTGATTCTGGATGGATGGCCTGGAGAGAGGAGAAAATGCCCTGCAGACATTAGCGACTTCTGGAATTTCCGAGACGAACTGTCGTTGACCAACGGAATCATTCTCAAAGGTGAGAAGATAGTCATACCATCCTCACTCAGAGAAGATATGCTCACATGCATTCACGTCGGTCACATGGGCATAGAGAAGTCGAAGCAAAGAGCACAAGACGTGTTATTCTGGCCAGGAATGGGTAAACAAATAGAATGCATGGTCGAAAGATGCGATACCTGCCTGGAGTGACGCTGTTCAAACACCAAGGAGCCCATGATTCCTCACGAAATACGAACCAGACCATGGCAGGTGATAGCTTCAGACCTCATTACCTGGAACAGCGAAGAATACATGGTTACAGTAGACTACTATAGCCGCTTCTTTGAATTGGACAAACTCAACACGACCGCTGCTGCCACTGTCATCAGCAAACTCAAAGTCATTTTTGCAAGGCATGGCATCCCAGAGAAAGTTGTATCCGACAATGGTCCACAATATCGGGCCAAGGAGTTTGAAAACTTTGCAAAGACATGGGGTTTCATGCACACCACCACAAGCCCTCATTACCCCCAGAGCAATGGTTTGGCTGAGAAGACTGTGCAGATCGCAAAATCGATATTGACAAAAGCCAAGATGGACAGGAAAGATGCCCATCTCAGTTTGTTAGAGTATAGGAATACACCTGTTGACAACTTCAAGTCACCTGCCCAGCTTCTCATGAGTCGCAGACTGAGATCCATACTGCCAAACACCATTAAGCAGCTCCTACCTGAAATTGTCAATTTCACAGAGGCACGCTCCAAAAGAGTAAAGCAGCAGCAGCATCAGAAAAAGTATTATGATCGCTCGACTCGCCCACTGTCACAGCTTCACACTGGACAAGGTGTTCGCATTCAAGAGCATGGACTTTGGAAACCAGCTGTTGTTGTACACCCTGCCAATACACAAAGATCCTATCATGTTTGCATTTCAGATGGTCGGGTGTTTCGCAGAAATCGTCGTCATCTTCTCAGCACAAAAGAGGAGCCTGTGGAAAACACCTGTGTTTCTGCAAACCTAGAGGAAGAGCAAAACAGCACTGCCACATCAACGCTTCAGGTACACACTGAAGTACCAGCACAACATTCAAATGACAGAGATCATACAATACTATACCAGATCAGGTCGAGCAGGGCGACCGAGATCAATCCTTGATTTGTGATTGGTAATTCGTCTGGGGTGTAGGCGGATCGCTGCCCCTATGAGAGGAATGGAATCTAAGATCTGGTATGGACTGTCAGAGAATAATGGACGTTTTGTTCCTAAGTACTGTTGCATATTGTGTGATACGTTAAGTGTCAGAGGTGTCTAGATGTTTTGTGAAATGCAGCAACCTCTGTGTTTAGGCTAGAGTAATGTTTCAGTGACTTGAGTAAGTTGACTTAATGTTTTTTTATTCTTTCAAAACAAAGGGGATGTAATATTCTGGTAAGCACTGAATATTTGCGACATTGATTTACGGCGCCACGGCAAGGTTGCTGGGTATTACAGCACATGGAGATGGATGCACGTTGATGAATAAAGGTTCCAAGTTTGTTCGGTACTCGCTGTACATCTCCTTATTTATGACTGCACGCACTGTGCAATATAAAATAGTAAACGAGAACAAGACAACTATGCTTCGTAATATCTTTAATTTGTATGAAAACTATTGCGTTGTCACAGGTTTGACTGTGAGCACGTGAGCTCCCTCTCACACACACACACACACACACACACACACACACACGCTGGCACCTAGAGAGAGAGACACAAGAGGCTCATAAACCTTCTATAATGAAATCGATCATATCTCATTTTGTACAACAACAACAACAACTATAATAATAATAATAATAATAGTTATTATTATTAGTATTGTGGTTATTATTCTCAAGAATGAAAATACATCTTAATGTGGATTATCTATTCATCAGAGCCTTTATAAACATTGAGAATTTATACCATGAAAATAATTATTCTCTTATGTCTCAGTGTCGATTGTCACCTGATTGTCTCCGATTTGCCAGATTCATCATAACATGCTAATTGATCAATAGATCAATTAAAGCAACATAATGTGGCAAGTTATAATCTTGAAGACATTAAAAGGATAATTCTTTAAATAAATAAATAGAATGTAATTCTAAATCTCCGATTTGCCAGTTTCATCATAACATTAATTAATCACTGATGGAACTGAAAACATTTGAATTTGTACAGACATATTTTACTCATATTTGGTCTTTTCTCTCATTTGCTTGTGTCAACAGCAGCTACTGTACATATACCCCAAAGGCTCTTTTAAGAGCCACATCACTTTCAAAGTCTTTGGCTTTGTGAGTATATATATATATTTGACTGACTATCCAACACAGTCTCATGAAAGTGCATATCTATACCACAAATGTTATTTCTCGTGCCATTTATACGCCAAAAATGTTTTTTGCGTGCATATGCTACGCACTGAAAACCCCTTGGGTAGGATTGGGGGTGGGGGGGGGGAGTGCGTGCGTATTACACACCATAAATTGCGTATCATATACATGCAAAAACTATTTTTGCCGTATAAATGCCATGAGAAATAACATTCGTTGTATAGATACGCACTTTCATGAGATCGGGCTGGACTATCAGATACCTCTCAGTATTTGGGTTTAGATCAATCAAAAGCAACATCATGCAGCATGTTAGTAATGTCTTAATGAAGACAAGGGACAATTATTAAAATGAATGAATAAATAGAATGAAATTCTACATCTCTGATTTGCCAGTTACATCATAACATTAACTCCCAATTTTATCAATTTCAATTCATTATCAATTCAAATTCATCAATCAATAATCCCTGATGGAACTGAAAACATTTTAATTTGTACAGAAATATTTGGCCTTTTCTCCTTGTTTTTAACTGCTAGGCACATTCTTATAATTTTACTTTAGATGTAGCTTTGATATTCATGATAGCATAATTTGCAGCATACAACATTTGTAATGTTGAGTACTTTAATGTTTATGAGTAATATATTATCTTTTTTTTTTCATGTAATAGTTTTTGCATCATCTTCCACTGTCTCCACACCTCCTTTACATTTTTGTCTTGCCACATTCAGGGTAAATAATATTCTTTATCTTCATGTTAAGGTGCTCTCCGTAATGTTTGTTTAATTTAAATAAACATGGCATGCATTCATATATTTAAGAAAACTATGTTATGTTTATATATTAAATATAATTTAAATGATATGGATGTAAATGTATACATGTAAATATATGTAGATACTTTCTAAATATATATTCTGTTTTTGTGTGAATTTATATATAAACAGTACCACACACACGATTCTTGAGGCAATCATCACCATTACAAAAAAAGTTAAATTTGCTGTTTCGCCATTGTTCTGTTCATCTCAGTAAATGAATGGTGGATGAAAAACCCTTGATATCACCACCAGAATATCTGTTATACAATGTCAAACCAGCATAACAGTAAAAGAGACAGTAAAATTTACACTACAAAAATGGCTTTCTTAATAGTAACAATCAGATTCATGATTTTTTTTATATTATTATTAATATCAGAAATTAACATTTCTACCAGTAGCAAATCAATTCTTGATATCAAGTATAAACATTTGCACTAGTAACCACGTGATTACTGATACCAAAAATAATGTTTTTACTAGTAAGAACTGTATTTTGATATGGGAAATTGAAATTTCAACTAGTAAGAAATCAATTTTTGATATAAATAACTGAAGACTTTCTGCTAATAGATAGTGAAATATTGCAAAATATGCCAGTACCACATTTTCATTAAGTCCAATATTTTGGATTTAGAATGGATTCAAAAACCAAGAGGCAACGCTACACAAGGCAGTGGAAATATGCACGGAGATCACTGCATGAAAGGTGTATTGGAGAGGAGTCATGAGTTCATCCAGTAACACTTCAAGAAATAATTAATGAAGAAAATTACACTGATGAAGACATCTCAAGTGTAGAAATTGGGGTCAGTGGGGAGGGCTGCAGTTCAGGACCTGACAGTGTGGCCAATGGGTCCAGTGAGGGAAAACAGCAATTCAGAACCTGAGGATGAAAACAAAGTGGCCCTAACTTCTCTCAACATTTTTACAAGAATGGGCAACAAAACACCTGATCAAGCATAATGCCCTAGATGATCTCCTGAAAGGACTTAAAAAAAGGGACACCCAGAGCTCCCATCAACAGCAAGGACACTGCTGAAAACTCCTAGACTCATTCAATCAGTGGCAAAATCAGGAATGGAGTGTGTCTATTTTAATTTAAGAGAGAGCCTCCTTGAGCAGCTGCAGCGCTTTCCTAGAGAGATTACAGAAGGAGTTAGCCCATTGGAGCTATAATTTAATATAGATGGCCTGCCTATTTTTAAAAGCAGCAAAGCATCTCTTTGGCCCATCCTCTGTGCCATTCATCTGCCACCCATCAGTGTCTTTCCCGTCACACTGACACTCGGTCCCACCAAACCAACAAATTTGGATTTTATTGAAGAAGCCATAAAGGACATTCAGGAGCTTCTGGACAATGGTTTGGATGGAAAAGAATTCAAAATCAGATGTGTTGTGTGTGACGCACCCGCAAGAGCCATGGTCAAAAAGATCAAACAATATTCTGGGTACTATGGCTGTGATAAATGCACACTGAAGGGCACATGGGTGGATGGATGCGTGACCTACCCAGAGGTTGATAACCTCACTTTACAAAGCAACGACACGTTTCACGCTGAAATGACCAGACGTCAAGAAAATGAGGACACTCCTGTGTCCCCCTTTCTGAGCCTCCCACTGGACATGGTAGAACAATTCCCCATTGATTACATGCACCAAGCTTGCCTGGGAGTGATGAAAAAACTAATAACAGTGTGGGTTAGAGGAGACAGGAAAGTGAGAATGTCTGCTGGGCAAATAAGCAATGTGACCCAAAGGCCGCTGTCACTTCAAAAGGTAATTCCCAGCTGTTTTGCCCGGAAACCTAGAAGACATTGACAGGTGGAAGGCAACTGAACTGCAGCAGTTTGCCGTTTACACAGGAAAGATCATGCTTAAAGGAATTCTGGCTGACCAGCTATATGATCACTTCATGGTGTTCAGTGTTGCCTTAAGTCTTCTGCTTTGCCCTACACTTGCAGTGGAACACAACAGCTACAGCAAAGAGCTGATGAAATACTTCATTGGAAAAGCACGAGAACTATATGGAGACCACTTCATGGTGTACAATGTACATTCATTGGTGCATCTACCAGAGGAGGCAATGGCTTTTGGCAGTCTTGATGCTTGCAGTGCATTCCCTTTTGAAAACTATCTTGGGAAGCTGAAGCGACTTATAAGGTCAGGAAAGCAGCCACTTACTCAAGTGGTCAAACGGCTAGAGGAGGTGTCAAAATCTCCATTGTCTGTGGAGGCCTCTGAGCCCAAATTCAAAAGGCCTAATAATGCCTTCATACTTGAAGGTAAATGCTGTGAGGCCATTGAAGAGAGAGAAGAGTCGGATGATGGTTGCCAGATGCTGATGTGCAAGCTTTTTGAGAAAACCGAACCACTTTTTGGAGATCCATGTGACTCCAGAATACTTGGATGCTTCAAAGTGCAATCAAGTCATGCTGTTATGAAGCTCATACCAAAACGGCAACTGACAAGAAAAGCTATAATGGTGGAAAAAAAGAGAAGAGACTATTTTCTTAGCAATCCTGCATGTGCACAGATAATGCCCTAGGAGGGAGACACACACTCACACACTCTCTCTCTCTCTCTCTCTCTCTCTCTCTCTCTCTCTCTCTCTCTCAGAGAGAGAGAGAGAGAGAGAGAGAGAGAGAGAGAGAGAGAGAGAGAGAGAGAGAGAGAGAGAGAGAGAGAGAGAGAGAGAGAGAGAGAGAGCGAGAGAGAGAGAGAGAGAGAGGTTTTGTTTTCAATAAGTTTTTACATTACTAAATCAGTTCAAGAATGGTAAATCTTTTTGTCAGGGAATGTTCTGTTACTGGACATTTACGAACACAAGGAAACTTGTAAAAAAAACTGCACTCTGCCAGACAAAGCAAAGAGGAGGCAATGTCTTTTAAAAAAAAAAGTTTGGCTAAGAACAGGTAATGTAGTTTTTGCATTATTTAAATGAATCTACTACCGTAAAACTTCAAATAATAGCCCGGGCTTTTATTTTCCCAAATCGTCGAACTGCACCGGCTTGTATTTGAGACAGGCATCTATATGAGACAGGCCTTTATAATTTAGTGTCGAGATGTTGTTCATTGAGATGTTGTTCCTAGAGTCTCTAATCTCAAAAAAAAAAAAAAAAAAAAAAAAAAAAAATCTCCAAATGCTCCACGTGAAACTGCGGTCTTCCGACCTTTTACTATCGTGTCAATAGATTTTGATTAATATGAGGGAGGGAGAGAGCGCAAGACAGCGCTCGTGTTGTTTGAAGACGTGAGAGTGCGTCTCTCTCTCTCTCTCTCTCTGCTCGTTTGCGCCCTGTCAAGCGCAGCAGTCATTCTATTCTACATCACTCACCGATCAAAAAAGGCTTAGGCGGGGGAAAAAAAAAATTTGCTTTGGCGGCCGCCAAAAAGCGGACTATCCGACAGGTTTTAGAAGATTAAATACAACCCGAAACTAAAAAACAGACCCGGCCTCTATTTGAGACCGGCCTTTATTTACCCAAACCTGTAGCCACATTTGGGACTCGGCTATTATTTGAAGTTTTACGGTATTATACTATCTAATATTTGGGTGATTCTTCAATTAGGGGAACTTTTATGTCCCCAGGTTATACATTCATGTTAAAAATACTATTATAAAATAAATAGTTTAGTTATTTCAAATAATATGTAATGCACCACCAAAAAATGTTATAGCCTACACTAAAATCAGTATGATTTCCATTTTTAAAAATGTTTATAACTAATATTTGGCTACTCAGGCCTTGTCCCCAACCCAGACTTTAAAACTTATCTGCTCTGAAAATTTGATAAAATGTTATGTTCATTTTAAAAAAAAAAAAAATATATATTTAAATAGCAACTTAAAGAGGCACTTAATGCATAATTCGGGTTCATATCTGTGCAATTTGTGAATATTTTTAACAATTTAGTATTGTCCACAACAATACTGTCATTACCGCGACAGTCTATGATTACAAGGATTTTTGAGGGTAAGACTTGTTTATGCCGTAACCATGGAAATGAAGACTAGCAGGGGAGCACATGTCAGCCATGAAGGAACAGTGAAATTTGATGTCTGAAAAAGTAATTTAATCATGAATTCCTTCTGATCATGGAGTAGACTTATTCAGCGTCATTACCATAAATGCTGTAGCAGCAATATTTTGAGATAGAGATATATATATTTTTTCCACATGATTTGTGTATTTAAAGTTCTTTTTGTACTAGCTGTTGATTAATGTTAGCAAAACCATGACCTAGCATCTTTTTTCCTGTAAAAAAAAAAAAAAAAATCATTACCGCAACACGCCATTACCAACACACAACTTGTTGTGATGGTAATGATAATTGATGGTGGTAATGACATGTTCTGTGTCACCATCTATATCATATGTGTTTATAAATTGAAGCATAAGTGTGATTTTACAATGAAACTTAAGTGAGATGCCTTACTTCCTAAAACTATTTTTTCTTATTTAACCAGAATGGCTCCCAGAAATCAACTGAAAGGTCTAGAGATTATAGAAAAAAAAAAAATTGAAGGAAGATCCTGTAAAATATCAGCAGTACATTGACAGAGAAAAGGAAAGATACAAAAGAAAAGAAACAGGAAAGCTTAAAGTAATCTCACAACTTTCAAAACGGGAGCAAAGACAGAAAAGCAAACAATGGAGAGTTAACCAAAACAATAAAAGAGCCAATGACAAAATTCGACAGGAAGTACAACACTATGTAGCTTCAAACACCCCCCCCCCCAGCATCTCCAGACATCCCCCCCCAGATCTCCAGTGCAACAAGTTCAGAACAGTGAAAATGAAAATCGTGAAACTCCTTGCAGAAGAGGTCGTAAGAAAGTTAAGGCAAATAAAGCAAAAGTCTATCGTGATCTTTTTGCTATCCAAAAGAAACTACAAATGGCACAGAAAAAAAAAAAGGGAAAAATACAAAGAGATGCGTTTCTTTAATGACAGCTTGTATAACCTCTTTCTGAAGTTTAAGAGGGAATATCCACATGCAGAACTCTGCAAAAAAAAAAAAAAAAAAAAACACCCAACACCATTCTGGGTTGTCGCACCATCTGCAAAAGACAGAGAAACTTGCTTGTGTAAGACACATGCAAATACTCAGCTAATGGTTGACAAATTGTTCCACCATAAGGTTATAGCATCTATGGTGTATTTCTCTGTGTTTCTCTGTGTACTTCTCTGAAAACAAATATATGGTGTATTTCTGTGTTGTATATCTCTCGACCGGTCACGGTGACTGCTCTAACAAACTGAAAGTATAATGAATATCTTTAGAGCTTGTACTCCTTTTCATGGAAATAATAATAATAAGGAGTGTGTGAGCACATGGATATAATAATATTGTGGTATCAAGAGGGTACACTGACCTGTAGATCAAAGGCTAAGAAGGTGAGATGAGGACATGGCTGTTTTTTCTCATACACCGATGTTTCTGAATAAAAGAGCCCTTTCTGTGAACTATGGAATATGTCCAAAATGTGAGGTAATTGGCTGAATGTGAAAGATACACGTGTTTTTAAAAATAGATGAGCAAGGGATTTTCCACCAATAGTTAATTAGCAAGCAACATAAAACATATTGGTGGCTAGGGAAAGAATTGAGGGAAAGAATCCCATTGGCTAGAGATAAGCAGAAAGACAACAAAAAAGGGGTATATAATTGGGAACTTAGGAAAACGAAAGTAGAACAGACAGCTGACTGGTCTCATGTAGTTTGTTGGTGTTCAATAAACTATAACTTTGGCATCTGGAACTTGGGACTCCGAGAGTTTTCTTACAACTTAGAGATTCATCATGAATATTCCACGACATATTCTTTGGCGCCCAACGTGGGGCCGGCGTTGAGGTCAAGGGGCCAGAGGTTGCTGACAGGACGCTGGCACTGGTCGCACAAAAATCACCGGCGCCATAAAATCGAGGTAAGCGTTTTGCTTAAGGTGTTTTTGTGTGATCTGTGATAGCAAGTCCCAGTAGGTGGCTTCCCTAAGACCTTTGCCGGTCCGAACATAGAATAATTTGGACTAATTGGCTAAGATAGAGGTGAGTTCCAGATTTCAAAATTGGGGAGGAGGGGGGGGGGGTTTAAAGAAGATAAAGGCCTGTAGAGGTGTGTCGATGTGCGACGGCGCGTGTTAAAATCCCGTGTTTAGGTATATAATCAAGAAGTGGAAAAATTCCTGTAGCTACAGGTGTGAAAATCCTAACGCGGGTGCATTTATAGTAGAAAATTCGCGTCATAATTCCTCCAGGTGTTAGATTAGATTATTTATTGCAGTGTTTTGATGGAACCCGGACTGAGCAGAAAACGGGGAATTGTTGAACTCTGTGTGTTTGAAATAATGAATAATGTGCATGACTAACTGTGTTGCTAGTGCCTGTGTACTTACAAATACTAATTGCGCTGGGTTTGTGTGTTTATTTGAATGCATGATTCTAGTGTTGATGAGGTATTGTGTGCAGAGGCGGAGTGGAGCAGAGAATCAGATACAATAAAGAAATGCCCAAGAGTGAAATGGGACAAATAAACTGAAACAAATTGACTGTTGAAAATTAGAGACAAATGGTATCTGGTTCTCTGTTATTTCCTTGCCTTGCCTTGCTCTCGCTCACTGGTTGGCTGACCGGACAGCCCCCTGGGGAGGGAGAGAAAGGAAACTTAGAATAGAGAAATTAAATAATTGGAAAAAAGATAAAGAAAAAGGTTTGCAAATGTTTATTGCAGTGAACAAGACTAGGGAAAATGCAGAGGCAAGCAAGCTTTGTAACGGATGAAGGTCAACACAGATCCGAAGACTGGGAGAGTAATTTGAGAAAAGTACTGATAGAAACCAAGGGAATTAATGATCATTTTTGGAGAGAAACAGAATATGTTGATTACACAGGGTAGAGGAGACCGTTAACTCGGAAAAAGAAATTGGAGTTATTGAGAGGCTTGACTAACATTGTAAATCTAGCAGAAATTGAACAAAAATGGCCTTTTGTGAATTGGAGAGAAATTGTGTCACGAAACATTTGGCTTGGGCCATTTGTAAAAAACATAACCAGACTTTGTCAGTCAGGTCATTGGGAGGACTTAGAGACTTTTGAGGGAAAAATGAAAGTAGCAATTAAGGAGGTGGCGATCCCTTATCTTAGGGCTGAAGTAGCCAGATATTGGGAGACATTGAGAAAACCAGAGGGGGAGGGAGTAACAATCTTAAGAAATGTAACCTTAGAGGTTTCAAACAGAATAAGAAAAGTGCAGAGAGAGAGCAGAGTGATATTCAAAAAAGGAGTTAATGGTGAACTTGTGCCAGCCACCACAATTGAAGGGACAGTGGGAGTATTTGAAGTGAGAATTTGCCTGCAAAACCCCAAAGAAATAAAACAAGTGTGGCTGGACATATATGAAAAACCTTGAATAGCTACTAGATGGCTGGTCTAGGATGGGGAAACACATATATATGCATTAAGTACATGTTAGAGTTTAGTGCATGCTGTTTATATAGGCATTGTAAATGATGCATTACTTATGCGAAAGCATATGTATTACTCATGCTGAAATGAATGTATAACTAGATTTGAAAGCATAATGCATGATAAAGTTTTAGGTAGGAGAATGAATGTATTAGTTTAGACATTTATAATCATGCTGTATGTATGAGAAATAAGCAATGTACACTTATGTTAACTAGCTTAGAATTTGTAACAAAGCTGTTTGTATAAGAAATGTATAACAACGCTTGAGAAAAAAAAAAAAAAAAAGCCTTGTAATTCACAAAATAAGATTGGTTGAAACAAATAAAGCATGAATAAATTAATTGTTTTTGAGATGAAATAAAATGAACTAAGCAATAAAATAAGAGATAAGTAAATAAAATGGAAGAAAAAATGAATTGGGAAAATAATAAAAAGAGTGAACAGAAAGAAATAAAAGATGATAAAGTAAATATAAGAAGAGATAATAAATAAAATAAAGTATAACAGATAGATATATATATATATATATATATATATATATATATATATATTTATTATATACACACACACACACACACACACACACACACGTATTAGTTATAATAAAATATTGGCTCTGTCATTAAGATGGACACTATCCAAAGTGTAATTGATAAGATTCAGATAAAAAGCACAGTTAATTCTCTCTCTCTCTCTCTCTCTCTCACAGTATGCTAGAGACTGAGCGCTGGGTGAGGAGATGTGAGAAAGGGGGGCTGACTGAGTGTTGAACAAGGAGGCGTAAGGGAGGGGTTGACAGAGCTGAGCAAGAAACAGGAAAGGAGGGGCTGCTAAAACAAGAGGGAGCTGTAAAGGGAGGGCTTTGAGCACGCATAGAGAAAGGACTTTTCTTTCCTTTCTCGGTTTTCTTCCTGAAGGTTTAAAAGGAAAGATTATAAATAAGTTAAGACAAATAAGAAAACAACAAATAGTGATGAATAATAAAGGCAAAAGGAGGAGGGGAAAAAGAGGGAGGTATAATGCATAAAACAGAAAGAGAAGACCTGATTATGTTTCTTGAACCCATATATTTAGAACAATATGAACGTAATGAAATAAATATTACTGTGAAAGCATGGGAAGAATGCCAAATAGAATTAACCCCATGTTTCACCTTTATACACTGGGCAGGCGAAGTAATTGGAACAGGTCGAAGGTACACTGTGGGAAGATCCTGGAGCATTGATTTGATAATCCTGAGAGGAGACATTATCTGGATACGAAATAATTCTTGCCTGGTGGGGCTAGAAGACGAACCAACAAGGCCACTAAGCAGAAAGCGAGTGAAGGCAGTGCTGAAGTATTTAAGAAATTAAGAAACATTCGTCAGAAAAAGTCCTCAACCCAGAAAAAGCCCAGGGGAAGTCAGGGGTCGGATACTTTTAGTGGTCCTCGTCTGACCAGCCTGGTGAAGATTACCATAATAGGTTAAGAACACTCTGGGGTTAAAGAGGTACTAAATTAATAAGAACAATAAACATAGGGATAACAAAATGGCACCAACACCGATAGATCAAATATGCATGGATTTTCCAATGTATAGAGACGTGATAAAAGAAAGGTCTAAAAAAATGGGAGAGAAGAACAAAAGGGCTGAACACAAAATGGCCAGCAGAGGGCACATTTGATGTGGGAATATGTAGGGAGATGGAAGCACTAATAAAAAATTATAAACCAAAAGATAAGGGCCAGGTGAGGATAATGAAACGTGATAGGGAACTAATGATATTGCAAATGTTCAAAACCAAAGGGATAAAAATATTAAAACAGGAAAGGGAAGATGGATGAAGAAAAAGTGGAAAGGCCTCCTCCCTATGCACCACCAATGGAGATGGAAGAAAAGATGCAGATGCCCCTGGTAGTCTTCAAAGGAGAACTCCAAGTGGAAGGAGAAATAGAAATAAATGAACTACCACAGACAGAATCACAAGAAGACCTAATGAAGTCACCCCAGACACGTGTATATCCAGGGCTGTTGGGGCTGAACAAAGACAGTGATGGAAACAAATCAGATGGCAGTACACCAAATGAGAATAAACTACAAGATGAACTGGGCGGACAATGCAGTGACCTAAAGGAATGCTGACAACAAGAAATTAGTGAACAAGTAAAAGACGCCTGTCATCAGGAAATGCAGGAAGGACTGGCAGAATATAAAAAAAGGCAGGAAATGGAGTGGAAAGAACAGGCAAGGGCCAGTGGCAAAGAAGATCTTGATCACAAGACTGAAGAGTTGATACATTTCGATGATGATGAGACGCAACTGGCAGAAGACAACGGTGTGGCAGTGCTCAAGTTGAGCAATGAAATACAAAGAAAACAAAGGGAGCTACAAGAACTCAGAAGCAGGACACAAAGACTGTCTGAAGATATGAGAAGTGTAAAACAGGGAACAAGATCAAGAAAGCATGTTTTTCCAGATCTAAGCGCAATGGGCAGCAAGTTTAAGGGAGCGCTAAAACAGGCTTCAGGCAAGCTCTATCTTGAGAAAGTGCCTGAAGAGTCTGAAGGGGAAAGGAAAAGGAGAAGATCTGAAAGACTAATAAACAAGAATAAGGCACCTAGTGACTTCAGTGAAGAATCAGATGACGGCGAAGAGAAAGAGACGCCGCAAAGAAAGCAGCTGTCTAAACGATTCGATAAAACAATGAAAAAACAATGTCCTATTATAGTGAAAGGAGAATACAATTGTTATGTACCCTGGGCTAACAGAGACCTTGAAGGATTATTAGCAGCACTCCCAAACATATACGAAGGAGCAGGAAAATGGATCAGAGACGTTGAAGAACGAACAACAGGGAATAATTTAGCCCTAGGAGACAAAGCACTTCTTGCCAGATGTGTTGGAGGGAACAAAATGGTGGAAATATTGGAAAAAGCAAAAATAGAAAATGCAGCAGTAAGTTCAGAATATGATGAAGTGCCATTTAACGAATGTCGGAATGAGGTATGGGCCGCACTGAGAGAAGAATTTCCCACCAGTTTAGATCCAAAATCCATAAAAGGAGAACCGCTGGGAGAAACAGAAAACCCAAAAGCCTACATTGATCGGGAAATAAAAAGATGGAAACTGGAAATGGAAAAAGACCCAGAGCAAGATCCCTGGTTGACAACCATGTTCCGAATCTCCATAGTGGAAGCCATGCCTGGACCAGTAAGAGATAAACTAGAAGATGTGGTTGGATTAACTACCAAACCCTGAAAAGAATTGTGCTTATGTGGTTCATGCAGTGGAACAACACAGAAAAAATGAAGACAAAATAAAGCAACAAGAAAAAGATATACGCAAGAAACTAGAGCAACTACAACTAGAAGAACTAACAGGAAAGAAAAAACTTCAAGCAGCATTGAAAGAAAAAGAAACCTCCACCACTGTAATGGCACCAGTGAATACTGCACCACAAGTTTTGAATGGTGCACAAGCTCAAGTGACTCCAGGTGTACCAGCTGCACCCATGGCATCATGTGTACCACCTGTGCCCATGTATCAACCTGAACCAGTTGTCCAGACAGCATCAATGATTCCTGCACCCAACGTTCCAAATTTGATGCCAATCCAGGGCCAGATAATGCAACAACCTATGCCAGCAATGATGTATAACTTCCCAGGTCAAATGAATAGAAGATGGAGCAGACAATTTCAAGGGGGAAGAGGAAGACAGAACTATGACAACAGGCAAGCATATGTATGCTGGGGGTGCAACCAAGTGGGACACATGAGGAGAGAGTGTCCAGTAAATCCTTGGATACAGACGAACCAGGCAACTACTGAAAACTGGCAGCAAGGCCCACAGCAACAACAGCAGCAGCAGCAGGCTCAAGGTCCACTCAATCCATGGCGTGGACCACCACAGGGCTACTAGGGATGCCCAGAGAATCCTACGGGGAGGGGTCAGCTTCCAATGATATCAACTGATGCTGATCAAGAACCTATACTGCAGGTTAAAATAGAGGGCAAAGTAACACCGGTTATGTTAGACACTGGAGCCACATTCACGTGTATAAGTCCAAATTATGCCTCTCACCTCCCCCAGTCTGGAAAATATGTGAAGACAGTAGGATTCTCGGGACAAACGCAGTTGATTCCAATGACGGCTCCAGTTAACATAGAAGTCAAAGGCAAAGCAGTAAAGATTCCAATCTTAATATCAGAAAACACGCCAGTGAACTTGTTGGGAAGAGATGCTATATACCAAATGAATTTACAAATATGGTGTACTCCAGAAGGAATCTATATAGATGACAAAGGGGTGAAACAAGTGACAGTGACTCAACAACCAGAACCTCAGTATCAACAAGCAAATGTGTACTGGTTGGGAGATCTAGGACAAGAGGTGAAAGAAACAATAGATAAATGGGGAAAATACATTAGGGCACAGTTAGGTGAACCAAATGTGCCAGGAGCAGAACATCATTGCACACTAATGTATGATGAAACAAGAAACACAGATTTGGAGAAAGAATGGCTGAACAAAACAGCATAGAATTTCATTGACATCGAAATATATTGTTGTAAGACAAGGAGCTGCACTTAAGGTAGACAATGACTTTATAGACACATGGTTTCGGATACCAGAGTCTGTTCCACATGTAACAATCTATGTGAGCAAGGGCAGGGAGCAAAAAGATTTAGGACAAATGATGAAAAGGGCAGAAAGGGTAAAATGGAAAGGGACAGAGAATCCTCTTATTATGGAATCACCAGACAAGATGTACTTAAAAATCTTATGCACGACAGAAATGGTAGGGACGCCCAAAATAGTAGTTATTGCCCCTGCAGAAAAGCTGGATTCAAAAATGATAGAGCTCATGGCAGAAATGGAAAAACTGGTACCAGCACAATTGTGGTCACGACATGACACAGACGTAGGGTTAGTAGTGTCTGCGAATCCGATTCAAATAAGAATAAGACCAGGGACACACCCCCACCAAAGCGGCAATACCCACTGAAATCAGAAGCAGAGTTAGGGATCAGAAGTACTATTGATGGATTGCTTGAGGCAGGTGTGCTAGTTGAAACATCAAGCTGTTGTAACACACCTATACTACCGATAGCTAAGGCAAACAAGACGAAATGGAGATTAGTGCATGATTTAAGGGCAGTAAATGAAATAGTTGAGGATTGGCCAGCAGAGGTGCCCAATCCACATACACTGTTGACTAATGTTCCCCCTGCTGCTAATTATTTCACTGTGATTGACTTGTGTTCTGCCTTTTTTAGTATTCCTCTAGCAGAAGAAAGCAGACAGCTCTTTGCATTCACCTATCAAGGTAAACAATTCACATACACACGATTACCACAGGGGTTCAAGCATTCCCCTCATGTGTTCAACCAGGTATTAAAAGCGGACCTAGAAGATCTTAGAATTGACAGCACATTAATACAGTATGTGGATGACTTATTAATCTGCTCACCAACACTAGAGCAGTGCCACCAGGACACAATTACACTCCTCACAAAATTGGCTGAGGGAGGACATAAAGTGTCCAAAGACAAGTTACAGTACTGTTTACCGCAGGTGGAGTACCTGGGGCGAATTATTGCACATCAGACCAAGGCAATATCGCCAAGCCAATTGGAAGGCATAAGTAAAGCACCACAACCACAAACTGTGGGACAAATGACCTTTTTAGGAATGACAGGGTTTAGTTCAGATTGGATAGAGGATTATGCTATTAAAACCAACCCCTTGCGAGCATTGATGAAACAAACAGGACAGCAAAATCTTAGAAGTAAGCTAACTTGGGATGCAGATGCACTAGTGGCCTTTGAATCACTAAAGAACTGCAAACAGCACCTGCACTAGCCACACCTGACTACACTAAACCATTCCATTTGTATGTAGTAGAGAGAAAAAGTGGTTATGCATCAGCCGTTTTGATGCAAGAACGCTGTAGTGGTAGACGAAAACAACCTATAGCATATTATAGTGCAAAGCTGGACAGTGTAGCTCAAGGATACCCGCCATGCTATCAAGGGTTGGCTGCGGTTTATTTTGCTTATGAAAAAGCCTCCACAGTGACTATGGGATACCCAGTGGTGATCTATGCTCACCATAAGATAAGAGCTAATAGAAAATGGGAAGTTCGTACTAACGCAAGCAAGATGCTTAGCATATTCAACACTGCTGACATACCCGGATGGAACTATAAAACGGTGTATCACTGTTAATCCAGCAAACTATGTTCCCTTGGAAGATGAAGGAACACCACATGATTGTGTGGCTAATTCGTTAGCCTTCACACGTTTGAGGCCTGACCTGGAATCAACACCAATGGTCGAGGCAGAAGTAGACTACTTCGTTGATGGATCCTGCTTTAAGGACCACTTGGGAAATCATGCTGGATTTGCAGTGGTAAAAAAGCAGGGTGACACTTTTGTTCCAGTTGTGGTTCAGCATTGTGAACAGCCATGCTCGGCACAACTGGCAGAATTAAGAGCGTTGACCAAAGCCTGTTTGCTTGCAAAAGATCAAAAAGTGAAAAATATATATATATATTATATATATATATATATATATATATATATATATATATATATATATATATATATATATATATATATATATATATATATATATATATATATATATATAGATTCTGCCTATGCACATGGAGTGTGCCATTTGTTTGGTGCAGTGTGGAAACAAAGAGGGTTCAAAAAGAGGGTTCAAAAAGAGTGATGGGACTCCAATTCAGCATAATGATCAGGTAATTAAATTAATTTCAGCAATGATGCATCCAAGAAAATTGGCCATTATAAAATGCCAGGCCCACCAAAAAGGTAAAGATTTTGTTATAAGAGGTAATAATGCTGCAGATGAATTTGCACGAGAAGCCTCAGGTTGCAAAGTAGCGATAATGGCCCCACAAGTAATATTGCAGGTTCAGCCAAATTTAACAGATAGCACGCATACAACAACAAGCTGGTCAACCTGAGCAAGCACAATGGCAACAAAGGGGGGCGACAAGGGATGTGAATGGAGTATGGAGGACACATGAAGGGCTGATATTGGCTCCAGTAGCACTCCTTAATATGCTAATTTCTGATGCACATGGATTTGACCATTGTGCAAGGGGCGAGGTAATGAGAAAACTAAAACAGCAGGGCTACTGGTCCCCATATTTGCAAGCATCGGTAGACGAGTTCTTAGACAACTGCGAAATTTGCGAAAAACACAATGTCAGGAAAGGTACGATTGCACCTATAGGACACATACCAGCACCGGAGGGACCATTCAAACATTTAGTTATGGACTATGTGGACATGATAAGACCAGTTCGAGGGAAAAGATACATGTTGGTTATAATCGACAGATTCAGCAGGTGGGTTGAAGCTGTGCCCTCAGCAGATCAGGGAGCACAAACAGTAATAAAATTTCTGACAAGAGAAGTTATCCCAAGGTTCGGCATACCATCACAAATTAGCTCTGATAATGGTTCAGCATTTATTCAGAGAGCAGTGAAAACAGTAATACAGTTACGAATAAAACAACGGTTGGGATGGGTCTACCATCCGCAGTCGCAGGGGATGGTGGAGAGGGTTAATGGGAACCTCAAGGCAAAAATTGTGAAAATCTGCCAGGAAACCAGACTTAATTGGGTTGATGCACTCCCGCTAGCTTTAATGAAGTATCGCATGCAGACAAACAGAATTACTAATCTGACCCCACATGAAATGTTGACAGGGAGACCAATGCCAGTGCCTTATCTGAGAGGACCATATGAGGGTCCTTCATTGGAACAGTTAGAAATGGAACTGAAAGAATATGAGGCAACTGACTACCATACATGAAAAAAATCTGTTCGCAGGAACAAAGGAGAAATCCTAGACAAGACGAGAATGCACCTTGTTCAATAGTTCCTGGAGACCTCGTGTACCTGAGTGTTTCGAAGAAGGTGGAATGAGCCCAGGAGGGAAGGTCCTTATGAAGTTGTGCAGGCAACCCCAACAGCTGTAAAGGTAAGAGGCAGTAACACGTGGTATCATTTAAATCACTGTACCAAAGTACGCCGAAGAAATCTGCCACACGATCAAGAACCTGAGGCAGCCGAAGTAGAACAGCAAGAACAAGCCCAAGAGCCTGGGGACGCAGCAGATCCACAGGTGCTGGCTACAGCATCTGAAGGAGAAGCGGAAGTAGAAGGACAACCCCACGTAGGGGAAGAGCACTCTGAGGCAGAAAGAGAGATTGAGGTACGTGCTGAAGCGGAGCAGGAAAGCACAGAATGTGAGACGGCAGTACATGTCGCAGAGGAACAGGTACCAGAAAGTGCGGAAGGAGACTCAGAAAGTGTTCATTTTACTGAACCAGACACAGAATCATCTGAAGGACATGAAACAGGCCAGCAAACGCAACCGTTGGATGAGGTGTTGCGGGAGGCAGAAGAAAGACTGGACCCTCAAGAAGGTATTGGTGTGGATGATGCTGTTACTAACATATTTGGAACAGATATTGCCTCACACACAGGGCCTACCGGAGAAACGAGCCAGGAAAGACCAGAACTCTCAGACGCAGGACCATCACAACGACCATGGTATGATGAATATCCTACAATCGACACATCAGAACTTGCATTCTATTTGCCAGACTGAGCAGGGACTAGACAGCTTGAAACAAGAACTTAGACAGAAACGAGCAACTGGATCTTGGCCCAAACGTCCACCTTATCAAGCCAAACAATACAATCAGCCTAACAAACTACCTGACAAGATACTTACCCCACAAATGATGGAACAGATCGCCTTAGGTAACACTATGGAACCCACAGAGTCAGTAGGAACAGAGCACTTGTTCCTACATGCACAACAAAATGACTGGTACAAATGGGCTAGATATACCGCTAAACAAGCCAAAATGACAAATTGTATAATGTGCTCGCCCTCTCCGCTAACAGAATTAATAGTAGTTCCAAATCCGTATGACTATAAACATTGCGCTACATATTATGCCAAAAATTGTGGTACATCGGATAGACTTGTGTTTTGCCCAGCTGAATGTTTGGCATTGTTGAGTAATCCGGACTATGATAAATACTACGATAAACATTATATGAAGATAAGGTGGGGAGTTGACTGTAAGAAATTTGATGTACGTGTGAATGATAAGAAAAAAGAAAGCCCGTCGTTATACAAAATAAATCGACAACTGAGGTACGAATGCTTTAACAAAACTAAAGGAAAAAGAAATGTGGGACAATTTAAGGGCAATTGTGCAGTAATATGGCATTTAGATGTAGGTATGTACTTTACTGATGATGTGATCCGGTTTAGTGGGCCCCATTTTGCAACAGCGACATTGGGACAGAATTTTACTGTGAACTTAACTCCGGAATGTTTAAGTGTAGCTTTTGGCAAGTGCCTTACAGGATGTGACAATCATACTCTAGTATCACCTGCACTAATGTTACATACAGAACAAACAGACTATAGCAGATTATTTTTGGTTATGTGGGGGAGATCAATTGAAAACCGCACTACCTCCAGATTGGAAAGGATTGTGCGCTAGAGTAAGGCTAATACAAGAAGTAACTATGGTACAATGGGACCCCTCTGATTTCCTAGCTGCACCAAAGACCATAGTTCATAACACAGCAAGGGTGAAGAGAGCATACACCCCAGATCCTGAGGTCTACCTAGATTCTATTGGCCAACCAAGAGGAATACCTCATGAATTTAAAGCAGGCTTTGAATCGATACTCCCATGGGTTACGATTAACAAAAATGTAGAATGGATCAATTATATTTTCTATAACCAGCAGAGATTTATAAATTATACTGATGAGGCATTAAAGGCGTTAGGAGATCAATTGGCAGCAACTAGTAAAATGGCATGGCAAAATCGTCAAGCACTAAATTGGTTATTAGCAGATAAAGGGGGAGTATGTGTTATGTTTGGAGCAGATTGTTGCACTTACATACCAAATAATACATCTCCAGAAGGGACCTTTACCCAAGCAATGAAGAAACTGCATGACTTGCGCACTGAAGTTAAAGATAATGCAGGGCGCGATCAGTCATTTGGGAGATGGTTTGATGATCTTTTTGGATCATGAAGATAGGGCTCATGAAAATAGGGATAGTAATACTTGTAGGAGTGACTTTATTTTGCTCGTTGTTCTGCTGTGTTATTCCCATTCTAAGATCTATATTGACTCAAACAGTAGCCAAGCAAATGGTGACTCTCTCAATGATGCCATCAGGAACAAGTATGGAAACCAGACAATTTGGCTTAGGGCAAGGATTAGATGAACTTGACGAGTTTTGAAAGCCATTGAAAACTATACTGAAAACACAATAAATAGATTGACAACGGAAGCAAAAGCGATATTGAAGCTTACAAGAGAACCTGAGTACTTAACATCTTTTCTCATGTGATTGTTAAAAAGGGATATTCTTTGGTAATTGTACTTTCCTTTACATTATGAATATGTTTTTTGTTTGCGTATTATTCTGACATCTTTTTGTTCTTTTATTACAGTTATCAATTGATTTAATAGTATAGAGGGAGGTTTCTGTAAAACACCCTGATTGAGTTAATCAAGTAGAAAATAGTGGACTTACTACTTATATTTCAATATGTATGACAACTGTTATTGTGAGTATTTGCCCAGAGGGAACAAGAATGGCTACAACAAGACGACAAAGTTTGGAGCGACGAGCACCTCAGTGCTTAGCTGCAAGAGCAAATAAGACTCAACTGGTGGTTTAAAAACCCGCTGTCTGCTCCAACACAGCACCAGATAGCACTTCAGGCTACCGGAAATGTCTGTGAGTTCCTCTGGCACCGATGGAGGCATATTATTATATCAGTTATTCTAGTAATTGTTAACATATCTAATCAATATGTAATCACTTATATTCTACATCACGCAAGGCTTTACACTTTCATGCACATGCTTAAAACACAAAGTTGATTTGTTGACACTCTCCCCGAGAACAGTGATAGCTAGAGGATTGGGTTCTTTTACTCCTTTCTAGCCAAGTGTGGGAGGAGATGTTTGGACCCAAGTCCTGCAGAGTGCAGCCCCATATAGACAGTATTGGTTAAAGAAATTGCGTGGCCTATTTTGGCCACATGATGGAATAAGATGGGCTGGCTTGTGTGACTGCACTCTGGTCGAGGGAAATAGGGTGTGAGACTTTTTGTAAGTCTCACAGGGGGGAGTATATGGTGTATTTCTCTGTGTTTCTCTGTGTACTTCTCTGAAAACAAATATATGGTGTATTTCTGTGTTGTATATCTCTCGACCGGTCACGGTGACTGCTCTAACAAACTGAAAGTATAATGAATATCTTTAGAGCTTGTACTCCTTTTCATGGAAATAATAATAATAATAAGGAGTGTGTGAGCACATGGATATAATAATATTGTGGTATCAAGAGGGTACACTGACCTGTGTGAGCACATGGATATAATAATATTATGGTATCAAGAGGGTACACTGACCTGTAGATCAAAGGCTAAGAAGGTGAGATGAGGACATGGAAGTTTTTTCTCATACACAGATGTTTCTGAATGAAAGAGCCCTTTCTGTGAACTATGGAATATGTCCAAAGTGTGAGGTAATTGGCTGAATGTGAAAGATACACGTGTTTTTAAAAATAGATGAGCAAGGGATTTTCCACCAATAGTTAATTAGCAAGCAACATAAAACATATTGGTGGCTAGGGAAAGAATTGAGGGAAATAATCCCATTGGCTAGAGATAAGCAGAAAGACAACAAAAAAGGGGTATATAATTGGGAACTTAGGAAAACGAAAGTAGAACAGACAGCTGACTGGTCTCATGTAGTTTGTTGGTGTTCAATAAACTATAACTTTGGCATCTGGAACTTGGGACTCCGAGAGTTTTCTTACAACTTAGAGAGATTCATCGTGAATATTCCACGACACAAACAAAATTGACAGGCTCATGGAGTCATTGTGTTGTGACAAGTCAACAAAGAGATGCATGTACAGAGAGTGTGATATCTGCCAGGAAAAGCAGCTGGAAACAAGAGTTTGACAGTTCTCTGCAGACTCACTGGTTCAGTTGGAGGCATAAAGTAGAACGTGAAAGAAAAACCAAAGATGGGCTAAAAGAAAAAAAAAAAAACCCATCAATGTCCATCTCACAGTGAAAGAAAAAAACGTATGGAACACTTGTAATTCTCCTAGAGGATTTCACCGCTGCCTTAAGATAAATTTGGACGACACACTTTCAACATTCAGCACCAGCACTCCACGCTACGTCATCTCAAAGAGAATATACATGAGGTTGAAATTATTATTCGGATAGATTTTGCTGAAAATTACCTAGGCAAATATGCATCAGAAGTGCAAGCTGCTCATTTTGGTGACTCACAAACAAATCACCCTACACACAGGAGTTGCCTACACAACCAAAGAAGTTTTGTCCCTGTGTTCGATTTCTTCTTCAATGAGGCATGATCCATCAGGTATCTGGGCACATCTCTCACCAGTGTTGTCTTACCTCAAGGAGCAAGTGCCATCAGCTACCACACTTCATGTAATTAGTGATGGCCCCACAACACAGTACAGATCAAAGAAGAATTTCTTCTTACTTTCAACTGTGCCATTTGAATTAGGATTTCAAAGATTGACTTGGAATTTCCTTGAAGCTGGACATGGAAAGGGCCCTGCGGATGGGGTAGGGGCAGCTGTTAAAAGAACAGCAGATGCCCTTGTTGCACAGGGAATGGATCTGCCATCAGCTGAGGTCTAATTTGAAGCATTGTCTGAACAAACAAAAATAAAGCTCTTTTATATCAAAGATGATGATATTGCAGCCAATGATGACTTAATTCCCCAACAACTGGACACTGTCCGTGGGACCATGAAGATTCACCAGGTAAATTTCAGGTACAATTATTTAAATATAATGTGGCTAATCAGCAACACTAACTGTCTTCCCCCTCTGAAACAGATTTTCACCAACACTCCAGCACAATTCAAGTGGCGAATACTTAGCTGCTTCTGCTCAGCTCCAGATGAATGCAAAGCTATGGTCCACAGTCGGTGACAATGTGCAAAGGGCCCACTACAGCCAACGGAGCTTCAAACATAGATGTGCCTCTGATGGTGTAACGAAGTGGGCAGACGAGGGAGTAAGGATCCAGGTACAGCTTTATTGAAGTTGCACAAAGTAAGGGAAGTATAAACACAGGAACAAATGAAACATCCACGAGGGGAAAATAAAGACGTAAACACAAGATATTAACACGGGGAGTCTTCCAAGGAGGGCACAGGCAGGAACACGGACTAAGGCAGGATTCAGATACAACATAGACCGAACATCAAACAACAACCAACAAAGGACAAGGTGAACATGAGGGCCTAAATACAAAACCAAAGGGGAAACAAAAGCCAATGGGAGAACAGAACTCAAAACAAGATAATAAGGCAATTAACTAAAACCAATGACAAAACTAGAACTGATAATAAAGTAATCAAACAATAAACCAATGAAAACCACACACATAGACAAGGAGGGAAAACAGGACATGACAAGACTTTCAAAACAAGAGTGCATAAACAAAGAACAATATGGAACATAAAAGGTGCCAAAAACTTAAATAAAAAGGTACACAAACAAAAGACAGTGTGGATCGTTACAGATGGATGCACAAGCAGGTTTTTCTAGGGTCACTGAAATCACAGACCAACTGAAAGGTTGTTGGTGTGCTGTAAAATATGACAGGGAGGTATATCCAGGAATAATTCAAGATGTGGATGCAGAGAATTGCATTCTTGTTAAAACTTTGAGTCGTGTAGGCCAGAACCGCTTCTTTTGGCCTATGAGGGATGATTATCTGTGGTATCAGCCGCATGATTTTCTGTGTCTTATCCCACCACCTCAGCCAGTGACGAAAAGGCACATGATGCTGCCAGTAGATGTCTGGGAGAAATTGTTCTCCCACTGATAAGAGATCTGTCAAGAGGGCGGTCCTTGGAGATATATAGTTCTGGATATTCATGTTAGGTCAACTAGTGTGCTCTCTCCCTCAACTTTTTTACAGCTCTTTTTCTGTCAGTGGGGCCTAATTTAAATTGCAGGAAAAGTGCAAAGTCTAAATTCTAAATAAAACCTAATTTTATAACAAGGACAATTCTTTATGAAATTAAATTAGTTTATTTTAATACCATGTGCAAGATCCTAAGCAAAAACATTGGGTCACCACAATACTCCCACATGACACACAATGGCATGGCTGGAGTTAATTTTCAGGACACTTTGCTCATTGAGTGACTACTCTACGCCTGTCATTTAAACTATGGCCCAGTATCTCTTTCTCTCCACATCCCATCCATCTCCCTTTATCATCTCTAATTAACATTTTGAATGTTCAAATACATGTTTGAAAGTAAACACATTTTATTATGCATTGTTACTTTTAACCCAATGCAACTTTTATGAGTTTTAATGTTTCACCTAATGGTAATAGTCATAGTTATGAAATGTTATATTTCAATGTTATATTTTTTATACAAAGGATATTTTTATGCTGTTTTATCCCATTGTGACAATTAATTCTCTAGAAAATATTGTATGGTTTCTTCATGATTGAAATAAACATGTTCAAGTTGATGGCTGTGTCATATTTATATATATCTCCTCACATCTGTCCATTTCTTTCAACAATACTAACCAGAAGTCATTATTTAAGCCTTTAAATTTGCTTTATGTATCAGTGCACTTTTCATTAATGTCATTACCAAAACAATATGTCATTACCAGAACAGTATGTCATTACCGCCACGTTGCTTAATTTGCAGCAAACATACCTTTAAAACTGTTTTATGTTTAATCTTGAGGTGCTACATGAAAAGCCTAATGAAATACTCATCCACCTATTCAAAGAAAAAACATCTAAAATTAATTTTCCAGAAATTAAACAAAAGTGTGCTTTGATGAACACAAAAAAACATATTTTGATGGTAAGAACAAGAAAATATATGTAATTCACTGAATGGAAACATTTTGTTTTTTATACGTATTGTTGAAGGTTAACAATGTTTGCAAGATAAATGAGTTTAAATGATCTCCTTGATACATTCTTTGCATTATGAGACTTTTTGATGTTGTGATGGGAATGACGTTTTGCAGTGCCAGTTGGCAAATAGATATAAAATACTCAAATTATATTTAAGCTCAGTCGTGGCCATTATTATATCTTTACATCAAAGCATGTAAACATTGTCTTGACATAATTCTAACAAAATTCAACCAAATTTCATTCATCAGAATGTAAGATGGCAAAATAGCCCCCAATTGAAGAATCACCCATTTACTGTATTTTCCAGACTCTTACACTAAAGGTCTTCAGAAATGCCGGCGTGTAGTGGAGACCTCAAATGTTGAAACAGAAGACTGCTCCACAGTGAACAAAAAGAGGGCACATAAAAAGCTACCACGATTTGTGTCGGAAATTGATTCTTCCTCAGATGGTAATTATTCAAATCACTTCAAAAAAAAAATTATATATCCACTGAAAAAAAACAAAAAAAAAAAACTGGAAAAGAGCCAATGTAATTATAAATAACAATTTGTGAACTCTATTTTGAAGCATGTTTCCATTTCAGATGATGGCAGAGTTTTACCAAAGGACAATACAGATGTGTCAAAACCTCATCCACCGAAATGTAAGTTGTTAACACATGAGTCAGAGTCACGAGTCATTCTATAATTTGGGGTAAATTTTTTTTTTTTTTTCACAAAATCAAACCTTATTCTATTGTGTGTGTGTTTCAAAAAGCATATAACAATATATATTCCTGGTCAACTATGTTACTGACTATGTTTGGGTCTATAGTCTATACTTACTAAATATAATTTTGTACTAGAAAAGTATGCATTGAGTCTTTATAATGATGAGAATCAAAATGATCTCAAAGACATGAGATGTACCCACAATTATAGTATGGCCCACATGACTATTACCCAACGTCTCCATTTATCATCCATTCAATTTTGTATTTACAGATTCATCATCTCCAATATTCATCCTCTGGACAAGGGTTTGTATAATATACAAGTATGCTTTTATGGACAAACACATCTTCCCAAATGAATGAATGAATAAATCTCTCTCTCTCTCTCTCTCTCTCTCTCTCTCTCTCTCTCTCTCTCTCCCCTCTCTCTCTCTCTCGGCAAAAAAAGGAATTTCAACACTTTCTCAACACTGTAAGTGTTTTTTTCTTTTCTGTCATGTTTAATTATAACCTGCGACTCATTCATTAATGCTGAATCTATGGCCTGGTTTCACAGACAGGGCTTAGCCTAAACCAGGATTAGGCAGAGATGGGGACTCGAGTTTGAGACTCGGACTTGAGTGCGACTTAAGTCGCACACACAGTGACTTCAGACTCGACTCGGACTCGAGATGCGGGACTCGTGAACAATGTTTATTTTTAGGAAACGTCTGATGAGTTTGCTGTTATTCCCCTCCCTCCGTTACCTATAACCTGCCTACATAACACTTACTACGTATCGGCTGCGCGCGCGTGACCACACATGAGAGGACAACAAACAAACATGTCGACTGCACCGGCCGCTGCTGTGCCATTCATTTTGAGTCTGTAGATTTCTCATAAATTCAACAAAAGTTAGCATTGTAAATCCTCGCGCTGCTCCGCGATCGCTGTCTGCACCGTCATCACATACACCGCTAGAAAGCTCTCTCTCTCCTGTACAATGTTGTTGGATCCAAATATGCTATTTTCCTTTTAATCAGCAACCAATCGCGAAAGTAAAAGTGGGGATTTAAGTCTAAATGCGCAATCTCATTGGCTGATGCAAATCTTTAAAGCCCGTTTTCTCAAAATGACTTTTTTCTCATATTCCAAGTCCGAAATCTCCACTTCAGTAGCACCTATATACACCAAACTTTACAGTCTTGTACCTAGTTATATTATGAAGACATTTACAGAAGGATTAAATTAGGACATTTAAGTAATTTTTTTTATAAACATGCCTTAGAAAAAAGCATTACTGGTGTGCATCTTAAGACAAAACAAATGCACTGACATGTTTTAAGATCAGTCAGTGCAAGATTCTTTCAGTTGAAATAGCTCAGATTTACATTTTAGTCTAGGACTAGACTTACTGTAAGCCTTGTCTGTGAAACCGGGGGTTAATGTGGCTTTTGATTTCCACTTTCCTGCAGAGTTTAGCTCCAACCTTGATTAAACTCACCTTCCTTTATTTATCAATTAATTTCAATAATTAAATTATTCAATTAATCAACATTGATTAGCTTAATCAGGTGTGCTAGATTAGGGTTGGCGCTAAACTCTGAAGAAGAGTGGTCCTTGAAATTGGTTATTCAGGAAAGTTTTCTTAACGTAAGAATAACGTTCCCTTAAGGTTAGGGGAACGTTCTGGAAACTTTATGGTAATGTTCCGGGAACGTTCCTGCAACGTTCCGGGAACATTCCGAAAACGTTCCCATACAGTTCCTGCAACGTTCTTGCAACATGCTTAGGTTAGGGGAACGTTCTGGAAACTTTATGGGAACGTTTTCGGAACGTTCCCGGAACATTCCCATAAAGTTTCCAGAACGTTCCCCTAACCTTAAGGGAACGTTCTATTTACGTTAAGAAAACTTTCCTGGATAACCAATAGTTCACCAATAGAACAGTTGTTCTGGGAACCAAAAACTAACGTTCCCAGAATGTTCCCAGAACGTAAAATTGTTAGCTGGGTAGTCAGTTAACAAGTTAACTAGAAAATGCAACAGAATTATAGTTCTGTCATGCACCTTAAACGTTAAAACCCTCAGGCATTTATTTTAATGATCTGAACTCTCCAGGAAGTCCTATATGTGTCTGTATGTAAGCTACTTAAAATTCTGGTAAAAAAAAAAAATGCTCCTCCGGAGCCGTTCTAAATGCATATTATAAGTGAACCAAACTATCAAGATGTTGTTTGTGAGTAGCGCTCACTTATGAAAATAGTGCTCCGAGGGCTGAAAATAGCCATGACACTCTCACCAGCCTGAGTGTGCTATGTATGTGTTAACAGAGCAGCACCATTCACTAATGCGCTAGTGCATAATGCACTATGGAGCTAGAATTATGACTAAAAGATCTGAATTAGAATTTTGTACATTTGAATTTTAGATGTGGCATCTAACAAAATGGTATTTTCCATGGCATATTTTATAGTTTTGAATTTGTATTCGTAAATTTTAATTCTAAACATGTGGCATTTAAGAAAATGTAATTGTTTTGTGGCATATTTTATAGATTTGTATTTTTAAACAGCAGATTTTGTGTTCTAATTTTTTTTAGATTTGACATTAATTATTGAGCTAATAAATTTACAGCTCAAGAAGAAATTCAATATTCAAAATAGAATTCAATATTCTAAAGTTCAAAATGCAGAAATTCCAATCATACAGAAAGTAGGACAGTGGGCAAGCTTCCAGGTTCCACAGGGAATAGTAGAGGGTTTCAGAGATGTTGAATGGAGCATTTAGGCCAATCACAGAGCTACTAAGGCAATTACAGCATTACAGATGTGACATTAGCAGTGAAAATATAAAATCACATATCAAGGACCCATGACCAGTATATATATATATATATATATATATATATATATATATATATATATATATATATATATATATATATATATATATCAAACCATTTAAATTTTTAATCATAGACACCAGCAGATAGAGTCCAGACATCAGAAAATGTTCAGTCTAAAGTTTTCTTCCACTTTCGATTGGGAATTGATCTTGCGTTACAGATATGACTGAAGTAGACATGAGTTTTTGGGAAACCACACAATTTGTAAAAACTCTGAATTGAAATGCACAATCCAGAAATAATACCAGCCACATAATGTAGAAGGTTTGACACTCCTGAGAACATGTAGTAATTATTTTTCTAAATTGTTGTTTTCACATAGATGAGGAAATGCCGTCAATAAGGCCATGACAGTTGTGAAAGCAGCACTTACTTAGCGAGGTCATCCAAAATGGTAATCATCCAAAGCAGTAAAACTTGTAGACTTTGATCTCTGAGACTATATGGTATGACTATAAAGGTTGCATGATGGATTTAAATAAGATTGAAATTGTGATATGGCCTTGCACAAATATTATCCACTAAAGGCTGTTTTTTAAATATATAGTGTGTACTGAGAACTTTGCGCAGCAATTAAGTTCAATCATTTATCAGAATAATCATAGTAAAATAAGGAGCGCTGATATTTGTGATTATCTCATTGACATACATTTAATTTTATATGAAGCATCCAAAACGGTCACATCTGTAACAGATTTTCATGGGTGTTAGAAGGAAGACCATTTGTTTATCTTACTCAACATCAACATACTGCAAGTTAGCTTTGTACAGAAATTATCAACTTATTTGATTTAATATCGTTTAATGATATTATCTTAACCTCTAAAACGTTACAGACATGACACAGTCCTTAAACACAAAAATATCATATATATGGCTCTTATAATGTAAAAAAAACTAAGTGTGCATGTATTTCAGATAATTCCTTATCTCTCTGGAAAATGATTATTGTTTAATTAAAGTGAAAATATATAGTCCTTCAATCCCTCTTTTGCAATTGTAAAATATAGCTGTTTGAGAATGTTGGATAAACAATGCCATTTCCTTAAACAAAAATATCCATTATAGCTATATAATTAAGTAAAATACAGATTTAAAAAGGGGTTTTGTGCCTTTGCTTGAAACGTTCTGGTTGACTTTTTCTTGAAATTGCTCACTACAGGTTTCTGACCTGCGTGATGTTGGCACCCATATAATTAGGCTAAATCATTACCACAACTATACCATTTGCTGCGTTTGTGCTGATTTGTGCTGTTAAAAGAAATACTGTAACTATTCCCCTTTCTTAGATATAGCAAGAAACTGTTAAGGAGCAGAGACGTCACTTCCACCCCATGTCGTTCAAATCACTCTGAAGCGGTGCCATTAATTTGTGCTCAATTTGTGCTAGTTTGAGTCATTAATAAAACAATATATCTATTTCAGTTCCTTAGAAATAACAGCTTGTGATTGGGAGCAGTGACATCACTCTCCACCCCATTTAGTCCAAATCGCTCCAATCCGGTGCCATTCGATTGTATTTCCACTTTATGTTAACAATAATAATTTTCAAGAGAGATAAGGAATTATCTATAACTTTGTTAAAACAGCACTTTTTTTTTACATTATAAGAGTTAATAATATCACGATTAATGATATCACGATTTCAATCTCATTTAAATCCATCATGCATCATCCTTGATAGTCATACCATACAGTCTCAGAGATCAAAGTCTACAAGTTTTAGTGCTTTGGATGATTACCATTTTGGATGACCTCACTAAGTAAGTGCTGCTTTCACAACTGTCACGTCTGTAATGATGGCTTTTCTTTATCTATGTGAAAACAACAATTTAAAAAAATAATGACTACATGTTCTTAAGAGTGTTTACCTTTCTACATTATGTGGCTGGTATTATTTCTGGATTGTGCATTTCAATTCAGAGGTTTTTTTTTCAATTCTGATTATTATATTCTGAATATTTGCAGCAAATTTCATAATGAAAAAAATGTAAAAATATAAATCTATAAAATACTCCACAAAAACAATGACATTTTCTTAAATGCCACATGCATAGAATTCAAATTTTCGAAATTCAAAACTATAAAGTGCATCATGGAAAATACAATTTTGTTATATGCCACGTCTAAAATTCAAATCTACAATAATTCTAGCTCAATACTGCTCATGCAAACTATACATTTACTTAATAAGCACAGCCTTTTGTAATTTGCAGAGCTATCAAATGTCTTCATGTGGCTGAAAATGCATGAGAGATGCACAAAGAGCCATATTAAGAGCCAAATTCATAATTGATGAAAAAGTTGGAAATCTCAAATTAAGATAATAAAAACCAAGTTAGCAAAAAAGGCAATGTACACATTGTATTGATCAATATTATCCCTTACTAACATATTATGTTTCTGTTTGGGGAAATGCTTATAAAATATACACTCATCAAATTTTAATTCTTCAGAAGAAAGCAATAAGAATTATTTGTAGAAGTGGCAATAGAGAACCATCAAATTATGTATTTGTAAAATGACAGACATCGAAATGTATTTATCTTGTGGAATATAAAATATCAGATTATGTACAAAGCTAACAATTGTTTATTGTCCTTTTCTGCATAATATGTTGAGAATATATTTATGTGTATGAAATGGAGTAGTGTTGTGTACCGAATAAATAAATATAAAATATTTTTTTGCAAAAATGTATAGTAATGTGGTTTTATGTGACCAAGTTGACAAATAAATAAATACATTTTTCATTGTAGGCCATCAGTAGGAAAAGAAAAACTACTTAAAATACATGTCAAAACGGCCATCACTCAAACTTCTTGTTATTTTGGGTCACACAAAGGGTGTTAATGATGTAGGGTAGATAGTGCCTTGCAAGATGTGTTTTGGCTGGTATGTTATTAATGCGAGCACTTGCTTAATTCATTGTTAATCAAGTGACACCGTCTACACTTATTTCACCTTATTTGTGTGCTTCCTGTCGACAATGAATCACCTCCACTCTGTGATTGGTGGCTTAGCAGGAAATTTAATAAACAATAATTAGATTACGTTTTTACCTCAAAAGGCCTTCAAAATTGATTTGCTGCCACCCAAGTATGAGGACTCTCATATTCAAGAGTACACGTCGCTATCTCTAGGGCATACATGTATCGCCTGTTATCATGCACTCTCACGTACTTACCCCGAGAGGCCACCGTGAGCCAGGTGCAATGGCAAACAATTGCATTAGTTCACATAAAGAATTTCGAAAACATGTATACACATACTAAAGGAATACATACTAAAGTTAAAGCATGTCAGGTTTTCAAGGTGATTATATCAGGTGATGTACAATATACATTATACTGTTTATATATCTCCCTCATCTTGGAGGCATGTCATCACTCTTGTCTTCTCCCTTCAGTATATAAAAGCCTGTGGTATCCTTGACTTATTGTAAGATGCAATGACAGTTATTCCCAAAACATATCAGTCAATTGCCATTGTGGCTTAACCTCCTAAGTCTGTAAATCAATATGTGCAATTAAAATTATTTATACATACTTGCTCAATGCACTGGCAACATTACAACTCAATGAAATAAATTCCCGTTTTACTTTTTTTAAAGGAATATTCCGGGTTCATTACAAATTAAGCTCAGATGACAGCATTTGGAGCGTAATGTTGATTATAATAAAAATAATTGACATCCCTTCTTTCAGCCATTTTTTGGAGGGTTTAAAAGCAAACATGTGACAAAGCAGGCAAAGAATGAGGATCTAAGTGCAGCTTTATTAAAAAGAACAAAACTCGGAATAAAGAAATAACAGGGAACCTAGCACAGAGCATAACAAAATATGCAAGAACTGACAAATAAACTGGGGAAAACAAAGGCTTAAATACACAAGGGAAACAAGGAACACCTGGGGAAACAATTAGAGAATGAGAACCAATCAGGGGAAGATCAATCATAAAATGAAACTACAAAAGGACTACAAAAACCTAACAGGAAACAGGAAATAAACTAGACTTCAACATAAAAGCACAAAAACAAAAGACAACAGGGAATGTGTCAGAGCCCTGCTTTAAGGAGCAGATGCCAGATGCTCCAAAAAACAAAATAGCCCACGGAGTGAAGTGGAGTCTGGAACAGAAGCCTTTGTTCTCCTCCTCCTCCGGATGGACGAGGCTCTAAACACTGGCTCTGGGAAGGACGAGATTTCCAGCTCATTGGCCGTGGCAGGCGCAGGCATGGGCTCGTTAAGAGTACTCTCAGTAGCGAACATCTCTAAAATTAAATCCACATACTCCTCCCACATGTAATCACTGTGTGGCAGCGGGGGCGTGGTCAAGCGCCCGTTCGGAGAGGGAAAGCAGTAAGGGCGCTTGCACCTGAGCTAAATTATGTCTAACACCTGTCTCTAATTCCAGTGAGCACGGGGAGAGCGGCATAAAAGAGCCACAGCACCGCCAGTTATTCAGAGAATGCCAGTCCAGTGTTGGCTATGAGAGAGAGCCTTGTAAAGATTGTTTTGTGTACACTGTTTCCCCAAATATTAATTAAAAGCTTACCTTTTGAGTTACGCCCCTGCCTCTGTGTCCACCCTCCTCGTCAGTCTTCTGAACCCCGTTACACTGGTGCCAAAACCCGGGAAACTTCCAACGATGGAGAAGGGTCACCCCGTAGAGTCCCTGCTTGAGCTCAGGCAGGACCAAGATCGGCGGTTCTTCGAGATCATGCGGGCTCAAGCAGAGGATCGCCACGTCATCCGGAGCCTGCTCAGCCAGGAGGCCTCACCAGTCACAGCCGCGACCCCGGACGCCCGTGTCACACTGCCGCCACCCACGTTACAGAAGATGGGGCGGCCGACGATGCAGAAGCCTATGTAGATTTGTTTGAGAGAACGGCGGAAATCTGGGGCTGGCCGCAAGACCAATGGGCAGCCCGCCTCATTCCTCTCTTGTCCGGGGAAGCCCAAATCACGGCGCAACAACTGCCGACAACAAGCCTCCTGGCCTACGCTGATCTAAAGAAAGCCATCTTGCAGCGGGTAGGTCGGAGCCCCGAGGAAAACCGACAGCGCTTCCTGGGCATGAAGCTAGAGAAGTCCGACCGCCCATTTGCTTTTGCCCAGCGGCTCCGTGATGCCTGCCGGAGGTGGCTGTTAGTGGGGGACCGCGACGTCGAGGGTCTTGTCGATCAGGTGGTGCTGGAGCAGTTCATCCAACGCTTGCCCCAGAAAACGGCGGAGTGGGTCCGCCCGGCGTCGCTGGAAGCTGCCGTCCAGTTGGCGGAGGACCATATCGCGGTGATCCCGAGGGCGGACGAGCTCTCTTTCTCTCTCTCTCTCTCTCTCTCCCTCTCTTCCCCCTCCCCCTGTGTTTACTTCCGCTCTTCCCCACTCCCCCAACCCTCTCGCTCTGTCCTCTCTCCAGGTCCTGTTCCTGCCCTACGCAGGCGAGGAGCCTGGCAGAGTTCAACAACCCAGAAGTCAGCCTCATCACATCCCCCCTCCATAACCTACAACCGCTCTCCCCCTCAGGTGGGGGCGTCCATTGAAGCAGGTACGGGTGTGGTGCCTGGGCCGGCCTGTCGGAGGTCCGGGGACCCGAGCCACTTCCACGAGTGGTGTCCGTTGATGAAGGTGGGGGCGGTGGTCCGGGTCGCCGATCTCCCACACGCTGCCCCCGATCGGGCTGGAGCGTACCGGGTTCCGGTAAGAATCCAGGGGGGTACACACCAAGCTTTGCTGGATACCGGTTGTAATCAGACCACCATCCATCAACGCTTGGTTCAACCCGAGGCTTTGGGCACGGCTAAGCGAGTAAGGGTGAAGTGTGTGCACGGGGATGTTCACAGCTATCCGATGGTGACTTTGCTGCTTAAATTTCGGGGAAAAAAACTTAAAGTGGAGGCAGCGGTTAGTTCCCGCCTCACCCATCCTCTGATTTTGGGGACCGATTGGCCTGCATTTAAGCATGTATTGGGGGGAACTGGGAAGGATGGGTCCTGCATTAGACTGGGGAGATGTGCGATGTGCGATGCGTTGGCAGGGGAGGTGGAGCCGGGTCCATCCTCGGCTGCTCCGAATCGGGATGACGAGGGAAGGGGAGGGCCTTCCGCCCCTCCCCTTCGCAGGGAATTCCCTGACGTAGATTTCCCTTTGGAGCAGTCACGGAATGAGACCCTTAAGCATGCGTTTGACCAGGTGAAGACGATTGATAGTCAGCGTCTCCAGCCGGACATCGCTCTCGCATACCCCTATTTTGCGATTATAAATGAGCGGTTGTACAGAGTGACGCAGGACACTCAAACAAAAGAAAATATCACTCAATTGTTGATTCCACGGAGCCGCAGGGAAATGTTATTCCAGGTGGCTCATTATAATCCCATGGCGGGTCACCTAGGAGAAAAAAAACACTTCTCCGTTTAATAGCCCGTTTTTATTGGCCGGGCATTTCCGGCGACGTCCACAGGTGGTGTGCGATGTGCCGTGAATGCCAGCTGGTAAACCCACAGGCCACCCCAAAAGCGCCATTGCGCCCTCTTCCGTTAATCGAGGTCCCCTTCGAAAGAATTGGAATGGACCTCGTCGGGCCATTAGAACGGACAGCACGGGGACATCGTTTTGTGTTAGTCCTAGTGGATTACGCAACTCGATATCCAGAAGCAGTGCCTCTAAGCAACATCTCAGCATGCAGTGTTGCTGCGGCACTCTTCAAAATAATCTCCCGGGTGGGGATTCCAAAAGAAATCCTCACCGACCAAGGCACAACATTTATGTCATGCGCACTTCGCGAACTTTACGATCTATTGGGCATTAAATCAATTCGCACTAGCGTGTACCATCCGCAGACAGATGGCCTAGTGGAACGATTTAATAAAACGCTCAAGAATATGATTCGTAAATTCGTACACGAAGACGCTAGGAATTGGGATAAATGGCTTGACCCCCTGTTATTTGCAGTACGAGAGGTCCCGCAAGCCTCCACAGGATTTTCCCCGTTTGAACTGCTGTATGGGCGGCGCCCGTGCAGAGTGCTGGACGTCATCCGTGAAGCCTGGGAGGAAGGACCTTCGAGTAGTAAAAATGAAATTCAGTACGTTCTTGATCTTCGAGCAAAACTCCACACACTGGGGAAACTAACACAGGAGAATTTGCTCCAGGCTCAAGAACGCCAACGCCGGCTGTATGACAGGGGTACTCAGCTAAGGGAATTTGCACCGGGAGACAAAGTTCTTGTATTGCTCCCCACATCGAGCTCCAAATTACTCGCCAAGTGGCAAGGGCCCTTTGAGGTCACACGACGAGTGGGGGATCTCGATTATGAGGTTAAGCGAACCGATAGGGTGGGCGCGCGTCAAATATACCACCTCAATCTCCTTAAATTATGGAGGGAGGCGGTCCCTGTGTCATTGGCTACGGTGGTTCCAGAGAGGGCGGAGCTCTGACCAGAGGTGAATCCAAAGCCCGATTACAATGCCCCGGTCATTTGCGGAGACCACCTCTCCCCGTGCCAACGTTCAGAGGTTGCCAAGGTACAAAAAGAGTTTGCAGACGTGTTTTCTCCTATACCGGGTCGTACGAACATCATCGAACACCACATCGAGACCGAGCCGGGGGTGGTGGTTCGTAGCCGCCCTTATCGCCTCCCCGAGCATAAAAGAAAATTGTTCGGGACGAATTGGATGCGATGCTCGATATGGGGGTAATAGAAGAGTCCCACAGCGACTGGTCTAGCCCGGTCGTTCTTGTTCCCAAGAGTGACGGATCTGTCCGGTTCTGTGTGGACTATCGAAAAGTCAACGCGGTGTCTAAATTTGACGCGTACCCAATGCCTCGTGTTGATGAACTGCTCGATCGGTTAGGTACTGCTCGCTTTTATTCGACATTGGATTTGACAAAGGGTTATTGGCAGATCCCCTTGACACCAATTTCCCGTGAGAAAACCGCCTTCACAACGCCGTTCGGATTGCACCAATTTGTGACACTTCCGTTCGGTTTCTTTGGGGCTCCAGCCACGTTCCAGCGTCTGATGGACCGTATCCTCCGCCCGCACTCCACTTAAGCCGCTGCCTATTTAGATGATATCATTATCTATAGTAATGACCGGCAGCGGCATATACAACACCTGAGGGGGGGGCGGGCGGGGAAAGCAAACACCAAGAAGTGCGCAATTGGGTGTGTGGACGTACGGTATCTGGGGTTCCACTTGGGTCATGGCCAGGTGCGTTCCCAAATTGACAAGACCGTGGCGATTGCGACTTGCCCTAGACCTAAGACCAAAAAGGGGGTGAGGCAGTTCCTGGGGCTGGCTGGCTATTATAGAAGATTTGTGCCCAATTATTCGGATGTCACCAGCCCGCTGACTGACCTCACTAAAAAGGGGGCTCCAGATCCGGTCCAATGGTCGGAGCAGTGCCAACAGGCATTTACACAAGTTAAAGCCGCACTCTGTGGAGGGCCGCTCTTATATTCACCTAACTTCTCTCTCCCTTTCTTATTGCAGACGGACGCTTCAGACAGAGGGCTGGGGGCCGTACTCTCGCAGGTGGTGGAGGGGGAGGAGCGCCCCGTGCTGTACATCAGCAGGAATCTCTCCTTGAGGGAAACGAAGTACAGCACTGTAGAGAAGGAGTGTCTGGCCATCAAATGGGCGGTCCTCACGCTCCGCTACTACCTGCTGGGGCGGGCCTTCACTCTCTGCTCGGATCACGCCCCACTGCAGTGGCTCCACCGCATGAAGGATACTAACGCCCGGATCACCCGTTGGTATCTGGCTCTCCAGCCTTTTAAGTTCGAGGTGGTCCACAGACCGGGGGTGCAGATGGCTGTCGCCGACTTCCTTTCCAGAAATGGGGGGGGAGTGGTAGGCAGGCCGGATGACGCCCCGGCCTGAGTCGGGCGGTGGGGGTATGTGGCAGCGGGGGCGTGGTCAAGCGCCCGTCCGGAGAGGGAAAGCGGTAAGGGCGCTTGCACCTGAGCTAAATTATATCTAACACCTGTCTCTAATTCCAGTGAGCACGGGGAGAGCGGCATAAAAGAGCCACAGCACCGCCAGTTATTCAGAGAATGCCAGTCCAGTGTTGGCTATGAGAGAGAGCCTCGTAAAGATTGTTTTGTGTACACTGTTTCCCCAAATATTAATTAAAAGCTTACCTTTTGAGTTACGCCCCTGCCTCTGTGTCCACCCTCCTCGTCAGTCTTCTGAACCCCGTTACACACTGGTATCCGGAAATTCTGTACATTCATGGGCTAGGAGGCCGATCTGGTAAATGGACTTCAAGTGGCTATAAGTAAATCCAGTGCATCAGAAAATGGTGCTGAACAGACGTGAGTATTCAATTATAGGGAGGTTCGCTCGGCTCAACTGGATGAAGACCGCTGCTAGATCCATCTTAGGTCAGTTCTTCTGTGACGAAGCAGGCAAAGAATGCGGATCTAATTGCAGTTTTATTAAAAAAGAACAAAAATTCAAGTCTTTCTCTATTGTATGCTATACATTCTAGTAATATATGATTTACTGTTTCTGGATATCCACATTTATCGCAATTACCACTTTCGTGTTTACCTATTTTATGTAAACTTTGATTTAATGCTGTATGTCCAATACGTAATCTTGTCATTATCATATCCTTTTTCCTATTATTAACAGTTGTTCTTTCCACCCCCACATTTCTTTGTATACTATACAGATGTCTTCCTCTTGTTTCATTGTCCCATATCCTCTGCCACCTCTTTTTTACTTCAGGCCCAATCAGCCCCTTAATTTCCACTTTACTCATCTTTACTCTAATGTTAATCTCAGGATCTTTCAATGACTTCTTTGCCAGTTCATCAACTTCCTCAATTTCCCTTTACTCCGACATGGGCTGGCACCCACAAAAAACACACCCTTACGCCTAAGTGCTTTATGCTATATAATTTCTGTAATATTTCATTTAAAATATCTTGTCTTGCTAAAGATGTTCCACTTTCTAAACTTTGCAAAGCTGATAGTGAGTCTGTACATATCACACTACTATTAGGCTGCTTTCCTTCTATCCATTGTAAGGCTAATGATATGGCTATCAGTTCTGTTGTAAAAACAAATATATGATCTGTTACTCTTTTTGATATTTTAATATTGTACTGAAGAATATATACTGCAGCAGCTGCTCTACCTGTTTTTGGATCTTTTGATCCATCTGTGAATATTTGCGTCATGTTTTTGTATGTTTGATTTATGTATTGATGAACGATTACTTTTAATGGCAAATTATGTTCATTCTTGTGTATCTCATTGTGTATGAATAAGTCTAATTCTGGCATTGGATATAACCAAGGGGGTATAGAGGGAATTATGACAGAAGGAGCTACTTCTATCTCGGTTATACCCATTTCCTGTGCCTCCTTATTTGCTACCCAGCCAAAACTATTTATTCTTCCATACTCATACTCCCAACAGTTTTCCAGTACCTTTTTAACTGGATGTCTTTCATCATGTCCTTTTACATTAATCCAGTATCTCATTCTTAACTTTCTCCTATGAACTTCTAGTGGCATTTCTACCATCTCTACTTGAATTGATGGTACTGGAGATGTTCGAAATGCTCCACAGCTGATCCTTAGAGCTTGAGTCTGAATTACCTCAATCTTTTTGAGCCATGTTTCTGATGCAGAACAGTATATCATACTACAATAATCTATTGCCGGTCTTATTAATGAGCTATATATTCTTCTTAAAGACTGTCTACTTGCTCCCCACTCAACCCCAGCCAAGCACTTCATTACATTAATTCCTTTTTTACATTTGTCTACAAACTTTTGAATGTGAATACCAAATGTTAATTTAGAGTCCATCCACATACCTAAAAATCTTACCATTTTAACTTGTTCCAATTCCTGACCATACATTTTTATACTTACTTTAATGTTTTTTCTCATTTTTGTGAAACAAATTACCTGGAAACCCCACTCATTTGCCCAGTTTTCTACCTTATTTACTGCCCCCTGCAGACTTTTAACTACAACTATTTCATTTCTTCCCCTCTTCCATATTGCGCCATCATCTGCATACAGTGACTTCCCTGTTCCTGTGTCAATTTGTGTATAAATATCATTAATCATAACGTTAAAAAATATTGGACTACATACGCTACCTTGGAGAGTTCCATTTTCTATAGAATATATTTGTGAATATGTTGTCCCAATTCTAACTTGTATTGTCCTATTCAATAAGAAATCCTTGATCCAATCATACATCTTTCCTGTAATTCCCATTTTATCAAGTTTCATTAACAAACCCTCTTTCCACAACATATCGTAAGCATTCTCTATATCAAAGAACACTCCAACTACTACCTCCTTATTTACTTGAGCCTTCCTTATTGCTGCTTCCAGACTTACTACAGAATCCATATGTGGCACGGTGGAGGGCGGGACCGGCGCGTGATTACGCACGCCCGGTCCCGTATTAGGCTAATTAAGCCGTCAAGAGGGATAAAGGCCATTCGCAGACGGCGATCGAGAGAGAGAGATCAATTACGGACATGTCCGTTATCTTATGTGTTTGTCTTTTGAGTTTTCCATTAAACCTTTAAGTTATACGTCAAGCCAGTTTCTCGCCTCTTCCTTGCCCATGAATTTGATCTGTTTTACATTGATGCCGAAACCCGGGAAGGAAGAGGGATGCGCCGTAGCGGAGTTCTCGCCACTGCTCAGCGGAGCAGCCGCGGCCATCTGCCGGGGGACGGAGGAGCCCAGCCACCTGGACGTGGAGGAACGGCCGCCGACCGCGAGGGGAGGAGGGGCTCCTGGCCGACCACCTGGAGTGGTTAGGGCCGCTGCCAGGGGCGGGGGAGTCCCCTACTAGCCGCTGGAACGCGGCAGGGTTGGAGACTGCCGACCGCATGCGGGGAGGGGCTCGCCGCCGACCACCTGGAGCGGGAGAACCGCTGCCAGGGGCGGTGGGAGGCCCCTTCGACACCCCGGGAACACGGCGGGGCGTTCCATCCGCCTGGGGCTGAGGACTGCCTCCGATCTGCCCGGAGAGGCGCGGCTGTCGTCCTGTAGAGGGTGGAGAAGTGGCTGAGGAACGAGCTACGGCGTATCAGAGAACTGGTGAGTAAGTTTTTTTTTTTCCTTTAATCTCTCTCTCCTCTCTCTCTCGCTACCGCTGTGCGTTGGCCTTTTCCCCCTTTTTTAAATTATGGTGTTCGTGGGAGGGGAGGTACCGCCCAGTGCAGGAACCCCCCCCCCCCCCCCCCCATTTTTAATTGTTCTTGTTTCCTTCCCCTTGCCCCTCCCTCATCCAGGTTGATGGGGATGACCCGCCGGCAGACCGCGTGGGAGGCGCCCCCCCCCAGAGGATGTACGTCAGGCCGGGGGTCCCCAGCCTGAAAGAACGGGGGAGGAATGTGGCACGGTGGAGGGCGGGACCGGCACGTGATTACGCACGCCCGGTCCCGTATTAGGCTAAATAAGCCGTCAAGAGGGATAAAGGCCACTTGCAGACGGCGATCGAGAGAGAGAGCTCAATTACGGACATGTCCGTTATCTTATGTGTTTGTCTTTTCAGTTTTCCATTAAACCTTTAAGTTATACGTCAAGCTGGTTTCTCGCCTCTTCCTTGCCCATGAATTTGATCTGTTTTACAACATAGTACTGTGCCCCTTCCTAAAACCACTCTGGTATTGTGAAAATAACCCCTTTTTCTCAATAAAATATACTAACCTTGCCATTACCATTCTCTCCATTAGCTTACATAAGTTTGATGTCAATGCTATTGGCCTAAAGGGATTTTGGCGAATTCTAAGGTTAGTTTTCTAAATACTAGATTTTTCTTGATGCTAAGCTTAGCTGCTTCTGATTATGTAGTAGTTAGCCAACATTGTATGTAGGCTGTCTTTTTAATGAATACATCTAATTTAACATGCGCAATTGGTTAGATACTTTTTGAAATTCTGTTTTGAAAGTATGTAGTGACTAATGAGTGGCAATATGTTCTTATTAGTAGTGATCTAAGAATATCACCTTTGAATCATTTCTAGAAAGTTCAGTGTTTTGTATTGCTCTGTGGAAGCTCTCACTTAAGCCCACAAAGAATCTGGCCTCAGGCAAAAGGACTAGTCCATATGGTCTTACAAAAATGTTTTTGAATTAATTATAGTTCTGCCTGACTTTAACATGAATTGATGAATGCATTAGCACAGGCAGACACTGCAAGTCACTTAATTTTACATTCTACAAACTAAAAGCTTAGCTTGCTGTCAGAATGGCGTAATACACACCGCCCCATGTTTGTCACTATGCGTTTCTCTGATATGATATCCTGCAAGCTTTGTAGGCCTGGAAGATTGTGAGAGTGCTTCCCTGAACTTCCTCCAACAGATAAACTGCAGGCACCAGAACGTTTTGTCAAGTGTGAACAGCAGGCGAAGGCTCACAGATACAGCTCCTTAACATGCCAGACTTTTCATTATGCTGTAAGAGTGTATCTATCATTAGAGATGTACTTCTTATCTAGATTAGTAAAACCACTCTTTCTTATAAGAATAACACTTCTATGACTAAAACAGTTTTCTAACTGTGGAATTGAAGATGGTGAGAATTGGTTTGTTTTTAACTCAACCAGATGTCTCTGGGTAAATGTAAATATTTTTTGTGAATTATTTTTACTTTATTTTTTGTGGTAAAAGACAAACAAAAAATGTTGATGAAAGACAAAATATTAAGTGGTGTGGATCAATATTTATTGGCAATGCCATTATTGTGTTTTTACACAGAGATAGGAAGGTCTATTGTTAAAATCAGTTGACTTCAGCACCTGCCTGATTTGCCAGTTCTTGCTGTGAGAGGTTACCCCACTCTTCCACCAAGGCACTTGCAAGTTGGACATTTCTGGGGGGAATGGCCCTAGCCCTCACCCTCCGATCCAACAGGTCCCAGATGTGCTCAATGGGAAATCATGCACAGAACGAGCAGTATGGCTGGTGGCATTGTCCTGCTGGAGGGTCATGTCAGGATGAGCCTGCAGGAAGGGTACCACATGAGGGAGGAGGATGTCTTCCCTGCAATGCATAGCGTTGAGATTGCCTGCAATGACAACAAGCTCAGACAAATGATGCTGTGACACACTGCCCCAGACCATGACGAACCCTCCAAATCGATCCCACTTCTGAGTATAGGCCACGGTGTAACGCTCATTCCTTCGACAATAAACGCATGTCCAACCATCACCCTTGGTGAGACAAAACCGTGACTTGTTAGCGAAGAGCACTTTTTGCCAGTCCTGTCTGGTCCAGTGAAGGTGGGTTTGTGCCCATAGGCAACGTTGTTGCCGGTGAAATCTGGTAAGGACCTTCATTACAACAGGCATACAAGCCCCCAGTCCAGATTCTCTCAGCCTATTGCAGTCAGTTTGAACACTGATGGAGAGATTGTGCATTCCTAGTGTAACTCGGGCAGTTGTTGTTGCCATCCTGTACCTGTCCCGCAGGTGTGATATTTGGATGTACCGATCCTTTGCAGGTGTTGGTACACATGGTCTGACACTGCGATGACGATCAGCTGTCCTACCTGTCTCCTTGTAGCTCTGTCTTAGACGTCTCACAGGATGGACATTGCAATTTATTGCCCTGGCTACATCTTAAGTCATTATGCCTCCATGCAGCATGGCTAAGGCACGTTCACGCAAATCAGCAGGGACCCTGGGCATCTTTTTTTGGTGTTTTTCAGAGTCAGTATGAAGGTCTTTTTAGTGCCCTAAGTTTTTATAACTGTGACCTTAAATGCCTACTGTCTGTAAGCTGTTAGTGTCTTAACGACTTTTCTACAGTTGCATGTTCAATGAACCATAAGCAATTAATGAACAATTATGGAAAACATTGTTTAAAGCCTTTACAATAAAGATCTGTAAAGTTATTTTGATATTTACAAAAATATCTTTAAAATACAGTGTACTGAAAAAGGGAGTTTATAAATGTATTTACAATATATAAATACAAATCTGTTATACACAGAAGCAAGGGAATGTAATGGCAGAAGAGGTATGGTATGTTGGATAAATATAATATAGACTAAGCTGTGTATTGCACATAATTATTGCTCAATGGGGCAGTTTTAACTGTTCATGAGATGGATAGGCTGAGGGAAACGGAAGTTGTTTTTAAATGTGCTGGAGCATCTTGACCAATCAGACGCACAATGTTTCAATATTTAATAAATAAGCCAACAGATGTCTGAAGACTGTAACAAGCAAAGATCCAAGTTGGCCCAAGCCGACTGTTATGTCTGCTCCCCCACTGATCATTATCAAGCATGTCTTTGCTGCCACTGGACCAGCAAAGAGTGGACCCACAGTGACATTCCAAGACTCAAAGCCCCGAACTACAGACTTTTCTTAATTTAGTTAAAGACAAAATGTCTATAATTTCACATGTAAATCCCCAGGACATTGTGTATAGGATCATTACTGTCTTGTAAAGTGTTTTTTGTACTTTATACTGTTTTATGCATGACTTATGACAGGACTACCAGCTAACATAAAATTATTTAGTATCATGTTTCCTACCAAATTAATCCTTGTGTGACATCCTGCGCAATGGTTTATATATATAATTCTGACAGCATGCATTGTATGCTTGCTATTTTAATCAGAGCATAAAGGGGCTTAAACTAACCCCAATCATGCAAATGAGTCAGCTTCTAAAGAAAGGAACATTTCCCATTTGGAAATTGCCCCTTTCTGATTGGTCAAGCCAGACTCGAGAGGAGGGACCTCCAGCAGAAGTTAAAAGACACGTCCCGCCTCTTACTCTCTCTCTTCCCCTGACTTCCCTCTGCTGTTGGTCATGCTGACCATGAGGTGGCAGGCTGGCAGGCCTCAACACCTCAATCAATGTGCAACTACCTCAACCATGGAGTCAATGAACAACATAGTTCATCATAATTTCTTCATTCAACCCAATCGACCCAAGGAACCATCAAGCTTTTCTCCTGCGACTGCATCTGGGTGCTCTCTCAACAGCCAAGGCAATTGCAAGTATTGTACCAACTGAATGGTGCTTTAGTGTAAGCTGAAAACCCCTTTGTAACAAAGGTGGTTTTAAGAAACTAAGGGTTCTCTGAGATGGTCAAATGATTATTTACACAACTGCATTTCCCCTATTCTGTTCCAGTTTAATCTTATTTTCACTTTTCCCTTTCCCATGTATGAGTGTTTCGTGTGTATGTTTTTGTTTAGACTAGTTATGTGTTCGGATTTGAGTTAAATAAACTTTTGTGTACATTTTTACGAGTTGATTCTGGTCTGCTTGTAAATCAATGTAAATTTAACAATTCCATCTCAGCTCCATGCTAAGAAAGAGTTATTCTTGTGTGGCCATGAAAAATATTCTTTCTGAGAATTGATAGACAATCAATACTGAGTGTTCGTAGATATAGTTTAATAACAAAATTAACTGGAAAAATGTTACACGTTCAAAAAACTGTATCGCTACCATATTGCATCACAAAAAACAAAATGTAAAATGAAGGCTCCCCCTTTCAAGACAGCACAGAATTTGAGGGCACTTCTTGGCTATTATGAATAAAACTACGCCGCATTTTTTAAAATAGACTTTAGAGACAGGCTCATTTTGTTTACGAGACTCTAATATATATAAGATCATACACAGTTTTACAACATGAATGCTGCTCAGATTGCATAGTTTGTTGAAGAACGATGACAAAGGGTAATTCTTTAAGGCGAGAGATTGCATGTAAAACAATGGAGAATATATACAAATTTCTCAGATGTATCACTTTTATGGACAAAAAGTGCTATTGGATGTTTTTCAATGAACGCTTGACATGGACAATTGACCCAAGTGTGGCGAACTGGATTCATCTGGCGATCGCGATTTCATAACAAATTTATGAAGTCCCATTTTGATATTGCATGTTTTCATTTGTACTCCTGGCACAAATAACTAAATAGCTTTTTCTGGAGCATTGCTATTGTGAAACAGAGATCGGATATCAATGTTGAACCCTTAGACCTTTGAAAAGATATATAATTTGTAAACATTAATTACATTTATAGATGGTAAATTATATTGTAGATGTAAGCAGAGTGACGTCACTCCCGAGTGCAGTGAAATTGCATATCAACAGGTTAAAGCTAATTCCCTACAGTAGAAATTGTGAGCTGATTCAACTAGACATTGTATTACGATTTTAATGGTGGAGAATTTTATTCAGAGAAATAATCTAGTTATTTGTCATTTATCTAAATTATAACGGTTGTCAAACGCGACTGATTCCTTATAAATGTCCTTACATAGTAATGTAGAAATAGGACTGTTTAATTTCATTCCTAGCTCACACATACTGTTTCTCTTACAAATAATGGTAATGTACATGACACTTTAACCCGTGCAGTGAACATTTATCATACCAAATTTGCTACATATATTGATGTGAGAATCTGGGCACTTTAGCTGATTACTGTTTGTTTGTGTTTATTTGTGCACATATGCATTGATGAAACTGTTTTCATTAGTGTGAGCTAGATCACCAATCACTGTTGTTGGTTGCTAAGGTGATGAAAGTTCACGGGAAGTCCAAAATAGACCCTTCCGGGGCAATTTACCACGCATGCGCAACCTGCCGACACCATATTGTAAACACAGTACAGCTTAGATAATAGCATAACACAACACCGCTAAACTAACCAGTTAGTGAACTTTAATTGAAACCCCGAAATATGCTACAGTGCTATACAAATAAAATTGTATTTTATGCATAAACAGAAGAAAAGTGAGGAGTGTGATCATAAATAGCCTAAACAATGGAATCCAGAGTGAGAGATGAGGCAACAGGGCAGTCCAACTGACCAACATGGCGAAGTAGTGTAATCCAGGCAAAGAACATAACACGGCAGGCAGAATAGTTGAGGCAAACAGAGCCAGCAGGGATTGAGGCTGACAACATGGTCAGGGTAGAATCAGGCAGAAATTGCCACACAAGGCTAGACTGGCAAAAAACAAGACTAACTAGAAATAAGCAGCAAAACTGCACTAGACAAAGGCACAAGACAATCTGGGACAGGACTGCAAATAGAGAGGGGATATACAGTATAGGACAGGAGAAACAAGGAACAGCCCTTATGGGGGCCCTTATACATTTTATATATATATATATATATGATCACGCAGACTGGGAGATGTTCCGGTCTGCCTCCGATGACGACATCGAGGTTTACGCTGATAGCGTAACGTGTTTCATCAGGAAGTGCGTAGAGGACGTTGTTCCGACAAAAACTATACGGATCTACCCCAACCAGAAACCCTGGGTTAACGCCGATGTTCGCGCGGCACTTACTGTGCGGACCACCACTTTTAATTCTGGGAACGCGGAGGAGCGTAAACAAGCCAGTTATGCCCTCCGTAACTCCATCAGCGCAGCCAAACACCAGTACAGGCACAAAATTGAAGAACAGTTCAACACCACTGACTCCAGAAGTATGTGGCAGGGAATTAACACCATCACAGACTATAAACGGAATAAAAACTCCGCCATGAACACTGTTGCCTCTCTCCCGGACGAGCTTAATACATTTTATGCTCGTTTCGAGGACAACAACAACACCGCCCTCGCGGAGAGAGCACTCGCGGCTGATACTACAGAGGTTGGTTCACTCTCCGTCTCTGTTGCGAATGTAACCTGATCCTTTCGAGGGGTGAATATCCGCAAAGCCGTGGGTCCAGACAGCATTCCGGGCCGCGTCATCAGAGCATGCGCGAACCAACTGGCTGGTGTTTTTACAGACATTTTCAACCTGTCCCTCTCCCTGTTTGTAGTCCCCACATGCTTCAAAACATCAACCATTGTGCCTTTTCTGAAGCAATCAAAAATCACTTGCTTAAATGACTGGCATCCTGTTGCCCTCACCCCCATCATCAGCAAATGCTTTGAGAGGTTGATCAGAGATTACATCTGCTCTGTTCTGCCCACCTCTTTGGACCCATTGCAGTTTGCCTACCGCAACAACCGCTCCACTGACGATGCCATTGCATCTACAATACACACTGCTCTCTCCCACCTGGAAAAAAGGAACACATATGTGAGAATGCTGTTTGTAGACTACAGCTCAGCATTTAACCCCATAGTGCCCTCCAAGCTTGATGTGAAACTCCGGGCTCTGGGCTTAAACAGCTCGCTGTGCAGCTGGATCCTGGATTTCCTGTCAGGCAGACGTCAGGTGGTTAGAATGGGCAGCAACATCTCCTCATCACTTACCCTTAACACTGGAGCCCTGCAGGGCTGTGTTCTCAGCCCACTCCTGTATTCCCTTTACACACATGACTGTGTGGCGACACATAGCTCCAATGCCATCATTAAGTTTGCTGACGATACGACAGTGGTAGGTCTGATCACTGACAATGATGAAACGGCCTACAGAGAGGAGGTGCACACTCTGACGCTCGTGTCAGGAGCACAACCTCTCCCTCAATGTCAGTAAAACCAAGGAGCTTGTGGTGGACTTCAGGAAGAAAGACAGAGAACACAGCCCCATCACCATTAATGGAGCACCGGTGGAGAGAGTCAGCAGCTTCAAGTTCCTCAGTGTCCACATTACTGAGGAACTCACATGGTCCGTCCACACTGAGGCCGTTGTGAAGAAGGCTCACCAGCGCCTCTTCTTCCTGAGACGGCTGAGGAAGTTTGGAATGAACCACCACATCCTCACACGGTTCTACACCAGCACTGTAGAGAGCATCCTGACTGGCTGCATCACCGCCTGGTACGGCAACAGCACCGCCCACAACCGCAAAGACCTGCAAAGGGTGGTGCGAACTGCCAGAAACATCATCGGAGGTGAGCTTCCCTCCCTCCAGGATATATATAACAGACGGTGTGTGAAAAAAGCTTGGAGGATTATCAGAGACTCCAGCCACCCGAGTTATGGGCTGCTCTCACTGCTTCCATCAGGCAGGCGGTATCGCAGCATCAGGACCCGCACCACCCGACTACATGACAGCTTCTTCCCACAAACAATAAGACTTTTGAACACATGATCTCTCACGATCAACAATCAGCACTGCACTTTATTAATTCTGTCAATATATTCTCCCCAATTCAATTAGTGTATATATATTTTTATATACCCTTATCTAGTTTATGTGTATTCTACATTGTGTGTATTGTGTACATTTGATATGTAAATTGTTGTGTAATTATGTGTACATTTGTTATGTAAATTGTGTTGTGTAAATATGTTGTTTATTGCAAAGTGGTTTGTTACATGCCCCCCGAACAAGGATGAGACTTTTACACATTCACATGTCTTACAGTTGGCAAAGTCACGTTGCCAGCTCTCCCACCTTGGCTTCAGTGCTTCTGGCAGGGAGTCGTCCCAGTTGATACCTTGATGACACATTTCCTGCAGGATTCTTTTTCCGTGAAGCACATATGGCGCCAGGAAGCCAAGGGGGTCGTAGATGGATGCAACAGTCGATAAGATGCCTCGACGTGTTGCTGGTTGGTCTTTTAAAGTGTTGTCAAATCTGAAACAGTTCCATTGGATGCCTAAGGCCCTTTCTTGTGGCATGTCTTTGAAAGTTAAATCCTTTGTTTGTATCTCTACTGCACATTCAGACGCCGGGATGCTTTGTAGAACAGCGGGGCTATTTGAGATAAATTTGTGAAGACGGAGCCCTCCTTGCTTGCATATCTCTGTGGCCTCTTGTGCGAGCTGTATTGCCTTTTCAACTGTGTCTGTGCTTGTGACTCCATCGTCCACATAAAAGTCCTTTTCCATGAACTCAGATCCTACAGGGTGTGTGTGACAGTGTTCTTTAGCTAAGTACTTTAGTCCGTAATTTGCACATCCTGGGGATGAAGTTGCACCGAAAAGATGTACCTTCATTCTGTGTACCCGTGGCTTTGTCTCTGTGTTGCCGTTTTTCCACCACAGAAAACTCAGGTAATCTCTGTCGCACCGCTGGACGTGAAACTGGTGGAACATCTTCTCTATATCGCACATTAGAGCAATAGGATGTTGTCTGAACCGTAGGAGAATGCCTGTTAGATTGTTAATCAGGTCTGGCCCTTGGAGAAGATGATCGTTTAAACTTGTACCATTGTGTTTGGCTGAACAATCGAACACAACACGAAGTTTAGTGGGCTTTTTGGGGTGATAAATCCCATGATGGGGAATGTACCATTGTTCACCTTGTTTTCCTTCATTGTGTACTTCTTCGACATCACCCCTTTCAATAATGTCTTTCATGTAAGTTATATAGTCTCTTTTGTACCTTTCGTCTTTGTTGAACTTTCGCTTTAAGTGTTCGAGTCTGATTTCAGCAAGCTTTCTGTTGTTGGGTAAGTGTGGCCTTTGTCTGAATGGCAGAGGCATCTCACAGTGTCCTTGTTCGTTTTTTCTTATTCCCTCTTTGAGCTTGTCCAAAAAGATGAGATCCTCTTGCGAGACTGTTTTGTCGCTTGCCTTTGTGTCCTTAAAATCTGACTCTAGCACATTGATCACGTCCATGGGAGTTACAGGGGGTAATTCCTTTATTGTGATTCTATGACACAAACTTGACTGAGTTTCATTGAGCGCTGGTGTGGAGCCTCCAACGATGCTCCACCCTAGGTCTGTGAGGATGGCATATGGCTCCTCACCTTCTCCTAGTAGAACTTGTCTCGGAGCTAAAGTTCTGGGACAGTTAAACCCAATAAGGAGTCCAACATCACAACTCAGAAGAGGCGGTATCTTATCAGCAATTTCTGTCAGGTGGGGCCATTGTTTTGCTGTGTCACTAGTGGGTATGTTGTCATAGTTAACTGGAATAAAGTCTTTGGTATATGAGGGGGGTAGGTCGATGCGAATGTCTGAGTCATAACCTCTCACACGCAGTCCTGATACTCTGTGACTCTTAACAATAGAGTGAACGCCCAGCATGGTAGTTAGTTTTAACTTTACAGGGTGAGTGTCCGCTCGTAGCTGGTTGCTTAATTCTTCACCGACAAATGTGCTGTCACTTTGTGTGTCTAATAGTGCGTACACCAATTCCTCTTTAGATGGGTTCTGAACCGTAGACACCCATACAGGAACGATCATGGACGTGCTACTTGACTGACCCACCTTAGTGACGTTGAGAGCTGTGACTGCCGCGGTTTCATTTGGAGTGCTTGGAGTGGTGTTGTCAGAGCTTCGAGACCTTTCATATGCTTTGTGATTGTCATTGTGCAGACAAGTGGGATGTCTTCCTTTGCAAATGTCACAAGTGTGGCGATGCCAACAATCTTTGGCGTTATGGCCCACCTTTAAGCATCCATAGCACAGTTTATTGTCCTTAACATATGTGCGTTTCTCTTCTAAGGGCTGATCTGAGAAGTTAGGGCACTTTGACAATTGGTGTTTTTCATCTTTGCAGAAAATGCAGGGTGCCTTTAATTTTGTGTTGCTTGACCTCGCCTTGTTGTTTTGTACTGTGGTTTGCGTTGTGAAGACTTGTGTGGATCTGTTTGGTTTAAAGTCCTTTGTGGTCCTTTTCTCATAGGATGAGCTGCATGAGTGAAGAGCATATGAAGAGGTGACCGGGTTGCATGCGATTTCTGCCTCGACTGCCACAAATTGTGCAAAGTCCTTAAAGGAGGGGAAATCCTTGCCGTTCATAATTGTAACTGTGACCTGGCGATTCCAACGGGCTGCCAGCCAATCAGGAACTTTCTGCAGCAACTTTTGATTTTCCTCACAGTCACTTAGTATCTCTAGGCCTTTTATATATGGTGTGGCTTGGAGACATGCATTTAGAAAGTCTGAAAATGTCCTTAATCCTTCTGCGTCCTTTGAACTTATTTTAGGCCATTTTGACAGTTTGTCTCTGAAAGCTCTTTGGACAACAAAAGACTGTCCATACCGTTGGTCGAGCTTTTGCAATGCATCCCTGTATGCCTCTTCATCACTGCGATAGAATGTCCCCTCAAGACATTTTTGTGCTGGGCCTGTGACATACCTTTTGAGCAAGTGAAGTTTATCAGCAGGTGAGATGCCTTTGCAGTCCACAAGTGAAGAGAATGAAGCCTTCCATTCTATGTAGTTAATTGGGCCTCCGCTGAACACTGTGGGCATTGGCACTGGGATTCTGTTTATGGCTATACTGTTTTGAATTGCTTGGGCCAACTGGGAAATGTCCGTGGGAGGTGCTTGAGAGACAATTTGCGGGTTTGGATTGTTCACTGTGTGATTAGACATATGGATAGACACATCGCTTTGTGGCATTAATAGTAAGCCACTAGAGGGAGCTGGTGCTTCATGAGCAGATTGGTGGTTAACAGAGAAAGGCATATTGTTAGTTTGTATTTGCTGATTGACCATATCCATGTTCATTTCTCTGTCGTAGATCTCCAGTTTTGCACGAGCGGCTCGCATTTCCTTTTCTGCCTTTAAACGCTCAAGTTCATATTCTATATCTTTAATTTTTTCCTTTTGTTTAATTTCCTCTTGCACAATTTCATATTCTGCTTCCTTTGCAGCCAACTCCACAGCTGCATCAATCCTTTTGACTACCATGCTTGAAGTGTCAGACTGCTTACCGACACTAGATTGAGAGGCGGTACCGTAGATAGAGCGGGCGTACTGGTGTGACAGTAGCTGATGAAGACGTTGTCTTTCTCTATCTGCTTCAAAATCACCGTCTATTGCGGTTATACGTTCATTAAGTATTTTCATAATGTCCTTAGTTACTGCTTCACAAGAGTCCATTTTGCGTCTTGTGTCAGGGGATGGCATAGTACGCTCCCTTATTTCACTGTACACCATCATCATGTTGTTCAAACCCTTTTCAATATCATCGGCCATTTCACACAGCTTGTGCTCTGACAAGTCAGTCTTTAGGCTTTCTCTGGATGTTCTGATTAGCCCTTTCCATTGTTCATAGAGACTTAGCAATTTTTTGTCCTTTTTAATCAGTTCGTCTTTTTGGTAGGCTAGCATTTTGTCAGTCAGCACACTAGGCCGCTCTGAACGCCTAGGTAACATTAACTCGGCCGCAACCTCCATTTTATGGAGTTCAGCTAATGCGGTTTTTTTGCGTTCAATATCGTCCTTTAACTCCTGCCTTGACATGCTCTCTGTATCTCCATGATGTAATAAAGCTCTCGTTTCAGTGATTTCGGTTCGTAGCTTACGTGTTTGCTCTTCGATGCCGTCCATTTTCCGTGTTGTAGCACACTGAGGTGAAGCTCTTACTGTTACATGCCCCCCGAACAAGGATGAGACTTTTACTGGTGGTTTTATGATGTTTAATCCTTTATGAACCTTAATCCGTTCACCATATCACCAACATAAGAGCTGAAATGTATACAAAACATGTAACTGATCAGCTAACGTTGTTCACATTCACATGTCTTACATTTGCGCAAAAACTAACATATTAACAGACAAAATGCTCATATCTCAACTGACTTAACATACCTTTTGCCTCTTCAGAGGGGCTGCAAGTAATCTAAGTTCGTCATTTACCACGGCTCTGTATCGAAGTTATTGCCGTATTTGGGGTAACAAACTATATGTTATAAACTGCGCTAGTCAGAGCACGCGCTTCCAAAAGAAGAACAAAAGCGCGTCGCGGAAGACAGGAAGTCAAACCATTTCAATACAGAAACACTTCAAAATAAAAGACAATCACCTTTTCTGAAACAAAATATACTTATGGTTATTTACATGGTTTATGTCTCGTCACTGTCATTACTGCAATGTTGCTCGGAACTGCATGTAACAGGTTAAAGTATGACATATGCTTTTGTAATTTTTCTTTCTTTGTTTTGTGTATATGTGAGTTTATTTCACCAAAATATTGTATTGTTCAGTTATTTTATGGTAGTTTATAGGTATTGGGAGAGTTAATAGTCGTGTAAGTGCGCCCTCTATCGGAGAGTGGCTAGAGCCATGGTTATATATTGATTTCTCGCGTTCTTTTCTCAGTCTGCGTTCTACTTGACTGAGAGAGGTGGGTGTGTGTATCAGTGCAATATAATTTCGAAATATACCCGTTTTAATTTTAGTTTTAGTGCACATGGTAATCTGTATGGGTATTTTATAATGTGTGCACATATTTTTAATTGAGATGTGTCGATAATTTTGTTGTTTTGAGAGCTTAAGAAATTGCTAACATAGCTAACCTCGTGTTTTATTTTGTTGTATGCTAGCGCACGCGTTTCTATCTTCTTCTGATGTAGCTTAGATGTTTCAGTTGTTCTTTCTTTTAATATTAGGCTGATTCTGGTTGAAGATAGAATCCTGAACTTTTGCTCTCTTTGAAATTGTACAGGTATGTACTCCCAATACCAGGGTTAAAATATGTGTTAGTTTAAAAGTTTTCTTGTCTCGATGTGTGTTTAATGGCGCTGAACAGCTCAGATGTGAAGCGCGTACATTTTGTTTTGTGCATATTATTGTATTATGTTCATTTTTCATAATAGTTTTTATGTATTTTATTTTCTAATTTTGTGTATGACTAAAAGTACAGTCTGCGTTCTACTTGACTGAGAGAGGCTGATTCTGGTTGAAGATAGAATCCTGAACTTTTGCTCTCTTTGAAATTGTACAGCGCAGTCTGCGTTCTACTTGACTGAGAGAGAATAAAGCGTTTTGAAGGAACGTCGGAGTCCTGTCTTGAGTGCACCGGAACACAACGCAGTGATCGGCGAAGTGCGAGTGACGCCGGTTACATTGGTGCCGTGACCCGGATCTTTCTGCTGTAGATCATCGCCAGGACGATCGCCGGTGGTTGCTGTGACGATTAGGAACCTCTTTGGGACTTGACAAGTACATGGACAAATGTTAATGTGTAAATTGTAATTCTTAATTGCCTTTATTTTGACTAGTATCCTTTTACGTTGTTCTTTGCCTACCATATTTGCATGTACTAGTAAATTACATATTATTAGCATAGTTTACCATATTATAATTTTTGCAAAATGTCTGATAGTAAGGATGTGCAGACATCACTTAGCTTTAGGGATGTTACCGGGGTAAGCATAGGGAGAGGCAGGTTTATGAATAAGGTGGAGTGCGCGCCGGTTAAAGGTGCTGGTACACTAGGCAGACCTGTACTCTCATCCACGCGCTTACACACTGTTGAACATTCTCCCGCACCACACATGCGTGGGTTAGGGGATACCCCGGACATTGGGGATGGTGTGGGTTCAGTGGGCCGTCCTGTATCTTCATACACCCACACGCACACAGACGAACATCCTCCACGTCAGTCAGTGCCTAGTACATATGTGAGTTCCGCAGACCTAGGGAATCTCATCAGCCAATTAGCTCATGAAATAGGAGAGAATATTGCTAGCAAATTACAGAGATCTGTTGGTAGTGTAGATAGCCAAATCACTCATACACCTAGCTTGAACTTGGGATATGGACAGTCTGACTTGAACATGACTGGAGTAAAGTTAGTTATGTAGACAGATGTCAAAGAGCCGCCATACTACAGAGGCGATGGAACAGACAAACACACAGTGCATGAGTGGGAAGAGATTATGAGCGTCTACCTGAAAAAGAGGGGTGTTCACCCACAAGAGTACTCTCAAGAGATAATATCAAGATTAATGGGAAAGGCTAGAGACATCGTTAAGGTTACCCTGCGCAGCATGCCATCGCTGCAGCCAGCTGAAAACTCAGAGCTTGTCTTTGATATTCTGAAACAACATTTCAGTGAGGTAACCTACTCCTCAATGCCGTTAGCAGATTTTTATAACACACTTCCTTTGGCCGAAGTAAGTCCCATGGACTATTGGATACGCTTGAATAAGGCTGTGGATGTTGCGGATGAGTGTCTGAGAAGGCAAGGGCGAAACATTGAGGACCCTTCTCACGAAGTCACGATGATGCTGGTGAAACACTGTCCTGACCCCGCTCTAGCAAGTGTCTTAAAATACAAAACAGCTGAAAAGTGGACAGCAAATGAGATTCAGGAACACCTTGTTGAACATCACAGAGAGGCCAGAACAATGTCTCAGGCCAAATCTTGCCGGCCAAAGAACATTGGTGTGCATGCACAGACATCAGTAGTAGAGACAGTCACTGCCAATAACACCACAGACCTTACTTGCTACCCGAAGGCGATGGGGCTCCCATCCTATTCTCAGACCGAGGGTGTCTGCATCCAGTCCCTCATTGGCTTGTTGAACCGTGTGTTGGAGCAGACGGCCCAGAAAGCAACAGTCGAGCCACCGAGCAGGGGGCCAGTAGCAATTGTTCGGAGTAGTTGTAGGGTCTGTCAGTCTGTTGAACACTCAACTATTGCACACTGTAGGCAGGCAGACCTCTGTATGGGTTGTTACAAGCCCGGCCACTGGAAGAGAGAGTGCCAGCAGCGCCGATCAAGAAATAGTACCCAGCCACAGTCAGTGCAAGCACATCCTAAATTCGAGCAAGACCGAGCTAGTTTAAACTAGATAGCTCACATACGGAAAGGGGATGTGTTAGCATTAAAGAGTCAACCCTTGAAGAAAGTGAAGAATTGAAGGAGATGTATGTCAATGTTTGTAAAGCAATGCCCGATGATTGCACAGTAATAGTTCAAAATATTCACACAGTCAAGACGTTCAGTGAGTTATTTCACGCACCAGTGACAGTTAATGGCCATGCTCAGTTGCAAGGGCTCCTCGATACAGGGTCAATGGCATGCACGATAAGTGAAGAGGCAGAGCAGAGACTACTATCAGAAAGTGTCTTGACTCAACAGCAAGAGCTCCCACAGCGCATCATTCTTGTTGGTTGTGGAGGAGTGCAGGTGAGCCCCAAGTGTATGTATGACATGGAATTAAGTCTGTATGGAGTGAAGTGCATGGTCCCAGTCTTGGTGGTTACTGGTCAGAAAGATGACATCATAATAGGCACCAACATGTTGAAATATGTGTTGCATCAGCTAAAAAGCGAAAACAACTATTGGACACTTGTCTCAAGCAACACAAAAGGGTCTTCTGATGGTGAGCAGTTTTTAGAAATGATGACAAGCCTCACGAGATGGAGGGATGAAGATGTGCCGGGAAAAGTAGGAACAGTGAAGTTAACTCAGGCGGTGACCCTCCTCCCCAAACAAGAGTACTTGCTGTGGGGTAGGTTGCCAAGTAATGTGCCCAAGTCACCGGGGAGCACAGTTATGGTGGAGCCTACAACCTCCAGATGTGTGCCTCGGGGCATCATGGTGGGGAGAGTGGTAACACCGTTGTGGGGAGATGGCTGGACCCCCATGAAAATCACCAACATATCTGACAAACCACTCACCCTGAGGAGGAATAGCAAGATTGCAGATGTATCTACTTGTGTCGCAGCTGAAGATTTCACACTGTTTCAGGGTTCCTGTCAGAGTGAGGTTGGTTCTGATAGAGTGATTTGTGAGAAACAGGATGACAACACTGACCTGAAAGACAGGTTGCAGAAGTCTGGCCTGGGAAATGTCGACATTGATCATTGTGAAGCGAGCCTCTCCACCAAGCTTCAACTTGTGACATTGCTGGAGAAGTATCAGGACATATTCTCAAAGCATCATCTTGATTGTGGAGAAGCAAGGTTTTGCTCATAGAATACGCCTCACAGACGACCGCCCCTTTCGCCTACCATATCGCAGAGTGCCGCCAGCCCACTATCAAAAGCTGCGTAAAGTTCTTACGGAGATGGAAGAGGAGGGAATCATACGGAAGTCAATGAGTGAATATGCTTCCCCACTTGTGATGGTTTGGAAGAAAAATGGCGATCTCCGTATATGCACAGACTTTCGATGGCTGAATGCGAGAACCATCAAGGACGCTCATCCTTTGCCCCATCAATTGGATTGCTTGGCTGCCCTTGGTGGTAATGCTGTCTTCAGCACAATGGATCTCACGTCTGGATTTTATAATCTGCCCATGCATGAAGAGGACAAAAAATATACCGCCTTTACAACACCACTAGGCTTGCATGAGTATAACAGAATGCCGCAGGGCCTTTGCAACAGTCCGGCGTCCTTCATGAGGATGATGTTGAGTATCTTTGGTGATCTTAACTTCAGCAGTCTTTTGTGCTATCTAGATGATCTCTTGATCTTTGCCCCCGATGAACAGCAGGCCCTCAGCAGATTGGAGGTTGTTTTTCAGAGGCTGCGGGAGCACAACCTGAAGTTGAGTCCTAAAAAGTGTCATCTGTTGCGGAAGTCTGTAAAGTTCCTTGGACACATTGTTGACATTGATGGTGTAGCTGTTGACCCAGAAAAAGTTGAGGTCATTGCCAAAATGTCAAAGGGGGACTTGATGGAAGATGATTACTGCACTCCTTCAGTCCATAAAGTGAAGTCGTTCTTGGGAATGGTGTTTTATTACCAACACTTTATACCAAACTGCTCTTCCATCGTAAAACCCCTGTTCGCCCTCACAGCTGGCCAGAAACGGAGAGGAAAGGTCGGGAAGTACAGGCAGAATCCGGGAGTCTACAGAAAGCTCAAACCTGCAGACTGGACCCCTGACTGTGACTTCGCTTTAACCAGTCTTAAGGAGAATCTGCTGAACTGTGTAGTCCTCACTCATCCAGACTTCTCTAAGGCCTTGGTTCTGTCCATTGACGCCTCTCTTGACGGCCTTGGAGCAGTTTTGTCTCAGATACCAGAAGGGGAAACGAAAGTACGACCGATCGCTTTTGCCAGCAAGACCCTCACTGGCTCACAAAAGAGGTACCCTGCCCACCGCTTGGAGTTCTTGGCGCTCAAGTGGAGTGTTTGTGAGAAATTCAGCCACTGGTTGAAAGGCCACACTTTTACAGTATGGACTGACAACAATCCGTTGACCTATATAATGACCAAACCAAAACTGGACGCTTGCGAACAAAGGTGGGTGGCAAAGCTTTCCCCATACACTTTCAGCATCAAACACATCCCTGGAGTAAAGAACATTGTGGCGGATGCCCTAAGTAGAGACCCTTTTGCTAAATCAGTAAGCCAAAGGTTGTTCAGCGAGCCATATGAAAGTCTTTTGGCTGAAGCAGAGGGAACTAAGGAAGAGAAAGTCCAAGACCTCTTCCGGTGCAAGACACAGTATCTTCAGGCACATGATGCAGGCTGCTGCGTAACAATGGGTACTGTTCGAGATGGGCTGGTTGGCAGTCAAGAACCCTCACATGTGAGATCTGCTTGTGAAGCTCATGTCGAGTGGGAAAGAGGAGCAGAGATAAGAGCAACACAGTTTATCAATGCTCTTCCCCAGGCGGTGCTCTAAGAACAAGACACATTTCCAGCTCTCTCAATCGATGAGTTAAGGCGCAGCCAGGAAACAGACCCAGTTATCAGGGAAGTCCTGCCACTCGTTCAAAGGGGTGAGCCACCACCTAGACGAGGGAGAAGTATGTTAACTCTTACAGCCCAGACACTGTGCAGGCAGTGGATATCACCTAAAAGTCCAAGACGGAGTTTTATATAGGGTAACCAAAGACCCATTAAGTAGAGAGAGGAGGTATCAGTTTGTGCTGCCTGTTATCTTGAATGCCAAGGCTCTTGTTGGTGTGCATGACCTTGCTGGGCATCAAGGGCAGGCTAGAACAGCCCACCTCGCCCGTCAGCGTTTCTTCTGGCCGCAAATGGGAAGAGACATAAAGGAATATGTGAAATGTTGCCGACGCTGTATTCTTGCAAAGACTCCTGAACCAGCTGCCCGAGCTCCTTTGGAGAGTATTCACACTTCAGCACCCATGGAGCTGGTGTGCATTGATTTTTGGAGAGCTGAAGATTGTAAGCAAAGATCTGTGGATGTGTTAGTCATAACAGACCACTTCACAAAATTGGCTCATGCATTCCCCTGCGTCAACCAAACTGCAAAGTAAATAGCAAAGAAGTTATGGGATAATGTCTTCTGCATCTACGGTTTTCCTGAGCGAATACATTCCGATCAAGGAGCCAATTTTGAAAGCAAACTCATAGCCGAACTTCTCAGCCTCACAGGAATCATGAAAACACACACAACAGCATACCATCCTATGGGAAATGGGCAAACCGAAAGGTTCAATAGGACGCTGGGTAGTATGTTGCGTGCTCTACCTCTGGCAGCTAAACAACACTGGGTCCAACAGATACAGACTCTGACCTTTGCGTATAATGCCACCATTCATGAAACAACTGGATATCCTCCATTCTATCTGATGTATGGTCGAGTCCCCAGACTGCCGGTAGATATGGTCTTCAAACAGGTCTTGAAGGATCCAGTTGTGGTGAATTATAAGTCCTACGCAGAAAAGCTGATGGAGAACCTCCATGTAGCTGCCGGCATAGCTCAGCAGTATGCGAAGAAAGAACAGCAACACCAAGCTGATGGCTACAACAAGGGGGTACGTGGAACCCATTTGAACATTGGAGACCGAGTTTTGCTTGCTAATAAAGCGGAGAGAGGGAAGAGGAAGTTAGCGGATAAGTGGGAGCCTACTATGTATACTATCATAGATCGGAATCCTCGGACCCATGTTTACAAGGTCAGGGATGACAGTGGGAAAACCAAAGTCGTCCATCGGAATCTGATGTTGGATGTGAGCTTCTTGCCCGTGCCAGAACAAAGCAGGGTGGAGATGGAGGAAGTTGTCTCAGATGTGGTCAGTGAGTTTCAGTCTTCCTCTGTTGATGCTTTGAGTGGCCTGGTAGTAGACGCTTCTGAGGACCGTACCTGTTCGTGGTTAAATGCGTCATCTGATGTTGATTCTGAGTCTATAGAAGAAGCTGATGAGTCAGAGATGGAGAATGAGATACCCCACTCTTTGCACGGAGACTCTATTCAACTGACACCCACGAGAGCCCAGTCTAAAGAGGTCGAAGATCAAGGGGGAAACGAATATTCGCCTGTGAGAGACATATCGGGTTCCAGTGTGGCCCCTGACTCACACATGACTGACATTGGCTCTGTTTCCTTAGTTGATGTTCCTAACTTAGATGAGATAGAGTCCCCAAACGTAACTACACCTGTTATTATGACTGATAGTCAGACAACCGCACAAGCGCAAGGGTCCGATAAACCAGTTGTCAGGACACGTACTGGCAGAGTTGTTAAGGCAGTAAATCGTTTGATAGAGAATATGGCGCAAAAACCACTCACAAGGGGTTTAGTTAAAAAGGTTAATGGAAGATCATTGTCTTTACTTTCGTTATTTTAGAAAGAAAAAAATAAGGATTTAAGTTAGTAAAATAATTTTTCTTTATCACACATAGTATGACTTAGGTCATTAGATGTTCATATTGAGGGAAAAGTGTTCTGAGATTTTATATGGTGTAAAAGGCATCATATTCACTAGAAGGGGCAGTAGCCTGATCAACTGCTGTTTCCATTCAACTTATCTTGTAAGTAGCTTATAAGCTGTATGTAGAAAAGGGTGTCTCAGGGTTATATTGGACATAGTGAACAAGTGTTTTGTTTTGTATTTCTTGTTTATTTTCTACCCTCTATGTGTTAAGGATTTTGGTGAAACTAAAGAGGGGTGAATGTAACAGGTTAAAGTATGACATATGCTTTTGTAATTTTTCTTTCTTTGTTTTGTGTATATGTGAGTTTATTTCACCAAAATATTGTATTGTTTAGTTATTTTATGGTAGTTTATAGGTATTGGGAGAGTTAATAGTCGTGTAAGTGCGCCCTCTATCGGAGAGTGGCTAGAGCCATGGTTATATATTGATTTCTCGCGTTCTTTTCTCAGTCTGCGTTCTACTTGACTGAGAGAGGTGGGTGTGTGTATCAGTGCAATATAATTTCGAAATATACCCGTTTTAATTTTAGTTTTAGTGCACATGGTAATCTGTATGGGTATTTTATAATGTGTGCACATATTTTTAATTGAGATGTGTCGATAATTTTGTTGTTTTGAGAGCTTAAGAAATTGCTAACATGGCTAACCTCGTGTTTTATTTTGTTGTATGCTAGTTTCTATCTTCTTGTGATGTAGCTTAGATGTTTCAGTTGTTCTTTCTTTTAATATTAGGCTGATTCTGGTTGAAGATAGAATCCTGAACTTTTGCTCTCTTTGAAATTGTACAGGTATGTACTCCCAATACCAGGGTTAAAATATGTGTTAGTTTAAAAGTTTTCTTGTCTCGATGTGTGTTTAATGGCGCTGAACAGCTCAGATGTGAAGCGCGTACATTTTGTTTTGTGCATATTATTGTATTATGTTTATTTTTCATAATAGTTTTTATGTATTTTATTTTCTAATTTTGTGTATGACTAAAAGTACAGTCTGCGTTCTACTTGACTGAGAGAGGCTGATTCTGGTTGAAGATAGAATCCTGAACTTTTGCTCTCTTTGAAATTGTACAGCGCAGTCTGCGTTCTACTTGACTGAGAGAGAATAAAGCGTTTTGAAGGAACGTCGGAGTCCTGTCTTGAGTGCACCGGAACACAACGCAGTGATCGGCGAAGTGCGAGTGACGCCGGTTACATGCACACAAGACTTTCACCTACTATTGCACTTGTGTACATAGTAGTGTGACAATAAAGTGATTTTGATTTTGATTTTTGATTTGAGATATATATATATATATATATATATATATATATATATATATATATATATATATATATATATATATATATACCATAGGAGTAGACAGGCTAATCAAGAACTGGTTTGAGCATGAATAAACATAGCAGTACAGATTAAATAAGGCAACATTTCAAATACTGAACTTGCTACTATTATTCTGGGTCCATCTTGAATAAGAGTTGCAAGTAAGCGGCCAGTGGAATATCACGCCACCCCCATTCGCACAACAAAACAAAGTCAGGGGTGGTTTTAGACAGAATGACACTGTTTTTTTATAAAGCAACAGTGGTATGATAAAAGACACTCAATGGGTGAATATCATGAAACCTATTATTATTATTTATTTTATTGAACTTTTCACAAATTTTTCATAAATCTTGGTTTAATAACATGACAGATTGTTTCTTCATATGGCTCAGCGTTGTTCCTTTGGGTATCTCTCCTCTCTTAAAAATTAAACTGAAATATTTATACATACACAATTTAATTATATGTACTATTAATCAAGACTTCCTGACAATGTGAACTGCGTAATTCTTGAGTATGATGCCTGGAAACCCAGCTGTTGATATATTATAATTGACAAGACATTTTAGTGAATAGATGGAATTAGCTGGTAGAACTCATGCTAGAAAACAAATTAAGTAAGCAATTGTCTTCAAATGGGGGTCCAGGGGGTCCATGTTTGCACTGCAGGGGGTCCGCAAAATATTGTTCAATCCACCATTGGTGGCATTTTTAATAATCACTCACTCGCACGTCAGCGACAGCAAGAGAGTAGTATGAATAATCAACACGTTGAAATCCTTCGTAGCAGAAGCACGCAGCCTGGTATTTTGCTCGAACTTTGAACTTTTTGGATGACTTCATCAAGCCCTCTTATTTTTATATTTTTGGTTGAACTATCCCTTTAATAAGTTGATAAAACATACTTTTCGTAGATAAACAATAAAAAACAAATCGAACCTCATTCTCTTCGAAACTATCAGATGAAAAATATTGATGACTCCTCTTGCACTTACAGGTATGTGTCTAATTTTGCTGTCTAGTAGGATGCTCTCTAGAATAATTTTTTTTTTTTTTCAATAGGGAAACTCATTTTAATAATTTATAAATCTTTAAAAAATGACCTACCTTGAGCTCCGAGTTTGTTAAAAATTGTATATATAGTACTCTGTGTGACTGTGCGGCTTACAAGTATGAAATTCATGTTGAATCCATATAGAATTTCAACAAAGCATGGAAGGTTAGGTTTAGGGGTAGGGGTTGGTGTAGGTTGTTTTGTGGGACTCTAAATAAATACAATAAACATGCTACAGTGATGCCTCTGTACTGTATGGTAGTATTTAATTAGGGATGCAAATAGCATCTAACACTATTTGCCCTTAGTAAAAGAGGATGCTTTGTGTTGCTATTTACACTAAGCAACAAAAGTCTCTGCCTTCTAGATTTAATTTCGACCCTGGAGACTTCTCCCGTCAGCTAATATAATCAATTGCCCAGTAGATCTTTGTAAAATGCAGCAAAAAGAAGAGAACAACTCTACATACACAGAAAACAATGTTACGCATATTGGCTTTGCTCCACTCAGGTACATGTGATCAGGAAAAGGAGACTTGAAGAGCTCAATCAATTGTTAATTATATCTGGAGTAAACATAAATACAGTTGTGCAACTGCATTAGTGAGGATTTGCTAGTCTTGATGAGTATTAAGAGACCAATTTTACCTAATGTAACAAATTTGGTATATATGTGGACACAGTATTCCTAAGCAAAAAAAAAATAAAAAAAAACATATATAAAGTAACTAACAAATAAATAATCTAAATAAAGTTTAGTCAGAAGGTAGCTAAAATATAGTTCCAAATAACAGGTCCAATAAAGTGTTGCATGGACGAGAATGTATTGAAAGCCATTAGCCGAACAAATAGGACACGTTTATCAACTTACATATGTTTACGATGGGTAAAAACACGCCCTAATGAGGAAGACAAGATTACAATTCAAACCTGCATGAAGGATCAATTCTAATAAGCCATTGTTTACTGTATACATGTTCCTATAGCGTGTGATAAGAATATCTGTTAATCTGACCTGAAATCACTTTTGAGGAGGACACTTATAGTTGCTTTCAGAATTGACAGATGTTTTCTCCAATACATGTTGACACTCTTTATTGTCTTCTATATAGTGCAAAACTGAACGCCCAGTTTACAGTGGCCCTAAGTTCTGAATTTTTTTTTTAGAGCCATTCTCTCTATAGTGTTTTAAACAACAACAACAAAAAACATCATTAGCCATGAACCAAACTCCAAAACTCCAAGATGAATGCTAAAATTTGCAGCACATATTCCCAACAAATCAAAGTGTCAAGACCTCTTGTGGTGACAGTGATTCATAAACACTCACAGAGCAAACCTAGTGCGAAGCTGTTAGATCATGTCATTGAGCACCTGCTCATCAACGATTGCTTGTGTTCCGTGGCTTGTTTTACTGTCATTTAATGTGCAGTGGAAGAACAGCAGATTTATATTTCAGTGACTTCCTGACAATGTGAACTGCGTAATTCTTGAGTATGATGCCTGGAAACCCAGCTGTTGGTACCAAATTTAAGTGGATTCCATTTCTTTCCATTTGAGTTTTATACACCTACTTTAATGAAGACAGACATTTCACCATGAGAATTAAGTTTGGTTCACATTGCAACTTACTCTGGCTAAGCACTGCATGCTTATAGGGGAAGAGTGACAGGGAAGTATACATCCAAAAATCACTTTTCATTGACTATTCATCATTGGGGTGGGTAAATTTGAAAAGCAGAATATGGTTGAATATTGCAAATACTACTACAGCTACAGCTACTACTACTACTACTTCTAATAATAATAATAACTAGAATGTACATTTCCTGAAGAAAATGTGAGTGGTGCTTGCCGTGGCAAAATTTCTTACCACAATGTCCCACCTACTGCCCAAAGTTGAAAGAGGCCACCCACATGACAGTAGGATGTTCTGGTGCAGAGATATGTGATTTGTTACTTGGTTGCTAGGGTAACCCCATTTGGTTGCTAGGCAGTTAACAAGGGGCAAGCCAACAATACTCCTTGCCATCCTGAATGAAATAAGTCAACCCGGAATCTCTACAATTTTCTTGTTCAGAGATATGTGATTTGTTACTTGGTTGCTAGGGTAACCCCATTTGGTTGCTAGGCAGTTAACAAGGTGAAAGCCAACAATGCTCCTTGCCATCCTGAGTGAAATAAGTCAACCAGGAAGTCTCTGTGATTTTCTTGTGCAGAGATATTTGATTTGTTTCTTGGTTGCTAGGGTAACCCCATCTGGTTGCTAGGCAGTTACCAAGGTGACAGCCAACAATGCTCCTTGCATCCTGAGTGAAATAAGTCAACCCGGAATTATCTGTGATTTTCTTGTGCAGAGATATGTGATTTGTTTCTTGGTTGCTAGGGTAACGCCATCTGGTTGCTAGGCAGTTACCAAGGTGAAAGCCAACAATGCTCCTTGCCATCCTGAGTGAAATAAGTCAACTCGGAAGTCTCTACGATTTTGGAGTGCAAAGATATGAGATTTGTTACTTGGTTGCTATGGTAAACCCTTCTGGTTGCTAGGCAGTTACCAGGGTGATATTTATCAAGTCTACTTTCCATCCTGAGTGAAATAAGTCAACCCGGAAGTCTCTGTGATTTTCTTGTGCAGAGATATTTGATTTGTTTCTTGGTTGCTAGGGTAACCCCATCTGGTTGCTAGGCAGTTACCAAGGTGACAGCCAACAATGCTCCTTGCCATCCTGAGTGAAATAAGTCAACCCGGAAGTCTCTGTGATTTTCTTGTGCAGAGATATGTGATTTGATTCTTGGTTGCTAGGGTAACCCCATCTGGTTGCTAGGCAGTTACCAAGGTGACAGGCAACAATGCTCCTTGCCATCCTGAGTGAAATAAGTCAACCCGGAAGTCTCTGTGATTTTCTTGTGCAGAGATATGTGATTTGTGTGATTTGGTAACCCCATCTGGTTGCTAGGCAGTTACCAAGGTGACAGCCAACAATGCTCCTTGCCATCCTGATGAAATAAGTCAACCCAGAAGTCTCTGTGATTTTCTTGTGCAGAGATATGTGATTTGTTTCTTGGTTGCTAGGGTAACCCCATCTGGTTGCTAGGCAGTTACCAGGGTATTTATCAAGTCTACTTTCCATCCTGAGTGAAATAAGTCAACCCGGAAGTCTCTACGTCATTCTGATCCTAAGATACACATCTTAGTGATTTTGAATGGATGTCAATTGTTCTTTGTTGCTAGGGTGCTTTAAATGGTTGCTAGGGCGTGGCTAAGTAGTTCACATGATGAAAGCTGAAGACTGATTACTCACCCAATTAAAACAAAGCAACTATCATGTCTCTAGGACATTCTGATCTGAAGATATCTTACTGTAATTGAAATCAATAAATGAGGTTGCTAGGGTGCTCTAAATTGTTGCTAGGGAGTGGCTTGGCAGCTGCCAATGATGAATCTCCAAAGGCTGCTTGTCAGTATGAATGATATAAACCAACTCCCATGCCTCTGTGACATTCAGAATGGAAGATACCTCTCTTTGGATTTTGGTTGCTAAGGTGCTCGAAAATGGTTGCTAGGGAGGGGCTAGGAAGTGTTGAGGGGATTCATGATTGGCTGTTTTACTGCCCCAAGTCAAACGAGACCACCCTTGTGTTTCTATGATAATTCAGTCCGAAGATATCCCTTTGATCTCTTTCAGTGGAAGTCTATGGGACTTGTTGCTAAGGTGCTCTAAATGGTTGTTAGGGCATGGCTTGATAGCTTCACAATGATCCTGAGAGACTGATTGGTCGTCTGAGTAAAATGAGCCCGCCCCCTTGTCTCTAAGACACTGTGATCCAGAGTTATGTTCAATACAAAATCTACCGTAGACTTAACATTGGGGCAACTTTGGGCAGCTCATGCCCCCCAGGGTTGCAACTTTTACCCCATTGTGAGGTATGTTCTCACAGAGCCTGTCAGCCTCTTCAAATGTGGTAAATCACACGTCTCTGCGAAATCCTCGCTCTGAGCTATGACTCGTCAAAGTTCGGCGCAATGTTAAGTCAATGGGTTTTTTTGCCCAATTTTTTGCCCCTGGGGCAATCACCGTACCCCCGATCGCTTATAAAAGTCATAGCACACCATTCCCAAATAATCCGCACGATTTGACGCCTCATTTGTGGGTCTGCGACCAAAAAATTTTGAAAAAAAATTCCATTGACTTACATTGGGGCAACTTTGGGCAGCTCCTGCCCCCCAGGGGTGCAACTTTTACCCCATTGTGAGGTATGTTCTCACAGAGCCTGTCAACCTCTTCAAATGTGGTAAATCACACGTCTCTGCGAAATCCTCGCTCTGAGCTATGACTCGTCAAAGTTCGGCTCAATGTTAAGTCAATGGGATTTTTTGCCCAATTTTTTGCCCCTGGGGCAAACACCGTACCCCCAATCGCTTATAAAAGTCATAGCACACCTCTCCTCAATGAGCCGCACGATTTGACACCTCATTCATGGGTCTACGCCAAAAGGTGCGGGACGAGTTAGGCGCCGAAGTTTTGTACGGAAGAAGAAGAAGAAGAAGAAGAAGAAAAACTAGAATGTACATTTCCTGAAGAAAATGTGAGTGGTGCTTGCCGTGGCAAAATTTCTTACCACAATGTCCCACCTACTGCCCAAAGTTGAAAGAGGCCACCCCCATGACAGTAGGATGTTCTGGTGCAGAGATATTGGTGTTGTTCCATGGTTGCTAGGGAAACCCATCTGGTTGATATGCAGTTACTAAGGTGACAGCCACCAATGCTACTTACCATCCTGAGTAAAATAAGTCAATCCGGAAGTCTCTACGATTTTGTAGTACAGAGATATGTGATTTGTTTCTTGGTTGCTAGGGTAACCCCATCTGGTTGCTAGGCAGTTACCAAGGTGACAGCCAACAATGCTCCTTGCTCTCCTGAGTGAAATAAGTCAACCCGGAAGTCTCTGTGATTTTCTTGTGCAGCGATATGTGATTTGTTTATTGGTTGCTAGGGTAACCCCATCTGGTTACTAGGCAGTTACCAAGGTGACAGGCAACAATGCTCCTTGCCATCCTGACTGAAATAAGTCAACCCGGAAGTCTCTGTGATTTTCTAGTACAGAGATATGTGATTTGTTTCTTGGTTGCTAGGGTAACCCCATCTGGTTGCTAGGCAGTTACCAAGGTGACAGCCAAGAATGCTCCTTGCCATCCTGACTGAAATAAGTCAACCTGGAATCTCTACGATTTTCTGGTTCAGAGATACGTGATTTGTTAATTGGTTGCTAGGGTAACCCCATCTGGTTGCTAGGCAGTTACCAAGGTGACAGCCAACAATGCTCCTTGCCATCCTGAGTGAAATAAGTCAACCCGGTAGTCTCTGTGATTTTCTTGTGCAGAGATGTGTGATTTGTTTCTTGGTTGCTAGGGTAACCCCATCTGGTTGCTAGGCAGTTACCAAGGTGACAGGCAACAATGCTCCTTGCCATCCTGAGTGAAATAAGTCAACCCGGAAGTCTCTGTGATTTTCTTGTGCAGAGATATGTGATTTATTTCTTGGTTGCTAGGGTAACCCCATCTGGTTGCTAGGCAGTTACCAAGGTGACAGCAAACAATGCTCCGTGCCATCCTGAGTGAAATAAGTCAACCCGGAAGTCTCTGTGATTTTCTTGTGCAGAGATATATGATTTGTTTTTTGGTTGCTAGGGTAACCCCATTTGGTTGCTAGGCAGTTACCAGGGTGATATTTATCAAGTCTACTTTCCATCCTGAGTGAAATAAGTCAACCCGGAAGTCTCTACGACATTCTGATCCTAAGATACACATCTTAGTGATATTGAATGGATGTCAATGGTGTTTTGTTGCTAGGGTGCTTTAAATGGTTGCTAGGGCGTGGCTAAGTAGTTCACATGATGAAAGATGAAGACTGATTACTCACCCAATTAAAACAAAGCAACTATCATGTCTCTAGGACATTCTGATCTGAAGATATCTTACTTCAATTGAAATCAATAAATGTGGTTGCTAGGGTGCTCCAAATTGTTGCTAGGGAGTGGCTTGGCAGCTGCCAATGATGAATATCCCATGGCTGCTTGTCAGTATGAATGATACAAACCAACTCCCATGCCTCTGTGACATTCAGAATGGAAGATATCTCTCTTTGGATTTTGGTTGCTAAGGTGCTCGAAAATGGTTGCTAGGGAGGGGCTAGGAAGTGTTGAGGGGATTCATGATTGGCTGTTTTACTGCCCCAAGTCAAACGAGACCACCCTCGTGTTTCTATGATAATTCAGTCCGGAGATATCCCTTTGATCTCTTTCAATGGAAGTCTATGGGAGTTGTTGCTAAGGTGCTCTAAATGGTTGCTAGGGCGTGGCTTGATAGCTTCACAATGATCCTGAGAGACTGACTGGTCATCTGAGTAAAATGAGCCCGCCCCCTTGTCTCTAAGACACTGTGATCCAGAGTTATGTTCAATACAAAATCTACCATAGACTTAACATTGGGGCAACTTTGGGCAGCTCATGCCCCCCAGGGGTGCAACTTTTACCCCATTGTGAGGTATGTTCTCACAGAGCCTGTCAGCCTCTTCAAATCTGGTTAATCACACGTCTCTGTGAAATCCTCGATCTGAGCTATGACTCGTCAAAGTTCGGCGCAATGTTAAGTCATTGGGATTTTTTGCCCAATTTTTTGCCCCTGGGGCAATCACCGTACCCCCGATCGATTATAAAAGTCATAGGACACCATTCCCAAATAATCCGCACGATTTGACGCCTCATTTGTGGGTTTTCGACCGAAAAATTTTGAAAAAAATTCCATTGACTTACATTGGGGCAACTTTGGGCAGCTCCTGCCCCCCAGGGGTGCAACTTTTACCCCATTGTGAGGTATGTTCTCACAGAGCCTGTCAGCCTCTTCAAATGTGGTAAATCACATGTCTCTGCGAAATCCTCGCTTTGAGCTATGACTCGTCAAAGTTCGGCGCAATGTTAAGTCAATGGGATTTTTTGCCCAATTTTTTGCCCCTGGGGCAAACACCGTACCCCCGATCGCTTATAAAAGTCATAGCACACCTCTCCTCAATGAGCCGCACGATTTGACACCTCATTCATGGGTCTACGCCAAAAGGTGCGGGACGAGTTAGGTGCCGAAGTTTTGTACGGAAGAAGAAGAAGAAGAAGAAGAAGAAGAAAAATAAGTATGTGAGATTACAATAGTGTTGCTTTGCAAGCACCACTAATAAGTATGTGAGATTACAATAGTGTTGCTTTGCAAGCACCACTAATAAGTATGTGAGATTACAATAGTGTTGCTTTGCAACCACCACTAATAATAATAACTAGAATGTACATTTCCTGAAGAAAATGTGAGTGGTGCTTGCTGTGGCAAAATTTCTTACCAAAATGTCCCACCTACTGCCCAAAGTTGAAAGAGGCCAGCCCCATGACAGTAGGATGTTCTGGTGCAGAGATATAGGTGTTGTTCCATGGGTGCTAGGGAAACCCATCTGGTTGATATGCAGTTACTAAGGTGACAGCCTCCAACGCTACTTGCCATCCTGAGTAAAATAAGTCAACCCGGAAGTCTCTACGATTTTCTAGTACAGAGATATGTGATTTGTTACTTGGTTGCTAGGGTAACCCCATCTGGTTGCTAGGCAGTTACCAAGGGGCAATCCAACAATGCTCCTTGCCATCCTAAATGAAATTAGTCAACACGGAATCACTACAATTTTCTGGTCCAGAGATATATTATTTGTTACTTGGTTGCTAGGGTAACCCCATCTGGTTGCTAGGCAGTTACCAAGGTGACAGGCAACAATGCTCCTTGCCAGCCTGAGTGAAATAAGTCAACCCGGAAGTCTCTGTGATTTTCTTGTGCAGAGATATGTGATTTGTTTCTTGGTTGCTAGGGTAACCCCATCTGGTTGCTAGGCAGTTACCAAGGTGACAGCCAACAATGCTCCTTGCCATCCTGAGTGAAATAAGTCAACCCGGAAGTCTCTGTGATTTTCTTGTGCAGAGATATGTGATTTGTTTCTTGGTTGCTAGGGTAACCCCATCTGGTTGCTAGGCAGTTACCAAGGTGACAGCCAACAATGCTCCTTGCCATCCTGAGTGAAATAAGTCAACCCGGAAGTCTCTGTGATTTTCTTGTTCAGAGATATTTGATTTGTTTCTTGGTTGCTAGGGTAACCCCATTTGGTTGCTAGGCAGTTACCAGGGTGATATTTATCAAGTCTAATTTCCATCCTGAGTGAAATAAGTCAACCCGGAAGTCTCTACGTCATTCTGATCCTAAGATACACATCTTAGTGATTTTGAATGGATGTCAATGGTTCTTTGTTGCTAGGGTGCTTTAAATGGTTGCTAGGGCGTGGCTAAGTAGTTCACATGATGAAAGCTGAAGACTGATTACTCACCCAATTAAAACAAAGCAACTATCATGTCTCTAGGACATTCTGATCTGAAGATATCTTACTGTAATTGAAATCAATAAATGTGGTTGCTAGGGTGCTCTAAATTGTTGCTAGGGAGTGGCTTGGCAGCTGCCAATGATGAATCTCCAATGGCTGCTTGTCAGTATGAATGATATAAACCAACTCCCATGCTTCTGTGACATTCAGAATGGAAGATATCTCTCTTTGGATTTTGGTTGCTAAGGTGCTCGAAAATGGTTGCTAGGGAGGGGCTAGGAAGTGTTGAGGGGATTCATGTGAAATCCTCGCTCTGAGCTATGACTCGTCAAAGTTCGGCGCAATGTTAAATCAATGGGAGTTTTTGCCCAATTTTTTGCCCCTGGGGCAAATACCGTACCCCCGATCACTTATAAAAGTCATAGCACACCATTCCCAAATAATCCGCACGATTTGATGCCTCATTCGTGGGTCTGTGACCAAAAAATTTTGCCAAAAATTCCATTGACTTACATTGGGGCAAATTTGGGCAGCTCCTGCCCCCCAGGGGTGCAACTTTTACCCCATTGTGAGGTATGTTCTCACAGAGCCTGTCAGCCTCTTCAAATGTGGTAAATCACACGTCTCTGCGAAATCCTCGCTCTGAGCTATTACTCGTCAAAGTTCGGCGCAATGTTAAGTCAATGGGATTTTTTGCCCAATTTTTTGCCCCTGGGGCAAACACCGTACCCCCGATCGCTTATAAAAGTCATAGCACACCATTCCCAAATAATCCGCACGATTTGACGCCTCATTCTCATCCTGTGACAAAAGCTGCGGGAGGAGTAGCGCGCTAAACTTTTGTCCGGAATAATAATAATAATAAGAATAATAACTAGAATGTACATTTCCTGAAGAAAATGTGAGTGGTGCTTGCCGTGGCAAAATTTCTTACCATAATGTCCCACCTACTGCCCAAAGTTGAAAGAGGCCACCCCCATGACAGTAGGATGTTCTGGTGCAAAGATATTGGTGTTGTTCCATGGTTGCTAGGAAAACCCATCTGGTTGATATGCAGTTACTAAGGTGACAGCCACCAATGCTACTTGCCATCCTGAGTAAAATAAGTCAACCCGGAAGTCTTTACGATTTTCTAGTAGAGAGATATGTGATTTGTTACTTGGTTGCTAGGGTAACCCCATCTGGTTGCTAGGCAGTTAACAAGGGGCAAGCCAACAATGCTCCTTGCCATCCTGAGTGAAATAAGTCAACCCGGAAATCTCTGTGATTTTCTTGTGCAGAGATATGTGATTTGTTTCTTGGTTGCTAGGGTAACCCCATCTGGTTGCTAGGCAGTTACCAAGGTGACAGCCAACAATGCTCCTTGCCATCCTGAGTGAAATAAGTCAACCCAGAAGTCTCTGTGATTTTCTAGTACAGAGATATGTGATTTGTTTCTTGGTTGCTAGTGTAACCCCATCTGGTCGCTAGGCAGTTACCAAGGTGACAGCCAACAATGTTCCTTGCCATCCTGAGTGAAATAAGTCAACCTGCAAGTCTCTGTGATTTTCTTGTGCAGAGATATATGATTTGTTTCTTGGTTGCTAGGGTAACCCCATTTGGTTGCTAGGCAGTTACCAAGGTGACAGCCAACAATGCTCCTTGCCATCCTGAGTGAAATAAGTCAACCCAGAAGTCTCTGTGATTTTCTTGTGCAGAGATATGCGATTTCTTTCTTGGTTGCTAGGGTAACCCCATCTGGTTGCTAGGCAGTTACCTACGTGATACTCATAAGGCCCCTTGCAATCCTGTGAGAAATATTTCAACCCCTATGTCTCTACGATGTTCTGGTTCAAAGATATTTGATTTGTTACTTGGTTGCTAGGGTAACCCCATCTGGTTGCTAGGCAGTTATCAAGGTGACAGGGAACAATGCTCCTTGCCATCCTGAGTGAAATAAGTCAACCCGGAAGTCTCTACGTCATTCTGATCCCAAGATACACATCTTAGTGATTTTGAATGGATGTCAATGGTTCTTTGTTGCTAGGGTGCTTTAAATGGTTGCTAGGGCGTGGCTAAGTAGTTCACATGATGAAAGCTGAAGACTGATTACTCACCCAATTAAAACAAAGCAACTATCATGTCTCTAGGACATTCTGATCTGAAGATATCTTACTGTAATTGAAATCAATAAATGTGGTTGCTAGGGTGCTCTAAATTGTTGCTAGGGAGTGGCTTGGCAGCTGCCAATGATGAATCTCCACAGGCTGCTTGTCAGTATGAATGATATAAACCAACTCCCATGCCTCTGTGACATTCAGAATGGAAGATATCTCTCTTTGGATATTGGTTGCTAAGGTGCTCGAAAATGGTTGCTAGGGAGGGGCTAGGAAGTGTTGAGGGGATTCATGATTGGCTGTTTTACTGGCCCAAGTCAAACGAGACCACCCTTGTGTTTCTATGGTAATTCAGTCCAGAAAAATCCCTTTGATCTCTTTCAATGGAAGTCTATGGGACTTGTTGCTAAGGTACTGTAAATGGTTGCTAGGGCGTGGCTTGATAGCTTCACAATGATCCTGAGAGACTGATTGGTCGTCTGAGTAAAATGAGCCTGCCCCCTTGTCTCTAAGACACTGTGATCCAGAGTTATGTTCAATACAAAATCTACCATAGACTTAACATTGGGGCAAATTTGGGCAGCTCCTGCCCCCAAGGGGTGCAACTTTTACCCCATTGTGAGGTATGTTCTCACAGAGCCTGTAAGCCTCTTCAAATGTGGTAAATCACACGTCTCTGTGAAATCCTTGCTCTGAGCTATGACTCGTCAAAGTTCGGCGCAATGTTAAGTCAATGGGATTTTTTGCCCAATTTTTTGCCCCTGGGGCAAATACCGTACCCCCGATCACTTATAAAAGTCATAGCACACCATTCCCAAATAATCCGCACGATTTGATGCCTCATTCGTGGGTCTGTGACCAAAAAATTTTGCCAAAAATTCCATTGACTTACATTGGGGCAACTTTGGGCAGCTCCTGCCCCCCAGGGGTAAAAGTTTTACCCCATTGTGAGGTATGTTCTCACAGAGCCTGTCAGCCTCTTCAAATGTGGTAAATCACACGTCTCTGCGAAATCCTCGCTCTGAGCTATGACTCGTCAAAGTTCAGCTCAATGTTAAGTCAATGGGATTTTTTGCCCAATTTTTTGCCCCTGGGGCAAACACCGTACCCCCGATCGCTTATAAAAGTCATAGCACACCTCTCCTCAATGAGCCGCACGATTTGACACCTCATTCATGGGTCTACGCCAAAAGGTGCGGGACGAGTTACGCGCCGAAGTTTTGTACGGAAGAAGAAGAAGAAGAAGAAGAAGAAGAAAAATAAGTATGTGAGATTACAATAGTGTTGCTTTGCAAGCACCACTAACTAGAATGTACATTTCCTGAAGAAAATGTGAGTGGTGCTTGCCGTGGCAAAATTTCTTACCACAATGTCCCACCTACTGCCCAAAGTTGAAAGAGCCCACCCCCATCACAGTAGGATGTTCTGGTGCAGAGATATTGGTGTTGTTCCATGGTTGCTAGGGAAACCCATCTGGTTGATATGCAGTTACTAAGGTGACAGCCACCAACGCTACTCGCCATCCTGAGTAAAATAAGTCAACCCGGAAGTCTCTGTGATTTTCTTGTGCAGAGGTATGTGATTTGTTTCTTGGTTGTTAGGGTAACCCCATCTGGTTGCTAGGCAGTTACCAAGGTGACAGCCAACAATGCTCCTTACAATCCTGAGTGAAATAAGTCAACCCGGAAGTCTCTGTGATTTTCTTGTGCAGAGATATGTGATTTGTTTCTTGGTTGCTAGGGTAACCCCATCTGGTTGCTAGGCAACTACCAAGGTGACAGCAAACAATGCTCCTTGCCATCCTGAGTGAAATAAGTCAACCTGGAAGTCTCTGTGATTTTCTTGTGCAGAGATATGTGATTTGTTTCTTGGTTGCTAGGGTAACCCCATCTGGTTGCTAGGCAGTGAACAAGGTGACAGCCAACAATGCTCCTTGCCATCCTGAGTGAAATAAGTCAACCCGGAAGTCTCTGTGATTTTCTTGTGCAGAGATATGTGATTTGTTTCTTGGTTGCTAGGGTAACCCCATGTGGTTGCTAGGCAGTTGCCAAGGTGACAGGCAACAATGCTCCTTGCCATCCTGAGTGAAATAAGTCAACCCGGAAGTCTCTGTGATTTTCTTGTGTAGAGATATGTGATTTTTTTCTTGGTTGCTAGGGTAACTCCATCTGGTTGCTAGGCAGTTACCAAGGTGACAGCCAACAATGCTCCTTGCCATCTTGAGTGAAATAAGTCAACCCGGAAGTCTCTGTGATTTTCTTGTGCAGAGATATGCGATTTCTTTCTTGGTTGCTAGGGTAACACCATCTGGTTGCTAGGCAGTTACCTACGTGATACTCATAAGGCCCCTTGCAATCCTGTGAGAAATATTTCAACCCCTATGTCTCTACGATGTTCTGGTTCAAAGATATGTGATTTGTTACTTGGTTGCTAGGGTAACCCCATCTGGTTGCTAGGCAGTTATCAAGGTGACAGGGAACAATGCTCCTTGCCATCCTGAGTGAAATAAGTCAACCCGGAAGTCTCTATGTCATTCTGATCCTAAGATACACATCTTAGTGATTTTGAATGGATGTCAATGGTTCTTTGTTGCTAGGGTGCTTTAAATGGTTGCTAGGGCGTGGCTAAGTAGTTCACATGATGAAAGCTGAAGACTGATTACTCACCCAATTAAAACAAAGCAACTATCATGTCTCTAGGACATTCTGATCTGAAGATATCTTACTGTAATTGAAATGAATATATGTGGTTGCTAGGGTGCTCTAAATTGTTGCTAGGGAGTGGCTTGACAGCTGCCAATGATGAATCTCCAAAGGCTGCTTGTCAGTATGAATGATATAAACCAACTCCCATGCCTCTGTGACATTCAGAATGGAAGATATCTCTCTTTGGATTTTGGTTGCTAAGGTGCTCGAAAATGGTTGCTAGGGAAGGGCTAGGAAGTGTTGAGGGGATTCATGATTGGCTGTTTTACTGCCCAAAGTCAAACGAGACCACCCTTGTGTTTCTATGATAATTCAGTCCAGAGAAATCCCTTTGATCTCTTTCAATGGAAGTCTATGGGACTTGTTGCTAAGGTACTGTAAATGGTTGCTAGGGCGTGGCTTGATAGCTTCACAATGATCCTGAGAGACTGATTGGTCGTCTGAGTAAAATGAGCCCGCCCCCTTGTCTCTAAGACACTGTGATCCAGAGTTATGTTCAATACAAAATCTACCATAGACTTAACATTGGGGCAAATTTGGGCAGCTCCTGCCCCCAAGGGGTGCAACTTTTACCCCATTGTGAGGTATGTTCTCACAGAGCCTGTCAGCCTCTTCAAATGTGGTAAATCACACGTCTCTGTGAAATCCTCGCTCTGAGCTATGACTCGTCAAAGTTCGGCGCAATGTTAAATCAATGGGAGTTTTTGCCCAATTTTTTGCCCCTGGGGCAAATACCGTACCCCCGATCACTTATAAAAGTCATAGCACACCATTCCCAAATAATCCGCACGATTTGATGCCTCATTCGTGGGTCTGTGACCAAAAAATTTTGCCAAAAATTCCATTGACTTACATTGGGGCAAATTTGGGCAGCTCCTGCCCCCCAGGGGTGCAACTTTTACCCCATTGTGAGGTATGTTCTCACAGAGCCTGTCAGCCTCTTCAAATGTGGTAAATCACACGTCTCTGCGAAATCCTCGCTCTGAGCTATTACTCGTCAAAGTTCGGCGCAATGTTAAGTCAATGGGATTTTTTGCCCAATTTTTTGCCCCTGGGGCAAACACCGTACCCCCGATCGCTTATAAAAGTCATAGCACACCATTCCCAAATAATCCGCACGATTTGACGCCTCATTCTCATCCTGTGACAAAAGCTGCGGGAGGAGTAGCGCGCTAAACTTTTGTCCGGAATAATAATAATAATAAGAATAATAACTAGAATGTACATTTCCTGAAGAAAATGTGAGTGGTGCTTGCCGTGGCAAAATTTCTTACCATAATGTCCCACCTACTGCCCAAAGTTGAAAGAGGCCACCCCCATGACAGTAGGATGTTCTGGTGCAAAGATATTGGTGTTGTTCCATGGTTGCTAGGAAAACCCATCTGGTTGATATGCAGTTACTAAGGTGACAGCCACCAATGCTACTTGCCATCCTGAGTAAAATAAGTCAACCCGGAAGTCTTTACGATTTTCTAGTAGAGAGATATGTGATTTGTTACTTGGTTGCTAGGGTAACCCCATCTGGTTGCTAGGCAGTTAACAAGGGGCAAGCCAACAATGCTCCTTGCCATCCTGAGTGAAATAAGTCAACCCGGAAATCTCTGTGATTTTCTTGTGCAGAGATATGTGATTTGTTTCTTGGTTGCTAGGGTAACCCCATCTGGTTGCTAGGCAGTTACCAAGGTGACAGCCAACAATGCTCCTTGCCATCCTGAGTGAAATAAGTCAACCCAGAAGTCTCTGTGATTTTCTAGTACAGAGATATGTGATTTGTTTCTTGGTTGCTAGTGTAACCCCATCTGGTCGCTAGGCAGTTACCAAGGTGACAGCCAACAATGTTCCTTGCCATCCTGAGTGAAATAAGTCAACCTGCAAGTCTCTGTGATTTTCTTGTGCAGAGATATATGATTTGTTTCTTGGTTGCTAGGGTAACCCCATTTGGTTGCTAGGCAGTTACCAAGGTGACAGCCAACAATGCTCCTTGCCATCCTGAGTGAAATAAGTCAACCCAGAAGTCTCTGTGATTTTCTTGTGCAGAGATATGCGATTTCTTTCTTGGTTGCTAGGGTAACCCCATCTGGTTGCTAGGCAGTTACCTACGTGATACTCATAAGGCCCCTTGCAATCCTGTGAGAAATATTTCAACCCCTATGTCTCTACGATGTTCTGGTTCAAAGATATTTGATTTGTTACTTGGTTGCTAGGGTAACCCCATCTGGTTGCTAGGCAGTTATCAAGGTGACAGGGAACAATGCTCCTTGCCATCCTGAGTGAAATAAGTCAACCCGGAAGTCTCTACGTCATTCTGATCCCAAGATACACATCTTAGTGATTTTGAATGGATGTCAATGGTTCTTTGTTGCTAGGGTGCTTTAAATGGTTGCTAGGGCGTGGCTAAGTAGTTCACATGATGAAAGCTGAAGACTGATTACTCACCCAATTAAAACAAAGCAACTATCATGTCTCTAGGACATTCTGATCTGAAGATATCTTACTGTAATTGAAATCAATAAATGTGGTTGCTAGGGTGCTCTAAATTGTTGCTAGGGAGTGGCTTGGCAGCTGCCAATGATGAATCTCCACAGGCTGCTTGTCAGTATGAATGATATAAACCAACTCCCATGCCTCTGTGACATTCAGAATGGAAGATATCTCTCTTTGGATATTGGTTGCTAAGGTGCTCGAAAATGGTTGCTAGGGAGGGGCTAGGAAGTGTTGAGGGGATTCATGATTGGCTGTTTTACTGGCCCAAGTCAAACGAGACCACCCTTGTGTTTCTATGGTAATTCAGTCCAGAAAAATCCCTTTGATCTCTTTCAATGGAAGTCTATGGGACTTGTTGCTAAGGTACTGTAAATGGTTGCTAGGGCGTGGCTTGATAGCTTCACAATGATCCTGAGAGACTGATTGGTCGTCTGAGTAAAATGAGCCTGCCCCCTTGTCTCTAAGACACTGTGATCCAGAGTTATGTTCAATACAAAATCTACCATAGACTTAACATTGGGGCAAATTTGGGCAGCTCCTGCCCCCAAGGGGTGCAACTTTTACCCCATTGTGAGGTATGTTCTCACAGAGCCTGTAAGCCTCTTCAAATGTGGTAAATCACACGTCTCTGTGAAATCCTTGCTCTGAGCTATGACTCGTCAAAGTTCGGCGCAATGTTAAGTCAATGGGATTTTTTGCCCAATTTTTTGCCCCTGGGGCAAATACCGTACCCCCGATCACTTATAAAAGTCATAGCACACCATTCCCAAATAATCCGCACGATTTGATGCCTCATTCGTGGGTCTGTGACCAAAAAATTTTGCCAAAAATTCCATTGACTTACATTGGGGCAACTTTGGGCAGCTCCTGCCCCCCAGGGGTAAAAGTTTTACCCCATTGTGAGGTATGTTCTCACAGAGCCTGTCAGCCTCTTCAAATGTGGTAAATCACACGTCTCTGCGAAATCCTCGCTCTGAGCTATGACTCGTCAAAGTTCAGCTCAATGTTAAGTCAATGGGATTTTTTGCCCAATTTTTTGCCCCTGGGGCAAACACCGTACCCCCGATCGCTTATAAAAGTCATAGCACACCTCTCCTCAATGAGCCGCACGATTTGACACCTCATTCATGGGTCTACGCCAAAAGGTGCGGGACGAGTTACGCGCCGAAGTTTTGTACGGAAGAAGAAGAAGAAGAAGAAGAAGAAGAAAAATAAGTATGTGAGATTACAATAGTGTTGCTTTGCAAGCACCACTAACTAGAATGTACATTTCCTGAAGAAAATGTGAGTGGTGCTTGCCGTGGCAAAATTTCTTACCACAATGTCCCACCTACTGCCCAAAGTTGAAAGAGCCCACCCCCATCACAGTAGGATGTTCTGGTGCAGAGATATTGGTGTTGTTCCATGGTTGCTAGGGAAACCCATCTGGTTGATATGCAGTTACTAAGGTGACAGCCACCAACGCTACTCGCCATCCTGAGTAAAATAAGTCAACCCGGAAGTCTCTGTGATTTTCTTGTGCAGAGGTATGTGATTTGTTTCTTGGTTGTTAGGGTAACCCCATCTGGTTGCTAGGCAGTTACCAAGGTGACAGCCAACAATGCTCCTTACAATCCTGAGTGAAATAAGTCAACCCGGAAGTCTCTGTGATTTTCTTGTGCAGAGATATGTGATTTGTTTCTTGGTTGCTAGGGTAACCCCATCTGGTTGCTAGGCAACTACCAAGGTGACAGCAAACAATGCTCCTTGCCATCCTGAGTGAAATAAGTCAACCTGGAAGTCTCTGTGATTTTCTTGTGCAGAGATATGTGATTTGTTTCTTGGTTGCTAGGGTAACCCCATCTGGTTGCTAGGCAGTGAACAAGGTGACAGCCAACAATGCTCCTTGCCATCCTGAGTGAAATAAGTCAACCCGGAAGTCTCTGTGATTTTCTTGTGCAGAGATATGTGATTTGTTTCTTGGTTGCTAGGGTAACCCCATGTGGTTGCTAGGCAGTTGCCAAGGTGACAGGCAACAATGCTCCTTGCCATCCTGAGTGAAATAAGTCAACCCGGAAGTCTCTGTGATTTTCTTGTGTAGAGATATGTGATTTTTTTCTTGGTTGCTAGGGTAACTCCATCTGGTTGCTAGGCAGTTACCAAGGTGACAGCCAACAATGCTCCTTGCCATCTTGAGTGAAATAAGTCAACCCGGAAGTCTCTGTGATTTTCTTGTGCAGAGATATGCGATTTCTTTCTTGGTTGCTAGGGTAACACCATCTGGTTGCTAGGCAGTTACCTACGTGATACTCATAAGGCCCCTTGCAATCCTGTGAGAAATATTTCAACCCCTATGTCTCTACGATGTTCTGGTTCAAAGATATGTGATTTGTTACTTGGTTGCTAGGGTAACCCCATCTGGTTGCTAGGCAGTTATCAAGGTGACAGGGAACAATGCTCCTTGCCATCCTGAGTGAAATAAGTCAACCCGGAAGTCTCTATGTCATTCTGATCCTAAGATACACATCTTAGTGATTTTGAATGGATGTCAATGGTTCTTTGTTGCTAGGGTGCTTTAAATGGTTGCTAGGGCGTGGCTAAGTAGTTCACATGATGAAAGCTGAAGACTGATTACTCACCCAATTAAAACAAAGCAACTATCATGTCTCTAGGACATTCTGATCTGAAGATATCTTACTGTAATTGAAATGAATATATGTGGTTGCTAGGGTGCTCTAAATTGTTGCTAGGGAGTGGCTTGACAGCTGCCAATGATGAATCTCCAAAGGCTGCTTGTCAGTATGAATGATATAAACCAACTCCCATGCCTCTGTGACATTCAGAATGGAAGATATCTCTCTTTGGATTTTGGTTGCTAAGGTGCTCGAAAATGGTTGCTAGGGAAGGGCTAGGAAGTGTTGAGGGGATTCATGATTGGCTGTTTTACTGCCCAAAGTCAAACGAGACCACCCTTGTGTTTCTATGATAATTCAGTCCAGAGAAATCCCTTTGATCTCTTTCAATGGAAGTCTATGGGACTTGTTGCTAAGGTACTGTAAATGGTTGCTAGGGCGTGGCTTGATAGCTTCACAATGATCCTGAGAGACTGATTGGTCGTCTGAGTAAAATGAGCCCGCCCCCTTGTCTCTAAGACACTGTGATCCAGAGTTATGTTCAATACAAAATCTACCATAGACTTAACATTGGGGCAAATTTGGGCAGCTCCTGCCCCCAAGGGGTGCAACTTTTACCCCATTGTGAGGTATGTTCTCACAGAGCCTGTCAGCCTCTTCAAATGTGGTAAATCACACGTCTCTGTGAAATCCTCGCTCTGAGCTATGACTCGTCAAAGTTCGGCGCAATGTTAAATCAATGGGAGTTTTTGCCCAATTTTTTGCCCCTGGGGCAAATACCGTACCCCCGATCACTTATAAAAGTCATAGCACACCATTCCCAAATAATCCGCACGATTTGATGCCTCATTCGTGGGTCTGTGACCAAAAAATTTTGCCAAAAATTCCATTGACTTACATTGGGGCAAATTTGGGCAGCTCCTGCCCCCCAGGGGTGCAACTTTTACCCCATTGTGAGGTATGTTCTCACAGAGCCTGTCAGCCTCTTCAAATGTGGTAAATCACACGTCTCTGCGAAATCCTCGCTCTGAGCTATTACTCGTCAAAGTTCGGCGCAATGTTAAGTCAATGGGATTTTTTGCCCAATTTTTTGCCCCTGGGGCAAACACCGTACCCCCGATCGCTTATAAAAGTCATAGCACACCATTCCCAAATAATCCGCACGATTTGACGCCTCATTCTCATCCTGTGACAAAAGCTGCGGGAGGAGTAGCGCGCTAAACTTTTGTCCGGAATAATAATAATAATAAGAATAATAACTAGAATGTACATTTCCTGAAGAAAATGTGAGTGGTGCTTGCCGTGGCAAAATTTCTTACCATAATGTCCCACCTACTGCCCAAAGTTGAAAGAGGCCACCCCCATGACAGTAGGATGTTCTGGTGCAAAGATATTGGTGTTGTTCCATGGTTGCTAGGAAAACCCATCTGGTTGATATGCAGTTACTAAGGTGACAGCCACCAATACTACTTGCCATCCTGAGTAAAATAAGTCAACCCGGAAGTCTTTACGATTTTCTAGTAGAGAGATATGTGATTTGTTACTTGGTTGCTAGGGTAACCCCATCTGGTTGCTAGGCAGTTAACAAGGGGCAAGCCAACAATGCTCCTTGCCATCCTGAGTGAAATAAGTCAACCCGGAAATCTCTGTGATTTTCTTGTGCAGAGATATGTGATTTGTTTCTTGGTTGCTAGGGTAACCCCATCTGGTTGCTAGGCAGTTACCAAGGTGACAGCCAACAATGCTCCTTGCCATCCTGAGTGAAATAAGTCAACCCAGAAGTCTCTGTGATTTTCTAGTACAGAGATATGTGATTTGTTTCTTGGTTGCTAGTGTAACCCCATCTGGTCGCTAGGCAGTTACCAAGGTGACAGCCAACAATGTTCCTTGCCATCCTGAGTGAAATAAGTCAACCTGCAAGTCTCTGTGATTTTCTTGTGCAGAGATATATGATTTGTTTCTTGGTTGCTAGGGTAACCCCATTTGGTTGCTAGGCAGTTACCAAGGTGACAGCCAACAATGCTCCTTGCCATCCTGAGTGAAATAAGTCAACCCAGAAGTCTCTGTGATTTTCTTGTGCAGAGATATGTGATTTCTTTCTTGGTTGCTAGGGTAACCCCATCTGGTTGCTAGGCAGTTACCTACGTGATACTCATAAGGCCCCTTGCAATCCTGTGAGAAATATTTCAACCCCTATGTCTCTACGATGTTCTGGTTCAAAGATATTTGATTTGTTACTTGGTTGCTAGGGTAACCCCATCTGGTTGCTAGGCAGTTATCAAGGTGACAGGGAACAATGCTCCTTGCCATCCTGAGTGAAATAAGTCAACCCGGAAGTCTCTACGTCATTCTGATCCCAAGATACACATCTTAGTGATTTTGAATGGATGTCAATGGTTCTTTGTTGCTAGGGTGCTTTAAATGGTTGCTAGGGCGTGGCTAAGTAGTTCACATGATGAAAGCTGAAGACTGATTACTCACCCAATTAAAACAAAGCAACTATCATGTCTCTAGGACATTCTGATCTGAAGATATCTTACTGTAATTGAAATCAATAAATGTGGTTGCTAGGGTGCTCTAAATTGTTGCTAGGGAGTGGCTTGGCAGCTGCCAATGATGAATCTCCACAGGCTGCTTGTCAGTATGAATGATATAAACCAACTCCCATGCCTCTGTGACATTCAGAATGGAAGATATCTCTCTTTGGATATTGGTTGCTAAGGTGCTCGAAAATGGTTGCTAGGGAGGGGCTAGGAAGTGTTGAGGGGATTCATGATTGGCTGTTTTACTGGCCCAAGTCAAACGAGACCACCCTTGTGTTTCTATGGTAATTCAGTCCAGAAAAATCCCTTTGATCTCTTTCAATGGAAGTCTATGGGACTTGTTGCTAAGGTACTGTAAATGGTTGCTAGGGCGTGGCTTGATAGCTTCACAATGATCCTGAGAGACTGATTGGTCGTCTGAGTAAAATGAGCCTGCCCCCTTGTCTCTAAGACACTGTGATCCAGAGTTATGTTCAATACAAAATCTACCATAGACTTAACATTGGGGCAAATTTGGGCAGCTCCTGCCCCCAAGGGGTGCAACTTTTACCCCATTGTGAGGTATGTTCTCACAGAGCCTGTAAGCCTCTTCAAATGTGGTAAATCACACGTCTCTGTGAAATCCTTGCTCTGAGCTATGACTCGTCAAAGTTCGGCGCAATGTTAAGTCAATGGGATTTTTTGCCCAATTTTTTGCCCCTGGGGCAAATACCGTACCCCCGATCACTTATAAAAGTCATAGCACACCATTCCCAAATAATCCGCACGATTTGATGCCTCATTCGTGGGTCTGTGACCAAAAAATTTTGCCAAAAATTCCATTGACTTACATTGGGGCAACTTTGGGCAGCTCCTGCCCCCCAGGGGTAAAAGTTTTACCCCATTGTGAGGTATGTTCTCACAGAGCCTGTCAGCCTCTTCAAATGTGGTAAATCACACGTCTCTGCGAAATCCTCGCTCTGAGCTATGACTCGTCAAAGTTCAGCTCAATGTTAAGTCAATGGGATTTTTTGCCCAATTTTTTGCCCCTGGGGCAAACACCGTACCCCCGATCGCTTATAAAAGTCATAGCACACCTCTCCTCAATGAGCCGCACGATTTGACACCTCATTCATGGGTCTACGCCAAAAGGTGCGGGACGAGTTACGCGCCGAAGTTTTGTACGGAAGAAGAAGAAGAAGAAGAAGAAGAAGAAAAATAAGTATGTGAGATTACAATAGTGTTGCTTTGCAAGCACCACTAACTAGAATGTACATTTCCTGAAGAAAATGTGAGTGGTGCTTGCCGTGGCAAAATTTCTTACCACAATGTCCCACCTACTGCCCAAAGTTGAAAGAGCCCACCCCCATCACAGTAGGATGTTCTGGTGCAGAGATATTGGTGTTGTTCCATGGTTGCTAGGGAAACCCATCTGGTTGATATGCAGTTACTAAGGTGACAGCCACCAACGCTACTCGCCATCCTGAGTAAAATAAGTCAACCCGGAAGTCTCTGTGATTTTCTTGTGCAGAGGTATGTGATTTGTTTCTTGGTTGTTAGGGTAACCCCATCTGGTTGCTAGGCAGTTACCAAGGTGACAGCCAACAATGCTCCTTACAATCCTGAGTGAAATAAGTCAACCCGGAAGTCTCTGTGATTTTCTTGTGCAGAGATATGTGATTTGTTTCTTGGTTGCTAGGGTAACCCCATCTGGTTGCTAGGCAACTACCAAGGTGACAGCAAACAATGCTCCTTGCCATCCTGAGTGAAATAAGTCAACCTGGAAGTCTCTGTGATTTTCTTGTGCAGAGATATGTGATTTGTTTCTTGGTTGCTAGGGTAACCCCATCTGGTTGCTAGGCAGTGAACAAGGTGACAGCCAACAATGCTCCTTGCCATCCTGAGTGAAATAAGTCAACCCGGAAGTCTCTGTGATTTTCTTGTGCAGAGATATGTGATTTGTTTCTTGGTTGCTAGGGAAACCCCATGTGGTTGCTAGGCAGTTGCCAAGGTGACAGGCAACAATGCTCCTTGCCATCCTGAGTGAAATAAGTCAACCCGGAAGTCTCTGTGATTTTCTTGTGTAGAGATATGTGATTTTTTTCTTGGTTGCTAGGGTAACACCATCTGGTTGCTAGGCAGTTACCTACGTGATACTCATAAGGCCCCTTGCAATCCTGTGAGAAATATTTCAACCCCTATGTCTCTACGATGTTCTGGTTCAAAGATATGTGATTTGTTACTTGGTTGCTAGGGTAACCCCATCTGGTTGCTAGGCAGTTATCAAGGTGACAGGGAACAATGCTCCTTGCCATCCTGAGTGAAATAAGTCAACCCGGAAGTCTCTATGTCATTCTGATCCTAAGATACACATCTTAGTGATTTTGAATGGATGTCAATGGTTCTTTGTTGCTAGGGTGCTTTAAATGGTTGCTAGGGCGTGGCTAAGTAGTTCACATGATGAAAGCTGAAGACTGATTACTCACCCAATTAAAACAAAGCAACTATCATGTCTCTAGGACATTCTGATCTGAAGATATCTTACTGTAATTGAAATGAATATATGTGGTTGCTAGGGTGCTCTAAATTGTTGCTAGGGAGTGGCTTGACAGCTGCCAATGATGAATCTCCAAAGGCTGCTTGTCAGTATGAATGATATAAACCAACTCCCATGCCTCTGTGACATTCAGAATGGAAGATATCTCTCTTTGGATTTTGGTTGCTAAGGTGCTCGAAAATGGTTGCTAGGGAAGGGCTAGGAAGTGTTGAGGGGATTCATGATTGGCTGTTTTACTGCCCAAAGTCAAACGAGACCACCCTTGTGTTTCTATGATAATTCAGTCCAGAGAAATCCCTTTGATCTCTTTCAATGGAAGTCTATGGGACTTGTTGCTAAGGTACTGTAAATGGTTGCTAGGGCGTGGCTTGATAGCTTCACAATGATCCTGAGAGACTGATTGGTCGTCTGAGTAAAATGAGCCCGCCCCCTTGTCTCTAAGACACTGTGATCCAGAGTTATGTTCAATACAAAATCTACCATAGACTTAACATTGGGGCAAATTTGGGCAGCTCCTGCCCCCAAGGGGTGCAACTTTTACCCCATTGTGAGGTATGTTCTCACAGAGCCTGTCAGCCTCTTCAAATGTGGTAAATCACACGTCTCTGTGAAATCCTCGCTCTGAGCTATGACTCGTCAAAGTTCGGCGCAATGTTAAATCAATGGGAGTTTTTGCCCAATTTTTTGCCCCTGGGGCAAATACCGTACCCCCGATCACTTATAAAAGTCATAGCACACCATTCCCAAATAATCCGCACGATTTGATGCCTCATTCGTGGGTCTGTGACCAAAAAATTTTGCCAAAAATTCCATTGACTTACATTGGGGCAAATTTGGGCAGCTCCTGCCCCCCAGGGGTGCAACTTTTACCCCATTGTGAGGTATGTTCTCACAGAGCCTGTCAGCCTCTTCAAATGTGGTAAATCACACGTCTCTGCGAAATCCTCGCTCTGAGCTATTACTCGTCAAAGTTCGGCGCAATGTTAAGTCAATGGGATTTTTTGCCCAATTTTTTGCCCCTGGGGCAAACACCGTACCCCCGATCGCTTATAAAAGTCATAGCACACCATTCCCAAATAATCCGCACGATTTGACGCCTCATTCTCATCCTGTGACAAAAGCTGCGGGAGGAGTAGCGCGCTAAACTTTTGTCCGGAATAATAATAATAATAAGAATAATAACTAGAATGTACATTTCCTGAAGAAAATGTGAGTGGTGCTTGCCGTGGCAAAATTTCTTACCATAATGTCCCACCTACTGCCCAAAGTTGAAAGAGGCCACCCCCATGACAGTAGGATGTTCTGGTGCAAAGATATTGGTGTTGTTCCATGGTTGCTAGGAAAACCCATCTGGTTGATATGCAGTTACTAAGGTGACAGCCACCAATGCTACTTGCCATCCTGAGTAAAATAAGTCAACCCGGAAGTCTTTACGATTTTCTAGTAGAGAGATATGTGATTTGTTACTTGGTTGCTAGGGTAACCCCATCTGGTTGCTAGGCAGTTAACAAGGGGCAAGCCAACAATGCTCCTTGCCATCCTGAGTGAAATAAGTCAACCCGGAAATCTCTGTGATTTTCTTGTGCAGAGATATGTGATTTGTTTCTTGGTTGCTAGGGTAACCCCATCTGGTTGCTAGGCAGTTACCAAGGTGACAGCCAACAATGCTCCTTGCCATCCTGAGTGAAATAAGTCAACCCAGAAGTCTCTGTGATTTTCTAGTACAGAGATATGTGATTTGTTTCTTGGTTGCTAGTGTAACCCCATCTGGTCGCTAGGCAGTTACCAAGGTGACAGCCAACAATGTTCCTTGCCATCCTGAGTGAAATAAGTCAACCTGCAAGTCTCTGTGATTTTCTTGTGCAGAGATATATGATTTGTTTCTTGGTTGCTAGGGTAACCCCATTTGGTTGCTAGGCAGTTACCAAGGTGACAGCCAACAATGCTCCTTGCCATCCTGAGTGAAATAAGTCAACCCAGAAGTCTCTGTGATTTTCTTGTGCAGAGATATGCGATTTCTTTCTTGGTTGCTAGGGTAACCCCATCTGGTTGCTAGGCAGTTACCTACGTGATACTCATAAGGCCCCTTGCAATCCTGTGAGAAATATTTCAACCCCTATGTCTCTACGATGTTCTGGTTCAAAGATATTTGATTTGTTACTTGGTTGCTAGGGTAACCCCATCTGGTTGCTAGGCAGTTATCAAGGTGACAGGGAACAATGCTCCTTGCCATCCTGAGTGAAATAAGTCAACCCGGAAGTCTCTACGTCATTCTGATCCCAAGATACACATCTTAGTGATTTTGAATGGATGTCAATGGTTCTTTGTTGCTAGGGTGCTTTAAATGGTTGCTAGGGCGTGGCTAAGTAGTTCACATGATGAAAGCTGAAGACTGATTACTCACCCAATTAAAACAAAGCAACTATCATGTCTCTAGGACATTCTGATCTGAAGATATCTTACTGTAATTGAAATCAATAAATGTGGTTGCTAGGGTGCTCTAAATTGTTGCTAGGGAGTGGCTTGGCAGCTGCCAATGATGAATCTCCACAGGCTGCTTGTCAGTATGAATGATATAAACCAACTCCCATGCCTCTGTGACATTCAGAATGGAAGATATCTCTCTTTGGATATTGGTTGCTAAGGTGCTCGAAAATGGTTGCTAGGGAGGGGCTAGGAAGTGTTGAGGGGATTCATGATTGGCTGTTTTACTGGCCCAAGTCAAACGAGACCACCCTTGTGTTTCTATGGTAATTCAGTCCAGAAAAATCCCTTTGATCTCTTTCAATGGAAGTCTATGGGACTTGTTGCTAAGGTACTGTAAATGGTTGCTAGGGCGTGGCTTGATAGCTTCACAATGATCCTGAGAGACTGATTGGTCGTCTGAGTAAAATGAGCCTGCCCCCTTGTCTCTAAGACACTGTGATCCAGAGTTATGTTCAATACAAAATCTACCATAGACTTAACATTGGGGCAAATTTGGGCAGCTCCTGCCCCCAAGGGGTGCAACTTTTACCCCATTGTGAGGTATGTTCTCACAGAGCCTGTAAGCCTCTTCAAATGTGGTAAATCACACGTCTCTGTGAAATCCTTGCTCTGAGCTATGACTCGTCAAAGTTCGGCGCAATGTTAAGTCAATGGGATTTTTTGCCCAATTTTTTGCCCCTGGGGCAAATACCGTACCCCCGATCACTTATAAAAGTCATAGCACACCATTCCCAAATAATCCGCACGATTTGATGCCTCATTCGTGGGTCTGTGACCAAAAAATTTTGCCAAAAATTCCATTGACTTACATTGGGGCAACTTTGGGCAGCTCCTGCCCCCCAGGGGTAAAAGTTTTACCCCATTGTGAGGTATGTTCTCACAGAGCCTGTCAGCCTTTTCAAATGTGGTAAATCACACGTCTCTGCGAAATCCTCGCTCTGAGCTATGACTCGTCAAAGTTCAGCTCAATGTTAAGTCAATGGGATTTTTTGCCCAATTTTTTGCCCCTGGGGCAAACACCGTACCCCCGATCGCTTATAAAAGTCATAGCACACCTCTCCTCAATGAGCCGCACGATTTGACACCTCATTCATGGGTCTACGCCAAAAGGTGCGGGACGAGTTACGCGCCGAAGTTTTGTACGGAAGAAGAAGAAGAAGAAGAAGAAGAAGAAAAATAAGTATGTGAGATTACAATAGTGTTGCTTTGCAAGCACCACTAACTAGAATGTACATTTCCTGAAGAAAATGTGAGTGGTGCTTGCCGTGGCAAAATTTCTTACCACAATGTCCCACCTACTGCCCAAAGTTGAAAGAGCCCACCCCCATCACAGTAGGATGTTCTGGTGCAGAGATATTGGTGTTGTTCCATGGTTGCTAGGGAAACCCATCTGGTTGATATGCAGTTACTAAGGTGACAGCCACCAACGCTACTCGCCATCCTGAGTAAAATAAGTCAACCCGGAAGTCTCTGTGATTTTCTTGTGCAGAGGTATGTGATTTGTTTCTTGGTTGTTAGGGTAACCCCATCTGGTTGCTAGGCAGTTACCAAGGTGACAGCCAACAATGCTCCTTACAATCCTGAGTGAAATAAGTCAACCCGGAAGTCTCTACGACATTCTGATCCTAAGATACACATCTTAGTGATTTTGAATGGATATCAATGGTGTTTTGTTGCTAGGGTGCTTTAAAAGGTTGCTAGGGTGTGGCTAAGTAGTTCACATGATGAAAGCTGAAGACTGATTACTCACCCAATTAAAACAAAGCAACTATCATGTCTCTAGGACATTCTGATCTGAAGATATCTTACTGTAATTGAAATCAATAAATGTGGTTGCTAGGGTGCTCTAAATTGTTGCTAGGGAGTGGCTTGGCAGCTGCCAATGATGAATCTCCACAGGCTGCTTGTCAGTATGAATGATATAAACCAACTCCCATGCCTCTGTGACATTCAGAATGGAAGATATCTCTCTTTGGATATTGGTTGCTAAGGTGCTCGAAAATGGTTGCTAGGGAGGGGCTAGGAAGTGTTGAGGGGATTCATGATTGGCTGTTTTACTGGCCCAAGTCAAACGAGACCACCCTTGTGTTTCTATGGTAATTCAGTCCAGAAAAATCCCTTTGATCTCTTTCAATGGAAGTCTATGGGACTTGTTGCTAAGGTACTGTAAATGGTTGCTAGGGCGTGGCTTGATAGCTTCACAATGATCCTGAGAGACTGATTGGTCGTCTGAGTAAAATGAGCCTGCCCCCTTGTCTCTAAGACACTGTGATCCAGAGTTATGTTCAATACAAAATCTACCATAGACTTAACATTGGGGCAAATTTGGGCAGCTCCTGCCCCCAAGGGGTGCAACTTTTACCCCATTGTGAGGTATGTTCTCACAGAGCCTGTAAGCCTCTTCAAATGTGGTAAATCACACGTCTCTGTGAAATCCTTGCTCTGAGCTATGACTCGTCAAAGTTCGGCGCAATGTTAAGTCAATGGGATTTTTTGCCCAATTTTTTGCCCCTGGGGCAAATACCGTACCCCCGATCACTTATAAAAGTCATAGCACACCATTCCCAAATAATCCGCACGATTTGATGCCTCATTCGTGGGTCTGTGACCAAAAAATTTTGCCAAAAATTCCATTGACTTACATTGGGGCAACTTTGGGCAGCTCCTGCCCCCCAGGGGTAAAAGTTTTACCCCATTGTGAGGTATGTTCTCACAGAGCCTCTCAGCCTCTTCAAATGTGGTAAATCACACGTCTCTGCGAAATCCTCGCTCTGAGCTATGACTCGTCAAAGTTCAGCTCAATGTTAAGTCAATGGGATTTTTTGCCCAATTTTTTGCCCCTGGGGCAAACACCGTACCCCCGATCGCTTATAAAAGTCATAGCACACCTCTCCTCAATGAGCCGCACGATTTGACACCTCATTCATGGGTCTACGCCAAAAGGTGCGGGACGAGTTACGCGCCGAAGTTTTGTACGGAAGAAGAAGAAGAAGAAGAAGAAGAAGAAAAATAAGTATGTGAGATTACAATAGTGTTGCTTTGCAAGCACCACTAACTAGAATGTACATTTCCTGAAGAAAATGTGAGTGGTGCTTGCCGTGGCAAAATTTCTTACCACAATGTCCCACCTACTGCCCAAAGTTGAAAGAGCCCACCCCCATCACAGTAGGATGTTCTGGTGCAGAGATATTGGTGTTGTTCCATGGTTGCTAGGGAAACCCATCTGGTTGATATGCAGTTACTAAGGTGACAGCCACCAACGCTACTCGCCATCCTGAGTAAAATAAGTCAACCCGGAAGTCTCTACGATTTTCTAGTACAGAGATATGTGATTTGTTACTTGGTTGCTAGGGTAACCCCATCTGGTTGCTAGGCAGTTACCAAGGGGCAAGCCAACAATGCTCCTTGCCATCCTGAGTGAAATAAGTCAACCCGGAAGTCTCTGTGATTTTCTTGTGCAGAGGTATGTGATTTGTTTCTTGGTTGTTAGGGTAACCCCATCTGGTTGCTAGGCAGTTACCAAGGTGACAGCCAACAATGCTCCTTACAATCCTGAGTGAAATAAGTCAACCCGGAAGTCTCTGTGATTTTCTTGTGCAGAGATATGTGATTTGTTTCTTGGTTGCTAGGGTAACCCCATCTGGTTGCTAGGCAACTACCAAGGTGACAGCAAACAATGCTCCTTGCCATCCTGAGTGAAATAAGTCAACCTGGAAGTCTCTGTGATTTTCTTGTGCAGAGATATGTGATTTGTTTCTTGGTTGCTAGGGTAACCCCATCTGGTTGCTAGGCAGTGAACAAGGTGACAGCCAACAATGCTCCTTGCCATCCTGAGTGAAATAAGTCAACCCGGAAGTCTCTGTGATTTTCTTGTGCAGAGATATGTGATTTGTTTCTTGGTTGCTAGGGTAACCCCATGTGGTTGCTAGGCAGTTGCCAAGGTGACAGGCAACAATGCTCCTTGCCATCCTGAGTGAAATAAGTCAACCCGGAAGTCTCTGTGATTTTCTTGTGTAGAGATATGTGATTTTTTTCTTGGTTGCTAGGGTAACTCCATCTGGTTGCTAGGCAGTTACCAAGGTGACAGCCAACAATGCTCCTTGCCATCTTGAGTGAAATAAGTCAACCCGGAAGTCTCTGTGATTTTCTTGTGCAGAGATATGCGATTTCTTTCTTGGTTGCTAGGGTAACACCATCTGGTTGCTAGGCAGTTACCTACGTGATACTCATAAGGCCCCTTGCAATCCTGTGAGAAATATTTCAACCCCTATGTCTCTACGATGTTCTGGTTCAAAGATATGTGATTTGTTACTTGGTTGCTAGGGTAACCCCATCTGGTTGCTAGGCAGTTATCAAGGTGACAGGGAACAATGCTCCTTGCCATCCTGAGTGAAATAAGTCAACCCGGAAGTCTCTATGTCATTCTGATCCTAAGATACACATCTTAGTGATTTTGAATGGATGTCAATGGTTCTTTGTTGCTAGGGTGCTTTAAATGGTTGCTAGGGCGTGGCTAAGTAGTTCACATGATGAAAGCTGAAGACTGATTACTCACCCAATTAAAACAAAGCAACTATCATGTCTCTAGGACATTCTGATCTGAAGATATCTTACTGTAATTGAAATGAATAAATGTGGTTGCTAGGGTGCTCTAAATTGTTGCTAGGGAGTGGCTTGACAGCTGCCAATGATGAATCTCCAAAGGCTGCTTGTCAGTATGAATGATATAAACCAACTCCCATGCCTCTGTGACATTCAGAATGGAAGATATCTCTCTTTGGATTTTGGTTGCTAAGGTGCTCGAAAATGGTTGCTAGGGAAGGGCTAGGAAGTGTTGAGGGGATTCATGATTGGCTGTTTTACTGCCCAAAGTCAAACGAGACCACCCTTGTGTTTCTATGATAATTCAGTCCAGAGAAATCCCTTTGATCTCTTTCAATGGAAGTCTATGGGACTTGTTGCTAAGGTACTGTAAATGGTTGCTAGGGCGTGGCTTGATAGCTTCACAATGATCCTGAGAGACTGATTGGTCGTCTGAGTAAAATGAGCCCGCCCCCTTGTCTCTAAGACACTGTGATCCAGAGTTATGTTCAATACAAAATCTACCATAGACTTAACATTGGGGCAAATTTGGGCAGCTCCTGCCCCCAAGGGGTGCAACTTTTACCCCATTGTGAGGTATGTTCTCACAGAGCCTGTCAGCCTCTTCAAATGTGGTAAATCACACGTGTCTGTGAAATCCTTGCTCTGAGCTATGACTTGTCAAAGTTTGGCGCAATGTTAAGTCAATGGGATTTTTTGCACAATTTTTTGCCCCTGGGGCAAATACTGTACCCCCGATCACTTATAGAAGTCATAGCACACCATTCCCAAATAATCCGCACGATTTGACGCCTCATTTGTGGGTCTGCGAGCAAAACAATTTTCAAAAAATTCCATTGACTTACATTGGGGCAACTTTGGGCAGCTCCTGCCCCCCAGGGGTAAAACTTTTACCCCATTGTGAGGTATGTTCTCAGAGAGCCTGTCAGCCTCTTCAAAAGTGGTAAATCACACGTCTCTGTGAAATCCTCGCTCTGAGCTATAACTCGTCAAAGTTCGGCTCAATGTTAAGTCAATGGGATTTTTTGCCCAATTTTTTGCCCCTGGGGCAAACAACGTACCCCCGATCGCTTAGAAAAGATATAGCACACCTCTCCTCAATGAGCCGCACAATTTGATGCCTCACTCTGGGGTCTGTGACAAAAGCTGCGGGAGGAGTAGCGCGCCAAACTATGTGTGGAATAATAATAATTATAACTAGAATGTACATTTCCTGAAGAAAATGTGAGTGGTGCTTGCCGTGGCAAAATTTCTTACCACAATGTCCCACCTACTGCCCAAAGTTGAAAGAGGCCACCCCCATGACAGTAGGATGTTCTGGTGCAGAGATATTGGTGTTGTTCCATGGTTGCTAGGGAAACCCATCTGGTTGCTAGGCAGTTACCAAGGTGACAGGCAACAATGCACCTTATCATCCTGAGTGAAATAAGTCAACCCGGAAGTCTCTGTGATTTTCTTGTGCAGAGATATGTGATTTGTTTCTTGGTTGCTAGGGTAACCCCATCTGGTTGCTAGGCAGTTACCAAGGTGACAGCCAACAATGCTCCTTGCCATCCTGAGTGAAATAAGTCAACCCGGAAGTCTCTGTGATTTTCTAGTACATAGATATGTGATTTGTTACTTGGTTGCTAGGATAACCCCATCTGGTTGCTAGGCAGTTACCAGGGTGATATTTATCAAGTCTACATTCCATCCTGAGTGAAATAAGTCAACCCGGAAGTCTCTGTGATTTTCTTGTGCAGAGATATGTGATTTGTTTCTTGGTTGCTAGGGTAACCCCATCTGGTTGCTAGGCAGTTACCAAGGTGACAGCCAACAATGCTCCTTGCCATCCTGAGTGAAATAAGTCAACCCGGAAGTCTCTGTGATTTTCTTGTGCAGAGATATGTGATTTGTTTCTTGGTTGCTAGGGTAAGCCCATCTGGTTGCTAGGCAGTTACCTAGGTGACAGGCAACAATGCTCCTTGCCATCCTGAGTAAAATAAGTCAACCCGGAAGTCTCTGTGATTTTCTTGTGCAGAGATATGCGATTTCTTTCTTGGTTGCTAGGGTAACCCCATCTGGTTGCTAGGCAGTTACCTACGTGATACTCATAAGGCCCCTTGCAATCCTGTGAGAAATATTTCAACCCCTATGTCTCTACGATGTTCTGGTTGAAAGATATGTGATTTGTTACTTGGTTACTAGGGTAACCCCATCTGGTTGCTAGGCAGTTACCAAGGTGACAGCCAACAATGCTCTTTGCCATCCTGAGTGAAATAAGTCAACCCGGAAGTCTCTGTGATTTTCTTGTGCAGAGATATTTGATTTGTTTCTTGGTTGCTAGGATAACCCCATCTGGTTGCTAGGCAGTTACCAGGGTGATATTTATCAAGACTACATTCCATCCTGAGTGAAATAAGTCAACCCGGAAGTCTCTGTGATTTTCTTGTGCAGAGATAGGTGATTTGTTTCTTGGTTGCTAGGGTAACCCCATCTGGTTGCTAGGCAGTTACCAAGGTGACAGCCAACAATGCTCCTTGCCATCCTGAGTGAAATAAGTCAACCCGGAAGTCTCTGTGATTTTCTTGTGCAGAGATATGTGATTTGTTTCTTGGTTGCTAGGGAAACGCCATCTGGTTGCTAGGCAGTTACCAAGGTGACAGGCAACAATGCTCCTTGCCATCCTGGGTGAAATAAGTCAAACCAGAAGTCTCTGTGATTTTCTTGTGCAGAGATATGTGATTTGTTTCTTGGTTGCTAGGGTAATCCCATTTGGTTGCTAGGCAGTTACCAGGGTGATATTTATCAAGTCTACTTTCCATCCTGAGTGAAATAAGTCAACCCTGAAGTCTCTACGTCATTCTGATCCTAAGATAGACATCTTAGTGATTTTGAATGGATGTCAATGGTTCTTTGTTGCTAGGGTGCTTTTATTGGTTGCTAGGGCATGGCTAAGTAGTTCACCTGATGAAAGCTGAAGACTGATTACTCACCCAATGAAAACAAAGCAACTATCATGTCTCTAGGATATTCTGATGTGAAGATATCTTACTGTAATTGAAATCAATAAATGTTGTTGCTAGGGTGCCCTAAATTGTTGCTAGGGAGTGGCTTGGCAGCTGGCAATGATGAATCTCCAAAGGCTGCTTGTCAGTATGAATGATATAAACCAACTCCCATGCCTCTGTGACATTCAGAATGGAAGATATCTGTCTTTGGATTTTGGTTGCTAAGGTGCTCGAAAATGGTTGCTAGGGAGGGGCTAGGAAGTGTTGAGGGGATTCATGATTGGCTGTTTTACTGCCCCAAGTCAAACGAGACCACCCTCGTGTTTCTATGATAATTCAGTCCAGAGAAATCCCTTTGATCTCTTTCAATGGAAGTCTATGGGACTTGTTGCTAAGGTACTGTAAATGGTTGCTAGGGCGTGGCTTGATAGCTTCACAATGATCCTGAGAGACTGATTGGTCGTCTGAGTAAAATGAGCCCGCCCCCTTGTCTCTAAGACACTGTGATCCAGAGTTATGTTCAATACAAAATCTACCATAGACTTAACATTGGGGCAAATTTGGGCAGCTCCTGCCCCCCAGGGGTAAAACTTTTACCCCATTGTGAGGTATGTTCTCACAGAGCCTGTCAGCCTCTTCAAATGTGGTAAATCACACGTCTCTGTGAAATCCTCGCTCTGAGCTATAACTCGTCAAAGTTCGGCTCAATGTTAAGTCAATGGGATTTTTTGCCCATTTAATTGCCCCTGGGGCAAATACCGTACCCCCGATCACTTATAGTAGCCATAGCACACCATTCCCAAATAATCTGCACGATTTGACGCCTCATTTGTGGGTCTGCGAGCAAAAAATTTTTCAAAAAATTCCATTGACTTACATTGGGGCAACTTTGGGCAGCTCCTGCCCCCCAGGGGTAAAACTTTTACCCCATTGTGAGGTATGTTCTCAGAGAGCCTGTCAGCCTCTTCAAATGTGGTAAATCACACGTCTCTGTGAAATCCTCGCTCTGAGCTATAACTCGTCAAAGTTTGGCTCAATGTTAAGTCAATGGGATTTTTTTGCCCAATTTTTTGCCCCTGGGGCAAACACCGTACCCCCGATCGCTTAGAAAAGATATAGCACACCTCTCCTCAATGAGCCGCACGATTTGATGCCTCACTCAGAGGTCTGTGACAAAAGCTGCGGGAGGAGTAGCGCGCCAAACTATGTGTGGAAAAATAATAATAATTATAATAATAATAATAAGTATGCAAGAGAACAATAGTGATGCTTTGCCTATGGCAAGCACCACTAACTAGATTAAAAAGTTTGAGTACAAACTTTAGGTTGGCTTGAGAAAGCCTAGCATAAAGTTTGAAGTAGTTGTAAAAGCTTGAAGATTGAAGGTTTAGTTTGATGTAGTTATTAATTTTAGTAGTTCTCAAAGTTCAAAGATTTTAAGACCATTCAGTCTATCAAATATGATAGATAGATAGATAGATAGATAGATAGATAGAGAATGACCCTCAGATAGATAGATGGATAGATAGAGAATGACCCTCAGATAGATAGACAGATTGATCGAGTATGACCCACAGATAGATAGATAGATAGATAGATAGAGAATGACCCTCATATAGATAGATAGATAGACAGATAGATAGATAGACAGAGAATGACCCTGAGATAGATAGATAGATAGAGAATGACCCTCAGATAGATAGATAGATAGATAGATAGATAGATAGATAGATAGATAGAGAATGACCCTCAGATGGATAGATAGATTGATAGAGTATGACCCACAGATAGATAGATAGAGAATGACCCTCAGATAGATAGATAGATAGACAGATAGATAGATAGACAGAGAATGACCCTGAGATAGATAGATAGATAGATAGATAGATAGATAGAGAATGACCCTCAGATAGATAGATAGATCGATAGATAGATCGATAGATAGATAGAGTATGACCCACAGATAGATAGATAGATAGATATTGACCATCAGTTAGATAGATAGATAGATAGATAGATAGATAGATATTGACCATCAGATAGATAGATAGATCGATAGATAGATCGATAGATAGATAGATAGATAGATAGATAGATAGATAGACAGATAGATATATCATTTTTTACTTGGTTGCTAGGGTAACCCAATGTGGTTGCTAGGCAGTTTCCAGGGTGATCCTTATCAAGCCTCCTTTTCATTCTGAGTGAATAAATTCAACCCGGAAGTCTCTATGATTTTCTGTTGCATAGATATGTGATTTGTTACTTGGTTGCTAGGGTAACCATATCTGGTTGATAGGCAGTTACCAGAGTGATATATATCAAGGCTACTTTCCATCTTGAGTAAAATAAGTGAAACAGGAAGTCTCTACGATTTTCTGGTGCAGAGATAGGTGATTTGTTAGTTGGTTGCTAGGGTAAACACATCTGGTTGCTAGGCAGTTACCAAGGTGATACTCATAAGGCTCCTTGCAATCCTGTGTGAAATATGTCAACCCCTAAGTCTCTACGATGTTCTGGTTCAAAGATATGTGATTTGTTACTTGGTAGCTAGGGTAACCGCATCTGGTTGCTAGGCAGTTACCAGAGGGATACATATCAAGGCTACTTTCCATCCTGAGTGAAATAAGTGAAACAGGAAGTCTCTATGATTTTCTGGTGCAGAGATATGTGACTTGTTACTTGGTTGCTAGGGTAAACACATCTGGTTGCTAGGCAGTTACCAAAGTGATACTCATAAGGCTCCTTGCAATCCTGTGTGAAATATGTCAACCCCTAAGTCTCTACGATGTTCTGGTTCAAAGATATGTGATTTGTTACTTGGTTGCTAAGGTAACCCTGTCTGGTTGCTATGCAGTTACCAGAGTGATACATATCAAGGCTACTTTCCATCCTGAGTGAAATAAGTGAAACAGGTAGTCTCTACGATATTCTGGTGCAGAGATATGTGATTTGTTACTTGGTTGCTAGGGTAACCCCGTCTGGTTGCTAGGCAGTTACCAGAGTGATACATATCAAGGCTACTTTCCATCCTGAGTGAATAAAGTCAACCCGGAAGTCTCTATGATTTTCTGTTGCAGAGATATGTGATTTGTTACTTGGTTGCTAGGGTAATCACATCTGGTTGCTAGGCAGTTACCAGAGTGATACATATCAAGGCTACTTTCCATCCTGAGTGAAATAAGTCAACCCGGAAGTCTCTCTGATTTTCTGTTGCAGAGATATGTGATTTGTTACTTGGTTGCTAGGGTAATCACATCTGGTTTCTAGGCAGTTACCAGAGTGATACATATCAAGGTTACTTTCCATCCTGAGTGAAATAAGTGAAACAGGAAGTCTCTACGATTTTCTGGTGCAGAGATATGTGATTTGTTACTTGGTTGCTAGGGTAACCCCGTCTGGTTGCTAGGCAGTTACCAGAGTGATACATATCAAGGCTACTTTCCATCCTGAGTGAATTAAGTCAACCCGGAAGTCTCTATGATTTTCTGTTGCAGAGATATGTGATTTGTTACTTGGTTGCTAGGGTAATCACATCTGGTTGCTAGGCAGTTACCAGAGTGATACATATCAAGGCTGCTTTCCATCCTGAGTGAAATAAGTCAACCCGGAAGTCTCTTTGATTTTCTGTTGCAGAGATATGTGATTTGTTACTTGGTTGCTAGGGTAATCACATCTGGTTGCTAGGCAGTTACCAGAGTGATACATATCAAGGCTACTTTCCATCCTGAGTGAAATAAGTCAACCCGGAAGTCTCTCTGATTTTCTGTTGCAGAGATATGTGATTTGTTACTTGGTTGCTAGGGTAACCCCATCTGGTTGCTAGGCAGTTACCAGAGGGATACATATCAAGGCTACTTTCCATCCTGAGTGAAATAAGTGAAACAGGAAGTCTCTATGATTTTCTGGTGCAGAGATATGTGATTTGTTACTTGGTTGCTAGGGTAAACACATCTGGTTGCTAGGCAGTTACCAAAGTGATACTCATAAGGCTCCTTGCAATCCTGTGTGAAATATGTCAACCCCTAAGTGTCTACAATGTTCTGGTTCAAAGATATGTGATTTGTTACTTGGTTGCTAAGGTAACCCTGTCTGGTTGCTATGCAGTTACCAGAGTGATACATATCAAGGCTACTTTCCATCCTGAGTGAAATAAGTGAAACAGGTAGTCTCTACGATTTTCTGGTGCAGAGATATGTGATTTGTTACTTGGTTGCTAGGGTAACCCCGTCTGGTTGCTAGGCAGTTACCAGAGTGATACATATCAAGGCTACTTTCCATCCTGAGTGAATTAAGTCAACCCGGAAGTCTCTATGATTTTCTGTTGCAGAGATATGTGATTTGTTACTTGGTTGCTAGGGTAATCACATCTGGTTGCTAGGCAGTTACCAGAGTGATACATATCAAGGCTGCTTTCCATCCTGAGTGAAATAAGTCAACCCGGAAGTCTCTTTGATTTTCTGTTGCAGAGATATGTGATTTGTTACTTGGTTGCTAGGGTAATCACATCTGGTTGCTAGGCAGTTACCAGAGTGATACATATCAAGGCTACTTTCCATCCTGAGTGAAATAAGTCAACCCGGAAGTCTCTGATTTTCTGTTGCAGAGATATGTGATTTGTTACTTGGTTGCTAGGGTAACCCCATCTGGTTGCTAGGCAGTTACCAGAGTGATACATATCAAGGCTACTTTCCATCCTGAGTGAAATAAGTGAAACAGGATGTCTGTATGATTTTCTGGTGCAGAAATATGTGATTTGTTATTTGGTTGCTAGGGTAACCCTGTCTGGTTGCTATGCAGTTACCAGGGTGATACTTATCAAGCCTCCTTTCCATACTGAGTGAATCAAGTCAACCTGGAATCTACTATACTGTGGCTATGAAGATTTTAGGTCATTACTTATTGGCTGCTTGATAAAAGAAATCCTCTGAGGGAGAGAGAGAGGGAGAGACGCAGGGCTGACAGGCCCTTTTTCGTCTGTGTGTGTGAAAACGTCAGTTGGGATTTAAATTTCTGAACATTCCGCAATGTTAATCAATGGGAGTTTTTCCGAGTTTTGATCGTCATTTTTAGGAAAACCGTAAGTCCGATCTGTTAGAAAAGATATAGCACACTATTCGGGATTAGTCTGAAGGTCTGTGCCGAGTTTGGTGCATGTAGCTTAAAAGCTCTAGGAGGAGTTACATTTAGAAATTTAGTCTCAGAAGAATAATAATAATAATAAGTTTAAATAGGATTTCAGTAAGTTGGCTTTCTCAAGCCAACCTAATAATAATAATAATAAGTATGCAAGAGAACAATAGTGATGCTTTGCCTATGGCAAGCACCACTAATAATAATAATAATAATAACTAGAATGTACATTTCCTGAAGAAAATGTGAGTGGTGCTTGCCGTGGCAAAATTTCGTACCACAATGTCCCACCTACTGCCCAAAGTTGAAAGAGGCCACCCCCATGACAGTAGGATGTTCTGGTGCAGAGATATAGGTGTTGTTCCATGGTTGCTAGGGAAAACCATCTGGTTGATATGCAGTTACTAAGGTGACAGCCACCAACGCTACTCGCCATCCTGAGTAAAATAAGTCAAACCGGAAGTCTCTACGATTTTCTAGTACATAGATATGTGATTTGTTACTTGGTTGCTAGGGTAACCCCATCTGGTTGCTAGGCAGTTAAAAAGGGGCAAGCCAACAATGCTCCTTGCCATCCTGAATGAAATAAGTCAACCCGGAATCTGTACGATTTTCTGGTTCAGAGATATGTGATTTGTTTCTTGGTTGCTAGGGTAACCCCATCTGGTTGCTAGGCAGTTACCAAGGTGACAGCAAACAATGCTCCTTGCCATCCTGAGTGAAATAAGTCAACCCGGAAGTCTGTGATTTTCTTGTGCAGAGATATGTGATTTGTTTCTTGGTTGCTAGGGTAACCCCATCTGGTTGCTAGGCAGTTACCAAGGTGACAGGCAACAATGCTCCTTGCCATCCTGAGTGAAATAAGTCAACCCGGAAGTCTCTGTGATTTTCTTGTGCAGAGATATGTGATTTGTTTCTTGGTTGCTAGGGTAACCCCATCTGGTTGCTAGGTAGTTACCAAGGTGACAGCAAACAATGCTCCTTGCCATCCTGAGTGAAATAAGTCAACCCGGAAGTCTCTGTGATTTTCTTGTGCAGAGATATGTGATTTGTTTCTTGGTTGCTAGGGTAACCCCATCTGGTTGCTAGGCAGTTACCAAGGTGACAGGCAACAATGCTCCTTGCCATCCTGAGTGAAATAAGTCAACCCGGAAGTCTCTGTGATTTTCTTGTGCAGAGATATGTGATTTGTTTCTTGGTTGCTAGGGTAACCCCATCTGGTTGCTAGGCAGTTACCTAGGTGACAGGCAACAATGCTCCTTGCCATCCTGAGTGAAATAAGTCAACCCGGAAGTCTCTGTGATTTTCTTGTGCAGAGATATGTGATTTGTTTCTTGGTTGCTAGGGTAACCCCATTTGGTTGCTAGGCAGTTACCAGGGTGATATTTATCAAGTCTAATTTCCATCCTGAGTGAAATAAGTCAACCCGGAAGTCTCTACGTCATTCTGATCCTAAGATACACATCTTAGTGATTTTGAATGGATGTCAATGGTTCTTTGTTGCTAGGGTGCTTTAAATGGTTGCTAGGGCGTGGCTAAGTAGTTCACATGATGAAAGCTGAAGACTGATTACTCACCCAATGAAAACAAAGCAACTATCATGTCTCTAGGACATTCTGATCTGAAGATATCTTACTGTAATTGAAATCAATAAATGTGGTTGCTAGGGTGCTCTAAATTGTTGCTAGGGAGTGGCTTGGCAGCTGCCAATGATGAATCTCCAAAGGCTGCTTGTCAGTATGAATGATATAAACCAACTCCCATGCTTCTGTGACATTCAGAATGGAAGATATCTCTCTTTGGATTTTGGTTGCTAAGGTGCTCGAAAATGGTTGCTAGGGAGGGGCTAGGAAGTATTGAGGGGATTCATGATTGGCTGTTTTACTGCCCCAAGTCAAACAAGACCACCCTCGTGTTTCTATGATAATTCAGTCCGGAGAAATCCCTTTGATCTCTTTCAATGGAAGTCTATGGGACTTGTTGCTAAGGTGCTGTAAATGGTTGCTAGGGCGTGGCTTGATAGCTTCACAATGATCCTGAGAGACTGATTGGTCGTCTGAGTAAAATGAGCCCGCCCCCTTGTCTCTAAGACACTGTGATCCAGAGTTATGTTCAATACAAAATCTACCATTGACTTAACATTGGGGCAAATTTGGGCAACTCCTGCCCCCCAGGGGTGCAACTTTTACCCCATTGTGAGGTATGTTCTCACAGAGCCTGTCAGCCTCTTCAAATGTGGTAAATCACACGTCTCTGTGAAATCCTCGCTCTGAGCTATGACTCGTCAAATTTCGGCGCAATTTTAAGTCAATGGGATTTTTTGCCAATTTTTTGCCCCTGGGGCAAATACCGTACCCCCGATCACTTATAAAAGTCATAGCACACCATTCCCAAATAATCCGCACGATTTGATGCCTCATTCGTGGGTCTGTGACCAAAAAATTTTGCCAAAAATTCCATTGACTTTCATTGGGGCAACTTTGGGCAGCTCCTGCCCCCCAGGGGTAAAACTTTTACCCCATTGTGAGGTATGTTCTCACAGAGCCTGTCAGCCTCTTCAAATGTGGTAAATCACATGTGTCTGCGAAATCCTCGCTCTGAGCTATTACTCGTCAAAGTTCGGCGCAATGTTAAGTCAATGGGATTTTTTGCCCTATTTTTTGCCCCTGGGGCAAGTACCGTACCCCCGATCACTTATAAAAGTCACAGCACACCATTCCCAAATAATCCGCACGATTTGATGCCTCATTCGTGGGTCTGTGACAAAAGCTGCGGGAGGAGTAGCGCGCCAAACTTTTGTCCGGAATAATAATAATAAAAAAAATAATAATAACAATAACTAGAATGTACATTTCCTGAAGAAAATGTGAGTGGTGCTTGCCGTGGCAAAATTTCTTACCACAATGTCCCACCTACTGCCCAAAGTTGAAAGAGGCCACCCCCATGACAGTAGGATGTTCTGGTGCAGAGATATTGGTGTTGTTCCATGGTTGCTAGGGAAACCCATCTGGTTGATATGCAGTTACTAAGGTGACAGCCACCAATGCTACTTACCATCCTGAGTAAAATAAGTCAATCCGGAAGTCTCTACGATTTTGTAGTACAGAGATATGTGATTTGTTTCTTGGTTGCTAGGGTAACCCCATCTGGTTGCTAGGCAGTTACCAAGGTGACAGCCAACAATGCTCCTTGCTCTCCTGAGTGAAATAAGTCAACCCGGAAGTCTCTGTGATTTTCTTGTGCAGCGATATGTGATTTGTTTATTGGTTGCTAGGGTAACCCCATCTGGTTACTAGGCAGTTACCAAGGTGACAGGCAACAATGCTCCTTGCCATCCTGACTGAAATAAGTCAACCCGGAAGTCTCTGTGATTTTCTAGTACAGAGATATGTGATTTGTTTCTTGGTTGCTAGGGTAACCCCATCTGGTTGCTAGGCAGTTACCAAGGTGACAGCCAAGAATGCTCCTTGCCATCCTGACTGAAATAAGTCAACCTGGAATCTCTACGATTTTCTGGTTCAGAGATACGTGATTTGTTAATTGGTTGCTAGGGTAACCCCATCTGGTTGCTAGGCAGTTACCAAGGTGACAGCCAACAATGCTCCTTGCCATCCTGAGTGAAATAAGTCAACCCGGTAGTCTCTGTGATTTTCTTGTGCAGAGATGTGTGATTTGTTTCTTGGTTGCTAGGGTAACCCCATCTGGTTGCTAGGCAGTTACCAAGGTGACAGGCAACAATGCTCCTTGCCATCCTGAGTGAAATAAGTCAACCCGGAAGTCTCTGTGATTTTCTTGTGCAGAGATATGTGATTTATTTCTTGGTTGCTAGGGTAACCCCATCTGGTTGCTAGGCAGTTACCAAGGTGACAGCAAACAATGCTCCGTGCCATCCTGAGTGAAATAAGTCAACCCGGAAGTCTCTGTGATTTTCTTATGCAGAGATATGTGATTTGTTTATTGGTTGCTAGGGTAACCCCATTTGGTTGCTAGGCAGTTACCAGGGTGATATTTATCAAGTCTACTTTCCATCCTGAGTGAAATAAGTCAACCCGGAAGTCTCTACGACATTCTGATCCTAAGATACACATCTTAGTGATATTGAATGGATGTCAATGGTGTTTTGTTGCTAGGGTGCTTTAAATGGTTGCTAGGGCGTGGCTAAGTAGTTCACATGATGAAAGATGAAGACTGATTACTCACCCAATTAAAACAAAGCAACTATCATGTCTCTAGGACATTCTGATCTGAAGATATCTTACTTCAATTGAAATCAATAAATGTGGTTGCTAGGGTGCTCCAAATTGTTGCTAGGGAGTGGCTTGGCAGCTGCCAATGATGAATATCCCATGGCTGCTTGTCAGTATGAATGATACAAACCAACTCCCATGCCTCTGTGACATTCAGAATGGAAGATATCTCTCTTTGGATTTTGGTTGCTAAGGTGCTCGAAAATGGTTGCTAGGGAGGGGCTAGGAAGTGTTGAGGGGATTCATGATTGGCTGTTTTACTGCCCCAAGTCAAACGAGACCACCCTCGTGTTTCTATGATAATTCAGTCCGGAGATATCCCTTTGATCTCTTTCAATGGAAGTCTATGGGAGTTGTTGCTAAGGTGCTCTAAATGGTTGCTAGGGCGTGGCTTGATAGCTTCACAATGATCCTGAGAGACTGACTGGTCATCTGAGTAAAATGAGCCCGCCCCCTTGTCTCTAAGACACTGTGATCCAGAGTTATGTTCAATACAAAATCTACCATAGACTTAACATTGGGGCAACTTTGGGCAGCTCATGCCCCCCAGGGGTGCAACTTTTACCCCATTGTGAGGTATGTTCTCACAGAGCCTGTCAGCCTCTTCAAATGTGGTTAATCACACGTCTCTGTGAAATCCTCGATCTGAGCTATGACTCGTCAAAGTTCGGCGCAATGTTAAGTCAATGGGATTTTTTGCCCAATTTTTTGCCCCTGGGGCAATCACCGTACCCCCGATCGATTATAAAAGTCAAAAGTATTTTGTTTCAATACACTAACTTCTTGCTCCAAAGAGCTCTTGTCCTGCAACAGCCCATTCAACTCTTGCTGTTTGACCTCTATTACTGAGTTCAACCCAGCAACCTTCTCTTCCTGAGATCTGGCTTTGCCCTTTGCCTCCTCTAGTTGGAATAATAGCCCCTGCATCTCCTGGTTACCTTGACTCTGCTGTGACTGTATTGTTTCCAAGGCTGCAATTTGCTTCTGAGCTTCCAAAGACTTATCCTGTAACTGCTGTCCCAACTTAATCCCCTCTTCCTCTAGCTCTTTTATTCCCAAATAATCCGCACGATTTGACGCCTCATTTGTGGGTTTTCGACCAAAAAATTTTGAAAAAAATTCCATTGACTTACATTGGGGCAACTTTGGGCAGCTCCTGCCCCCCAGGGGTGCAACTTTTACCCCATTGTGAGGTATGTTCTCACAGAGCCTGTCAGCCTCTTCAAATGTGGTAAATCACATGTCTCTGCGAAATCCTCGCTTTGAGCTATGACTCGTCAAAGTTCGGCGCAATGTTAAGTCAATGGGATTTTTTGCCCAATTTTTTGCCCCTGGGGCAAACACCGTACCCCCGATCGCTTATAAAAGTCATAGCACACCTCTCCTCAATGAGCCGCACGATTTGACACCTCATTCATGGGTCTACGCCAAAAGGTGCGGGACGAGTTAGGTGCCGAAGTTTTGTACGGAAGAAGAAGAAGAAGAAGAAGAAGAACTAGATAGGTACATTTCCTGAAGAAAATGTGAGTGGTGCTTGCCGTGGCAAAATTTCTTACCACAATGTCCCACCTACTGCCCAAAGTTGAAAGAGGCCATCCCCATGACAGTAGGATGTTCTGGTGCAGAGATATAGGTGTTGTTCCATGGTTGCTAGGGAAACCCATCTGGTTGATATGCAGTTACTAAGGTGACAGCCACTAACGCTACTTGCCTTCCTGAGTAAAATAAGTCAACCCGGAAGTCTCTACGATTTTCTAGTACAGAGATATGTGATTTGTTACTTGGTTGCTAGGGTAAACCCTTCTGGTTGCTAGGAAGTTACCAAGGGGCAAGCCAACAATGCTCCTTGCCATCCTGAGTGAAATAAGTCAATCCGGAAGTCTCTGTGATTTTCTTGTGCAGAGATATGTGATTTGTTTCTTGGTTGCTAGGGTAACCCCATCTGGTTGCTAGGCAGTTACCAAGGTGACAGGCAACAATGCTCCTTGCCATCCTGAGTAAAATAAGTCAACCCGGAAGTCTCTGTGATTTTCTTGTGCAGAGATATGTGATTTGTTTCTTGGTTGCTAGGGTAACCCCTTCTGGTTGCTAGGCAGTTACCAAGGGGCAAGACAACAATGCTCCTTGCCATCCTAAATGAAATAAGTCAACACGGAATCACTACAATTTTCTGGTTCAGAGATATATGATTAGTTACTTGGTTGCTAGGGTAACCCCATCTGGTTGCTAGGCAGTTACCAAGGTGACAGCCAACAATGCTCCTTGCCATCCTGAGTGAAATAAGTCAACCCGGAAGTCTCTGTGATTTTCTTGTGCAGAGATATGTGATTTGTTTCTTGGTTGCTAGGGTAACCCCATCTGGTTGCTAGGCAGTTACCAAGGTCGCAGGCAACAATGCTCCTTGCCATCCTGAGTGAAATAAGTCAAACTGGAAGTCTCTGTGATTTTCTTGTGCAGAGATATGTGATTTGTTTCTTGGTTGCTAGGGTAACCCCATCTGGTTGCTAGGCAGTTACCAAGGTGACAGCCAACAATGCTCCTTGCCATCCTGAGTGAAATAATTCAACCCGGAAGTCTCTGTGATTTTCTTGTGCAGAGATATGTGATTTGTTTCATGGTTGCTAGGGTAACCCCATTTGGTTGCTAGGCAGTTACCAAAGTAACATTCAACAATGCTCCTTGCCATCTTGAGTGAAATAAGTCAACTCGGAAGTCTCTACGATTTTGTAGTGCAAAGATATGAGATTTGTTACTTGGTTGCTATGGTAAACCCATCTGGTTGCTAGGCAGTTACCAGGGTGATATTTATCAAGTCTACTTTCCATCCTGAGTGAAATAAGTCAACCCGGAAGTCTCTACGACATTCTGATCCTAAGATACACATCTTAGTGATTTTGAATGGATGTCAATGGTGTTTTGTTGCTAGGGTGCTTTAAATGGTTGCTAGGGCATGGCTAAGTAGTTCATATGATGAAAGCTGAAGACTGGTTACTCACCCAATGAAAACAAAGCAACTATCATGTCTCTAGGACATTCTGATCTGAAGATATCTTACTGTAATTGAAATCAATAAATGTGGTTGCTAAGGTGCTCTAAATTGTTGCTAGGGAGTGGCTTGGCAGCTGCCAATGATGAATCTCCAAAGGCTGCTTGTCAGTATGAATGATATAAACCAACTCCCATGCTTCTGTGACATTCAGAACGGAAGATATCTCTCTTTGGATTTTGGTTGCTAAGGTGCTCGAAAATGGTTGATAGGGAGGGGCTAGAAAGTGTTGAGGGGATTCATGATTGGCTGTTTTACTGCCCCAAGTCAAATGAGACCACCCTCGTGTTTCTATGATAATTCAGTCCGGAGAAATCCCTTTGATCTCTTTCAATGGAAGTCTATGGGACTTGTTGCTAAGGTACTGTAAATGGTTGCTAGGGCGTGGCTTGATAGCTTCACAATGATCCTGAGAGACTGATTGGTCGTCTGAGTAAAATGAGCCCGCCCCCTTGTCTCTAAGACACTGTGATCCAGAGTTATGTTCAATACACAATTTACCATAGACTTAACATTGGGGCAAATTTGGGCAGCTCCTGCCCCCAAGGGGTGCAACTTTTACCCCATTGTGAGGTATGTTCTCACAGAGCCTGTCAGCCTCTTCAAATGTGGTAAATCACACGTCTGTGTGATATCCTCGCTCTGAGCTATGACTCGTCAAAGTTCGGAGCAATGTAAAGTCAATGGGATTTTTTGCCCAATTTTTTGCCCCTGGGGCAAATACCATACCCCCGATCGCTTATAAAAGTCATAGCACACCATTCCCAAATAATCCGCACGATTTGACGCCTCATTCGTGGGTCTGTGACCAAAAAATTTTGCAAAAAATTCCATTGACTTACATTGGGGCAACTTTGGGCAGCTCCTGCCCCCCAGGGGTAAAAGTTTTACCCCATTGTGAGGTATGTTCTCACAGAGTCTGTCAGCCTCTTCAAATCTCATAAATCACACGTCTCTGCGAAATCCTAGCTCTGAGCTATGACTCGTCAAAGTTCAGCTCAATGTTAAGTCAATGGGATTTTTTGCCCAGTTTTTTGCCCCTGGGGCAAACACCGTACCCCCGATCGCTTATAAAAGTCATAGCACACCTCTCCTCAATGAGCCGCACGATTTGACACCTCATTCATGGGTCTACGCCAAAAGGTGCGGGACGAGTTAGGTGCCGAAGTTTTGTACGGAAGAAGAAGAAGAAGAAGAAGAAGAAAAATAAGTATGTGAGATTACAATAGTGTTGCTTTGCAAGCACCACTAACTAGAATGTACATTTCCTGAAGAAAATGTGAGTGGTGCTTGCCGTGGCAAAATTTCTTACCACAATGTCCCACCTACTGCCCAAAGTTGAAAGAGGCCACCCCCATGACAGTAGGATGTTCTGGTGCAGAGATATTGGTGTTGTTCCATGGTTGCTAGGGAAACCCATCTGGTTGATATGCAGTTACTAAGGTGACAGCCACCAATGCTACTTACCATCCTGAGTAAAATAAGTCAATCCGGAAGTCTCTACGATTTTGTAGTACAGAGATATGTGATTTGTTTCTTGGTTGCTAGGGTAACCCCATCTGGTTGCTAGGCAGTTACCAAGGTGACAGCCAACAATGCTCCTTGCTCTCCTGAGTGAAATAAGTCAACCCGGAAGTCTCTGTGATTTTCTTGTGCAGCGATATGTGATTTGTTTATTGGTTGCTAGGGTAACCCCATCTGGTTACTAGGCAGTTACCAAGGTGACAGGCAACAATGCTCCTTGCCATCCTGACTGAAATAAGTCAACCCGGAAGTCTCTGTGATTTTCTAGTACAGAGATATGTGATTTGTTTCTTGGTTGCTAGGGTAACCCCATCTGGTTGCTAGGCAGTTACCAAGGTGACAGCCAAGAATGCTCCTTGCCATCCTGACTGAAATAAGTCAACCTGGAATCTCTACGATTTTCTGGTTCAGAGATACGTGATTTGTTAATTGGTTGCTAGGGTAACCCCATCTGGTTGCTAGGCAGTTACCAAGGTGACAGCCAACAATGCTCCTTGCCATCCTGAGTGAAATAAGTCAACCCGGTAGTCTCTGTGATTTTCTTGTGCAGAGATGTGTGATTTGTTTCTTGGTTGCTAGGGTAACCCCATCTGGTTGCTAGGCAGTTACCAAGGTGACAGGCAACAATGCTCCTTGCCATCCTGAGTGAAATAAGTCAACCCGGAAGTCTCTGTGATTTTCTTGTGCAGAGATATGTGATTTATTTCTTGGTTGCTAGGGTAACCCCATCTGGTTGCTAGGCAGTTACCAAGGTGACAGCAAACAATGCTCCGTGCCATCCTGAGTGAAATAAGTCAACCCGGAAGTCTCTGTGATTTTCTTGTGCAGAGATATGTGATTTGTTTATTGGTTGCTAGGGTAACCCCATTTGGTTGCTAGGCAGTTACCAGGGTGATATTTATCAAGTCTACTTTCCATCCTGAGTGAAATAAGTCAACCCGGAAGTCTCTACGACATTCTGATCCTAAGATACACATCTTAGTGATATTGAATGGATGTCAATGGTGTTTTGTTGCTAGGGTGCTTTAAATGGTTGCTAGGGCGTGGCTAAGTAGTTCACATGATGAAAGATGAAGACTGATTACTCACCCAATTAAAACAAAGCAACTATCATGTCTCTAGGACATTCTGATCTGAAGATATCTTACTTCAATTGAAATCAATAAATGTGGTTGCTAGGGTGCTCCAAATTGTTGCTAGGGAGTGGCTTGGCAGCTGCCAATGATGAATCTCCAAAGGCTGCTTGTCAATATGAATGATACAAACCAACTCCCATGCCTCTCTGACATTCAGAATGGAAGATATCTCTCTTTGGATTTTGGTTGCTAAGGTGCTCGAAAATGGTTGCTAGGGAGGGGCTAGGAAGTGTTGAGGGGATTCATGATTGGCTGTTTTACTGCCCCAAGTCAAACGAGACCACCCTCGTGTTTCTATGATAATTCAGTCCGGAGATATCCCTTTGATCTCTTTCAATGGAAGTCTATGGGAGTTGTTGCTAAGGTGCTCTAAATGGTTGCTAGGGCGTGGCTTGATAGCTTCACAATGATCCTGAGAGACTGATTGGTCGTCTGAGTAAAATGAGCCCGCCCCCTTGTCTCTAAGACACTGTGATCCAGAGTTATGTTCAATACAAAATCTACCATAGACTTAACATTGGGGCAACTTTGGGCAGCTCATGCCCCCCAGGGGTGCAACTTTTACCCCATTGTGAGGTATGTTCTCACAGAGCCTGTCAGCCTCTTCAAATGTGGTAAATCACACGTCTCTGCGAAATCCTCGCTCTGAGCTATGACTCGTCAAAGTTCGGCGCAATGTTAAGTCAATGGGATTTTTTGCCCAGTTTTTTGCCCCTGGGGCAATCACCGTACCCCCGATCACTTATAAAAGTCATAGCACACCATTCCCAAATAATCCGCACGATTTGACGCCTCATTTGTGGGTCTGCGACCAAAAAATTTTGAAAAAAATTCCATTGACTTACATTGGGGCAACTTTGGGCAGCTCCTGCCCCCCAGGGGTGCAACTTTTACCCCATTGTGAGGTATGTTCTCACAGAGCCTGTCAGCCTCTTCAAATGTGGTAAATCACACGTCTCTGCGAAATCCTCGCTCTGAGCTATGACTCGTCAAAGTTCGGCTCAATGTTAAGTCAATGGGATTTTTTGCCCAATTTTTTGCCCCTGGGGCAAACACCGTACCCCCGATCGCTTATAAAAGTCATAGCACACCTCTCCTCAATGAGCCGCACGATTTGACACCTCATTCATGGGTCTACGCCAAAAGGTGCGGGACGAGTTAGGCGCCGAAGTTTTGTACGGAAGAAGAAGAAGAAGAAGAAGAAGAAGAAAAATAAGTATGTGAGATTACAATAGTGTTGCTTTGCAAGCACCACTAACTAGAATGTACATTTCCTGAAGAAAATGTGAGTGGTGCTTGCCGTGGCAAAATTTCTTACCACAATGTCCCACCTACTGCCCAAAGTTGAAAGAGGCCACCCCCATGACAGTAGAATGTTCTGGTGCAGAGATATAGGTGTTGTTCCATGGTTGCTAGGGAAACCCATCTGGTTGATATGCAGTTACTAAGGTGTCAGCCACCAACGCTACTTGCCATCCTGAGTAAAATATGTCAACCCGGAAGTCTCTACGATTTTCTAGTACAGAGATATGTGATTTGTTACATGGTTGCTAGGGTAACCCCATCTGGTTGCTAGGCAGTTACCAAGGTGACAGCAAACAATGCTCCGTGCCATCCTGAGTGAAATAAGTCAACCCGGAAGTCTCTACGATTTTCTTGTGCAGAGATATGTGATTTGTTTATTGGTTGCTAGGGTAACCCCATTTGGTTGCTAGGCAGTTACCAGGGTGATATTTATCAAGTCTACTTTCCATCCTGAGTGAAATAAGTCAACCCGGAAGTCTCTACGACATTCTGATCCTAAGATACACATCTTAGTGATATTGAATGGATGTCAATGGTGTTTTGTTGCTAGGGTGCTTTAAATGGTTGCTAGGGCGTGGCTAAGTAGTTCACATGATGAAAGATGAAGACTGATTACTCACCCAATTAAAACAAAGCAACTATCATGTCTCTAGGACATTCTGATCTGAAGATATCTTACATCAATTGAAATCAATAAATGTGGTTGCTAGGGTGCTCCAAATTGTTGCTAGGGAGTAGCTTGGCAGCTGCCAATGATGAATCTCCAATGGCTGCTTGTCAGTATGAATGATACAAACCAACTCCCATGCCTCTGTGACATTCAGAATGGAAGATATCTCTCTTTGGATTTTGGTTGCTAAGGTGCTCGAAAATGGTTGCTAGGGAGGGGCTAGGAAGTGTTGAGGGGATTCATGATTGGCTGTTTTACTGCCCCAAGTCAAACGAGACCACCCTCGTGTTTCTATGATAATTCAGTCCAGAGATATCCCTTTGATCTCTTTCAATGGAAGTCTATGGGAGTTGTTGCTAAGGTGCTCTAAATGGTTGCTAGGGCGTGGCTTGATAGCTTCACAATGATCCTGAGAGACTGATTGGTCATCTGAGTAAAATGAGCCCGCCCCCTTGTCTCTAAGACACTGTGATCCAGAGTTATGTTCAATACAAAATCTACCATAGACTTAACATTGGGGCAACTTTGGGCAGCTCATGCCCCCCAGGGGTGCAACTTTTACCCCATTGTGAGGTATGTTCTCACAGAGCCTGTCAGCCTCTTCAAATGTGGTTAATCACACGTCTCTGTGAAATCCTCGATCTGAGCTATGACTCGTCAAAGTTCGGCGCAATGTTAAGTCAATGGGATTTTTTGCCCAATTTTTTGCCCCTGGGGCAATCACCGTACCCCCGATCGATTATAAAAGTCATAGGACACCATTCCCAAATAATCCGCACGATTTGACGTCTCATTTGTGGGTTTTCAACCAAAAAATTTTGAAAAAAATTCCATTGACTTACATTGGGGCAACTTTGGGCAGCTCCTGCCCCCCAGGGGTGCAACTTTTACCCCATTGTGAGGTATGTTCTCACAGAGCCTGTCAGCCTCTTCAAATGTGGTAAATCACATGTCTCTGCGAAATCCTCGCTTTGAGCTATGACTCGTCAAAGTTCGGCGCAATGTTAAGTCAATGGGATTTTTTGCCCAATTTTTTGCCCCTGGGGCAAACACCGTACCCCCGATCGCTTATAAAAGTCATAGCACACCTCTCCTCAATGAGCCGCACGATTTGACACCTCATTCATGGGTCTACGCCAAAAGGTGCGGGACGAGTTAGGTGCCGAAGTTTTGTACGGAAGAAGAAGAAGAAGAAGAAGAAGAAGAAAAATAAGTATGTGAGATTACAATAGTGTTGCTTTGCAAGCACCACTAACTAGAATGTACATTTCCTGAAGAAAATGTGAGTTTTGCTTGCCGTGGCAAAATTTCTTACCACAATGTCCCACCTACTGCCCAAAGTTGAAAGAGGCCACCCCCATGACAGTAGGATGTTCTGGTGCAGAGATATTGGTGTTGTTCCATGGTTGCTAGGGAAACCCATCTGGTTGATATGCAGTTACTAAGGTGACAGCCACCAATGCTACTTACCATCCTGAGTAAAATAAGTCAATCCGGAAGTCTCTACGATTTTGTAGTACAGAGATATGTGATTTGTTTCTTGGTTGCTAGGGTAACCACATCTGGTTGCTAGGCAGTTACCAAGGTGACAGCCAACAATGCTCCTTGCCATCCTGAGTGAAATAAGTCAACCCGGAAGTCTCTGTGATTTTCTTGTGCAGAGATATGTGATTTGTTTCTTGGTTGCTAGGGTAACCCCATTTGGTTGCTATGCAGTTACCAGGGTGATTTTTATCAAGTCTACTTTCGATCCTGAGTGAAATAAGTCAACCCCGAAGTCTCTGTGATTTTCTTGTGCAGAGATATGTGATTTGTTTCTTGGTTGCTAGGGTAACCCCATCTGGTTGCTAGGCAGTTACCAAGGTGACAGCCAACAATGCTCCTTGCCATCCTGAGTGAAAGAAGTCAACCCGGAAGTCTCTACGACATTCTGATCCTAAGATACACATCTTAGTGATTTTGAATGGATATCAATGGTGTTTTGTTGCTAGGGTGCTTTAAAAGGTTGCTAGGGTGTGGCTAAGTAGTTCACATGATGAAAGATGAAGACTGATTACTCACCCAATTAAAACAAAGCAACTATCATGTCTCTAGGACATTCTGATCTGAAGATATCTTACTGTAATTGAAATCAATAAATGTGGTTGCTAGGGTGCTCTAAATTGTTGCTAGGGAGTGGCTTGGCAGCTGCCAATGATGAATCTCCAAAGGCTGCTTGTCAGTATGAATGATACAAACCAACTCCCATGCCTCTGTGACATTCAGAATGGAAGATATCTCTCTTTGGATTTTGGTTGCTAAGGTGCTCGAAAATGGTTGCTAGGCAGGGGCTAGGAAGTGTTGAGGGGATTCATGATTGGCTGTTTTACTGCCCCAAGTCAAACGAGACCACCCTCGTGTTTCTATGATAATTCAGTCCAGAGATATCCCTTTGATCTCTTTCAATGGAAGTCTATGAGAGTTGTTGCTAAGGTGCTGTAAATGGTTGCTAGGGTGTGGCTTGATAGCTTCACAATGATCCTGAGAGACTGATTGGTCGTCTGAGTAAAATGAGCCCGCCCCCTTGTCTCTAAGACACTGTGATCCAGAGTTATGTTCAATACAAAATCTACCATAGACTTAACATTGGGGCAACTTTGGGCAGCTCATGCCCCCCAGGGGTGCAACTTTTACCCCATTGTGAGGTTTGTTCTCACAGAGACTGTCAGCCTCTTCAAATGTGGTAAATCACACGTCTCTGCGAAATCCTCGCTCTGAACTATGACTCGTCAAAGTTCGGCGCAATATTAAGTCAATGGGATTTTTTGCCAAATTATTTGCCCCTGGGGCAATCACCGTACCCCTGATCGCTTAGAAAAGTCATAGCACACCATTCCCAAATAGTCCGCACGATTTGACGCCTCATTTGTGGGTCTGCGACCAAAAAATTTAAAAAAAAATTCCATTGACTTACATTGGGGCAACTTTGGGCAGCTTCTGCCCCCCAGGGGTGCAACTTTTACCCCATTGTGAGGTATGTTCTCACAGAGCCTGTCAGCCTCTTCAAATGTGGTAAATCACACGTCTCTGCGAAATCCTCGCTCTGAGCTATGACTCGTCAAAGTTCGGCTCAATGTTAAGTCAATGGGATTTTTTGCCCAATTTTTTACCCCTGGGGCAAACACCGTAACGCCGATCGCTTATAAAAGTCATAGCACACCTCTCCTCAATGAGCCGCACGATTTGACACCTCATTCATGGGTCTACGCCAAAAGGTGTGGGACGAGTTACGCGCCGAAGTTTTGTACGGAAGAAGAAGAAGAAGAAGAAGAAGAAGAAAAACTAGATAGGTACATTTCCTGAAGAAAATGTGAGTGGTGCTTGCCGTGGCAAAATTTCTTACAACAATGTCCCACCTACTGCCCAAAGTTGAAAGAGGCCATCCCCATGACAGTAGGATGTTCTGGTGCAGAGATATAGGTGTTGTTCCATGGTTGCTAGGGAAACCCATCTGGTTGATATGCAGTTACTAAGGTGACAGCCACTAACGCTACTTGCCATCCTGAGTAAAATAAGTCAACCCGGAAGTCTCTACGATTTTCTAGTACAGAGATATGTGATTTGTTACTTGGTTGCTAGGGTAACCCCATCTGGTTGCTAGGCAGTTACCAAGGTGACAGGCAACAATGCTCCTTGCCATCCTGAGTGAAATAAGTCAACCCGGAAGTCTCTGTGATTTTCTTGTGCAGAGATATGTGATTTGTTTCTTGGTTGCTAGGGTAACCCCATCTGGTTGCTAGGCAGTTACCAAGGGGCAAGACAACAATGCTCCTTGCCATCCTAAATGAAATAAGTCAACACGGAATCACTACAATTTTCTGGTTCAGAGATATATGATTAGTTACTTGGTTGCTAGGGTAACCCCATCTGGCTGCTAGGCAGTTACCAAGGTGACAGCCAACAATGCTCCTTGCCATCCTGAGTGAAATAAGTCAACCCGGAAGTCTCTGTGATTTTCTTGTGCAGAGATATGTGATTTGTTTCTTGGTTGCTAGAGTAACCCCATCTGGTTGCTAGGCAGTTACCAAGGTGGCAGGCAACAATGCTCCTTGCCATCCTGAGTGAAATAAGTCAACCTGGAAGTCTCTGTGATTTTCTTGTGCAGAGATATGTGATTTGTTTCTTGGTTGCTAGGGTAACCTCATCTGGTTGCTAGGCAGTTACCAAGGTGACAGCCAACAATGCTCCTTGCCATCCTGAGTGAAATAATTCAACCCGGAAGTCTCTGTGATTTTCTTGTGCAGAGATATGTGATTTGTTTCATGGTTGCTAGGGTAACCCCATTTGGTTGCTAGGCAGTTACCAAAGTAACATCCAACAATGCTCCTTGCCATCTTGAGTGAAATAAGTCAACTCGGAAGTCTCTACGATTTTTTAGTGCAAAGATATGAGATTTGTTACTTGGTTGCTATGGTAAACCCATCTGGTTGCTAGGCAGTTACCAGGGTGATATTTATCAAGTCTACTTTCCATCCTGAGTGAAATAAGTCAACCCAGAAGTCTCTACGACATTCTGATCCTAAGATACACATCTTAGTGATTTTGAATGGATGTCAATGGTGTTTTGTTTCTAGGGTGCTTTAAATGGTTGCTAGGGCATGGCTAAGTAGTTCATATGATGAAAGCTGAAGATTGGTTACTCACCCAATGAAAACAAAGCAACTATCATGTCTGTAGGACATTCTGATCTGAAGATATCTTACTGTAATTGAAATCAATAAATGTGGTTGCTAGGGTGCTCTAAATTGTTGCTAGGGAGTGGCTTGGCAGCTGCCAATGATGAATCACCAAAGGCTGCTTGTCAGTATGAATGATATAAACCAACTCCCATGCTTCTGTGACATTCAGAATGGAAGATATCTCTCTTTGGATTTTGGTTGCTAAGGTGCTCGAAAATGGTTGCTAGGGAGGGGCTAGGAAGTGTTGAGGGGATTCATGATTGGCTGTTTTACTGCCCCAAGTCAAATGAGACCACCCTTGTGTTTCTATGATAATTCAGTCTGGAGAAATCCCTTTGATCTCTTTCAATGGAAGTCTATGGGACTTGTTGCTAAGGTACTGTAAATGGTTGCTAGGGCGTGGCTTGATAGCTTCACAATGATCCTGAGAGACTGATTGGTCGTCTGAGTAAAATGAGCCCGCCCCCTTGTCCCTAAGACACTGTGATCCAGAGTTATGTTCAATACACAATTTACCATAGACTTAACATTGGGGCAAATTTGGGCAGCTCCTGCCCCCAAGGGGTGCAACTTTTACCCCATTGTGAGGTATGTTCTCACAGAGCCTGTCAGCCTCTTCAAATGTGGTAAATCACACGTCTGTGTGATATCCTCGCTCTGAGCTATGACTCGTCAAAGTTCGGCGCAATGTTAAGTCAATGGGATGTTTTGCCCAATTTTTTGCCCCTGGGGCAAATACCGTACCCCCGATTGTTTATAAAAGTCATAGCACACCATTCCCAAATAATCCGCACGATTTGACGCCTCATTCGTGGGTCTGTGACCAAAAAATTTTGCAAAAAATTCCATTGACTTACATTGGGGCAACTTTGGGCAGCTCCTGCCCCCCAGGGGTAAAACGTTTACCCCATTGTGAGGTATGTTCTCACAGAGCCTGTCAGCCTCTTCAAATCTCATAAATCACACGTCTCTGCGAAATCCTCGCTCTGAGCTATGACTCGTCAAATTTCGGCTCAATGTTAAGTCAATGGGATTTTTTGCCCAGTTTTTCGCCCCTGGGGCAAACACCGTACCCCCGATCGCTTATAAAAGTCATAGCACACCTCTCCTCAATGAGCCGCACGATTTGACACCTCATTCATGGGTCTACGCCAAAAGGTGCGGGACGAGTTAGGTGCCGAAGTTTTGTACGGAAGAAGAAGAAGAAGAAGAAGAAGAAGAAGAAGAAAAATAAGTATGTGAGATTACAATAGTGTTGCTTTGCAAGCACCACTAATAAGTATGTGAGATTACAATAGTGTTGCTTTGCAAGCACCACTAACTAGAATGTACATTTCCTGAAGAAAATGTGGGTGGTGCTTGCCATGGCAAAATTTCTTACCACAATGTCCCACCTACTGACCAAAGTTGAAAGAGGCCACCCCCATGACAGTAGGATGTTCTGGTGCAGAGATATGTGATTTGTTTCTTGGTTGCTAGGGTAACCCCATTTGGTTGGTAGGCAGTTACCAAAGTAACATCCAACAATGCTCCTTGCCATCTTGAGTGAAATAAGTCATCCCGGAAGTCTCTGTGATTTTCTTGTGCAGAGATATGTGATTTGTTTCTTGGTTGCTAGGGTAGTCCTATCTGGTTGCTAGGCAGTTACCAATGTGACAGCCAACAATGCTCCTTGCCATCCTGAGTGAAATAAGTCAACCCGGAAGTCTCTGTGATTTTCTTGTGCAGAGATATGTGATTTGTTTCTTGGTTGCTAGGGTAACCCCATCTGGTTGCTAGGCAGTTACCAAGGTGACAGCAAACAATGCTCCTTGCCATCCTGAGTGAAATAAGTCAACCCGGAAGTCTCTGTGATTTTCTTGTGCAGAGATATGTGATTTGTTTCTTGGTTGCTAGGGTAACCCCATTTGGTTGCTAGGCAGTTACCAGGGTGATATTTATCAAGTTTACTTTCCATCCTGAGTGAAATAAGTCAACCCGGAAGTCTCTACAACATTCTGATCCTAAGATACACATCTTAGTGATTTTGAATGGATGTCAATGGTGTTTTGTTGCTAGGGTGCTTTAAATGGTTGCTAGGGCATGGCTAAGTAGTTCACATGATGAAAGCTGAAGACTGATTACTCACCCAATTAAAACAAAGCAACTATCATGTCTCTAGGACATTCTGATCTGAAGATATCTTACTGTAATTGAAATCAGTAAATGTGGTTGTTAGGGTGCTCTAAATTGTTACTAGGGAGTGTCTTGGCAGCTGCCAATGATGAGTCTCCAAAGGCTGCTTGTCAGTATGAATGATATAAACCAACTCCCATGCCTCTGTGACATTCAGAATGGAAGATATCTCTCTTTGGATTTTGGTTGCTAAGGTGCTCGAAAATGGTTGCTAGGGAGGGGCTAGGAAGTGTTGAGGGGATTCATGATTGGCTGTTTTACTGCCCCAAGTCAAACGAGACCACTCTCGTGTTTCTATGATAATTCAGTCCGGAGATATCCCTTTGATCTCTTTCAATGGAAGTCTATGGGACTTGTTGCTAAGGTGCTCTAAATGGTTGCTAGGGCGTGGCTTGATAGCTTCACAATGATCCTGAGAGACTGATTGGTCGTCTGAGTAAAATGAGCCCGCCCCCTTGTCTCTAAGACACTGTGATCCAGAGTTATGTTCAATACAAAATCTACCATAGACTTAACATTGGGGCAAATTTGGGCAGCTCCTGCCCCCAAGGGGTGCAACTTTTACCCCATTGTGAGGTATGTTCTCACAGAGCCTGTCACCCTCTTCAAATGTGGTAAATTACACGTCTCTACGAAATCCTCGCTCTGAGCTATGACTCGTCAAATTTCGGCTCAATGTTAAGTCAATGGGATTTTTTGCTCAATTTTTTGCCCCTGGGGCAAACACCGTACCCCCGATCGCTTATAAAAGTCATAGCACACCTCTCCTTAATGAGCCGCACGATTTGACACCTCATTCATGGGTCTACGCCAAAAGGTGCGGGACAAGTTACGCGCCGAAGTTTTGTACGGAAGAAGAAGAAGAAGAAGAAGAAGAAGAAAAATAAGTATGTGAGATTACAATAGTGTTGCTTTGCAAGCACCACTAACTAGAATGTACATTTCCTGAAGAAAATGTGAGTGGTGCTTGCCGTGGCAAAATTTCTTACCACAATGTCCCACCTACTGCCCAAAGTTGAAAGAGGCCACCCCCATGACAGTAGGATGTTCTGGTGCAGAGATATTGGTGTTGTTCCATGGTTGCTAGGGAAACCCATCTGGTTGATATGCAGTTACTAAGGTGACAGCCACCAATGCTACTTACCATCCTGAGTAAAATAAGTCAATCCGGAAGTCTCTACGATTTTGTAGTACAGAGATATGTGATTTGTTTCTTGGTTGCTAGGGTAACCACATCTGGTTGCTAGGCAGTTACCAAGGCGACAGCCAACAATGCTCCTTGCCATCCTGAGTGAAATAAGTCAACCCGGAAGTCTCTGTGATTTTCTTGTGCAGAGATATGTGATTTGTTTCTTGGTTGCTAGGGTAACCCCATTTGGTTGCTATGCAGTTACCAGGGTGATTTTTATCAAGTCTACTTTCGATCCTGAGTGAAATAAGTCAACCCCGAAGTCTCTGTGATTTTCTTGTGCAGAGATATGTGATTTGTTTCTTGGTTGCTAGGGTAACCCCATTTGGTTGCTATGCAGTTACCAGGGTGATTTTTATCAAGTCTACTTTCGATCCTGAGTGAAATAAGTCAACCCCGAAGTCTCTGTGATTTTCTTGTGCAGAGATATGTGATTTGTTTCTTGGTTGCTAGGGTAACCCCATCTGGTTGCTAGGCAGTTACCAAGGTGACAGCCAACAATGCTCCTTGCCATCCTGAGTGAAATAAGTCAACCCGGAAGTCTCTACGACATTCTGATCCTAAGATACACATCTTAGTGATTTTGAATGGATATCAATGGTGTTTTGTTGCTAGGGTGCTTTAAAAGGTTGCTAGGGTGTGGCTAAGTAGTTCACATGATGAAAGATGAAGACTGATTACTCACCCAATTAAAACAAAGCAACTATCATGTCTCTAGGACATTCTGATCTGAAGATATCTTACTGTAATTGAAATCAATAAATGTGGTTGCTAGGGTGCTCTAAATTGTTGCTAGGGAGTGGCTTGGCAGCTGCCAATGATGAATCTCCAAAGGCTGCTTGTCAGTATGAATGATACAAACCAACTCCCATGCCTCTGTGACATTCAGAATGGAAGATATCTCTCTTTGGATTTTGGTTGCTAAGGTGCTCGAAAATGGTTGCTAGGCAGGGGCTAGGAAGTGTTGAGGGGATTCATGATTGGCTGTTTTACTGCCCCAAGTCAAACGAGACCACCCTCGTGTTTCTATGATAATTCAGTCCAGAGATATCCCTTTGATCTCTTTCAATGGAAGTCTATGAGAGTTGTTGCTAAGGTGCTGTAAATGGTTGCTAGGGTGTGGCTTGATAGCTTCACAATGATCCTGAGAGACTGATTGGTCGTCTGAGTAAAATGAGCCCGCCCCCTTGTCTCTAAGACACTGTGATCCAGAGTTATGTTCAATACAAAATCTACCATAGACTTAACATTGGGGCAACTTTGGGCAGCTCATGCCCCCCAGGGGTGCAACTTTTACCCCATTGTGAGGTTTGTTCTCACAGAGACTGTCAGCCTCTTCAAATGTGGTAAATCACACGTCTCTGTGAAATCCTCGCTCTGAACTATGACTCGTCAAAGTTCGGCGCAATATTAAGTCAATGGGATTTTTTGCCAAATTATTTGCCCCTGGGGCAATCACCGTACCCCTGATCGCTTAGAAAAGTCATAGCACACCATTCCCAAATAGTCCGCACGATTTGACGCCTCATTTGTGGGTCTGCGACCAAAAAATTTAAAAAAAAATTCCATTGACTTACATTGGGGCAACTTTGGGCAGCTTCTGCCCCCCAGGGGTGCAACTTTTACCCCATTGTGAGGTATGTTCTCACAGAGCCTGTCAGCCTCTTCAAATGTGGTAAATCACACGTCTCTGCGAAATCCTCGCTCTGAGCTATGACTCGTCAAAGTTCGGCTCAATGTTAAGTCAATGGGATTTTTTGCCCAATTTTTTGCCCCTGGGGCAAACACCGTAACGCCGATCGCTTATAAAAGTCATAGCACACCTCTCCTCAATGAGCCGCACGATTTGACACCTCATTCATGGGTCTACGCCAAAAGGTGTGGGACGAGTTACGCGCCGAAGTTTTGTACGGAAGAAGAAGAAGAAGAAGAAGAAAAACTAGATAGGTACATTTCCTGAAGAAAATGTGAGTGGTGCTTGCCGTGGCAAAATTTCTTACAACAATGTCCCACCTACTGCCCAAAGTTGAAAGAGGCCATCCCCATGACAGTAGGATGTTCTGGTGCAGAGATATAGGTGTTGTTCCATGGTTGCTAGGGAAACCCATCTGGTTGATATGCAGTTACTAAGGTGACAGCCACTAACGCTACTTGCCATCCTGAGTAAAATAAGTCAACCCGGAAGTCTCTACGATTTTCTAGTACAGAGATATGTGATTTGTTACTTGGTTGCTAGGGTAACCCCATCTGGTTGCTAGGCAGTTACCAAGGTGACAGGCAACAATGCTCCTTGCCATCCTGAGTGAAATAAGTCAACCCGGAAGTCTCTGTGATTTTCTTGTGCAGAGATATGTGATTTGTTTCTTGGTTGCTAGGGTAACCCCATCTGGTTGCTAGGCAGTTACCAAGGGGCAAGACAACAATGCTCCTTGCCATCCTAAATGAAATAAGTCAACACGGAATCACTACAATTTTCTGGTTCAGAGATATATGATTAGTTACTTGGTTGCTAGGGTAACCCCATCTGGTTGCTAGGCAGTTACCAAGGTGACAGCCAACAATGCTCCTTGCCATCCTGAGTGAAATAAGTCAACCCGGAAGTCTCTGTGATTTTCTTGTGCAGAGATATGTGATTTGTTTCTTGGTTGCTAGAGTAACCCCATCTGGTTGCTAGGCAGTTACCAAGGTGGCAGGCAACAATGCTCCTTGCCATCCTGAGTGAAATAAGTCAACCTGGAAGTCTCTGTGATTTTCTTGTGCAGAGATATGTGATTTGTTTCTTGGTTGCTAGGGTAACCTCATCTGGTTGCTAGGCAGTTACCAAGGTGACAGCCAACAATGCTCCTTGCCATCCTGAGTGAAATAATTCAACCCGGAAGTCTCTGTGATTTTCTTGTGCAGAGATATGTGATTTGTTTCATGGTTGCTAGGGTAACCCCATTTGGTTGCTAGGCAGTTACCAAAGTAACATCCAACAATGCTCCTTGCCATCTTGAGTGAAATAAGTCAACTCGGAAGTCTCTACGATTTTGTAGTGCAAAGATATGAGATTTGTTACTTGGTTGCTATGGTAAACCCATCTGGTTGCTAGGCAGTTACCAGGGTGATATTTATCAAGTCTACTTTCCATCCTGAGTGAAATAAGTCAACCCAGAAGTCTCTACGACATTCTGATCCTAAGATACACATCTTAGTGATTTTGAATGGATGTCAATGGTGTTTTGTTTCTAGGGTGCTTTAAATGGTTGCTAGGGCATGGCTAAGTAGTTCATATGATGAAAGCTGAAGATTGGTTACTCACCCAATGAAAACAAAGCAACTATCATGTCTGTAGGACATTCTGATCTGAAGATATCTTACTGTAATTGAAATCAATAAATGTGGTTGCTAGGGTGCTCTAAATTGTTGCTAGGGAGTGGCTTGGCAGCTGCCAATGATGAATCACCAAAGGCTGCTTGTCAGTATGAATGATATAAACCAACTCCCATGCTTCTGTGACATTCAGAATGGAAGATATCTCTCTTTGGATTTTGGTTGCTAAGGTGCTCGAAAATGGTTGCTAGGGAGGGGCTAGGAAGTGTTGAGGGGATTCATGATTGGCTGTTTTACTGCCCCAAGTCAAATGAGACCACCCTTGTGTTTCTATGATAATTCAGTCTGGAGAAATCCCTTTGATCTCTTTCAATGGAAGTCTATGGGACTTGTTGCTAAGGTACTGTAAATGGTTGCTAGGGCGTGGCTTGATAGCTTCACAATGATCCTGAGAGACTGATTGGTCGTCTGAGTAAAATGAGCCCGCCCCCTTGTCCCTAAGACACTGTGATCCAGAGTTATGTTCAATACACAATTTACCATAGACTTAACATTGGGGCAAATTTGGGCAGCTCCTGCCCCCAAGGGGTGCAACTTTTACCCCATTGTGAGGTATGTTCTCACAGAGCCTGTCAGCCTCTTCAAATGTGGTAAATCACACGTCTGTGTGATATCCTCGCTCTGAGCTATGACTCGTCAAAGTTCGGCGCAATGTTAAGTCAATGGGATGTTTTGCCCATTTTTTTGCCCCTGGGGCAAATACCGTACCCCCGATCGTTTATAAAAGTCATAGCACACCATTCCCAAATAATCAGCACGATTTGACGCCTCATTCGTGGGTCTGTGACCAAAAAATTTTGCAAAAAATTCCATTGACTTACATTGGGGCAACTTTGGGCAGCTCCTGCCCCCCAGGGGTAAAACGTTTACCCCATTGTGAGGTATGTTCTCACAGAGCCTGTCAGCCTCTTCAAATCTCATAAATCACACGTCTCTGCGAAATCCTCGCTCTGAGCTATGACTCGTCAAATTTCGGCTCAATGTTAAGTCAATGGGATTTTTTGCCCAGTTTTTCGCCCCTAGGGCAAACACCGTACCCCCGATCGCTTATAAAAGTCATAGCACACCTCTCCTCAATGAGCCGCACGATTTGACACCTCATTCATGGGTCTACGCCAAAAGGTGCGGGACAAGTTACGCGCCGAAGTTTTGTACGGAAGAAGAAGAAGAAGAAGAAGAAGAAGAAAAATAAGTATGTGAGATTACAATAGTGTTGCTTTGCAAGCACCACTAACTAGAATGTACATTTCCTGAAGAAAATGTGAGTGGTGCTTGCCGTGGCAAAATTTCTTACCACAATGTCCCACCTACTGCCCAAAGTTGAAAGAGGCCACCCCCATGACAGTAGGATGTTCTGGTGCAGAGATATTGGTGTTGTTCCATGGTTGCTAGGGAAACCCATCTGGTTGATATGCAGTTACTAAGGTGACAGCCACCAATGCTACTTACCATCCTGAGTAAAATAAGTCAATCCGGAAGTCTCTACGATTTTGTAGTACAGAGATATGTGATTTGTTTCTTGGTTGCTAGGGTAACCCCATCTGGTTGCTAGGCAGTTACCAAGGTGACAGCCAACAATGCTCCTTGCTCTCCTGAGTGAAATAAGTCAACCCGGAAGTCTCTGTGATTTTCTTGTGCAGCGATATGTGATTTGTTTATTGGTTGCTAGGGTAACCCCATCTGGTTACTAGGCAGTTACCAAGGTGACAGGCAACAATGCTCCTTGCCATCCTGACTGAAATAAGTCAACCCGGAAGTCTCTGTGATTTTCTAGTACAGAGATATGTGATTTGTTTCTTGGTTGCTAGGGTAACCCCATCTGGTTGCTAGGCAGTTACCAAGGTGACAGCCAAGAATGCTCCTTGCCATCCTGACTGAAATAAGTCAACCTGGAATCTCTACGATTTTCTGGTTCAGAGATACGTGATTTGTTAATTGGTTGCTAGGGTAACCCCATCTGGTTGCTAGGCAGTTACCAAGGTGACAGCCAACAATGCTCCTTGCCATCCTGAGTGAAATAAGTCAACCCGGTAGTCTCTGTGATTTTCTTGTGCAGAGATGTGTGATTTGTTTCTTGGTTGCTAGGGTAACCCCATCTGGTTGCTAGGCAGTTACCAAGGTGACAGGCAACAATGCTCCTTGCCATCCTGAGTGAAATAAGTCAACCCGGAAGTCTCTGTGATTTTCTTGTGCAGAGATATGTGATTTATTTCTTGGTTGCTAGGGTAACCCCATCTGGTTGCTAGGCAGTTACCAAGGTGACAGCAAACAATGCTCCGTGCCATCCTGAGTGAAATAAGTTAACCCGGAAGTCTCTTTGATTTTCTTGTGCAGAGATATGTGATTTGTTTATTGGTTGCTAGGGTAACCCCATTTGGTTGCTAGGCAGTTACCAGGGTGATATTTATCAAGTCTACTTTCCATCCTGAGTGAAATAAGTCAACCCGGAAGTCTCTACGACATTCTGATCCTAAGATACACATCTTAGTGATATTGAATGGATGTCAATGGTGTTTTGTTGCTAGGGTGCTTTAAATGGTTGCTAGGGCGTGGCTAAGTAGTTCACATGATGAAAGATGAAGACTGATTACTCACCCAATTAAAACAAAGCAACTATCATGTCTCTAGGACATTCTGATCTGAAGATATCTTACTTCAATTGAAATCAATAAATGTGGTTGCTAGGGTGCTCCAAATTGTTGCTAGGGAGTGGCTTGGCAGCTGCCAATGATGAATATCCCATGGCTGCTTGTCAGTATGAATGATACAAACCAACTCCCATGCCTCTGTGACATTCAGAATGGAAGATATCTCTCTTTGGATTTTGGTTGCTAAGGTGCTCGAAAATGGTTGCTAGGGAGGGGCTAGGAAGTGTTGAGGGGATTCATGATTGGCTGTTTTACTGCCCCAAGTCAAACGAGACCACCCTCGTGTTTCTATGATAATTCAGTCCGGAGATATCCCTTTGATCTCTTTCAATGGAAGTCTATGGGAGTTGTTGCTAAGGTGCTCTAAATGGTTGCTAGGGCGTGGCTTGATAGCTTCACAATGATCCTGAGAGACTGACTGGTCATCTGAGTAAAATGAGCCCGCCCCCTTGTCTCTAAGACACTGTGATCCAGAGTTATGTTCAATACAAAATCTACCATAGACTTAACATTGGGGCAACTTTGGGCAGCTCATGCCCCCCAGGGGTGCAACTTTTACCCCATTGTGAGGTATGTTCTCACAGAGCCTGTCAGCCTCTTCAAATCTGGTTAATCACACGTCTCTGTGAAATCCTCGATCTGAGCTATGACTCGTCAAAGTTCGGCGCAATGTTAAGTCAATGGGATTTTTTGCCCAATTTTTTGCCCCTGGGGCAATCACCGTACCCCCGATCGATTATAAAAGTCATAGGACACCATTCCCAAATAATCCGCACGATTTGACGCCTCATTTGTGGGTTTTCGACCAAAAAATTTTGAAAAAAATTCCATTGACTTACATTGGGGCAACTTTGGGCAGCTCCTGCCCCCCAGGGGTGCAACTTTTACCCCATTGTGAGGTATGTTCTCACAGAGCCTGTCAGCCTCTTCAAATGTGGTAAATCACATGTCTCTGCGAAATCCTCGCTTTGAGCTATGACTCGTCAAAGTTCGGCGCAATGTTAAGTCAATGGGATTTTTTGCCCAATTTTTTGCCCCTGGGGCAAACACCGTACCCCCGATCGCTTATAAAAGTCATAGCACACCTCTCCTCAATGAGCCGCACGATTTGACACCTCATTCATGGGTCTACGCCAAAAGGTGCGGGACGAGTTAGGTGCCGAAGTTTTGTACGGAAGAAGAAGAAGAAGAAGAAGAAAAACTAGAATGTACATTTCCTGAAGAAAATGTGAGTGGTGCTTGCCGTGGCAAAATTTCTTACCACAATGTCCCACCTACTGCCCAAAGTTGAAAGAGGCCACCCCCATGACAGTAGGATGTTCTGGTGCAGAGATATTGGTGTTGTTCCATGGTTGCTAGGGAAACCCATCTGGTTGATATGCAGTTACTAAGGTGACAGCCACCAATGCTACTTACCATCCTGAGTAAAATAAGTCAATCCGGAAGTCTCTACGATTTTGTAGTACAGAGATATGTGATTTGTTTCTTGGTTGCTAGGGTAACCACATCTGGTTGCTAGGCAGTTACCAAGGTGACAGCCAACAATGCTCCTTGCCATCCTGAGTGAAATAAGTCAACCCGGAAGTCTCTGTGATTTTCTTGTGCAGAGATATGTGATTTGTTTCTTGGTTGCTAGGGTAACCCCATTTGGTTGCTATGCAGTTACCAGGGTGATTTTTATCAAGTCTACTTTCGATCCTGAGTGAAATAAGTCAACCCCGAAGTCTCTGTGATTTTCTTGTGCAGAGATATGTGATTTGTTTCTTGGTTGCTAGGGTAACCCCATCTGGTTGCTAGGCAGTTACCAAGGTGACAGCCAACAATGCTCCTTGCCATCCTGAGTGAAAGAAGTCAACCCGGAAGTCTCTACGACATTCTGATCCTAAGATACACATCTTAGTGATTTTGAATGGATATCAATGGTGTTTTGTTGCTAGGGTGCTTTAAAAGGTTGCTAGGGTGTGGCTAAGTAGTTCACATGATGAAAGATGAAGACTGATTACTCACCCAATTAAAACAAAGCAACTATCATGTCTCTAGGACATTCTGATCTGAAGATATCTTACTGTAATTGAAATCAATAAATGTGGTTGCTAGGGTGCTCTAAATTGTTGCTAGGGAGTGGCTTGGCAGCTGCCAATGATGAATCTCCAAAGGCTGCTTGTCAGTATGAATGATACAAACCAACTCCCATGCCTCTGTGACATTCAGAATGGAAGATATCTCTCTTTGGATTTTGGTTGCTAAGGTGCTCGAAAATGGTTGCTAGGCAGGGGCTAGGAAGTGTTGAGGGGATTCATGATTGGCTGTTTTACTGCCCCAAGTCAAACGAGACCACCCTCGTGTTTCTATGATAATTCAGTCCAGAGATATCCCTTTGATCTCTTTCAATGGAAGTCTATGAGAGTTGTTGCTAAGGTGCTGTAAATGGTTGCTAGGGTGTGGCTTGATAGCTTCACAATGATCCTGAGAGACTGATTGGTCGTCTGAGTAAAATGAGCCCGCCCCCTTGTCTCTAAGACACTGTGATCCAGAGTTATGTTCAATACAAAATCTACCATAGACTTAACATTGGGGCAACTTTGGGCAGCTCATGCCCCCCAGGGGTGCAACTTTTACCCCATTGTGAGGTTTGTTCTCACAGAGACTGTCAGCCTCTTCAAATGTGGTAAATCACACGTCTCTGCGAAATCCTCGCTCTGAACTATGACTCGTCAAAGTTCGGCGCAATATTAAGTCAATGGGATTTTTTGCCAAATTATTTGCCCCTGGGGCAATCACCGTACCCCTGATCGCTTAGAAAAGTCATAGCACACCATTCCCAAATAGTCCGCACGATTTGACGCCTCATTTGTGGGTCTGCGACCAAAAAATTTAAAAAAAAAATTCCATTGACTTACATTGGGGCAACTTTGGGCAGCTTCTGCCCCCCAGGGGTGCAACTTTTACCCCATTGTGAGGTATGTTCTCACAGAGCCTGTCAGCCTCTTCAAATGTGGTAAATCACACGTCTCTGCGAAATCCTCGCTCTGAGCTATGACTCGTCAAAGTTCGGCTCAATGTTAAGTCAATGGGATTTTTTGCCCAATTTTTTACCCCTGGGGCAAACACCGTAACGCCGATCGCTTATAAAAGTCATAGCACACCTCTCCTCAATGAGCCGCACGATTTGACACCTCATTCATGGGTCTACGCCAAAAGGTGTGGGACGAGTTACGCGCCGAAGTTTTGTACGGAAGAAGAAGAAGAAGAAGAAGAAGAAGAAAAACTAGATAGGTACATTTCCTGAAGAAAATGTGAGTGGTGCTTGCCGTGGCAAAATTTCTTACAACAATGTCCCACCTACTGCCCAAAGTTGAAAGAGGCCATCCCCATGACAGTAGGATGTTCTGGTGCAGAGATATAGGTGTTGTTCCATGGTTGCTAGGGAAACCCATCTGGTTGATATGCAGTTACTAAGGTGACAGCCACTAACGCTACTTGCCATCCTGAGTAAAATAAGTCAACCCGGAAGTCTCTACGATTTTCTAGTACAGAGATATGTGATTTGTTACTTGGTTGCTAGGGTAACCCCATCTGGTTGATATGCAGTTACTAAGGTGAAAGCCAACAATGCTACTTGCTATCCTGAGTAAAATAAGTCAACCCAGATGTCTCTACGATTTTCTAGTACAGAGATATGTGATTTGTTACTTGGTTGCTAGGGTAACCCCATCTGGTTGCTAGGCAGTTAACAAGGGGCAAGCCAACAATGCTCCTTGCCATCCTGAATGAAATAAGTCAACCCGGAATCTCTACAGTTTTCTGGTTCAGAGATATGTGATTTGTTACTTGGTTGCTAGGGTAACTCCATCTGGTTGCTAGGCAGTTACCAAGTCGACAGCCAGCAATGCTCCTTGCCATCCTGAGTGAAATAAGTCAACCCGGAAGTCTCTGTGATTTTCTAGTACAGAGATATGTGATTTGTTTCTTGGTTGCTAGGGTAACCCCATTTGGTTGCTAGGCAGTTACCAAGGTGACAGCCAACAATGCTCCTTGCCATCCTGAGTGAAATAAGTCAACCCGGAAGTCTCTGTGATTTTCTAGTACAGAGATATGTGATTTGTTTCTTGGTTGCTAGGGTAACCCCATCTGGTTGCTAGGCAGTTACCAAAGTAACATCCAACAATGCTCCGTGACATCTTGAGTGAAATATGTCAACTCGGAAGTCTCTACGATTTTGTAGTGCAAAGATATGTGATTTGTTTCTTGGTTGCTAGGGTAACCCCATTTGGTTGCTAGGCAGTTACCAGGGTGATATTTATCAAGTCTACTTTCCATCCTGAGTGAAATAAGTCAACCCGGAAGTCTCTACGACATTATGATCCTAAGATACACATCTTAGTGATTTTGAATGGATGTCAATGGTGTTTTGTTGCTAGGGTGCTTTAAATGGTTGCTAGGGCGTGGCTAAGTAGTTCACATGATGAAAGATGAAGACTGATTACTCACCCAATTAAAACAAAGCAACTATCATGTCTCTAGGACATTCTGATCTGAAGATATCTTACTGCAATTGAAATCAATAAATGTGGTTGCTAGGGTGCTCTAAATTGTTGCTAGGGAGTGGCTTGGCAGTTGCCAATGATGAATCTCCAAAGGCTGCTTGTCAGTATGAATGATACAAACCAACTCCCATGCCTCTGTGACATTCAGAATGGAAGATTTCTCTCTTTGGATTTTGGTCGCTAAGGTGCTTGAAAATGGTTGCTAGGGAGGGGCTAGGAAGTGTTGAGGGGATTCATGATTGGCTGTTTTACTGCCCCAAGTCAAACGAGACCACCCTCGTGTTTCTATGATAATTCAGTCCGGAGATATCCCTTTGATCTCTTTCAATGGAAGTCTATGGGAGTTGTTGCTAAGGTGCTCTAAATGGTTGCTAGGGCGTGGCTTGATAGCTTCACAATGATCCTGAGAGACTGATTGGTCGTCTGAGTAAAATGAGCCCGCCCCCTTATCTCTAAGACACTGTGATCCAGAGTTATGTTCAATACAAAACCTACCATAGACTTAACATTGGGGCAACTTTGGGCAGCTCATGCCCCCCAGGGGTGCAACTTTTACCCCATTGTGAGGTATGTTCTCACAGAGCCTGTCAGCCTCTTCAAATGTGGTAAATCACACATCTCTGTGAAATCCTCGCTCTGAGCTATGACTCGTCAAAGTTCGGCGCAATGTTAAGTCAATGGGATTTTTTGCCCAATTTTTTGCCCCTGGGGCAATCACCGTACCCCCGATCGATAATAAAAGTCATAGCACACCATTCCCAAATAATCCGCACGATTTGACGCCTCATTCGTGGGTCTGTGACCAAAAAATTTAAAAAAAAATTCCATTGACTTACATTGGGGCAACTTTGGGCAGCTCCTGCCCCCCAGGGGTGCAACTTTTACCCCATTGTGAGGTATGTTCTCACAGAGCCTGTCATCCTCTTCAAATGTGGTAAATCACACGTCTCTGCGAAATCCTCGCTCTGAGCTATGACTCGTCAAAGTTCGGCTCAATGTTAAGTCAATGGGATTTTTTGCCCAATTTTTTGCCCCTGGGGCAAGCACCGTACCCCCGATCGCTTATAAAAGTCATAGCACACCTCTCCTCAATGAGCCGCACGATTTGACACCTCATTCATGGGTCTACGCCAAAAGGTGTGGGACGAGTTACGCGCCGAAGTTTTGTACGGAAGAAGAAGAAAAAGAAAAATAACTAGAAGAAAAATAAGTATGTGAGATTACAATAGTGTTGCTTTGCAAGCACCACTAATAATAATAAGTATGCAAGAGAACAATAGTGATGCTTTGCCTATGGCAAGCACCACAAATAATAATAAGTATGCAAGAGAACACTAGTGATGCTTTGCCTTTGGCAAGCACCACTAATAATAAGTATGCAAGAGAACACTAGTGATGCTTTGCCTTTGGCAAGCACCACTAATAATAAGTATGCAAGAGAACACTAGTGATGCTTTGCCTTTGGCAAGCACCACTAATAAGTATGTGAGATTACAATAGTGTTGCTTTGCAAGCACCACTAACTAGATTAAAAAGTTTGAGTACAAACTTTAGGTTGGCTTGAGAAAGCCTAGCATAAAGTTTGAAGTAGTTGTAAAAGTTTGAAGATTTAAGGTTTTTAGTTTGATGTAATTATTAGTAGTTTTCAAAGTTCAAAGTTTTGAGATTATAAAACCATTCATTCTATCAAATAGATTAGATAGATAGATAGATAGATAGATAGATAGATAGATAGATATTGACCCTCAGATAGATAGATAGATAGATAGATAGAATATGACCCACAGATAGATATATAGATAGATAGTTATTGACCCTCAGATAGATAGATAGAGTATGACCCACAGATAGATAGATAGATATTGACCCTCAGAAAAATAGATAGATAGATAGATAGATAGATAGATAGATAGACAGATAGATATATTATTTTTTACTTGGTTGCTAGGGTAACCCAATCTGGTTGCTAGGCAGTTTCCAGGGTGATCCTTATCAAGCCTCCTTTTCATTCTGAGTGAATAAAGTCAACCCGGAAGTCTCTACGATTTTCTGTTGCATAGATATGTGATTTGTTACTTGGTTGCTAGGGTAACCATATCTGGTTGATAGGCAGTTACCAGAGTGATACATATCAAGGCTACTTTCCATTCTGCGTGAAATAATTCAAACAGGAAGTCTATACGATTTTCTGGTGCAGAGATATGTGATTTGTTACTTGGTTGCTAGGGTAACCCCATCTGGTTGCTAGGCAGTTACCAAAGTGATACTCATAAGGCTCCTTGCAATCCTGTGTGAAATGTGTCAACCCCTAAGTCTCTACGATGTTCTGGTTCAAAGATATGTGATTTGTTACTTGGTTGCTAGGGTAACCACATCTAGTTGCTAGGCAGTTACCAGAGTGATAGATATCAAGGCTACTTTCCATCTAGAGTGAAATAAGTGAAACAGGAAGTTTCTACGATTTTCTGGTGCAGAGTTATGTGTTTTGTTACTTGGTTGCTAGGGTAAGCCCTTGTCGTTGCTAGGCAGTTACCAGAGTGATACTTTTCAAGACTCCTTGCTATCCTGAGTGAAATAAGTCAAACAGGAAGTCTCTATGATTTTCTGATGAAGAGATATATTATTTGTTACTTGGTTGCTAGGGTAACCCCATCTGGTTGCTATGCAGTTACCAGGGTGATACTTATCAAGCCTCCTTTCCATCCTGAGTGAATTATGTCAACCCGGAAGTCTCTACGATTTTCTATTGCAGAGATATGTGATTTGTTACTTGGTTGCTAGGGTAACCGCATCTGGTTTCTAGGCAGTTACCAGAGTGATACATATCAAGGCTACTTTCCATCCTGAGTGAAATAAGTGAAACAGGAAGGCTCTATGATTTTCTGGTGCAGAGATATGTGATTTCTTACTTAGTTGCTAGGGTAAACCCATCTGGTTGCTAGGCAGTTACCAAAGTGATACTCATAAGGCTCCTTGCAATCCTGTGTGAAATATGTCAATCCCTAAGTCTCTACGAAGTTCTGGTTCAAAGATATGTGATTTATTACTTGGTTGCTAGGGTAACCCTGTCTGGTTGCTATGCAGTTACCAGGGTGATAACTTGTCAAGCCTCCTTTCCATCCTGAGTGAAAAAAGTCAACCCGCAAGTCTGTATGATTTTCTGGTGCAGAGATATGTGATTTGTTATTTGGTTGCTAGGGTAACCCTGTCTGGTTGCTATGCAGTTACCAGGGTGATACTTATCAAGCCTCCTTTCCATCCTGAGTGAATAAAGTCAACCCAGATGTCTCTACGATTTTCTGGAGCAGAAATATATGATTTGTTACTTGGTTGCTAGGGTAACCCAATCTGGTTGCTAGGCAGTTACCAGAGTGATGCATATCAAGGCTACTTTCCATCCTGAGTGAAATAAGTGAAACAGGAAGTCTCTACGATTTTCTGGTGCAGAGATATGTGATTTGTTAGTTGGTTGCTAGGGTAACCCCATCTGGTTGCTAGGCAGTTACCAAGGTGACAGCCAACAATGCTCCTTGCCATCCTGAGTGAAATAAGTCAACCCGGAAGTCTCTGTGATTTTCTTGTGCAGAGATAAGTGATTTGTTTCTTGGTTGCTAGGGTAACCCCATCTGGTTGCTAGGCAGTTACAAAGGTGACAGCCAACAATGCTTCTTGCCATCCTGAGTGAAATAAGTCAACCCGGAAGTCTCTGTGATTTTCTAGTAAAGAGATATGTGATAAGTTTCTTGGTTGCTAGGGTAACTCCATCTGGTTGCTAGGCAGTTACAAAGGTGACAGCCAACAATGCTTCTTGCCATCCTGAGTGAAATAAGTCAACTCGGAAGTCTCTGTGATTTTCTAGTACAGAGATATGTGATTTGTTTCTTGGTTGCTAGGGTAACTCCATCTGGTTGCTAGGCAGTTACCAAGGTGACAGCCAACAATGCTCCTTGCCATCCTGAGTGAAATAAGTCAACCCGGAAGTCTCTGTGATTTTCTAGTACAGAGATATGTGATTTGTTTCTTGGTTGCTAGGGTAACCCCATCTGGTTGCTAGGCAGTTACCAAGGTGACAGCCAACAATGCTACTTGCCATCCTGAGTGAAATAAGTCAACCCGGAAGTCTCTGTGATTTTCTTGTGCAGAGATATGTGATTTGTTTCTTGGTTGCTAGGGTAACCCCATCTGGTTGCTAGGCAGTTACCAAGGTGACAGCCAACAATGCTCCTTGCCATCCTGAGTGAAATAAGTCAACCCGGAAGTCTCTGTGATTTTCTTGTGCAGAGATATGTGATTTGTTTCTTGGTTGCTAGGGTAACCCCATCTGGTTGCTAGGCAGTTACCAAGGTGACAGCCAACAATGCTCCTTGCCATCCTGAGTGAAATAAGTCAACCCGGAAGTCTCTACGACATTCTGATCATAAGATACACATCTTAGTGATTTTGAATGGATGTCAATGGTTCTTTGTTGCTAGGGTGCTTTAAATGGTTGCTAGGGCATGGCTAAGTAGTTCACATGATGAAAGCTGAAGACTGATTACTCACCCAATTAAAACAAAGCAACTATCATGTCTCTAGGACATTCTGATCTGAAGATATCTTACTGTTATTGAAATCAATAAATGTGGTTGATAGGGTGCTCTAAATTGTTGCTAGGGAGTGGCTTGGCAGCTGCCAATGATGAATCTCCAAAGGCTGCTTGTCAGTATGAATGATATAAACCAACTCCCATGCCTCTGTGACATTCAGAATGGAAGATATCTCTCTTTGGATTTTGGTTGCTAAGGTGCTCGAAAATGGTTGCTAGGGAGGGGCTAGGAAGTGTTGAGGGGATTCATGATTGGCTGTTTTACTGGCCCAATTCAAACGAGACCACACTCGTGTTTCTATGATAATTCAGTCCGGAGAAATCCCTTTTATCGCTTTCAATGGAAGTCTATGGGAGTTGTTGCTAAGGTGCTGTAAATGGTTGCTAGGGCGTGGCTTGATAGCTTCACAATGATCCTGAGAGACTGATTGGTCGTCTGAGTAAAATGAGCCCGCCCCCTTGTCTCTAAGACACTGTGATCCAGAGTTATGTTCAATACAAAATCTACCATAGACTTAACATTGGGGCAAATTTGGGCAGCTCATGCCCCCCAGGGGTGCAACTTTTACCCCATTGTGAGGTATGTTCTCACAGAGCCTGTCAGCCTCTTCAAATGTGAAAAATCACACGTCTCTGTGAAATCCTCGATCTGAGCTATGACTCGTCAAAGTTCGGCGCAATGTTAAGTCAATGGGATTTTTTGCCCAATTTTTTGCCCCTGGGGCAATCACCGTACCCCCGATCGATTATAAAAGTCATAGGACACCATTCCCAAATAATCCGCACGATTTGACGCCTCATTTGTGGGTTTTCGGCCAAAAAATTTTGAAAAAAATTCCATTGACTTACATTGGGGCAACTTTGGGCAGCTCCTGCCCCCCAGGGGTGCAACTTTTACCCCATTGTGAGGTATGTTCTCACAGAGCCTGTCAGCCTCTTCAAATGTGGTAAATCACATGTCTCTGCGAAATCCTCGCTTTGAGCTATGACTCGTCAAAGTTCGGCGCAATGTTAAGTCAATGGGATTTTTTGCCCAATTTTTTGCCCCTGGGGCAAACACCGTACCCCCGATCGCTTATAAAAGTCATAGCACACCTCTCCTCAATGAGCCGCACGATTTGACACCTCATTCATGGGTCTACGCCAAAAGGTGCGGGACGAGTTAGGTGCCGAAGTTTTGTACGGAAGAAGAAGAAGAAGAAGAAGAAGAAGAAAAATAAGTATGTGAGATTACAATAGTGTTGCTTTGCAAGCACCACTAATAAGTATGTGAGATTACAATAGTGTTGCTTTGCAAGCACCACTAACTAGAATGTACATTTCCTGAAGAAAATGTGAGTGGTGCTTGCCGTGGCAAAATTTCTTACCACAATGTCCCACCTACTGCCCAAAGTTGAAAGAGGCCACCCCCATGACAGTAGGATGTTCTGGTGCAGAGATATTGGTGTTGTTCCATGGTTGCTAGGGAAACCCATCTGGTTGATATGCAGTTACTAAGGTGACAGCCACCAATGCTACTTACCATCCTGAGTAAAATAAGTCAATCCGGAAGTCTCTACGATTTTGTAGTACAGAGATATGTGATTTGTTTCTTGGTTGCTAGGGTAACCCCATCTGGTTGCTAGGCAGTTACCAAGGTGACAGCCAACAATGCTCCTTGCTCTCCTGAGTGAAATAAGTCAACCCGGAAGTCTCTGTGATTTTCTTGTGCAGCGATATGTGATTTGTTTATTGGTTGCTAGGGTAACCCCATCTGGTTACTAGGCAGTTACCAAGGTGACAGGCAACAATGCTCCTTGCCATCCTGACTGAAATAAGTCAACCCGGAAGTCTCTGTGATTTTCTAGTACAGAGATATGTGATTTGTTTCTTGGTTGCTAGGGTAACCCCATCTGGTTGCTAGGCAGTTACCAAGGTGACAGCCAAGAATGCTCCTTGCCATCCTGACTGAAATAAGTCAACCTGGAATCTCTACGATTTTCTGGTTCAGAGATACGTGATTTGTTAATTGGTTGCTAGGGTAACCCCATCTGGTTGCTAGGCAGTTACCAAGGTGACAGCCAACAATGCTCCTTGCCATCCTGAGTGAAATAAGTCAACCCGGTAGTCTCTGTGATTTTCTTGTGCAGAGATGTGTGATTTGTTTCTTGGTTGCTAGGGTAACCCCATCTGGTTGCTAGGCAGTTACCAAGGTGACAGGCAACAATGCTCCTTGCCATCCTGAGTGAAATAAGTCAACCCGGAAGTCTCTGTGATTTTCTTGTGCAGAGATATGTGATTTATTTCTTGGTTGCTAGGGTAACCCCATCTGGTTGCTAGGCAGTTACCAAGGTGACAGCAAACAATGCTCCGTGCCATCCTGAGTGAAATAAGTCAACCCGGAAGTCTCTGTGATTTTCTTGTGCAGAGATATGTGATTTGTTTATTGGTTGCTAGGGTAACCCCATTTGGTTGCTAGGCAGTTACCAGGGTGATATTTATCAAGTCTACTTTCCATCCTGAGTGAAATAAGTCAACCCGGAAGTCTCTACGACATTCTGATCCTAAGATACACATCTTAGTGATATTGAATGGATGTCAATGGTGTTTTGTTGCTAGGGTGCTTTAAATGGTTGCTAGGGCGTGGCTAAGTAGTTCACATGATGAAAGATGAAGACTGATTACTCACCCAATTAAAACAAAGCAACTATCATGTCTCTAGGACATTCTGATCTGAAGATATCTTACTTCAATTGAAATCAATAAATGTGGTTGCTAGGGTGCTCCAAATTGTTGCTAGGGAGTGGCTTGGCAGCTGCCAATGATGAATATCCAATGGCTGCTTGTCAGTATGAATGATACAAACCAACTCCCATGCCTCTGTGACATTCAGAATGGAAGATATCTCTCTTTGGATTTTGGTTGCTAAGGTGCTCGAAAATGGTTGCTAGGGAGGGGCTAGGAAGTGTTGAGGGGATTCATGATTGGCTGTTTTACTGCCCCAAGTCAAACGAGACCACCCTCGTGTTTCTATGATAATTCAGTCCGGAGATATCCCTTTGATCTCTTTCAATGGAAGTCTATGGGAGTTGTTGCTAAGGTGCTCTAAATGGTTGCTAGGGCGTGGCTTGATAGCTTCACAATGATCCTGAGAGACTGATTGGTCATCTGAGTAAAATGAGCCCGCCCCCTTGTCTCTAAGACACTGTGATCCAGAGTTATGTTCAATACAAAATCTACCATAGACTTAACATTGGGGCAACTTTGGGCAGCTCATGCCACCCAGGGGTGCAACTTTTACCCCATTGTGAGGTATGTTCTCACAGAGCCTGTCAGCCTCTTCAAATCAGGTTAATCACACGTCTCTGTGAAATCCTCGATCTGAGCTATGACTCGTCAAAGTTCGGCGCAATGTTAAGTCAATGGGATTTTTTGCCCAATTTTTTGCCCCTTGGGCAATCACCGTACCCCCGATCGATTATAAAAGTCATAGGACACCATTCCCAAATAATCCGCACGATTTGACGCCTCATTTGTGGGTTTTCGACCAAAAAATTTTGAAAAAAATTCCATTGACTTACATTGGGGCAACTTTGGGCAGCTCCTGCCCCCCAGGGGTGCAACTTTTACCCCATTGTGAGGTATGTTCTCACAGAGCCTGTCAGCCTCTTCAAATGTGGTAAATCACATGTCTCTGCGAAATCCTCGCTTTGAGCTATGACTCGTCAAAGTTCGGCGCAATGTTAAGTCAATGGGATTTTTTGCCCAATTTTTTGCCCCTGGGGCAAACACCGTACCCCCGATCGCTTATAAAAGTCATAGCACACCTCTCCTCAATGAGCCGCACGATTTGACACCTCATTCATGGGTCTACGCCAAAAGGTGCGGGACGAGTTAGGTGCCGAAGTTTTGTACGGAAGAAGAAGAAGAAGAAGAAGAAGAAGAAAAATAAGTATGTGAGATTACAATAGTGTTGCTTTGCAAGCACCACTAATAAGTATGTGAGATTACAATAGTGTTGCTTTGCAAGCACCACTAATACGTATGAGCAATAACAATAGTGATGCCTTGCCTTTGGCAAGCACCACTAATAAGTATGAGCAATAACAATAGTGATGCCTTGCCTTTGGCAAGCACCACTAATAAGTATGTGAGATTACAATAGTGTTGCTTTGCAAGCACCACTAATAATAATAATAAGTATGAGCAATAACAATAGTGATGCCTTGCCTTTGGCAAGCACCACTAATAATAATAAGTATGCAAGAGAACAATAGTGATGCTTTGCCTATGGCAAGCACCACTAATAATAATAAGTATGAGCAATAACAATAGTGATGCCTTGCCTTTGGCAAGCACCACTAATAATGGTAAATTGTATGTTACCATTAAGTTTGACAAATAAAAATAAACATGACAAATTAAGGACTCTTTCTACATCAAATTACTGTTAAATGTCTGAATATGTTACTTTTGAGGTTTTGCAATTATTAATATTCACAATAATGAGTCTCAAAAGATTAGAATTATTGCAATTTAATAAAATAAAATGTTTATTTTAAGGAAAATCTGCTAAATTAACAGCAATACTACAAATAGGCCCACTACCATTATGTGTAAATAATGCACTGTAACTAAATATCAGTATTATACAATGTGTCACAGTTCTACCTGACACTCCCAGCACTAAAACTCCTCACCCCATCTCCCCTGAGTATTAATTATCCGCACCTGCAACTCGTGTCCTCTTCAATCAACTCCACAACATATAAGCTCCACTCTCCTTTCACTCTCTGTCTGGTCTCGACTTCAATTACCGACTCACTTACCTGTCTCAATGTAGTTTAGCGCTATTGACTACTTCCCTGTTACTCCTCTCCATCGCTTCAGGATCTCCTAGCTCCAATCTCCTGAGATTTACTCTCCAACACCTCTCCATGCTCCACTCGCCCACGCTCCGACGACTTCATCTAGAGATCTTCGCTCCGTCATACCCAAGTCAACATCCCAGGTTCTTCCCTATCACCCGCATCTATTCAATAAATTTAACCTCCAGAGTCTGGGTATCTGTAACACAATGTATATCAACTATGTCATTATATTATGATATAATGCAATATAATAATATTATATTTTTTCAAGTAACTATAATGAAATATACAATAAATAAATACAATGCTATTGGAAAACACTAAGCTTTTAATGGTCTTAGCAAGAAATTAGCAAGAATTGAACAAATGGATAAAGTAACTTAGTATGGGATAGATTTTCCCTTTCTTCAAATGTTTAAACCTTGAGGATAAACTTGCAGACAGCTTTTTACAGAAAGAAGAGTCAGTGTTGTTCCACTCAGTACTGATGGTAGTTTATCAGACCAAATATTCTCTAAAGGGTTCAAATCTGGATTCTGACCAGGCCGAAACATGAGACTTATGGACTTGTTCTCAAGCCATTTCTTAGTGGTCTTTGCAGTGTGGGCAGGAGCGTTGTCTTGTTGAAAAATAACATCTGATTGTTCCTCTTTAGAAAACATTTCAATTGTGGGAAGCAAGCCTTTCTGCATTATTATCATGCAGTCCAAAGCATTAATTCACATTTAACAGTGAAGTAGCTCACCAGTACCAGCAGATGAAAAGGAATCCCACACCATGATACCTCTTCCTCTGTGCTTCACTGTGGTAGAGAAGCATTATACACTATTGTATATCTCACCAGATCTTCGAAGACACCTCTCTGGAGCATCACCATGTAGCTCAAAGCATGTTTCATCACTCCACACAACACTGCTGAACCACTCTGAATCAAACTTTCCATAATCTGCCAAAAACTTAATTCTGTCTTTGACAGCAATGGCTTTTTAACACATCTTCTATAAACAAAACATGCATTATATAACATTCTGGTTAATGTTTTTCTCAAAAGAGTTTTGTTTTCTGGGTTCTTGAATTCTGCTGACATTTTTTTGTAGCCTTTTTTCCTGTCTTTGAGAACTGTAAACTTCAGCATGTGGTCATCCCTACATGAAGAGATTTTTATTGTATTATTTTTTTCAGACAATTTATGCAGAATACTAGATTCAGTCAACATTAACTATCATTGGATTTTTATCATTATAAAATAAAAGTGAATGATTACTGAGTCTGCATGAACACTCTGCGACTGAAACTAGTTTCCCCCCAGCCCAACAATCAATATTCATTCAAATCTTTGCTGTATTGTATTGTCAACTTTTGTGCCACCTTCAGACTATGATTTTTCACTTCTAAGTCACACCTTCCAAACCTTGTAGACTATTTCTGCATGAGATGCTGAAGTGGAAGGAGCTTGTCAAAAGATAGCGTTCTCGATTCAATCACACCTCCTTAATTCACACCCACTGCTTTTGCAACCGTCTGCCTCCTGAACCCAGGATCACAACTCCTGTCAGCTAATGAGTGTATTACCAATGAAGACCTCCTACTGTCTCTCCCCACCAGCAAAGTGAAAGAAAGGTGACTTTATGGCCAAGATTAACTTGAGTTTGAGGGGATACATAAAACATGTGATTATTTTAAAATTATAAATAAAATCTAATAAGAAATAAAATCCTGTTATTAGAACGGAAAATATAGTTTACAGAAAATGTTTTGCTTTGCTGCAGTATTTTCATGAAATGTACCAAATTTAACTAATGCTTATTTTTTTATTATATATGTAATTATAATATTTTTTTTTTATTTAAAAAAAAATAGATTACTGTAATCCAAAAGATATACTAATATATTTTATACATTGCAAGCTACTTTACATTTTAATATGTTGTGCTTATTATATGATAAAAATATTTGTATCCAGACAGGACATTTTTTGTTACTCAAATGTTTATACTATTAATATTTGTAATATAGGGATATTGTGTTGTTAAGCCTTGTAAGGCTTTGAACTTTTTTATTAAACAAAACTATATTCTATATAAAAAATGTATTATTAAAAAATGGACATATAAATGTCTTGGATTTACAATATAATATTCCAAAATGAAAGTGACTTTCTTTACTTTCTTTTATTGTCTTTCCTTCTTAAAATTACTGGTCTTTTCAAGTAATTAAACATGGTCATTTTCCCATTAATTTAAGCATGCATATTGAAGCAAAAACATTTGTGATATGGAATAGCTTTCTGGGTTCTTGAAACTCAGTTCATTGGCAACATAATGTTGGAAAGGCTTTCTAAAAAATAGTTGTTATATTAGAATAATTATAAATAGTCAAGACATTAATATAGTACATCTAAGAGGAAAAAGTCTCCATGTACTTTTGTTTTTCAGGCTTTTTCCTATGCTGCTTGTAATGTGTACCAGTGAATCACAGTGCAATTTAGTCCACCTCCACTGCCTCTGAAGATGGATTTACACTTCAAACAATGTGCCTCTATGCAGGTAGCTTGAAGAGCAATATTACTTTTATCAAACTCACAGGAAATGCATGCTAAAAGGTGAAAAGTGTTTCACTCCCCCGGACACAGAGAACCTGAATATGATTTTTCATAGGAGAATTAAATAGGATCATGACTCATGTTTATTCACATGTTTATGTGTGAGTGTATTGCAAGGGATATGATATTGTATTGTCACATTAATCCTCACATAGCCGATTTGTGTAGGTGTTCTGCATGGGTTTGTGTAGGTGACCTCCACAACTATAACTTACAGTAATGGACCTGTAACACCATAACAAAAAAATTGATCAGTTACAAATACAAAAAATGATCAGCATTTCCTTGCACTAAAAGTATGACAGAGTTTAAATACCAGGTAAAATAATAATAATAATAATAATAATAACCATTAATTAATAATATATATATTATTATTATTATATACAAATTATGACAAAAACACTTTGTCTTGTAATATTATGTCTTGGGAAGAATTGTATATATAAAACAAGAAATAAAAGAAAAATATCTAATCTTAAAAGAATCAGCTATCTATATTTTCTAAATTCTAAAAACCCTTTGTTTGAGTGGAGACATCAAGAGAGAAGAGATTTTTTTGATCCTCACAAGTCTCCCTCAATCTCTCCATTCAAACCTTCCCTAGCAAAAATAATAAATGCTACCTGTCTTATTTTTGTTGGTTGATCAAGTTTATACCAATAAAGTTGCATTCACATGTAAATTGTTCTCCAGACATATTTAAACAAATCAAAAACAAAACATATAATCATGGGTTCTTACATTTAGATATCAAGACATTATAGTGTTTAATTTAATATTGTTAAAAGTTGTGTTTTCTCATAAAGTTTAATAGACAGAACATAAAACAGACACATGAATGTGACAATTTTCACATATAAGTGTGGCCTGAGTGTTAGTGACAGCACCGGACACAGGAAATTATATTTTTTTTAAAGGGGTCATTTATTCCAGACTGCACTTGGAACAGCGCAGCGTTAATTATGCAAATTTTAGAATATTAGACAGAAAAGCTTGCTATACAACAAATACACAGATTATTACAATATTTGTCAACACAGAAAATCAAATAAAGCTGCTTATGTTACATAAAACAAGAATACAATTAGAAATTACATTTCCCAGTAACATTGACACATTCCAAACATTACATAGGCGATGTTAGATAATTTTGTCCTCCAATGTATTTAATTTATTTTCTTGATCTGCAATCCCCGTCTCGATACGGCTCAGCTGAGGGAAGAAAGAAATGACACAGACACCCAATGCTATCAGATCCTTCTTCAACGTTTATTGTTCAGCACTTTGTTATATGGTCCAGAAAAACCACATTCCACTGGACCCCCACCAATGAAATGGCTCATTACCTTATTTGGGGGTGACATACATGTCTGAGCTACATGTGAAACGTGAGAGTAGAGACAAGAAACACATTCCTATAGAACATCCTTCAAACAGGGAACAGTTGCAGCTTTGCTTTGTGATGACACAGCAAGCTACATCACCCAGAAAAGTTGTTGAGAAGTCTTAATTATTTCACATTGCCCACTTTGATCCTGAAAGGATCACGTAGACTTCTCAACCAACCTCAGTATCAGGTATACATACATACTGGAACATGGTGATATTATGTCTGTTTATCATCACATCCAACTTCTGCATTAGTAATTGTAACAAACAGGTGCGACCCACCCAAACATATTGAAAAATTGTCCCCATTTTCCCTGATGTTATCAGCTAATTCTTTATTCAACTTATCCATTTCCTTTCATACCTTCATAAATTCACCATCATCATCAGTGTGACCCGGGATGTATGTACAGCATTTGTCTCCAAACATTTTACATACTCCTCCTCCATCTTTAGTCAAAAGGTAATCCAAACATTTAATACCTCTTGGCTGTCCAACACTATCTAGATATACTTCAGGGTCACTTGAGGCATCACCTTCTAGGTACCTTCGTTTCCGGGTGTTTACCCGTACCTTCATAACAGATACATCTTCCTGTAACATTTCATAAAACATAAACTATCATACATTATTTCTAGGAATTGGAATTACACATGTGACTCCTTGCTGTTGTGTTGATACTGAACGGGCATAGGCAAGCACAACCACCTGCCATATGCAGTGTGTCAGTAGGAATGTCTTCATGTTGACTGTTCCGGGTCCCTCCTCAGGTCCTCCTAATTCACAGATTCCCGGTTGGGCACTGGCGCTGCGTGTTCAGCTCCTCCAGTGCTTTCACCGTTCACCTTGAATCAGAAAGGCCCTCCTCTGGAGCAAGCTTCACGCGGCTTGCGTGGATCCACTGTGGTTGAAGGTCAGTTAGCACCCCCGTTCTGGTCACTGGCAGTACAGTAGTTGGGCCCACTTTGGTTCACCTAACTTCGTTGGTTTCAGACACTTTACCAAAACCTGCTGATTTGGAACAAATGGATGAGTAGTGCTTTCTGCAGGCAGAGGGAGAGAGAGAGATATCACCATTTATGTCATTTCATATTTTAATGAGGGAATCCACATATTCTGCAATCACCACCTCCGTGTCACCTGTGGAGAGAAAGCCAGCGTGGCCTCTGACCCAAGGGGTCGGGAAAGGCCTACCCATTAGTATTTCAAATGGAGAGATTAACAACAGAGAATGGTGACATTCTGAGCTCATTTAGCCGAATCTCTGTATTATTTATTTTGCCAAATTTTCACCATTTTATCATTTTACCTCACACACGGGAAAGCTTCTGTCTGTTTAGAACAGTAGTTCCGAGTGTGGTATTGAGTCGTGCTTCGTAGGCTTGTGTCTGTTGTACGTTAGACATGAGTCCAGGATACATTTTACTGCATTTTGTACCCCATTTATGCAATAAGTTTGATTTCACTTAATTTGAGGCCCAATGTTGTCAGATTCAGATGGATTTGCCTGTAACAATTTAATGTTATTGTCTTTTACCAGTGTTGATTGTATCATGGAAAAAGTCTCTTCAGCTTGATTTAGGTCTGGACTTACCATAACTTCCCTTGCAGCCCACTTTGCTACTTCATCAGCATACTTCGAGTCTGTGTATATATCAATCGATGTAACTTTAGCCAAATGGCATGCTCTGATCAACGCAAACAACTCAGCAGCTTGTGCAGATTTATATGGGAGCGAATAAGCTTCAATAATTTGATTCTGAATTTCCGTTACAGCATAACCAACCAGTATACGCAATAGGCTTGGAACAGGACCCATCAAGTCAATGTTCAATGTGCCAATGGTCCCCCTCCAGGGTGGATGATGAAACATCTGACCTGCATAAAGTACATGTTTTAGCCAATTGATGCAATCATGTGAATCGTTGGAAAATTCATCTCGAGTCAGCAATTTGTGTAATGATAATGTCGGGACCTGTACAACGGAAGTTGGTTTATTTGTCCAATTAACAGTAGCCAATAAAATAACTTCATACCCTGATCAATGTTGTGCTGTCATGTTGTAATGTTGTGCATGATTGTTCCTACCTGGTGAGAGGTGTTCACAACTAATGGATGTGAGAGTACAATGCGTTCTGCATGTTTTACCATCAACGCCTCAGCAGTCACTGCTCGTAAACATGCAGGGAGGCCTTTGGCGACTGCCTCTAAAATTTTTGACAAGTACGCCACTGGTCTATATATTCTGCAATTGGACTGAGCAAGGATCGCTGCTGCTGTGCCTGCCGCCTCGTGCACATACAAATGAAAGGGTTCATCATGATTTGGTAGCAATGTCCATTTCGCAGTCCTCGTGATAGGTTCCTCAGCCCTTGAGAGTGTTGCTTCTCTCAGTATTTTGTCATATAACGAGCAGTTTGGAACCCATGCTCGACAATAGTTCACTAAACCCAAGAAGCTTTGCATTTGGGCCTTTGTTTTAGGGTGTTGGAAGGTAGTAATCGTCTTCACTCTGTCTGTGGAGACACGTACTGTTCCTTTCTGTAGTTCATGACCCAGATTGATAGTTCAGTTTCACCCATTGCATCTTTTCTTTTGATGTCTTAAAGCCAGCCTTTGCTAATGCATTGCACACAATAGTTGAAGCTGCTGTGCATGACTTGATGTTCGGTCCAGAAACCAGGATGTCGTCAGCATATTGCAATAGACAGGTGGCAGCTTGGTGTCCTTCAAAGTAGCGTGCACTACAGCAGAGAACACAGCAGGCGAGTCTCTAAATTCCTGGGGCATTCTGTTACTGTTGGCCTCCATATGTGAATGCAAACAGCGGCTGCATAACAGGCATGACTGACACTGAAGAATGCAGAACACAAATTAATAATAGTAAAATCAGTGTGGTCTGCTGGAATTTAGTTAGTGCACACATCCGGCACCACTGGTGACATTGGCATAAATTTTTTAAACTCTTGCTTTAATCGCCATGTATTATTAGCTTTCTTCATAGGATTAATTGGTCATTTATGATGTGTGAATGGGTTTCAAAATACATTGTTTCAGACACTGTATTAATACCTTTGTTTTCTGACAGTTTGTATTATACTGTTGATACTGTTTGTAGTATACTGGCAAGTTAGAGCGGAGTTTGGCAACATATGGTCTTACGTCAATAAGGCCCGCCTTATCTTTGTGGGCGGCCCATAGCGCTGGGTCGACGTTGAGCATTTCCTGTTTCGCAGCAGAAGTGCTGACAAATGTTGAGCTGCAAACTTCTCCGCAATGACCTGTATACACAGACTGACAATATACTGAGGGAAACAGCAATTGTAATGAGTTAGAATCAAAAGTTATTTTGTTTTTCCTCCAATTTTATGCATCGTATCACATACCAGTGGGCAGAACGGAGAGTCAGGCAAAATCACGAAATCGTGCATTTTAAACAAGTTTGTGTTATCTAGAGATGTTACGAGTAATTTTGGTGTCATATGACACTTCACAGGAATGCCATTAATTCCCACAGAGTTTAGAGTGCGTCCCGTACTAGAGCCCTCATAGCAATGCGCTGTTAATGAACTTTTAGATGCGCAAGTATCAATGATGAAGGTATGCGGTTTATATATGGTAATTCTTTGCATATAACCAGCGTCTCTGACAATGTTAGTGAAATGATTTTATATCTGTTTGGGCACTTGATAAAAGGAAATGCAGCTGTTGTATCTTCACTCGTATCTTTCTTTGAATCAGAATCGTATACGTCCGCGGCTGCAGCGAATGAGTTACCCTTTACTGTGGTCAAATCGGGATACAACAGTGTGCATGGTGTCTTTGGGAGGTTAGGGGTTAAAGCTTTGTTAACAACAATATCATATTTAGGCGGCTTGTTTTGAAACAGAGACCGCTATGTGCATTTGATTAGTCTCTTTTCGTTCAGGACCTTTGTCCCAGAATGGTTTTATTTTCTTCCACACCTCGTATGATTCTTTTATGTATTTATAATCCCACTGAGGGTGCTTTCACCCTTTTTAACCATAGATTTGATCTACTCATGAATTGATCTAATTAAGTTTTTCTTTTTCTTTTTTCTTCTTTTCTTTCTCCTTTCTCTGACCACCCAGCCAAATTGCTGATATATGGCTCAGTATTATAATCTTGTTTATTGCAAAACATCCATTGGAGTTTCGTTCCATAAAGGACGGCTTTTTTCCTGTCCCATAATGACACCTTTTTAGTAATAATAATACAAACAATTTCCCGATCGACACGGTTCATGCAGAACAATAATGCAGATCAAATTCCCTCCGTCTTTTCCATAGGACAATTCCCGTCCTCTTCTTATTCATACCAGAATAACGATATCCTTTAAACTACTGCTGCGGTCGTGGGGTTTTCCCTATATTATAATAGAGCAAAACCCTCCTTCCTATTTTATAATAGGGCAAAATCGTCCCTTTGAAGGGGCCCCCGAGCAGAGTTATTAACGGAGTTAATATCAAGCCAAATTAAACTATGTTTTATTCAATCTCTCATCAGACAGGAAAACTTGATACTTAAATCAGTCTTACCAGTCTGGAGAAATCCCGGACGAGCCCCCAAATTGTTAGATAATTTTGTCCTCCAATGTATTTAATTTATTTTCTTGATCTGCAATCCCCGTCTCGATACGGCTCAGCTGAGGGAAGAAAGAAATGACACAGACACCCAATGCTATCAGATCCTTCTTCAACGTTTATTGTTCAGCACTTTGTTATATGGTCCAGAAAAACCACATTCCACTGGACCCCCACCAATGAAATGGCTCATTACCTTATTTGGGGGTGACATACATGTCTGAGCTATGTGTGAAACGTGAGAGTAGAGACAAGAAACACATTCCTATAGAACATCCTTCAAACAGGGAACAGTTGCAGCTTTGCTTTGTGATGACACAGCAAGCTACATCACCCAGAAAAGTTGTTGAGAAGTCTTAATTATTTCACAGGCGAATATTCACTTAATCACAGTGAATTAACATTTATACACTTCAAAAGAACAATCAAATGACTCAAACTTACTGTTCATCACCACTCCCTATAGCATGTGCACACTTTCACAGTGAATGATGAACTCCATTTCCCTCTGTAAACAGTAATAGACACAATACAACACTATTCCTTACCATTTGGAACACATGACACCAGAACAACTGTAACAATCTACTGATTGCCATAAACACACATATGCATAAGCATTAAACACTTTTTTTAGTATTAATTAGTTAAGAACACTCACTCTGTTACTTCACACTCGGCCTGGAAAACACTCAAGAGGCCTTCAGAGTACTCCTCTCCCCTCTTTAATCAACCAAAATGATCACCAATCACTTAATATTCAAATCACATCATACACAACAAAATAATCTCAATGATAAACTGATATTAATGATTATTAAACACTTACGCTTCGAGATCTAGTGTCGATCGGATTTCTCCACATAGATATGCGTCTCGACAGAAGTTAAATTCCCTCAGCACAATACACAACCCTCACGACACACTAAGAGAGACTTCCAAGTCACTATATGGGCATTTTTCCCGTTATTTTAACAGTATCACGGAGTCTAATGGCATCGACACTCCACCGCATGAACAGCAATTCAAGTCACGTTTTTTTGTTCACGCGCTGTTCACAGGTGACTCTCGCGCCACTTTCAGAGCGTCACACATCACGTTTCTTAAAGGGCTAGCGTATTATTCCGTCAATGAGTGAGAAAACCCTGAAACAGTCTATTATGTAACTTCCCTTATCCCAGAGTATTGGTTAACTAGTACAGTACTTAGTTTGGTAACTTTTGACCTGGTAACATAAGGTTTACTTTTCAAAATCCTTCTTTTTAATTTCTCTTTCCCATTTTCTTGACATGTTAGCATTTCCATTGTAGCTTTGATAACTACTGGTCTCAATAAGAGAAGTACACAACAAAACAATAGCTCTCCTGTTCATAACAATCTAAAGACTGTTCTCTTATCCTGTCTCTTCACCCTTGCTTGTCTTTCTTTTTATAAGTCCACCATCCACATTCTCCTAAAGTATTGGGAGCTGACCTTTGGGGTCACATATGGAGGTATTTTTAAAAAGGACCCTGCCATTTAACCCTCCTCTGCATCTCTCAGTATTTTCTGGCCATATTTCTTCCTGGACATTGGTAGCTCTTTCTTTATTCTTTTTTTTTTTTTTCCTGTTTTTAGTTTTTACTCTTATCTTTTTTTATATTTATTTTTTTAACCTTTTACTAAAAAATGTCTTTCTAAAACATCTCCTTATCTTCTTCTAATATATTAATTATTATACCCCATACATGAATACATTTCCTGTATGTTTGTCAATGTACTTTTAGGATCAGTCTTCATCCAGATCTTAGTTTTTATTTCTTCATTTTTACTTGGCATATAAAAATGAAAACTTATTTTAGCACCATTAATTTAGATAAATCAATACATTTAGAGAATAAATGAATCTCTTATTTTTTAAATGTATTTCCTTCTACACTAATCTTCAACGGCAATATCTTTAAACAATTTTTCCAATTTCTTTCACCTTTACTTTTTAATACACAACGTTCATTCAAATTACTTTATTATTTATTTATTTTGCTTTCTCATTTCTTTGAGATTTTACACAGTGGACTTATAGATTTTAGCAACACTTATCTTAAATATAACTTTTGTTTAAATTGCAATTACTTAGTTGGCTTCAGTTTAATGGAATACACTGGACACAAAGCTTTATTGTTTGTCCAGATAATGTGATTTCCCAAATGGAATTCAATCACTTTACAGTTCTTTATAAAATATTCTTATTTGTCACTTTAATATAAACTTTATCTCTAAGCACACTTATACCTCTTGAATGTATAGATTCTCTGTATGAAGTCAAATCAATTTCTATGCTACAGTCTAGTTTAGGAGTTATGATCTAGCACAGTCCAATCAACAGCTGCTAGACTAAGAACAGCCAAGACTAATTTTTTTTCCAGCCAGTTAAGAGTTAACTTTTTGATTTGTTTTGTTAATTTTGTTTTACAGCTATGTTGTCTCACTGTTTTTATTCTTTTTCTTATTGTTAGTTTATACTCTATTATATTTACCTTCTATATATATATATCTTTATCATTGGTTTTATCTCCACTATACAACCAGAATATCTATTAAGTGCCCTCTCTGCCTCATATATTGATGGAAGGTTGAAAATAGCCTAAATAAATTTTCTTTGCTGTAAATTGCACACATACTCCTCATTCGTTAGCAGCAAAGGCTGAGTCTCTCTATCTTGATAACAAATTCTACAATTTGAAGAATGGTCAAACAACCTACAAAGCCAATATTTTGGAACATTTTTAGTTTTCTCTGTGTTAACCAAGGAAATTCCTTTCCAAAGTTTCTCTAAACAGGCTTTCATTTCCAACATCCATTCAACAAATAAAAGACAAACTTTTTTTATTAGACATCATTTACTCCATTGATCGTATTCCTTTTAATTTTTAGGGCTTATATTCACACTTGTCCCCTTATTTATAGGGCTCATATAACATACACTCTGTGTTCCTTTTATTGTTAAGGACTCTTCATACATTCCAATCCCTGTACTGGGCTTATATTTGTACTCAGTCATACTTTTCCATACAGACACTTTCAAACATAGACTCAAATACACTCACAACCACAGAAATGTCACACTTATTACAAACACAAGGCCGTTATAAACACAGAGCTCATAATAACACAATAATTCTAGAATGCGACTATTCTACCACTCCTCTTGCCTGTTCCTACAGGATTTATACACATACACTCCTCTTGAGCGACCTGTTCCTACAGGATTTATACACATACACTCCTCTTGAGCAACCTGTTCCTACAGGATTTATACACATACACTCCTCTTGAGCGACCTGTTCCTACAGGATTTATACACATACACTTTTTAATTCCTCAAACTATGAGGAATATTTTTACTTCCTCAACACATGAGGGATATTCTCACTGTTATCCATCAAGGCCCACTTATCAGTAGAAAACTGATCATTCCATGCAATTATTTCTTCTGGAATCAAAACCCTTTATTTTTTTAATTTTCCTTATTTAAATTTGGAAGAGCTTTTAGAGTTTTCTTACCACCACAGGTAAACTGGCAAGCAACACAAAATTAAATAAGCCAAAATAAGCTTACATTTTAGGTGGCCAACCTTTATTGTGTTGCTTGTCCAGCCAATCTGTGATCACTCATCTGCCCTGTTCCATCCTGCCGGGGTCACCATTTGTAGTGGTTTCTGCCCAATTTGTAAAAAATCACTGGGATTTTGATTTTAGAAGAATAGACTTTATTATCAGACCATAAAGCCGAGTTGCCTGCAGAACAACTGAAGCATCTCTGGGTTTTGTTCACTTAAATACATGTCCTATAACAAGGTGGGGCTATTCCAAACGTGTCACCATTATCCATCATCCTACTCTTTGACTCTGGTCTAATTATTTTAAGAAGTGGACAGGAGACACCTGTTGAAGAGCCTCACCATATATTCTCTCAGCAGTCATGAGAGCACATATGTGAGGCTATTCCTGTTCATGCACAGGCCTCCAAACACACACACACACACACACACACACACACACACAAAGTAAAAGACCTGCTTGACCATCAGAAATAATTGTAGAATAAAATGGCATCGATTATACTTGATTAATGTTCACTTAACTTGGGTAAAAATACACCACAGTTGTTATGACTGTACCAGTGAGCCAGCCGTTCAACCTCCCGCTTGTATGCAGACTCATCATCATCTTGGATGAGGCTGATAGCAGTAGTGTCATCTGCAAACTTCAGGAGCTTGACAGAGGGGTCCTTGGAGGTGCAGTTGTTGGTATACAGGGAGAAGAGTAGTGTTGAGAGTACACATACATGGAGGGGCACCAGTGCTGATTGTACATGTGCTGGAAGTGCATTTCCCCAGTCTCACTAGCTGCTGCCTGTCCAATAGAAAGCTGGTGATCCACTGACAGATGTGGGAACATTGAGCTTGGTTAATGTATTCCATAGGAGAGCTGGGATTATGGAGTTGAAAGCCAAACTGAAGTCCACAAAATAGTTCCTTGCATATGTCCCTGGTTTGTCCAGATGTTATAGGATATGATGTAATCCCATGATGACTGTATCATCCACAGATCTATTTGCTCTATAAGAAAATTGAAAGGGATATAGAAAGGGTCCAGTGATGTCTTTCAGGTGGGCCATCAGTAATGTGCTGTTTGTATTTTGGCAGTTCATGTGTGAGGTTGGCTTTGTTAAAATCGTTGAGAATAATAATAAGTGAGTCTGGGTGTTGTTGGTCCGTGTCTGTGATCTGATCAGCCAGCTTTTGCATCGCTGCACTCACACACGCTTGTGGAGGAATATGAACACTCACCAGAATAAACAAGGAAAACTCCCATGGTGAATAGAAAGGCTTACAGTTGATAAAGAGAACTTCCAAATTAGGACAATACATCTTTCTGTACACCTACTTTCATTGATGTAAAAGCATGTTCCACCACCTCTTGTTTTCCCCGTTTACGCCGCAATTTGATCAACTCTGAACAGCTGAAATCCCAGCAGATGCAATGTCTGAATGGCTTCACTTAGCCATTATTTGTGAAGCAGATGGAATCAGAGTTTGAAAAGTCCTTGTTTGTACAGGTGAGGAGATGTAGTTCATCCGTATTGTTAGGGAGAGAGTGGAGATTCGCTAGATGAATACTCTGCAGTGCTATTGCAAAACTGTGCTGTCGGAGATTGACCAGCACGCTGGCTTGCTTCCCTCGCATGCATCTCATAGCACGCTTAAACAGCACAGATGCGCCTCCAACATTATTTTTGAAGCACATGGAAGCGGAGTTTGAAAAGTCCTTGTTTGTACAGGTGAGGAAATGTAGTTCATCCGTATTGTTAGGGAGAGAGTGGAGATTCGCTAGATGAATACTCTGCAGCGCTATTGCAAAACTGTGCTGTCGGAGATTGATCAGCGCGCTGGCTCGCTTCCCTCGCATGCATCTCATAGCGCGCTTAAACAGCACAGATGCGCCTCCAACTAAAATGTCCAGCAAAACACCCAAATAGTCAAAAACAGGGAAAAGATTGTCTGGTATGTGCTGCCGAGTGTTCAGCAGTTTGTCCCTTGTAAAACTGATTGGAAAAAAAGTCTAAACACAAAACAAACAAACAAAAACAACACCGCGGGCACATGTCATTAAATTTGCGATCTGTATCGCTGATAGGCATCCCTACTGCTGCAACTTTATTGGTAGACTGCACAACTGGCTATAGTAGCATTTGAAATTACAGATGATACTACCAACAATACTAAAATATCATGTTAATTTGACAAATAATCAGTTATTTTGCCTCTAAAAATGGATATTCTGCAGGGGAGAGCGTTTTATATAACCTGCAGCATTGCTTAATACATCATATTATTAAACAAGACAAATGTTACATCAATATATCAATCTAATTCACTCAGAATGCCAACACAGTTTTCCACACATAATTTTATTAGGTCATATCTATGTATGTGGTTACAGACAAATGATAAAGAACAGTGAAATCGCTTACAAGAAATTTTTACTATTTTATCTTGCCTGTACTCAAGTCCACTACAGTATCTCACACGCACCCTTCCTGGAGATGGATGACATAAGCTACACTGTCTTCACTCTCATTGGTAGTTGCTCACGAATGTTGCTCATCATTTCCATAAAGATTACATTTTCTCAACTTGTTTTGTCGCTCCCCATGGTGATCTCTGCTCCCCAATGGCCGCGACAGCTCATGTAGCCAGAAGTCACTGTGCTCTTATTGAAAATGAATGGGATGGGATGGTGTTGCTGGCGGTGTAACAGGGCTTAATAACGCAAATTCCTAATGCATACATTTTCACCACTGGCTGACAATCTGCCAACATCACACACTGTGGCAAACATATAGGTCTGAGAATGTATATTAATAATTTTTGATTCAGCATAAGAAGCGGTTATTAAATATTAAAAATAATTTTAGTACTGTGCAGTGCACACGGATGGCAAATATTTCTTAATCACACTTTGCAGACAATTTGTTTATTGTTTTTATTTATCTATTCACTATTTTAAATGGAAAACATGATTATGCCTTGCATGCCACAATTATCATTTGAATAGTCATTAAACAAACACTTAAACAAAAATAAAAACATTAATTAAAATGATTGTTGCTGAGTAACCCCTGCTGTACAGTTTATTTATTTATTTTAATTTAGTTAATTTTTATAAATGCTCATCCACTTTTATAATGATCTGTTAAATATTAACACATTTAACCATTCTAAAAATAAATATGTGATGAATTTGCCTGTTGAATTAAAATACTATGGGGCAAAGGTATACACATGCTTGTTTGTGTTGTTTTCAATAGGTGGTGTTTTGGTTTTTATTTGGAAAACTGTTGGCTATTAAATTTTACAACATAACTTTTTAATGAGTTTAGCTAAAATTTTCAAATAATGTGGAATGTACAGAAATCACTACTAATCCACTGTTTGCCAATTGAACTGCAAGACAAATTATTGTGTGAGCCAGCATAGCCTTAGATTTAATGTAGGGGCAATACGCATCTGGTCAGTTTTTGTCCAATGTTTTGTTAGGAAAAAACAAATATATATATATATACATACTGCAAGGCCGCCATTCCAATGCAATTTCAACTTTAAAATGTAAAGTACACCCACAATGGCTCATTTTATTCTGGGGTTAAGAAACAGGGCGGAAAATGACCAAAGAAAACCAAATGATGTCACCAATCAATCATTGTCACATTCAGTTCAGTACTCTGCTGGATGGCAGAGGCAGGCAAAATACATAGAAATTGTGCTGTTTTATAATAATAATAATAATACATTTTATTTGTAATGCGCCTTTCTCAGACTCAAAGTGCTACAGCATGTACAAAACAAAATAATCAAACATGTAAATAAAAATATATGTAGAAGAAGAAAAAAATACATAAAAATAATACAATTATAAATTGAAAACTTGACTAAAAAGATGTGTCTTAAGAAGTTTCTTAAAACACTCCACAGAAGCAGCATCCCTAATAAATGAGGGTAGTGTGTTCCATAACTTAGGCGCGTTATAGGAAAAGGCCCTTCCCCCATGGTTTTTAGTTTACAACGAGGCTGACACAAAGAGAAAGAGTCAGCAGAGCGGAGAGAGCGAGCGGGAATGGATGGAGTAACCAAATCACAGATGTAATCTGGAGCCAACCCATGTAATGCTTTATAGGTTAAAATCAGAATTTTAAAATCAATGCGTGGCTGAACTGGAAGCCAATGCAGTTGCTGGAGCACGGGTGTAATGTGATGGCATGAGGATGTATGAGTCAGAACACGTGCGGCAGAGTTCTGTATATGTTGCAACGTCCTAATAGAATTTGCTGGTAAACCCGCAAAAAGAGAGTTACAATAATCAAGCCTTGATGTAATGAAGGCATGGATAAGCGTCTCTGCATCAGTCCTAGAGAGGAATGGTCTAATTCGTGCAATGTTCCTCAGATGGAAAAAAAGCAACCTTTGTTATGTTTTTAAAATGTGAATTAAAAGTTAGCTGGGCATCAAAAATATCGCCAAGGTTACGCACCTGGCCAGAAGGGGACAATTGTGTATTGTCTACTGAAATTTTTAAATCCTTACATTTACTGACATTAATTGGAGTGCCAATTAATAAGATTTCAGTTTTGGAGCAGTTTAGTTTTAGAAAGTTGAGTTTCATCCATGCTTTAATTTCCAACAAACAGTCAGAAAGTTTTGAAGAGGAAGAATTAAGATCAAGCTGACAGCTGATATAAATCTGGGTGTCATCCGCATAACAGCGAAAGCTCAGGCCATACTTCCTAATGATCTGCCCAAGAGGCATCATATAAACACTAAATAAAACAGGACCCAAAACTGACCCCTGAGGGACACCCTGACACAAAGGCACAGTCAGAGATCTGTTAGAACCCAGGTAGACAAATTGGGAACGATCTGAGGGGTAAGATTTAAACCAGTTTAACACAGTTACAGACAGACTGGTCCATGTATGCAATCTATCCAATAATATGCTGTGACATATGGTATCGTATGCAGCCTTAAGGTCTAACAAAACCAAAATGCCACAAGCCCCAGAGTCGGCTATAACGAGGAGGTCATTCAGGATCCTGACTAGAGCAGTCTCTGTACTGTGTCCAGATCTAAACCCGGATTGAAAATTTTCTAGTAGGCTATTCATACAGAGATGAGTATGGAGTTGGCCAACAACCACAAGCTCAAGTACTTTTGCCAAGAAAGGTCAATTAGAGATGGGTCGATAATTTGAAATATCGGTGATATCACTCCCAGGCTTTTTAAGAACTGGCGTAACTGCAGCCATTTTTAGAGCAGAAGAGACATTCCCTGTATTGAGTGAAGCATTTACAATAGCAGTGATGTGGGGCACAATGACAGGCAGACAGTTTTTCAAAACAGTCGTAGGTAGTGGATCAAGTATGCAAGTAGTAGAATTCATTGACAAAACAAGTTTAGAAATAAAATCAAAATCAACAGTACTGAAACTTGAAAAAGCAAGACCAGAGAGATTAGGAGAATGCACCTCAACAAACTCAGAAGCATCCTCACAGGCAATGGCGTTATAAATATTCTCAATCTTAGATGGAAAAATAATTGAGAAATGCATTACACTGCTCAATGGTAGGACAGTTTAAGTTACTGGGAGGTTTAATTAGATTATTGACTGTTCTAAACAGAACTCTGGGATTTGAGATGTTACTACTAATAATAGTAGAATAATATGCCGCTTTTGCAGCTTTAAGAGCTTTATGATACTCAATCTGATGCTGATCAAACATTGATCTATGAACTGTTAGGCCAGATTTTTTATATTTCCGTTCCAACTGCCTGCCTATCGCCTTCAATTTGCACAATTCAGATGTATACCAAGGAGATGATCTCTTAAAAGAAACAACACGTTTTTTCAAAGGGGCAAACTCATCCAGAATAGATGTAAGAGCAGATTTATACTGGTCAATAGAGGCCGCAACTGGCAAATCACCCATAGTATGACTAAGAAGATCAAGATCAATATCACTGATTTTCCTAAAACAGATAACATGTTCTTTCACTGTCTGCAAAGAAGGAGGAGTTAGATTGAACGTGAGGAGCTTATGATCACTTATACATACATCAGTACACTCAAGTTGTTCAATAAGTACTCCTGAGGTGCAAACCAGATCTAATATATGTCCATGTTTGTGTGTCGGAAAATTAACATGCTGAGTGAAGTTAAGACATTCTAGTGTATCCATGAACCACACAGCATTATTGCAAGCTATATTGTCAACATGAATATTAAAATCAGTTAAAAGAGTAACTGGACAGAGTGCACTAGCAAGTGTCAAACACTCAAATGCAGAATTAAGTTTGGGAGGACGATAAATATTTAACACAATAACTGATGAGAGACCATTCAGCTTAAAGGCCAAGCATTCAAATGATGAAAAGCACGGCAATGAAACCTCAGTTACAGCAACATCAGATCTGTAAATGACAGCAAGACCGCCACCTCTACCGGTGGAGCGGGGCCGGTCAAAATAAGTGTAGCCAGGCAGAGCACACATATTTAGATTGAAATCGTCATTTGGCTGATGCCACGTTTCACAAAGGCAGAAAAAGTCCAGTTTTTTGTCCAAGACAATGTCACAAAGTAAAGCCGCTATGTTGTTTATAGAGCGAGTGTTCAGGTGTGCAAACCTGATTGTGTCAAGACGGACACCCCAGCTTGATGGAGTAGACTTCTGGAGGTAGGAGAAGTTAGCAAGGCAGACATGACACAAAGATAAATGGCGGCGATCCAAACGCCTTTTCGACCAAACTGAGTATATACCGGCTCCGCTTGAATGCAGATTCCAGCGGGAGCCACGATGAACGTATTTTGGCCGGCGGAGAAGTTGTAGCGATCGCAGTTTTTCCCAAACACCAGTCGCAGGGGGCACAAGATGACCAAGCTGTAAAAGTTCCATAGCAGAGTATTTCAGCATAGTGCAGCCTGGGAGGTCGAAATAAATCTTGTTGTAAACTCCAAATAATGCCAGTATAAAAACAAATAAAATCCAGCAAGGCCGCATATTAGCAGCAGGTAACAGTACCATAAAATAAACAATTTAACACGCTGATGGAGAAGCGGCAGCCACAATTGTGCCAGCGTCCTCTCCTCAACCAAACCTGTTGATAGTGTAACCCACTGATTTTGATTTAATGTGCCGAGTAACATAATTTCCCCCAACGTGTCCGATATTAAAATCAGTGCGACACACATTGCAATAGGTGTGGTCATTGTCGTCATGGCTTTGAGTTATGAAATTAAATTTGTCTGTCCAGATGTTTTTTTTGGCCAGAGCACCACCTGAGTCTTCTCCTCCCATCTACCAGTGATGCTTGATTCAACTTCCTGCGTCTACTAACTGCACAAATTTCAACAGCGCAAATGGGTTGTAGGTTGCCAGGTTGAGGTCACAAATGGGTTGAAATTTGTATGATGTGTCGATTGTGAGAGTAGGATGCGTTTCATACAAGATCTGGCAACTGGACAACCTTGGAATAATATATTGATGTGATTATTCATATAACAAGGTTTATAAATTACGGGAGTTTCCCGGGAGAAATAACGAAATATCATGATCATTATAGTTTGGGATGTTATTTTTCTTAGATATTTTGTAAAGTTATTAGATTTAGGGTCTTTTTTTTTTTTTAACGTTTTTGGGCAACAGGTTATTTTATGTAATGTATTATATGTAGGGCATTTATTTTTTGATAACCACATTTTATTTGTACATTTAGGACAGTTTATGATTTTTTTTTAATCATTATTATTACTATTACATTTAGGGCCTTTATTATATGTAGGACCACATTTTATAACATTTAAGGTCTTTATTAGATTTGGAACCAAAGGCTATCATATGTACCTTTATTTCGCATATCTTTATTTAATTTAAGACCAAATTGTATGTAGGGTCTTTATTACATAGGACTATTTAGGACCAAATTGTATTACATTTGTGCCCTCAATACATTGTTACCTCATGACATGACTCCTGTAACATAATTTATCTCAGCATTATAAAAAAGGAATATTCTGGCTTCAATACAAGTTAAACTCACTTGTCAGCATTTGTGGCATAATATTGATTACCAAAAATCAAAAATCGGTGAGTATGGCTGCTGAGTCACGGGCTCCGTCAAAACACTGCAGTTTATTGTTTGTTTTGTTTACAGTTTTGTGTTTTTTTGTCTTGGATGTTGTCTGCCTTATTGTGTACGACAGCCAAACGCTTTTGGACATTGGTTCGGCAATCACACACCGAAAACCGGACTTCAAATTCCTCAACGCCGACCCGCGGTTTACAAACACGCCAGCGGAGTCCTTTGTCTGGGCTGCCCGGCCACGGAAACAGGAAACAGATAAGTGAGCAGGAAACCGCGCACCCTGAGGCCACGTTCATTGTTGCCGGGGACTTCAACAAAGTCAATTTTAAAACAATAGCACCAACACATCAGCTTCAACACACGAGGGGACCGGGTTTTGGATCATTGCTATTCTCCTTTCCGGGATGGCTACAAATCCCTCCCCCGCCGACCATTTGGCAAATCCGACCGCTCTTCCGTTCTGCTTCTGCCCGCTTACAGAAACTGAAACGGGAAGCACCCACCCTCAGAACGATCCAGTGCTGGTCGGATCAATCAGACTCTGTGCTAGAGGACTGTTTTGATCATGCGGACTGGGAGATGATGATGACGACATCGAGATTTATGCTGATAGCGTAACGTGTTTCATCAGGTAGTGCATAGAGGATGTTGTTCCGACAAAAACAATACGGATCTACCCCAACCAGAAACCATGGGTTAACGGCGATGTTCGCGCGGCACTTACTCTTTTAATTCCGGGAAGACGGAGGAGCGTAAACAAGCCAGTTATGCCCTCCGTAACTCCATCAAGGCAGCCAAATGCCAGTACAGGCACAAAATTGAAGGACAGTTCAACACCACTGACTCTAGAAGTATGTGGCAGGGAATTAACACCATCACAGACTACAAACGGAATAGAAACTCCACCATGAACACCGCTGCCTCTCTCCCGGATGAGCTTAATACATTTTATGCTCATTTCGAGGACAATAACACCGCCCTCGCGGAGAGAGTACTCGCGGCTGACACTACAGAGGTTGGTTCACTCTCCATCTCTGTTGCAAATGTAACCCGATCCTTTCGAAGGGTGAATATCCGTAAAGCCGCGGGTCCTGATGGCATTCCGGGCCACGTCATCAGAGCGTGCGCGAACCAACTGGCTGGTGTTTTTACGGACATTTTCAACCTGTCCCTCTCCCTGTCTGTAGTCCCCACATGCTTCAAAACATCAACCATTGTGCCTGTACTGAAGCAATCAAAAATCACTTGCTTAAATGACTGGCGTCCTGTTGCTCTGACCCCCATCATCAGCAAATGCTTTGAGAGGTTGATCAGAGATTACATCTGCTCTGTTCTGCCCACCTCTTTGGACCCATTACAGTTTGCCTACCGCAACAACCGCTCCACTGACGTTGCCATTGCATCTACAATACACACTGCTCTCTCCCATCTGGAAAAAAGGAACACATATGTGAGAATGCTGTTTGTAGACTACAGCTCAGCATTTAACACCATAGTGCCCACCAAGCTTGATGAGAAGCTCTGGGCTTAAACAGCTCGCTGTGCAGCTGGATCCTGGATTTCCTGTCAGGCAGAAGTCAGGTGGTTAGAATGGGCAGCAACATCTCCTCATCACTGACCCTCAACACTGGAGCCCTGCAGGGCTGTGTTCTCAGCCCACTCTTGTATTCCCTATACACACATGACTTTGTGGAAACACATAGCTCCAATGCCATCATTAAGTTTGCTGATGATACGACGGTGGTAGGTCTGATCACTGACAATGATGAAACAGCCTACAGAGAGGAGGTGCACACTCTGACACGCTGGTGTCAGGAGCACAACCTCTCCCTCAACGTCAGTAAAACCAAGGAGCTTGTAGTGGACTTCAGGAAGAAAGACAGAGAACACAGCCTCATCACCATTAATGGAGCACCGGTGGAGAGAGTCAGCAGCTTCAAATTCCTCGGTGTCCACATTACTGAGGAACTCACATGGTCCGTCCACACTGAGGCCGTTGTGAAGAAGGCTCATCAGCGCCTCTTCTTCCTGAGACGGCTGAGGAAGTTTGGAATGAACCAGCACATCCTCACACGGTTCTACACCAGCACTGTAGAGAGCATCCTGACTGGCTGCATCACTGCCTGGTACAGCAATAGCACAGCCGCAAAGACCTGCAAAGGGCGGTGCGAACTGCCAGAAACATCATCGGAGGTGAGCTTCCCTCCCTCCAGGATATATATAACAGGCGGTGTGTGAAAAAACCTCGGAGGATTATCAGAGACTCCAGCCACCTGAGTTATGGTCTGCTCTCACTGCTTCCATCAGGCAGGCGGTATCGCAGATTCAGGACCCACAGCAGCCGACTACATGACAGCTTCTACCCCCAAGCAATAAGACTTCTGAACACATGATCTCTCACGATCAACAATCAGCACTGCACTTTATTCATCTTCATTCTGTCAAATATATTCTCCCCAATTCAATTAGTGTATATACATTTTTATATACCCTTATCTAGTGTATGTGTATTCTACATTGTGTGTATTGTTTACTGTACATTGTATATCAGTACTATGTTGTGTAATTGTGTACATTTGATATGTAAATTGTTGTGTAATTATGTGTACATTTGTTGTGTAAATTGTGTTGTGTAAATATGTTGTTTATTGTAAAGTGGTTTATGTCTCGTCACTGTCATTACTGCTATGTTGCTCGGAACTGCACACAAGACTTTCACCTACTATTGCACTCGTGTACACAGTAGTGTGACAATAAATTGATTTGATTTTTTTATTTTTATTTTAGTTTAATTTTCCCCTTCTTTTCTTAAAAAAAAAAGTAATACAAAATCTGGATTATAGCGACACATACAATACTCACTACTTCAAAAGTATATCCACAACACATAAACAATATGTGTGTAAACATGATTTCAGTGTGATAAAATTACCTTCTCTGTAAAAAGTTATATCCAATTTTACAACTTCGTTGTCATGTCCACATAACACCGTAAAACCAAAAATTTTTTTACAAAATTCTGAGCTTCACATTTCTGCATTTCAAACCCTCCAAAACAGAAAAAGAGGGACGAGTCAAATTAATATTTTCTGGTAATCAACAATATTACACAAGCAATGTGAATTGAGATTAATTTGTTTTGAATATTCCTTTAAATCACAATAAAATTATAATAAATTTACTTCAGATCAAGAATATAATATTTCCCAATATTTATATCCTTCAAAATCATGCATTGTGATAGTCACACATTAGTTCCAATAGAGTAATTAGATATGTTGTTTATATATATATATACATATACACACACACACTCACATACACACAGGTATATATAATTGTCATTAAGGATCAAAGATGATGCCCATGATGGTTTGGATGTCACATCACACCCTGAGAGGTTAAAAATGGCATGCAACAATATTATTATCACGTATCAGACTTTGGTTTAGCATAAACTGCAACAGTTCTTTTTAAAGCTTCAAATACTCAAATTAGAGATTTTGGAGTGCAAACAAATTATTTGACTTATTATTATCATGCAATATCAACAGCAATATGACTTCCACTTGATGATAGTAGCACTATGTGGCCTTCAACGGAAGTCATTAGTGTAATGATGGAATATTGTTGTTCAGTGGCAATGATCGTAGTAGTTGTGTTCTGATTTCTATGTGGTGCAAATGAAGCTGTGATGAGGCAAACAGGGCCCACCATATGGCAGCATCCGCCTCCATATCTCGACAACCAGGGAGACAAAGAACAGCATCGCCATTCTGGATATTAATTTTATTTGGTAGGCTGTTGCAGAAATAATGTGTGACTTTGTGTTAGCAAATGAGATTCTCATCATTACAACATGGCCCGACAATGTGTGCGCATCAAACAGAAGGCATCTAGAGGAGAGTCGGTGCAGATCAGGGGAACATACATCATTGAAATGCTGCCATCCATGTTGAGCTATTGTGATAAGATAATAATTAGAATTGGATGTGATTTAAATTGTTTTCAACATATTCATAAGCACTCTGCCTTACAATATTATGTGCAATGATGAGACTATTTAACGTGTTGGAAACTCCCGAGGGCCATTCTTGCAGTGAACAAAATTAGGTGATAATTGCTGATTATTGAAATTAGATTAACGATGGTATTTAGTTAAACCACAGTTACCACAAAATTAACCATGGTTACTACTACAATATTACTGTAGTAAAACAACTTATTAACAACATTTACACACCATTATAAGAATTAAGAAATGTCACTGTAAAGTAGTTCAATGGAAAGGATTGAGTGGAAGAAGAAACAGTGCCCACTTACAGATATGCACTTCGATTTGTATGTCATTTCAAACTATTATTATTATTTATAAAAACATTTCAAAATAAATGCTATGGTATTAGCTGTACCTCACAGAGTTTATTGAATATTCACTCTGGAATGGGGTCCGTGCCGGCATGTTGGGGCCCAGGGCAACCACAAATATCACTTGTAGGACGGGTTGGTATTTGCGCAGCAGCGGGCTGGCCCAAATTACATGGGGCCCATCGGGAAAATTCCCAGTGCTCCCGATGGCCAGTCTGCCCCTGACATGCACACATACACATTCATTGTCCTACTACGCCTACTAATTAAATTGATTGTTCATTGATTCATTGGCATGCTAAGCTTTAAATGTTCTGGTCCATTTAATCTGATAAAGTGGCCCATTTTACATGATAATGGTGTGGTTATCTTTACAGGTGACTTTTGATAAATTAATTGCTGTGGAAAAAAAAGCGGCCCATTTTAGCTGACTTCTCCCTACTTAAAACGTATTATTCCAGCAATTTCAAAATTACTAACACCATCCACATGAGGTAACGGATCAGACCAGTTATATGTCTCAAATTTATAGTAAAAGCACAGTCAAGTACATTTTTGAAGCTGAGTACAGAAGCAATTTGTGAAACTAAAACTAACTTTACCATGCTAATGCAATCGGTTCGGCATTTATGTGAGGATTAGATGGTGAATATGAAATTACATGTAATTGGGCATTTTGATAATTTTGATGGACAAAACCTTTCCAAAATCCTAGTGACACATGGTTCTATGACACAAAGGATAATTCAAATAACAATTCAAATATGTTCATCAAGAGTTGGTCATCATCATTGTGCAGGGCTCCAAACTGCGACTATAAATGGTCGCATTTGCGACCAAATAAATTTATTTGCGAGTGTAATTTCTGTCAAGGTCGCCATTGGCGACAGTAAAAATTTACTCCCTTTGATTTTAAAATTTGGATTACATTTCCCGAAATACATTACAAAAGTTTATATCAAAGAAATAGCGGGGAAAACGGAGTTCATTGCAGGAACTAACCATTTCAAAAAAGAGACTGTGAGAAAACACGGTGACAGTAACAAGCATAAAAAATGCACGTGATCACATAATTGCGAAGAATGCTCCACAGACTACACTGTTAGCACGTGCAGTTTTTCTTGCATGCGAGCTGCGGGACGAAAAGGAATGGAAGGAGTTAAAAATGAAAATGTTTGCCGCCTGTTTTTCCCCCTATAGGAGCCAGTGGCTCCTTAATTGATTTTTTGTTTTGAGCCCTGCTGTGGAATTAGATAAGATATTATTCTTTATGTTTAAAAATAATTAAATAATAATTGTATTAATAACCCCAGTGAGCAAGCCGAAGGCGACTGTGGCAAGGAACACAAAACTCCAAAAGATGATGGTTAATGGAGAAAAATAACCTTGGGAGAAAACAGACTCACTGTGGGGGGCCAGTTCCCCTCTGGCTAACATCATGAATAATGTAAATAAGAATTATTTATAGTTAAAAAACATGATTTAAAAAATTATTAAACTTATTAAGTGTTAAGGGTCAGTATTTAGACAGTGATTGTGTTTGAACTGCAAGATTAGTGACCAGTGTCTTTTAAAGGCAAAGTTTGCATTGCACAGTAATGTTTTGAAGTATGTCTCCTTAAAAGTAAAATTATTTTTGTATACACAGCGGTCAAATGCTCAGTGAGACCTTTCATCTTCAGTGTTATTGTTACTGTACCAGTGACCAGTGTGTTTATAAGCAGGCTGATTTAGAATAAAAAATAAAATAGAAAAATTTAATATTTACTGCCGTTTTCTGATTAACATGTAATCACATAATCCATACAAAGGTGACCATACAAAGATGACTCTGATTTAATATTTTAAAATGTAATTTACTCTGATTACAATAACTTTTGTAATTTGATTACGTACTCCAGATTCCATGTAATCAGTTAATACCGAGCACTTTTCCCCTTCTGTCACTCACTCGATGTTGTGTCAAATGAAGTGACACAAGGGGTCTTCATGGGACACCAAACATACCTCTGAACTTGAGAAAAGGCTAATGTCAAGTTGGCAGACAGAATTTGCTTGCCCCACCCCGGACATATGGGTATAAAGGGAATCGGGGCAGTGAGTGTCAGTCAGAATTTTTCTTCTGAGCCGAACTGTTGTGCAACAGCAAGCTGAGTTCACCACTGTTCCACTCACCTCTACTGGCAATAAGCACTGCTGTTGGATCTACGGAGCGTTTCCAGCTGGCGTTCCCTCTCTCTGTACGCTGTGCAGTCCACACCCCTGGGCGCTTCAACAGTGCTTTCCTTGCCTGAAAGAGTGTTTCTCCACCTAAAAAGTTTATTTCCTCTAAAAAGAGTTTGAGTTCCCACTCATAAAAGAACAATACACAGCAGGCGTTGAACGTCCTTTTCAGCACGCTTCTTTTTAAAGATGTCTTTCCGCCTCTGTGTAGTTCCTGGATGCGGTTGATTTCTATCCACTTCTGACAGTCATAAAAGCTGCCTCACGTGCCTGGGCTGCGATCACAAGCAGGCAGCGTTTTATGAATGGTTCATGACTCAGTGCGAGAACATAGCCATGGCAACATTGCGGTCGTGGCATTTTTTTTTCACGAGAGAAAGCCACTTCAGCCGCCCCCCCCCCCCCACGTCATTCCTTCTTCCCACGGGATTGAGGACGACCCGGGTGGCGATGAAGGCAATTTGGGGATGACGACGGGCTCTGTTTCGCCGGGTAAATCCCCACGAACCACCTGCCCCCCAGCACACTTGCTTGCTTCTGTCCGAGCTCGGGATGAGTGCGGTTCACCTCGCGGCCAGCCGGCATTCTCCCTTGAGCCCCCAGAATTGGATGACGAAATTGCCACTGCATCAGAGAGCGTCACAGCGGCATCTGATGCTGACGACTCGTTTGGGCTTCCACCTTCGGGTCTGCTCGCCCAGTCTGAGGCTGACGTGCAGATGTCCGCTATGCTTTCCCGGGCCGCCATGAGCGCGAGGCTGGACTGGAAATCTCTGCCCCCCCCTCACGGCTACTCGATTGGTTCCTTTGGTCAGGGCGCCGCTCATAGCCACGCCCCCCCCTCCCCCCCAAGATTCCGTTCTTCCCGGAAGTTCATGACGAGCTGACGTGGTCGTGGAGGGCACCTTTTACTGCCCGGAACTGACCCCTCCGCTCGTCTGCTCTCACTATCCTGGATTGCTGGGCGGTGCATGGGTACACGGAGATCTCCCAGGTGGACAGAGCAGTTGTGATCCACTTGTGTCCCAAGCACGCCGCCACCTGGTGGGACCGCCCGTGACTCACCTCCAGAGCCTGTAGAATGACGTCATCACTGACCTTGAAAGTCTTCAGCGCCACCGGACAGGCCGCCTCCGCTCTGCATGCCATGGCTCTTCTGCAAGTTCACCAAGCCAAGGCACTCAAAGATCTGCACCTGGGTAGTTGCGACCTCGACGTGCTGCAGGAACTGCGCTCTGCCACCGACCTTGCTTTCAGAACCATGAAAATGGGCACCCTCATGGTCCAGGAGCATCCCCTCTAGCTGAACATGGTCAAAATGCACGACATTGACAAGACACACTGTCTCAACGCCCCCGTCTCCCAGCTTGGCCTCTTTGGCAACATCGTCGACGACTTCGCCCAGCAGTTTTCGCCGGTGTAGAAGGAGATGGCACATCTTGCCATGGCGTACCAAGACCACTCTGTTCCCTGGTGGAGGGCCAGGAGGAGAATCATTGTTTCATTTGCCGCACCGCCTTTGAGCTGCAGCACACACATTCACAATAAAGAGTGATTTCCTCACATCATGGGTCATCCAGTTCTAACGGCACCCCGGCCCCAAAACTCTACAGTCCTGGCTCCCCAGACGCAGCTCTCTCGCCTCCGGGTCCGCGACTGCTCAGCCCCGGTAGGCCAGCGCTGACAAGTTCCGAAGATGCCTCTCCGGGACCTCTTCCTCAGTCTCTAACCCGCCCCCTGCCGGGTGTGCAGAGGGAGGTAAGTGCTTTGAGTCTTTTCTCAGCACCCAAGCCTCAGGATGCTCTTCTGCCTCCCGACACGCTATTACCTGCCTCCCCCCGCCGCGAAGCCTAGCGTGGTACGTCAAAAGCAATCGTCCCGTTAGTGCCCCTTGCGCAGAGTTTGGATGTGCAGCTTTCACTGCCCAACCCATCGCGCTGGTTGGCCAGGACCATCCAACTCAGCTACATGACTCAGTTTGCCCGGCTCCTGCCTCATTTCGGTGGTATTCGCTCCACCTCCGAACGTGGCAAAAAAGCCAGCGCTTTATGGGCAGAGATCACAACTCTGCTCCTCAAGGATGCGATAGAGCCTGTCCCTCCAGCCGAGATGAAGAAGGGTCTCTACTGCCCTTACTTCATCGTACGCAAAAAGGTGATGGGTTGTGACCAATCTTGGACCTGCGAGTTCTCAACCGGGCTTTGCACAGATTCCCGTTCAAAATGATCATGCAGAAACAAATTCATACCTGCGTTTGACAGCTAGATCAATTTCTCATGGCGGTAGACCTGAAGGATGCGTAATCCACGCCTACATCTTGCCTCCACACCGACCCTCCCTACAGTTTGTGTTCGACGGCCAGGCGCATCAGTATAAGGTCCTCCCCTTTGGCCTGTCCCTGCCCCCTCGCATCTTCACGAAGGTCGCAGAGGCAGCTCTTGCCCCACTAAGGGAAGTGGGCATCCGCATACTCAACTACCTTGATGACTAGCTCATCCTGACTCACTCTTGAGAGTTACTATGCGATCACAGGGACCAGGTGCTCAGGCACCTCAGCCATTTAGGGCTCAGGTCAACTGGGAAAAGAGCAAGCTTGCCCCGGTTCAGAGCATCTTTTTTCTCGGCATGGAGTTAGACTCAGTCTCAATGACAGCTCGCCTCACCAACGAGCATGCTCAGTCAGAGCTCAGGTGCCTCGCTCTCTTCAAGCATGGCACAGCTGTTCCTCTAAAACAATTCCAGAGACTCCTGGGGCATATGGCATCCTCAGCCGTGGCCGCGCCACTCAGGTCGATGCATATGAGACTGCATCAGCACTGGCTACAGGCTCGAGTCCCGAGATGGGCATGGTGCCACGGCACCTACCGTGTGACAATCACCCCTTCTTGCCTTTCAACCCTTGGACAGACCTCTGCTCCCTGCAGACCAGAGTCCCCTTGCAGCAGGTGTCCAGACGCGTCTTGGTCACTACAGATGCCTCTTAACAGGGTTGGGGTGCCATGTGCAATGGGCACGCTGCCGCTGGCCCCTGGACAGGACCCCAGCTGTGTTGGCACATCAACTGCCTAGAGTTGCTGGCTGTATCTCTTGCCCTATGGAGATTTCTCACACTAATCCAGGGCAAGCACGTCTTGATCCGTTCAGACACCACCGCTACGGTAGTGAACGTAAATCTCCAAGATGGCGTGCGGTCTCGTCATATATGTCACAACTTTTCACATCATCTCCTCCTTTGAGTCAGCCGTGACTCAGGTTGCTGCCTGCCACTCACAACCCTGGCAACCACAACACAACGGCAGACACACTGTCGTGGCAGGTTTCGCCCACCGGAGAGTGGATGCTCCACCCCCAGGTGGACCAGCCGATCTGGGACCGATTCGGCATGGCACAGATAGATCTCTTTCCCAGGACAACTCCCACTGCCCGCTCTGGTACTCCCTGACAGGAGCTCCTCATGAGACAGACGCGCTGGCACACAACTGGTCATCCTGGTGGCCCCTTACTGGCCCACCCTGACCTGGTTCTCGGATCTTACGCTCCTCACGACAGCACCTCCCTGGAAAATTTCCCTGAGGAAGGACCTTCTTTCCTAGGGATCAGGCACAATCTGGCACCTGCGCCCAGAACTCTGGAACCTCCACGTCTGGCCCCTGGATGGGATGCAGAAGATCTAGTGGATCTACCACCTGCAGTCATAGACACGATCAACCAAGCCAGAGCTCCCTCAACCAGGCAACTTTACGTCCTAAAGTGTCGATTGTTTGGGAATTGGTGTTCTTCCCGAGTCGAAGAGTCGCAGAGGTGCACAGTTCGGTCAGTGCTTTCATTCCTGCAGGAGAGGCTGTAGGAGAGGCAGTCCCCCTCCACCTTGAAGGTGTATGTAGCTGCTATCGTAGCCCACAACAATGCAGTAGATGGCAAGTCCCTAGGTAATCACAACTTGATTATCAGGTTCCTTAAAGGTGCCCAGAGACTGAACCCTCCCCGGCCTAGCCTGTTCCCCTCCTGGGATCTCTCAGTGGTCCTCTCGGGCCTTCAGAGACTCCCCCTTTGAGCCACTTGATTAAGTTGAGCTCAAGGCCCTCTCCCTGAAGATGGCCCTCCTGATCGTGTTAGCCTCCATCAAGAGGGTTGGGGACCTGCAAGCATTCTCTGTCAGCGATACCTGCCTGGAGTTTGGTCCGGCACATTCTCATGTTATCCTGAGGCCACGACCGGGCTACGTGACCATGGTTCTTACGACCCCCTTCAGGGACCAGGTCGTGAACCTGCAAGCAAGCTGCCCCAGGAGGAGGCAGATCCAGCCTTCTCATTGTTGTGTCCGGTACGTGCTTTGCGTATCTATTTGAACCGCATGCAGAGCTCTAGATGTTCTGAGCAGCTCTTTGTCTGCTTCGGCGAATGGCGGAAAGGGAACGCCGTCACCAAACAGAGGTTAAATCACTGGGTCATGGACGCCATCTCTCTGGCCTACCAGACCCAGGCCGTGCCCGCCCCCTTGCGGGTTTGAGCACACTCGACGAGAAGTGTGGCATCCTCGTGGGCACTGGTCAATGGCACCTCCCTAGCAGACATCTGCAGCTGGCTGGGCAACACCCAATACCTTCGCCAGATTCTACAATCTCAGGGTTGAGACGGTCTCGTCCCGTGTTTTGTCAGGTCTTAGCCGGTAGAACTCGGTAACACAGCACAACCGACCGGGTGTTCCGCTTGCGCACAGTGCCCAAGTTGATCCAGTGTGCCTTCTATCCCAGGTTAGCCACTAAGCATCACTCCCTGGATGTTCTCCTAACTAGACTTCTCATACTAGTTACCTTCTCAGGCAAACTCCCTGTGATGTTTTTCCTGCAGTATGGTCCCCCTGTCGGCGGACCCGCGTTTCCCTTGGGCAGTCCCACGTTCGGCTTCACAACCCTCGTGGTGTATTTACCACATGTTACCTCCCCCTCTATGATGTGGCCTCTGCAGGGTCTTTTCCCCTGAAAGAATAGGTCTGGGAAAGACCACCTTCCCCGATGCATCTGATAGTGTTAAGTGTTCACATCTTATGTGAGAGACATAGTGAGAGAAAAGGCTGCGGTTGCGGGGCTTACTCCCATGCTAGTCATGTAGCACCTATTCCCCACCTCAGGGGTGCGGGGAACCTAAGGTCTGTATGTGAGAAGGCGTGGAACCCGCTTCCGTAAACACTGGCTGTGTGACCCAGGAAATGAGGAAACTGCTTGGAGGCCGTCCTGGGGCTCCTAGCACCGGATCGTGAGACGGGGGTGTCAACTTCCTGCAGGGATCTCTATGCCTGGGCCGGGCAACAGGGGGACAACCTTGGCGACAGTCAGACAGTGTGTGGGACATTGAGCCATGCTTGGGCAGGATGTGTTGGATAGCCTCCGTCTGCTTCTTGAACGCTAAGACCAGCTGAACTGGCCAGCCTGGGAGATGGGGGCGTCAAGGAAGCATACCTTGTCGGCATCCTTCACCTTGACCAGGTTAAGCCACAGGTGGTGATCCTGGACCACCAAGGTGGACATCGCCTGCCCGAGAGCCCACGATGTGACCTTTGTCGCTAGGAGGGCAAGATCGGTCGCCGCGTGCAGCTCCTGGATCACTCCCAGGTAGGGACTACCCTCGTACAGCTCTTTCAGTGCCTTGGCCTGGTGGACTTGCAGGAGGGCTATGGCATGCAGGGCAGAGGTGGCCTGTCCACCGGCACTGTAAGCCTTGGTTGCCAAGGACAACGTGGACTTACAGGCCTTGGAAGGGTGTCTCAGGCGAACATCAGGACCACATTTTTGCCATGCTGATGCTCTAGCAGTGAGAGTATGAGCCATCCACGAACACTGTCTCAGCGTGGCTGTAGCTCAGACACTTGAGGCAGCGACTGTTGCAATCAGAGGTGGAGATGTTACGACCGCAACCAGGAAATATACACAAACGGAAAGGCATCTTTAAAAAGACGCTCTCCATCAGTGCCATTCTTTTAGAGGAAAATATACTCTTTTATTATTAGAATTTAATAATTTGATATTATAATACTCTCTTTTAGCTGTCGAAGTGCCCAGGGGCATTCTCTGCACTTATTCGTTCATGAGGGGGAGAAACCGCTGAAATGCGCCATATATCCAACAGCATACGCAGAGGTGAATGGAACAGCAGTGGAAATCAATAAATAAATTCAATGAATAAACATCACTTGGCCCCAAAGGAAATATCTGAATGAGTGGTTGCGAGCCAGCTCCTTTTATACCCGTATGTCTGGGGGAGTGGCATTCAAATTCCACTCATCAATTCCAATTGGCCTTTTCTCGAAGAGGTGTTTTAGGCGCCAAAGAGTGACACCTAGTATCACTACATCGACACAACTTTAAGTGACAGATAGGGAATAATATCTAGTATACTTTTTTCCATTATTGTTTGTTTATTATTTTTTATTTACATGACTAATTGCCATAATGCATCTTGACATTATACCTTTAAGTTGTTTTCTTGTAATTCACATTGATTTGTATACTGGTTCTAATTGAATTTTCACTGTTGCAATAGTCATTTTTACAGTAAAAGATACTGTAATAAAATTTATTTCAAAGAAGAAGAATGCTATAAATACTACCTATGCATACATATTAATTAAAATAAACATATATCACAGAAGTAAATTTATTTAACAATTCTAGCAATTCTATTGTTCTTTTCATCAATATTAGTTAAAACATTAGGTATCATGACCTTTCAATTAGCTATTTTTAACAGCATTAATCTTGGTTCATGTTTATTTATAAATGTACAGTACAATTGTTATTTGTTGGTTCATTGTGGTTCATAATGTTTTAACTATTATTAAAGAATGCACTGTTTAACGTTTTGTTAAAACATGTAAACTAATATGTATTGGAATTTACACTTGACAAGATAAAGTGATGTAAAACTATTGTTTTTTTTAGTTAAAAAATAAATTAACAAATACAACCGTATTGTAAAATTTTACCATTTAATTTATTGCAATATAAATGTATTTTAACAATTCATGTTTTATTTTTTTCATATTAAAGTAATGAGGATTAGATGTTATTAGTATTTGAATTTACATACACATATTCGAGTGCATGACCAACACATTGTCAACACAGATTCTGGTTGAACATCCTTAGCATCGGGTAAGTTGCTATAAATGTTTTGGTATTAACTTCCTTGAAAGACTTCACTTACTTGCGTTGTGTTATAAATTTCAGTCTGACCATTTTGAAACACAAAAGTCAAGCTTACGTAGCTAGAAGCGTCTGCATTTACATACTTGCATAGCATATTTTTCAGACGTATACCATTCATGCACAACTGTTATTACTAAGAGATGTCTAAACTAGGTAAATTATAGACAATTGAAGCTTTTGAACCAATTAAAAGGGTATAAACAGCAGGTATATTTTATTTGCATAGTATATTTTATTGGGATAGTATCTATATAAATCAAAATGCAGAATGTTCATATTTTTCCATTATACATTATTCAGATCCTTATTTAACCCTTGTGCGTCAATTAAAAAAAGTTACACATAGGTTCATAAAGGACAAAAATGTCCATGTCAAAAAAGTGTCATAAAAATATTATAGATTAATATTTTTTTCCACTTTCACTGACTTAGATTTTTTTACTAGCATCAGTTCAAATCATAATTACCAAAAAGTCATTTATTTTCAAGAATTTTAACCCTTTAAATGCCAGTTTCTTTACATAATGCCACTGTTGATGTTATACAAGTTATAATAATAATAATAATTTTATATATACTAAATTCTAAGCAGAATTTTTTTTCTTTAAATATTACAGCCTTGGATATGTCAATGATTAACAACAATATTAATTTTGAATCAATCATATTTTTTTATGCAGTATCAGATTAAAAAAATAACTACCACTCAGGTCCTTAAAGGACAAAAATGTCCATGTCAAAAAAGTGTCAAAAATATTATAGATTAATATTTTTTTCCACTTTCACTGACTTAGATTTTTTTACTAGCATCAGTTCAAATCATAATTACCAAAAAGTCATTTATTTTCAAGAATTTTAACCCTTTAAATGCCAGTTTCTTTACATAATGCCACTGTTGATATTTATAAAAATTATAATAATAATAATAATTTTCTATATACTAAATTCTAAGCAGAATTTTTTTTCTTTAAATATTACAGCCTTGGATATGTCAATGATTAACAACAATATTAATTTTGATGCAATCATATTTTTTTATGCAGTATCAGATAAAAAAAACAAAAATACCACTCAGGCCCATAAAGGACAAAAATGTCCATGTCAAAAAAGTGTCATAAAAATATTATAGATTAATATTTTTTCCACTTTCACTGACTTAGATTTTTTACTAGCATCAGTTCTAATAATAATTACCAAACATTCATTTATTTTCAGAATTTTAACCCTTTAAATGCTGTGACTCTGCCAAGGGTATCTCATTTACATGTACAGTATAATACATGATTACAGTACAGTATAATTTCTTTCTTTCACTGTTCACACACACACACACCTAAAATTTTCAGTACACACATACTAACCACACTCTGACATCCATACCAACACACCCACACAATTATTTATCTAATTGGCTCTATAATATGCATAAGCCGAAAACAGAAGTAAACAACAATAAAGTGATAATTTGCTTTATATGCCAAACCTGAAAAAATGGCACCATCTGATAAAAAATAGTAAAAATGTAAATTTTGAAGCCTTGCCAACATAATGAAAGCCTGTTAAGAAAGATTGCATCATTTTATAGTTGAATGGCACTGGGATTAAAAATCGCAGTTTTAATGGGTTTCAATGGGGACATTTTTGTCCAAAAGACCCTAAGTGGGAGTATTTTTTGTACCTAGTGCAAAATAAAATTTTTAAAGTAAATGAAGGTGAAATATTAAATTTCCAATAAAAATGCACACCTGTGGAAAATTTTATGCAGTTAGCATTAACACAGGCAAAGTTATCAAAAATACAAAACTGAAAAGGACAAAAATGTCCATAAGGTCGCACGAGGGTTTTTAAAGCACTTATTTAAATGCAAGACTTTGTAATACTTCTCACTTCATGCCAATCCACCTATTCCTGGAGACAATGAGAAACAGACCATTGTTATTGACCAGACTTTCAACAGAATGGAACCATATTTTCATCAGTTGAAGGACTATGAACATTGTTACTTATACTACACTGTATATACATGGAATTCTTTGGAAGTATGATGTATATGAAGAATTAGAAAAATGGTATTATAAAGCATAGAAGACCGAAAGCTGAAATAAAATGCAGTTAAACCTACAACTCTGAAAACACATATTTGATACTAATTACATACAAATGTTTAATGAATGTGTAAATTGGTACATAATACACTTAATTGGTACTTAATAACACTTACAATTTAAGATTTTCGTCAATACATGTAATAAGTAATCCAAAAGAAATCAGATTAGATTACTTAAAAACATGAAAGAATACATTACTGATTAATGTTTTAGATGTTATTTTTAATCAGTTCCATATTACATTTCAGAAGTAATCTACCCAACATTGTTGATTAGTTGGTCTTTATGGCAATAAAAGTCATACCATATCTTATGATTTTGCCATAACGTCCAAATTATTACAAGTTGTCATGGAAGAGGAAAAGTCATGGAAATTGGAAATAGTCATGGAAATGAAATAAAATCCATCATGGATTTTATTTCATTTCCATGACTTTTCCAAATTTAAAATTACCTAATGTTTCCAGCTTTTCCATTGGTTGCATTGATTCCAGATGTAGGATCGGCTAAGAAAGAAAGAAATAAAAAACTAAAATATGGTGTATGCCTATGTGTGTGTGTTTTGTATTGCATTGGCTGACCTTCCTCGGACCACACACTACATTTTGCCGATGCAACAAAGGGAAACTAATTTGTAATCTGCAAACAATGTTTTTAATCTCTGGGTCCTTTATGGGTTGTTTCCTAGCAATTTTTAGCAAGTTATGTGCAGCTTGCAGTAAAATTTGTCAAACAGGAAAGACAAACTCATATTGTGAAATAAATTGTGCACAGGCATAAAATGAATTGATATGGAGGCTAACAAAAAACAGATCTCTGAATGTGAATCTGTGAATTACTAGAAAAAATGCAAATTATCCTTTTCATTATTGATCGGGTCTGTTTTAAGAAGACATTTACATGCATATCATCACCTATGTCACAGATGGTATCACACCTTGTTGGTTCATTTGTGGAGGATGCCACTCAAAGGATGAAGGCATTACCAGGTTTTCAAATGTAATTTTATAATCACTTATAATAATGAGCCTCTATTAAAGGTCGATCAATAGTGGATTTTGCCAGCCATTTACTAATGTGGTGGAAAAGGCAGATAACCGATTAATCAGCCAATCATTTTAAAAACGATATAGAAAAAAATATGTATATAGAAAAAACATTCTTATATTTTCCTTATTTTGACGGAACCGACAAAGAGGTTAAAAGAGTCAAAAATGAATGAAATACCATATACAGTTTATTGTGCTACCAAAATCCCATTAATAACCAGGATAAATATAGATAATAGGGACACGTATATTGGAATGATGAAAACATGGCTCATTACAATGCTCTATATTTATGAATTTTCCAAATTAAGCTATTTATGGCATATATATATATATATATATATATATATATATATATATATATATATATTAGGGCTGTCAATCAATTCAAATTTGTAATCTAATTAATTACATGGTGTCCCGATTAATTAATCGCAATTAATCACATATTCAAATATGTGCTGAGAAAGCCCCTCATATAACAATAACTCAATATATAATGATTATACGTATTTATATCAATATATAATTATACATAGTTATCTTTAAATATTTAAAAATTATATATATATATATATATATATATATATATATATATATATATATATATATATATAGTCATTGATAAGGCCATACAAAAAACGGCTTTAGAATACAATGTATTGTTTACTACCATATTATTGATCATAAGTCAATCATTGGCATACAGTTCACAGCAATCCATTTCACAAGTGAATTTGTCAGTCAGTTGGAGATTTATTATGAGGGCTTGTTTAAGGGCCCGTCTATTTACACCTACATCAGACTTATACAGGGTGTGTTGCATCATAAACATAAAATGTTTAGGTCACTGTGTCTTGTTAAATATAGTTTAATATTCAATCTTTAAACATCTTGAGATCCCTTAGATCGCAGTTGTGCTCCTTCGAGTGTTTTGAACGCAAGAACGTAAGCATGTTTGTGGATCGAGTAGTGACAGTGCCTACTGAAGAGTTTTCTTCACTGTGCGTTGCTCATACAGCTTAAATTTCACTTACTGCCCTCTGGAGGTGGTACTACAAGCTTGCATTTCTCAGGAATCTTCCTTATTATGGTCCGTGGACATGCGATTAAATGCGTAATTTTTTTTAATGCGTAAATATTTTTCAAATTAATCGCACTGAATTAACGCGTTAAATCGACTGCCCTAATATATATATATATATATATATATATATATATATATATATATATAAAAATATATATATATAAATACATATGGGTGGTTGACATATAAGCCTGAAAAAAAGTAAAAAATTTTATCTTCAAGTATTAGGCATGAAAATTATTGAGTTGTGTTTAACTGACTCTTAGGTTTTCAAAAAAATATGTCATCTTTAAGATTTTGTATCGGAATCTGAATTTGTTACCCAATTTGTTGTATTAGTGCCTAAAATTGTCATATGGTGTGACATGAAAGTTATTTTATATAAAATGAAAATGGTGTATACTTTTCTTAAGAAACTCACTTCATCATATTTCTTTATCATTACTATCTTGAGATCTAGCATTTCCTTGTGAAAATGAATTACATTGTTAATTATTTTTCAGACATCTGTTCTCAATCTTTCAATATATTTTAGATTAATTCAGACAAATCCTGTTATAAATCTAACAAAATGCTTGTGTCTCTTGCTGATACTATTTTACATGTGTTCCATTGAGGATGTTTATGATTTATCACTAACAAAGCCAAATGATATAGTGTCACACCCTAGGATGAATCACACCACACTACAATTTGTCAATGCAAAAATGTGTTTAATATGCATTTAACATTCAAACAAAAAGTGTTTAAAAACAATCACACAAAGGTGTGAAACATTGTGCCACTAAACATTGTATAGCACTTGGTTATCGGACACAGGACTGGTGAGGAACCTACTAATAAAGAATAGTATCACAAGTAATTGTTTACAGTTAAGTCTGTTAAATATTAACTACTGGTAAGTATTGATTATTCAGAACTACCCCTAAGTAAATCAGTCATATAAACAAGGTAAGGTTATTTGAGTGAGATTATTTTTACTTTCATAAACATTCATTTAAAACATTAATTTAATACAGGGCATAAGTTAATTTTAGTAAATGAGTTAAACAACTGAATATCACAAGTTAATGATCTCTTTATTGCTATGTCAGCTTGTTTTCGTGTCTGTGTGTTCATATTTCATTATACATAAGCCAGTCGTATTTCAAGACAGTGGCAAACCGACTGCATGGCTTGGGTTCTAATATTTTACAGACAATTTGATTGTGATGATAAAAAATGCAGTCTGATTTGTTTGTCCAGACAAAAGCATTTTTCTTTCCAAGTTTTGCATAGAGTTCATCTGCAGCTCCTCCTCACCCTAAATCCCCATTATCTGTCCCACATACGGTTTTTCATCATATTTAACAATAACAAACTGTCCCTCCCTGTATTTTTCCTGTTCATCTGAACTTGTCTCGAGGTCGGGTTCAAGTGATGTGGCATCTTCTGACTGGGCTTTGGGCTTTATGGGAGAGCTACGGTGGTTTGGTTGGTCACATGGCACCTCATCAGAAGAGACAATGTCAAACTCAAGTTTGCACAGCTTGTGGCAAGTGCTGATCTCTGGGTAATTGCAGAAACAGCTTAGAGCTCTGTAAAATATTTTCATTGGGGGAAAAGACAGAACTTGGCGTGTACTACTGATTCCAGTCACTGGACACACTGAAGGAGGGAGCATTTCATCCATGGCAGAGATCTCTTCTTCTTTGATCCACTTGATTGTGATGTTTTCACAGCTCTTCTGTAAATAGTCTTACAGATCCCTTGGGGTTTGAAGGTCACTGCCTCCAAGGACATGCATGCCTGCCTTACACTTCAACACTCCTCCAACACTATCAGGTGCACACTTTCCATGAGAACACTCCGAGAAGTTCCAGGTCACCCGCTTGAATCCCCATGTATAGTGAATACTGCTCATGAGGATGCAGTTTGCTCAATTGCGATAGACCATCTCGTTGTTTTTAAGGTTCTCTTTGACGTGTCTGAATTGCTGCACCTGGTGAAGCCAATTAAACTGGTGACTCACAATTTCCTCCAGTCCCTTCTGGAACACTTCATTCAGCTCTCCTAGTGTCCCCCTTTTGTTTTGTTTTTACCCAATTTTTTTAGGTTTTCTCTCCAACCAGAACATCCTCCTTTTGCCACTGCTCGCATGTTGCAGTGTCAGTGGGACTGGGGTCACTAAGCTGCACCTCATCAAAGCAGCATTCTGTGCACTGGCGATGCATGCATCTTTCATCTTCTGTATTGCACATTATACTTGAAAGGAGTGCAGAAAGGCTTTTTGTGGGGACCAAGCCTCTTTTTGCAAGACTGTCAATCAGGAGACAGATATTTGCATGTTGGTAACATGTACATGTGTTGCGGTCACTTGGCTTTGCCTCTGTTATATAAAAAGGTCTGTACCTTGTAAACTGCCTATAGGACATGCGGTGTTCCCTCTCACATTTCTGCATTTAGGCCTTATGGAGATCTTTTAGAGAGCTGGTAAGTATTCTTCTTTGCGTTTTCTCTTTCCTGTCTACTGTGTCCTTCTTCCTTGGGAGAAGAATGCTGTTTTCGTCCAACAGCAGAAAGGACTCCACTTGATATTTCTTCGACTTCCCAAACTTTTTGCATGGTGGCAAGTGGTGTTTCTTACTGACTGATAGCTTTATTCTTTGACTCTGTTTTCTATATTTCGTAGCCTTCCGTTTTTCTTTGTAGACTTTTCTCATTTCTGTTTTTCTGCCTTCTTAACTGGGACTTAAGCTTCTCTATCTCTGCTCTACAAGGGCTTGGTGGAGGTGATGTTGGTGGACCAATAATTGCACTACCGGGATATTTGACCCAGGTCTGCCTACTACTCTACCATAACATTCATATTTACTTTGTGCGTCTTTTTCTCAGGACTTCCTCTCTCCTTGCAGGATCTGCGTTTATTCTCTCCCTGTAATCTCTATGTTCTTTCTGCACTTGTCATCTTTCTACTCCACCTGCCTCAAGCTGAGAAAACAAAAGGGTAATTATTACCCTCAAATTGATAATTATTCTGTGTGTTGGAAAATACAGTTCATATCATATGGTTGATGAATGGATCATATGGAGTGACAAGCAAAACCTGTCACACAATATGATGTAGTGTCACACCATATGAGGTTTCATACAGTTAGCACAAGATTGGGCCTTGTGGTTATGCGCTAGCATTCTAGCAGCATACCCAATGCAACATGGTAACTTAGATTTAAAAGTAATAGGGCCAAACAGATTTGATTTATTGAAAAAATTACGAGACAACTCACCCATGTCCTACTGAGGTGTTTTCAGTACTTCCTGGTAAAACAAGGACCCCTCCTCCCCAAGGGTCTACAACTAATTGCCCGATTAAATATCACAATAAGGAGGTAGATCCTTTTCATATTTGGCTCATAAACTATGTAATAGTCAACCTAACACTGTTCGAGATGCAGATACACTCCCTTAGTTTAAGTCTAGATTAAAGACTCATCTATTTAGCCAGGCATACACCTAATAACAATAAATTGAATGGCATCTATGCTTATTTTATTTGTTTCCCTGTCTCAACCTCGGGACTCCTATCCTGAGGTCACCAGAACCGGCTGGATCCAGCACCATTCCTGCTTCGTGTTGGACTCCACTGCTACGTGTCGCTGAATGATGATGACTAAATGCAGCCGGTGCCGCCAAACATCACTTCAGTCTATTATGATGGACTTCAGAGGATGAACTGATGCCAACTCCAACCATAAGACATGGGATACTTCATATGTCATTGTCTGAACCTTGGATTTAGGATGGAAATTACTGGCCAGGTTGAACTGCTTTTCACATCCTTGATCTCTGCCTGCATCACCGCGGTCTATTAATGGACTACGATCTTGAAATTGAATGCATAGACTAACAATTTCCAACAAAAGCCTTAATCAGCCAATTAACAAGGACAATTGCATCTATGTGAACTTCTGCATTTAATCCAGGATGGACATCAAAGACATTAGTCATTAATCTTACAGTTCATACTAAATCGATGTTTAAACACTGACCCTTAACACTTACTTAGTTTAATCATTTTAAACCATGACTTTAACTATACATAAGTAATATTTATATTATATTCATGATGTTAGCCAGGGGGGAACAGGCCCCCACAGTGAGTCTGGTTCCCCATCTGTCGGTCATTACACCCTCTTGAGTGCCTTTTGCATCTCTGATCTATGAGAAAAGGCCAATGAGAAATTTGCATGTTCCGCCCACGGACATACGGGTATAAAGGGAGGGAAATGCATCTGCTTCATTCAGAAATTTTCTTCGGAGCCGATGGTTGTGTATGCAGCAAGCTGCGAGTCACACACTGTTCCTCCCATCTCTGAGTGCGATTGCTGTTGGATCTACGGCACATATCAGCGGCTTTCTCCCTTCTCTGCACGGCAGTGCAGCTTGCCCCTGGGCGCTTCATCAGCACAATTAAAAGAATTTATTTTCTCTAAAAGAGTTATTTTCTCTAAAAGAGCAATACACAGCTGGCGTTGAACATTATTTTCAGAATGCATCTTTATAAAGATGCCCTTCCACCCCTGTGTAGTTCCTGGATGTGGTAGAGTGCTCTCCACTTCTGACGGCCACAGGCGCTGTCTCGTGTGTCTGGGCTGCGATTACACCGAGGCAGAGTTTGTAGATGGCTCATGTTCTCACTGCGAGCAACATTGCGGTTGCAATGGCAACATTGCAGTTGCGGCTTTCATTCAACAGAAGGAACGCCACTCCAATCGCCCCCCACATCACTCCTTCTTCCGACGGGATTGAGGATGACCCGGCTGGCAATGGAGGGGATCTAGGGATGGCAAAGGCTCGGTTCAGCCGGGTACGCCCCCGCGAACCACCCGCCCCCCGGCATGCTCGTTGACTTCTGTCCGGGCTCGAGGCAACAGCGGCTCACCTCACAGCCAGCCTGCCTATCCTCTTGAGCCCCCTGAGCTGGATGAGATCGCCGCTGCATCAGAGCGCAGTCCGGCGTCTGACGCGGATGATTCGACTGGGCTGTCGCCTTCTGGCCAGTACGCCCAGTCGGAGGCTGACGCCCAGATGTCCATCATGCTTGCTCGGGCCACCGTCAAAGTGGGGCTGGACTGGAACCCTCCGTCCTCCCCACAGCCTTTGTGGCTGGATGATTGGTTCCTCGGGTCTACGCGCCGCTCACAGCTGCGCACTCCCCCGGTTCCTTTCTTCCCGGAAGAGCATGATGAGCTGACGAGTTTGTGGAGGACACCCTTCTCCAACCGTCACAAAGCCTCTCGCTCATCCGCTCTCACTACCCTCGACGACGGTGCGGCCCATTGGTACACGGCGGTCCCCCAGGTGGACAAAGTGGTTGCGATCCACCTGTGCCCCGAGAACCCGCCCCCCGGCATGCTCGTTGACTTCCGTCCGGGCTCGAGGCAACAGCGGCTCACCTCACAGCCAGCCTGCCTATCCTCTTGAGCCCCCTGAGCTGGATGAGCTCGCCGCTGCATCAGAGCGCAGTCCGGCGTCTGATGCGGATGATTCGACTGGGCTGTCGCCTTCTGGCCAGTACGCCCAGTCGAAGGCTGACGCCCAGATGTCCATCATGCTTGCTCGGGCCACCGTCAAAGTGGGGCTGGACTGGAACCCTCCGTCCTCCCCACAGCCTTTGTGGCTGGATGATTGGTTCCTCGGGTCTACGCGCCGCTCACAGCTGCGCACTCCCCCGGTTCCTTTCTTCCCGGAAGAGCATGATGAGCTGACGAGTTTGTGGAGGACACCCTTCTCCAACCATCACAAAGCCTCTCGCTCATCTGCTCTCACTACCCTCGACGACGGTGCGGCCCATTGGTACACGCCGGTCCCCCAGGTGGACAAAGTGGTTGCGATCCACCTGTGCCCCGAGAACGCCGCCACCTGGCGGGGTTGCCCTGTTCACCCCTCCAAGGCCTATATATATATTTATACATATTGCTATTTGCACTTATGGTTAGATGCTAACTGCATTTCATTGGCTTTGTACTTGTATTTGCACAATGACAATAAAGTTGAATCTAATCTAATCTAAAAAAAAATATTAGAGGCTCCCATGTCTTGGTGTGGGTGGACAATACAGCGGTAGTCTCTTACATAAACCATCAAGGAGGGCCACGTTCATGTCAGCTGAATATGGTTCTCAAGATGGCGCCGAGTATGGCTGCTGCGTCGCGGGCTCCATCAAAACACTGCAGTTTATTGTTTGTTTTGTTTACAGTTTTGTGTTTTTTTGTCTTGGATGTTGTCTGCCTTATTGTGTATGACAGACAAACGCTTTTGGTCATTGGTTCGGCAATTACACACCGAAAACTGGACTTCAAATTCCTCAATGCCGACCCGCTGTTTACAACACGCCAGCGGAGCCCTTTGTCTGGGCTGCCCGGCCGCGGAAACGCAGACGGAAAAGGGGATAAAGAGTCGGCGTTCTCATCAGAGTAAGACGTCACGCAAATCGTTCCCCGCTACCCAGTATTCTACTTGCAAACATTCAGTCTCTGGACAACAAGCTCTGCGAACTGAGAGCATGGATCTCTTTCCAAAGAGAGACGAGAGATTGCTGTGTTATCTGTCTTATAGAAACCTGGATGTCTGCGGAGATTCCAGATTCGGCCATCAAACCCGCGGGGTTCTCCGTGCACCGAGCGGACAGAGCGAAAGATCTCTCAGGTAAAAGCAGAGGTGGTGGTGTATGTTTTATGATCAACAAATCCTGGTGTGATCAGAGGAACGTACATTTTATCAAGTCTTTCTGCTCTCCTGATCTGGAATATCTCATGCTTCTGTGTCGACCATTCTGGCTACCGAGGGAATTAACAGCGGTCATTATCACAGCTGTGTACATCCCCCCACAAGCCGACACAGACCGGGCACTCAGGGAACTGTATGGGAGTTTAAGTGAGCAGGAAACCGCACACCCTGAGGCCAGGGGACTTCAACAAAGCCAATTTTAAAACAATAGCACCAAAATACCACCAACACATCAGCTTCAACACACGAGGGGACCGGGTTTTGGATCATTGCTATTCTCCTTTCCGGGATGGCTACAAATCCCTCCCCCGCCCACCATTTGGCAAATCAGACCACTCTTCCGTTTTGCATCTGCCCGCTTACAGGCAGAAACTGAAATGGGAAGCACCCACCCTCAGAACGATCCAGTGCTGGTCAGACCAATCAGACTCTATGTTACAAGACTGTTTTAATCATGTGGACTGGGAGATGTTCCGGTCCGCCTCTGATGACAACATCGAGGTTTACACTGATAGCATAACATGTTTCATCAGGAAGTGTGTACAGGACGTTGCTCTGACCAAAACAATAAGGATCTATCCCAACCAGAAACGATGGCGATGTTCGCCTACCGCAACAACCGCTCCACTGATGATGCCATTGCATCTACAACACAAGCTCAATACACACTGCTTTCTCCCACCTGGAAAAAAGGAATGCTGTTTGTAGACTACAGCTCAGCATTCAACACCATAGTGCCCTCCAAGCTTGATGAGAAACTCTGGGCTCTGGGCTTAAACAGCTCACTGTGCAGCTGGATCCTGGATTTCCTGTCAGGCAGATGTCAGGTGGTTAGAATTGGCAGCAACATCTCCTCATCACTGACTCTCAACACTGGAGCCCCGCAGGGCTGTGTTCTCAGCCCACTCCTGTATTCCCTGTAGACACGACTGTGTGGCAACACATAGCTCCAATGCCATCATTAAGTTTGCTGATGATACAACGGTGGTAGGTCTGATCACTGACAATGATGAAACAGCCTACAGAGAGGAGGTGCACACTCTGACACGCTGGTGTCAGGAGCACAACCTCTCCCTCAATGTCAGTAAAACCAAGGAGCTTGTAGTGGACTTCAGGAAGAAAGACAGAGAACACAGTCCCATCACCATTAATGGAGCACCAGTGGAGAGAATCAGCAGTTTCAAGTTCCTCTGTGTCCACATTACTGAGGAACTTAAAGCATCTCTGGGTTTTTGTTCACTTAAATACATGTCCTCTAACAAGGTGGGGCTAATGTACTTCAAACATGTCACCATAATCCATCATACTATTCTTTGACTCCAGTCTAATTATTTTAAGAAATGGACAGGAGACACCTGTGGAAGAGCCCTCACCATATATTCTCTCAGCAGTCATGAGAGCACATATGTGAGGCTATTCCTGTTCCTGCACAGGCCTCCAAAAACACACACACAGAGTAAAAGACATGCTTGAACATCAGAAATAATTGTAGAATAAAATGGCATCGATTATGCTTGATTAATGTATACTTAACTTGATAAAAATACACCACAATACATGGCCCAGAATGCGCCTGTATGCGTTTCCCTCTACTAGAAGTTACAACAATAAATGGGGTGTCTTTGAAAGATGGTGCAATACACATAATGCAGATCCAGTTAACTGCCGGATTGCTTCAGTTCTGGACTTCTGCAGGAAGAACTGTCAGCAGGCACATGTCCCGCCACTCTCAGGGTCTATGTGGCTGCCATTTTGGCTTGCCACACCTTAATGGATGGGGTGCCGTTGGGGAAACATCCTCTATTTGCTTGCTTCATTCGTGGAGTTAGGCAACCTAGGCCTCCTGCTAGGACCAGGACCCCTTCATGGGACTTAGCAATAGTCCTTGAGGGTCTGGTTGAGACCCCCTTTGAACCTCTAGAGTCAGCGTCTGACAGACTTCTGACTCTCAAGATGGTTTTTCTTATGGTGATTATCTCTCTAAAGAGAATTGGGAACCTACAGGCTCTGTCTGTCTTGCCAGCCTGTTTAGAGTTTGCCCCAGGAAGGACCAAAGCAATTCTGCACCCTCATCCTGACTACCTGTCACACTCGAAGCCTTCTGTTCCCCGCATTTACAACGCTGGAGAAGGAAAGACTTCACAGACTTTGTCCAGTCCATGCCCTTCAGACTTATGTCCACCGCACTAGCCAGTGGCGTAAGTCAGGGCAACTATTTCTTTGCCATGGGGGCCGCAACAGGGGGGCGGCTGCCGCCAAGCAGACTATGTCGAATTGGGTGAGGCGTGCGGTCAAGCTTCGCCAGTAGGTATCAGGGCTCACTCTACCAGAGGGGTCGCCTCCACTGAAGCCTTGGCCAGAGGGGTCCCTCTGCAGCATGTTTGTGATGCGGCAGGCTGGTCCTCTCCGCACACAATCATTAGATTCTATAGTTTGGATGTTCATGCCACTCCGGGCTCTTATGTCATTGAGTCGACATCTCGTTCCTGTAAGGCTGGGTGCCATTGTGTTTACATTCAAAGGCTAAGAGCAAATGTATGATCTTCGAGAAAATCAACAAATGAACTTTCTCACAATTAGCATCTCTTCCTGAGGCACCACACCCCACTGAGCGAAGACTGCAAATTCACACCTCATTGTTGCCCTTCCATATCTGTCCCATTCTCTCCCCTCTCTTCCTCATCCATTCCCCCTCAGCACAGAATCACCTCAAACTCACCTAATATCTGTATGTAACAAGAGACCATATCTGATGTATACAAATAATGTAACTAGTGTAACATGTTTGGTATCATTCAAAATGTCTCAGTGCGTCTGGTATAGTGTTTTGTCCCCAGGTTTATAAAACTCAATGACAACAAAGTTATAAGGTCTTTGCCAAATACTGAATAACTCTGGAGATCTAAACTCCTCCTTGAAGGTTTAACACCAGGAAGCCAAGAACCCATTCACCCCCAAATTCTCAAAGGACAATACCATTTGGTACACAATGTGTATTCTGTCTGGATATTTAAGGAAGGCTGGCCCAGAGCTCAAGGTTCTCTGTAGTCAGACGATCCCGCACACCTCACTGTGTGTAACTTTAATAACAGAAATCTGCATTCAGATTTCCCATGCTTTGCAATTACATGTAGTTTTCTCAACTGCCAGGTATGTTCTTTGACTTGTTTCTCTAACTTGTGGTTTAAATCTTACCTGGCAAATAAATTGTTACCTTTTGATTTATTCTGTGTTCCTCTGAAATCATTTATATCAATATTGGTTCTTTAAAATAGGAGAAACTGTTCTGGAGGAACCGAGCAGGAGAATACCATTTTATATCATAACTGAAGCTTTAATGTAGGAGGAAGCCACTTAAAGACTATCAGTTTGAATCTCATTAGAAACTGATCAAAAGGTAAATGAATAGAAGAGGATTCAGAGTAATCAATAACTTAAATGATTAAAATAACAGAATGATCAGAAAGTATTTAGAGCTTTAATTCTAAATTAGAGGTCAACTTAAAAATGGAGTCAGATTAATATAAAATTGGAGTCAGATAAAATTAATAACGGGATGAATTCGTAAAGTGCAAATTAATAACAATAATTACTTTACTTCAGTGCTCAGAAAAGACAGAACAACGCAGAGACCTTCAAGGGGCAAATATATATGTTTTTAGCAGTTTTGCCTGCCCTTTTTTACAAGTGGTGACCTGCCTCCGTGATCTCCAACGAGCGAGTGACGTCTTTTCAGCACGACATCCTGTTTGGTAAAGAGGATGAGTTTTGAGCTTCTTCTAATTCTCTGTCTTCATCAGCTCTGGTAAGTCCATTCTTTTTGCCTATTAGAAGTTTTGAGGGAAAGCACAGACACATCCCATTTAGACACATTTATAGAACGGGTCGGAATACCCACTGTTAGACCGGAGACCGAAAAAATCTGGTGGGGCGAAAGTTTTTAGACAAAAACATGGATCAGGGACATGCTAGAAGCAGTGTAGATGAGGTGGTAATGGACGCTCTTGCCATAAAGTTCAAAGATCTCCTTTTTCGTTTACGCGAGAAAGGACTAAATTTAAAATGGAGTAATGATGAAATCTTATCATGGTACTCTATGGAGGGTCGGAGACTAGAATCCAAACGTAAATACCGGAAAACCTCCGTCGCTATTGTTTACTTGCTTCGCCGTAACGACATCGACACCATGGCGAAAAACGAGCAAATTATAGTAAACATTAAAGAAATAGAGAAATCGCGATCGGAAGAATTAAAAAAATTGAGGGCTAAAGTCAACACGTTTGTGTATAAAAAGCAAAGTTGGGCAAGACGGGTAGATGCGATGGAAGCGCAGATTAATGATCTCCAACAAAAACTCAGATCAGGTCGAAATTATGCATCCGCTTTAGAAGACTGTTGTAACAACGCAGGCTTCCCAATATCAGCTATAAAAGAAGCTGCCATAAATTCACCATTTGATGCAGAAAGAAAACAGGATAGTGACGACGATGATGCAGTAACCTTAGTTTCCGCTAACCACACAAGAGAGGCTCATAACCGAGCCCATGGGGATAATCCCACTCAGATTACAAAAGAACGCAGCCCGGTTATGACGCGGCAAAAAAATAGTGATGTTCCATTAAAATCTGTTCAAGTCGCAGTCCTTAAGACAATAACAAATGCGGAAGATGAAATCGCAACTATCAGTCGTCCTTTAACGTGCGAGGAATGCAGCTCACACAAAGAAATAGTTGGCATGATGCCAAGAAGAGGTCCATTCCAACCTTACTGGGACACCTTAATGTTACAGGCCAATGTCTACAATCTAGAGATCAGAGACGTATGGCAAATTGCTCTCTTAACTATTCCGAACGAACTCAGACCCAAACTGAATGAGGAAATGAAAACAGGACGCATTATAAATAGACGGGATCGTGAAACCGACACAGAAGTGTACGAAAGACTTAAGCAAACGCTGCTAGATCTGAGAGGTCCAAGCCATGCAGAATGGAGTAAAATTGTTCACATTAAACAATCAAATAAAGAACCATTCGAAAGTTATGCAGAAAGTTTGTGGGAATCGTACAAAGAATACTCCGGCCTTGAAAATGCAGATAGGGATCATGAAGTTTTACTTCAATTCCTAAAAAATAATGCAGGGCCCGCTGTTCAACAAGCTCTTTTGAATGGCGCTGACCCAGCTGAAAACACGTACAGGGCAGTGGTAGACTGGGCATCAAAAATCGAAAATAGACACAAACAGTCTAAATCACATCATATTGCAGCAACCCAGTGGGTGACAGAGGGCGAGGGTGCTGAAAAAACGACAAAAATTAATTACACCCAACATCGATGTGATTATTGCAGAAGGAAAGGTCATAACATACGCGACTGTTATCAGTTAAAAGATGAGTGCGAAAGAAAGGGAGCACCCTCCAACACTGACACTGAAATTCGCAAACGGTTAGATACCTCGAGTATGCAAAACAACACAAGTGCTCCCCGACAAATGGAGGAAAAACCACAAAACAGCGAATTCCAAGCTGAACTCGAATCATTACTGTCGAAATATAACATACAATAGGGATGCGTGGCCTCCATTGCAATAGGGAGTATTATCAACAGCGACAACCGTATCAAAATAAGGGCTAACATTGGAGGCCGGTTAGCCAACATACTTATCGATACCGGCGCTGCATGCTCCTGCACAAACATTCCTTTACCTCTAACAAATGAAACCATACAAATTAGAGGAATAGGCGACACACTAATGACTGCGACCAAAACACAACCAGTTCAACTCGACTTGGGCATGATAATGCTAGAAGAACCTTTTTGGTATTTACCAGACAACAGTGAAGGAACGGTATTGGGAATGGACATCATGCAAAAACATGTCTTTTTTATTCACTGCCTTGAAAAACAAATCAAATTGCGAACAAACAAAACAATTAAAAAATGTTTTTCACGAGACAAGGCAAGCATTATGTCCATTTCCAAAGCAGACCCCATACAACTGCTAATGGATACAAACAGCAATGTTTGGGCTAATCACGAATACAGCCGTGGCCTCATTGATTTTGAGGTATGCATTGAGGGGGAGCCACCTCCCCCACAAAAGCAATACCACATCAAGCCAGAGGTAGAGGCTGCTGTTCATGAGAGAGTCCAACAGCTTGAAAAAAGAGGTGTAGTTCTACAGTGCAGTTCATCTACCAAGTCTCTGTGTCTGCCAGTCGGCCCCCTACTGGGTGCAGACAGAGTAGCTGACTATGTGGATGACAACATCATTGCCACACACATAAACAGAAACCCCAACGAACACAAGCAAAACAACAACATTGCCGATAAATTAGCCAAAATCGCAGCCACGAAAGGAGACGAGTGGCAACCAGACAAACTACCTGCACCTGCGGTGAGTGCAGTCCAAATCACTCCCATCGACCTTAAACAATATCAAAAAGATTTGTTGATAGCTGAGGGAGAGATTGCACCACACTTACAGCAGGATCAGTTAGTCACTGTCACAGAAGACATAATACTCAGAGATGGGAAATATGTGGTTCCAGAAGCTGTTCAAAAACCCATAATCAAACTGTACCATGAATATGCTGATGTCAACAGGTGGTGTAGTACATGCAAAGTTTATGAAACAGTTAATCAGGACAAACCCGGAAGCACTAGTCTACGCAGGTCAGACCCACCCAAGGGATTCTGGGAATCCTTACAGTTGGATTTCATTGGTGCACTCCCCAGTGCCAAAGGGGGATATCGTTATTGACTGGTGATCATTGATAAATTCTCTAAGTGGGTAGAAGCAATTTTCACCCGCAATAACACTGCAAACACTGTGGCACGGGTGATGGCCAACCAAATCATCCAACTTTGGTGTGCGCCCATCCAAATCGAGTCTGATCAAGGAACCCATTTCAGTGTACAAATTGCTAAACATCAGGCAGATATTTTACAACCCTGACAGACCAAGAGATCATAGATCATATATGATCAAACATGTGAATAGCATCCTTAAAAAATTAAAAAATAAATGCTAAGCAGAAAACACTGCAGCTTAAGGTGCTTCACACTTCAAAACTACACTAAAATATCAGTAATAATTCAGATATCACCAAGGATATTCAGTCTAATTTGATCTCTGAAATTAAATTTGCATTAGACATTACAATGGTATATATTTTTGTAAAGCAAAATGCTTATTCCCCCTGATGACACTAACCATGCAGTATGAGACTAAAAGCAGTCTGTAACAGTTTGGCTTTGATCATCAGAGGAAAATCAAGAAAGTACCACATGTCTAAATGCAGATTAATTAAAAGATCAACATTAACTGTTTTCTCTCTCTGTGGTTGTTTACATATCAGGTTACAATCTCATGAGGGACAGGTGCCAAAAGATTTCTGATACCCCTGCTTCAAGCCAGGACAACAATTCGGCCATGATGGAGATGGGTGTGGAAATACTCAAAGAGGCCATTCACACCTCACAGCACTACACAAACAAAAATAGCTATATGGCCTCCCGGTTTAGCACCGGAACCACAATTTTGCAACACCGATTATTCTAGAACAGATTCCACCCATCTCCTTAACATATAGAACACACACTTTTATCACTACATCATGGAACAAAATAATGGCCTAGATTCTGAAAGTACTAATCCACTGAAGATCTGGCCTGCCTCGCACATACACATAGCCTCGCACATATAGGACATTACAAACCTGTTTCCATAAAACAGTCACTATTTACAAATTCAAACATCTTATTTGAAATACTGTAATATACATGGGACATGTGCATGGCTACAGTCACACATCGATGATTTCATTACAAATTGCAAACAAACTTGCACCCAAATTTCTACATTTCCACCTGCACCAAATTAAATACAAATTATATGAAGTGCAGACACTTCAATCGATCCACAACCCACTTTGAAAATAGACATGAATCATCGATTATGACTTAGCCAGCAAATCAATCACATTGGATAATTTTGAATTAGCACTGTGATTATTATATAAATCTATAAGTGTGATTCTACAATCATAGAATTATTATTATTACAATATGCAAAATGATGCATACCACTGCTGAAGACACTAGTTTTAATGACTTTGTGGTATGTTTCCTTTAATTTATTCAGACCAAATATCCACGGCAATAATGAATATTGGTGATGAATGTACTGGTTGCCTTGGGTTTTTGTCACCTTTCCTTTAATCCATCCAGACCAAGTATTTTCAAATTCCACTACTATACACTCTATTGGTGTAGTGAATGATCAGATAATCAAATGGGATCACCTTATTGGGTATATGGCATTGAAGGGAACTGAGACACAATATACCAGTCGCACTTGCTGTCATGAAATTCATCATTATGTTGTTTGTACATGTAAACACCTAACAACCTTTTTCTCCCAACGACACTAAACTCATAAATGTACAGTCTTTACATGGTCATTTAAGATGCTGTTCAGGTGCTTATGCATTACCTGTGAGAACTCCTTCACCTAATTGAGGCTGGCCCAGAAGACCACCACTGGAGGTGGCAGAGAGATCTTCTAAGAGTCAGATCATCATTAAAGGGAGGGTGCAACCAGAAGCAGATGTTTCTCCATGATGGAATGACATATCCACCGAACATGCCAAAAGCCTTGATGGATTCGAGGAACTGAACACATGTGCTAACCTCAACCAGACACAGGCAGTGACAAACCCAATTATCCACCTGCTACATGTATCTGGTGAGACTAGGTGTTTTGCAGATGCATACAAAGCGACAAAACGGACTTGGCACCTTGAACGCCTAATAGTGACCAGGCAGAAACTATTGAGTTGCCTGCTTGGCCAGAGAGCGGACTGTAAGGCTGGGTGCCATTGTGTTTACATTCAAAGGCTAAGAGCAAATGTATGATCTTCGAGAAAATCAACAAATGAACTTTCTCACAATTAGCATCTCTTCCTGAGGCACCACACCCCACTGGGCGAAGACTGCAAATTCACACTTCATTGTTGCCCTTCCATATCTGTCCCATTCTCTCCCCTCACCTCCTCATCCATTCCCCTTCAAGGGAGAATCACCTCAAGCTCACCTATTATCTGTATGTAACAAAAGACCATATATGTGTAAGGCAGGGTGCCAATGTGTCTTCCTGAGGCACCACACCCCACTGAGCGAAGACTGCAAATTCACACCTCATTGTTGCCCTTCCATATCTGTCCCATTCTCTCCCCTCTCTTCCTCATCCATTCCCCCTCAGCACAGAATCACCTCAAACTCACCTAATATCTGAATGTAACAAGAGACCATATCTGATGTATACAAATAATGTAACTAGTGTAACATGTTTGGTATCATTCAAAATGTCTCAGTGCGTCTGGTATAGTGTTTTGTCCCCAGGTTTATAAAACTCAATGACAACAAAGTTATAAGGTCTTTGCCAAATACTGAATAACTCTGGAGATCTAAACCCCTCCTTGAAGGTTTAACACCAGGAAGCCAAGAACCCATTCACCCCCAAATTCTCAAAGGACAATACCATTTGGTACACAATGTGTATTCTGTCTGGATATTTAAGGAAGGCTGGCCCAGAGCTCAAGGTTCTCTGTAGTCAGACGATCCCGCACAGTTTACTGTGTGTAGTTTATATCAGGCAACTGCGATGGACTTGTTATGTTACCTGGTCAATAAATTGTGAACATTTGATTTTATTCTGACTGACTCTGAAATTGTTTTTCCCAAACAGATTGAGCAATTCTTATGTTACCGCAAGTCTGCGTCAGATTAGTGATGACTAATATTTGGCATCAGTTCAAGTGTACTTGGTTTGCAAAGACAGAAAGTGTGTTTCCGTTTAGAACAGCTTAATGCTGCTTGACCAATCTAAATTCGGGTGTGTCTTACCTCTGTTTTAATTTGATGTTTCTCCAGATAAGTGTACGCGGGGAAACCACGCATGGCCAATCCAAAGCTATTATAAGAGAAGTTATGTTGGTCAACTTACATCTGTAATAGTGGCCGTGACCTCTACTGAAGAAAACGTTAAGTTAAATTCAAGTGTATGCAATTCCATGGGGGCTATACTGAAGTATCTTTGATTGTGTATACATGAACGTGACCGATCTCAGGTATATAGCAATTTACCTCTGTTTGATGATTCAATACTGACCGCTTGTGATCGTGAGACCCGCAGTGTAGATAAAACACGCGAGGACCTCAAAGCGACATAGTTTCCTAATCTGAACGGGTAAAGTATAATTAAAGGAGTTAAAAGAATAATCAAACATTCGCTCACTTTTAATGATGCTCAGATATCATTAAAAACCTTTTTCATTTATGGAGTCAGATGAAATAACGAGGTAATACATGAGAGAAAATGTATTTCATTTAATCTGGTTGTGTTGTGTAAAAGAAAGACAGTAACGCGCAGAGACCTTAATACTTCCCAAAGCGCTTTTCTCAGTGCAGCATCATAAGTGAAGCTTTTTGTAAAGGGAATGTCTCAGGTTACTTAAGTGTAACCCTTGTTCCCTGAAAAAGCGGAACGAGATGCTGTGCTTCACTGCCGCACTGGGATGCCCCAGGACTGCTCTTCAGACAAAATACCTGACGATGCTCTGGTGACGCATCTATTTATAGCCCTATTTATAACTATTACACCGGCAGAGGCTATAAATTCCGGTCAATGTTCATTGACATGTTGCACACATATTCAGAGCTGGTCACAACTATAGATGTTCCCAAAGCGCTTTTCTCAGCACAGCATCTCTTTCCGCTTTTTTCAGGGAACAAGGGTTACACTTAAGGAACCCGAGATGTTTTCAAATGATTCACGCACTTTCAATCATGGTCAAGTATTAGATTGGAGTAGAAAAATGTGTATCTGTAGTCGGTGAGCGATCTAGAAAAAAGGTGGATTCTTTTCATAAAATTGATCAGAAAACACAATTACAGAGGGTAACAGGTGCATATTATTGCCATGTGTCCTAAGGATCAATGAAGTGATGCTCATTTTTGTTCTGATCTAAATTAAAAATACAAAAAATATGCAATTCACACAGTCCATTCACTTGAATACACCTCTTCTATGCTGAACATTTTTCAGTTGTAAAGGCTTTTTAAGTTTTAAGAGTTTTAAGTCATAATGCTATTTTTCTGGGGATTACAGAAAACAATGTGATGTGGTGTCCAGAGACAGTAAAAAAACTAAATAATAATAATATATACAAAAATAGTCTCATTAAATGCTGAAATTCACGAAAAAAGAAATGTTGGCATGACCAGTGCAGAATTATCTTTTATTGTTATTTCTTAAAAAAATAAACAGTGAAATAATTGTTTTAAAATATGGTTAAAAATACAAAATATAAAATATACATTATTAAGATTTTTTTAACAATTTTTTGAAAAACTTTTTTGAAAATAATGAATAAGTTGTTTATACTCTCATGTATTCAAGGTGCAAAAAAAGTGTTATAATACTTTTTACATTTTACCTAATACAAATTACAACTTGAAAGTTTTGAACGCTATAAAGGTTTTTCCAAATTGAAACCAAATTGGACAAAGATTACATTTCTGAGAATATAACAGAAGTGTTTTAAACTAGATTTTTATGTTTCTCATTTTAATTTTGGGTGTAATTTGTCAGAAAACCATAAGTTAAAAAAAAATTATAATAATAATAATAATTGACAACACAAATCCCCTTAAAAGAATTACAAATCGACCACTGAGAAAAACTACATATTAATTTGAAAATACTTCAATTTAAGCTATAAAGAATTTGAGGTGAGGTTTTTATTTTTTATCTGAAATATACAACTCTTTAATTGATTAGTTTATAATTCCCCATTTACACTAATTAAATGTCAGTTACATCATTTTGGTGCATAATTTTAATCTTTATCTAAGGTAAAAAAGGGTTACTTTTCTTCCAGTTGTCTAAATGGGGATGATTAAGCACTTTAAATGTACCATCAAACAGTAAAATTAGTCAAAAGCATAATAGGATAAACACATTCATGAGATATGATCATATCACACAAATTCACAGAGCCAGCTATCACACAAATTCACAGAGCCATGCAAATGACTGATTTTGTATAACAAATAGTTTTCATGGAGAAACTAATGTTTACGACCCTTTCCTTTTTGGGGGAAGTGTTATTTCAGGGCTGTAGGGTATAAAATAACACACATAGATGCAAATCATTGTTTTAATGATTAGACATTAGGAGGCACACCTTTTAGAGGCAAATCGAGTTGATTGCTGGCTACGAGAGACAATGGACAAGAAAAGTGCCATGTGTTATAAATTAGCCAATTGATTAATTAATAAAATTATTGATTTTGTGTGAATTCCAAACTATTTTTGCTGGAAAGAAGTGCTAAATAAAAGAAAACGTCTGTGTTTAAGCCTGTTTTTTTTTTTTTTTTGCGGTCCGCTTGCCGGGAAATGTGGGACACAGTCCAGGGAAATGATTTATGTATCAGGCCGTTTATAGTAAAACCACGGCTGTTTGTCTTCAGCTGGATCTCTGACATACTCATTCTCTAAAATAATTGTATGTACACATCTTGAATGAGAATTACACAGCTATGTATGGATTTTTGCGAGTGTACAGTTACATTTCTTTGAAACCTCTCAAACATCAGTTATTATTAGAGGTCATTGGTAAGGAAAATATCACTATCTGTTGCTCATTCTTAAAATTGCAAAACTTTGGTGTGTAACTGGCATGAATTATACCTCAAACCATGTTGATGTTTGAGAAGAGGTGTGATATTACTTTTCTAAATTAAATTATGATTTTCGCCTGGCCGGTGATATAATGGGTGGAAAGAAAAAAAAAATTGTATAGACTTTATTATTAAAAAAGTGACCTATACCACACTCAGGTCTTGAAGGTGAGCTCTTTTAGTTTGGGACAGTAAGTAACTGGCTTATAACCACCCAAAATAGCCTAGCAACCACCTTGAAAACCTTAGCAACTGCGCAGGAATGTCTTGGAACCCTAGCATCATGGTGGCGGCTTTTCCACATGCAAACACTCATTTTTTTCTTTTTTTAAATGAAGTTAATATTTTCACACAACACCCTTTTGGACTCCTCTATGTCTTAAAGTTGCACTTAATTTTGTCCTCATTAAAAAAGTTTAACTCCTAAAGACATGAATTGTAATTTTGCAATGTTGTAGGACATCATGACCACTCACGTTAAAATGAAGACTCCAGTCATATCAGTAATCTTATAAAAGCTATTCTACATGGAGAGGGTCAGCAAATGGGGGCTTCCATGTTAGAATCACATGAATCACTACTCACTTAATCTCAGTAACCATCTTGTTATTTGACACTTTCACTCACTGATTAAAGTAATCATGGCTGACTGTGAATACTAAATTTCAACAATGGCATCTGAAAATGAAAACTATTGATTTTAAGTTATGCTGCATCCAAGCTGCTAGGTGTAAGTCCAAGATGACACAAAGAAAATAGTTACTGAGTGCAACTTTTATGCTCAATGGTGTAACTAAAATTAGAAGAGCAGCAAATCTGGAGTCATTTTCAGTGTAGTACAGTCTATGTATTTGGTTTGCATATATCATCTCAAGGGTACAAATTGCTCAAATATCTTAGACTGGAGCCATATGTACTTGCTGGAAGCATCACACTATTCAAGTCATGTGGTTACCATCTTTTTTGACTGTTCCATAACGTCTAGGTTATGTATGTATCCCTCGTTCCCCGATGGAGGGAACGAGACATTGTGTCGAAGAAGCGACACTAGGGGTCTCTCTTGAGTGCCGAATATGCCTCTGATCTATGAAAACAGGCCAATGGGAAGTTGGCAGACAGTATTTGCATACCCCGCCCCCGGACATACGCTGAGTTCATTCAGGATTTTTCTGAGGAGCCGGAAATGGTCCGGCCACTACACTGGCTCGGCTCAGCGACGTGGCAGGGAGGACACAACGTCTCGTTCCCTCCATCGGGGAACAGGGGTTACATACGTAACCTAGACATTCCCCGTCTGTCGCTCACTTTGACGTTGTGTCGAAGAAGCGACAATAGAGGTCCAACTTAAATCATGCCATGCGCTGAGCCGTGTACGTGAACTGCTGATACAGGAGCGGGCAGGTATTCCCATGTGCAGACGTGACCAGCTCTATCAGACTGCACGTACCCTTCTCCAATGCCCCATAAAAAGTCATCGGAATCCTTCTAGTTACCCTAGACAGGGGAACAAGGCGACGCTTGCCAACCTGGGAATGGGCCAAGCCTGGCCGGGCCTCTTTTCTCTCTATGTTTCTCGCATAGAGCAAGAACGGCCTGGGCCCTTACATGCATCAAGGGAAGGGGGACTTACCCGATTTCCTTTTTATTTATTTTTTCAGGAGGAAAAAGACCCTGTGGAAACCACACCTACCCAGAAGGGGAGGTAAAAGTGGTGAGTACATCACATGGGTTTTTAGGCGGCATGTGGAAATGGCATGGAGGTAGGCCCAACCTCATTAGAGGGGGGGGGGGGGGGGGGTTGCTACACTACAGCGACCAGAGGGCAGCGTAGAACTTCCGAAGGGAGACGTGGGTCCACTCGTAAGGGGACCGTGCCACGGATAAAACACACAGGGGGAGTCCATGCAAGAGTCCTGACCTGTGGAGCACCTCTTCCAGTACAGTGTAAACTAGGTACCCTCAGTGGATTGGGTCGGCCAGTTCCTCCTCTGAACTGCAGACCCGCAAAGGTTAGAGAGGAATTCAGGGACCCGAAAAGAAGGGGTCTCCTGGGAGAAAAAAGTGCAAAATTTTACCTCGGCTGAGGGAAAGGGCACTAGGCGCAAGCGATTCATCTGGTCAGCTTGCCAGCGTGTTACCGAGTTCTACTGGCTCGGACCTGAGAAAACACGGGACGATACTGACTCAACCCAGAGATTGTAAAATCTTGCTCAGAACGTCTAGAGCTCTGCGTGCGATCCAAGTAGGTACGCAAAGCACGTACCGGACACAGCAACGAAAGGGCTGGGTCTGCCTCCTCCCAGGCAGCACTTGCAGGTTCACTACCTGGTCTCTAAAGGGCATGGTAGGAACCTTGGGCACGTAGCCCGGTCGTGGTCTTAGGATCACGTGTCTGCCGGACCGAACTCCAGACAAGTGTCGCTGACAGAGAACGCTTGCAGGTCCCCGACCCTCTTGATGGAGGTGAGCGCGATCAGCAGGGCCGATTTAAGAGAGAGGGCCCTGAGTCCAACTGCTTCTAGCAGCTCGAAGGGAGATCTCTGGAGGCCGGCGAGGACCACCGAGAGATCCCAGGAGGGGAACAGGCTTGGCTGGGAGGGATTTACCCTCCGGGCGCTTCTTAGGAACCTGATGATTAAGTCGTGCTTACCCAGAGACTTGCCGTCTACAGTGTCGTGGTGGGCCGTGATAGCGGCAACATACACCTTTAGGGTGGAAGGGGACAGCCTCCCCTCCAGCCTCTCCTATAGGAATAAGAGCACTGACCTACCTGCGCACCTCTGTGGGTCTTCAGCCCGGGAAGAATACCAATCTGCGAACAATCGCCACTTTAGGGCGTAAAGATGCCTGGTAGAAGGGGCTCTGGCTTGGTTGATCGTGTCTACGACAGCAGGTGGTAGACCAGCTGGATCTTCGACGTGGAGGTTCCAGAGGTCTGGGTGCAGATGCCAGAGCGTGCCCTGTCCCTGAGAAAGAAGGTCCTGCCTCAGGGGAATTCGCCAGGGAGGGGTTGTCATGAGGAGCATGAGGTCCGAGAACCAAGTCTGAGTGGGCCAATAAGGAGCCACTAGGGTGGCTTGCTCCTTGTCCTCCCTGACCTTGCACAGCACCTGTACAAGAAGGCTCACTGGGGGAAATGCGTACTTGCGCAGCCCCGTGGGCCAGCTGTGTGCCATTGCATCTGCCCCAAGGGGAGCCTCTATTCGGACATACCAGAGCGGGCAGTGGGAGGTTTCTCGGGAGGCAAACAGGTCTACCTGGGCCTTGCCGAATCGTTCCCAAATTAGCTGGACCAACTGGGGGTGAAGCCTCCACTCTCCACTGGGCAAGCGTTGTGGTGACAGCGCGTCCACTACCACATTGAGGTTGCCGGGGATGTGAGTGGCTAGCAGTGACCTGAGTCTCCTGAGGAGACGACGGGCGATTCGTGACATGTGGTGGGAGCGTACGCCGCCTTGGCGATTTATGTACGCTACCACAGCGGTGCTGTCTGACCTGACTAGGACATGTTTGTCCCGAACTAACTGGAGAAACTTCCTGAGAGCAAGGAAAACAGTCAACTCTAAGCGATTGATGTGCCAGCACAGCGGGGCCCCTTTCCAATGGCCTGCAGCTTCGTGCCCATTGCACACAGCGCCCCAACCCGATTTGGAGACGTCGGTCGTGAGCAGGACGCGCCAGGACACCTGCTGCAAGGGTACTCCTGCCTGTAAAAAGCAGAGGTCTGTCCAGGGTTTGAATGTCCGGCGGCAGGTGGGGGTGATTAGCACCATGCTCGTCTCGGGACTCGAGTCTGAAGCCAGTGCTTAAGCGGTCTCATATGCAACAACCCCAGCTGTGCAACCGCCGTGGAGGATGCCATGTGCCCCAGGAGCCTCTGGAAATGTTTTAAAGGGACTGCTGTGCCCGGCCTGAAGGAGGCGAAGCATTTCAACACTGACAGAGTGCGCTCGTTGGTGAGTCGTGCTGACATTGTGACTGAGTCTAACTCCATGCCAAGAAAAGAGACGCTCTGAACCAGGGTGAGCTTGCTCTTTTCCCAGTTGATCTGAAGCCCCAGGTGGCTGAGGTGCCTGAGCACCTGGTCTCTGTGTGCGCATAGTAATTCCAGCGAGTGGGCCAGGATGAGCCAGTCATCGAGGTAATTGAGTATGCGAATGCTGGCTTCTCGGAGTGGGGCAAGAGCTGCCTCTGCAACTTTCGTGAAGATGCGAGGGGACAGAGACATGCCGAAGGGGAGGACCTTGTACTGGTACGCCTGGCCATCGAACGCGAATCTTAAAAAGGTGTCGAGACAGAATTGAGATGTGGAAGTAAGCGTCCTTCAGGTCTACCGCTGCGAACCAATCTAGATGCCGGACGCAAGTTAGGATATGTTTTTGCGTGAGCAATTTGAACGGGAATTGAGTAGAGCCCGGTTGAAAACTCTCAAGTCCAAGATCGGACGTAAGCTGCCACATTTCTTGGGAACAATAAAGTAAGGGCTGTAGAAACCCTTCTACATTTCGGTTGGAGGGACAGGATCTATCACGTCTTTGAGTAAAAGCGTAGCGATTTCCCCGCGCAGGGAATTGGCATGTTCGCCGTGCACTGCGGTAAAGCGGACACCCGCGAAGGGGGGCGGGGGCCTGGCAAACTGAATTGTGTAACCGAGTCGGATGGTCCAGGCCAGCCAGCGGGACAGGTTGGGCAGTGAAAGCCACGCATCCAAACTCCGTGCTAGGGGCACCAAGGAGACGAGTATTTTTGATGTACCCGGCGGGGCTTCACAGCAGGGCGGAGCAGGTAATGTGGCGTCAGTAGGCAAGGGTTCATCCCGAGGCTCTAGTGCTGAGAAAAGACGGAGCGGTCTTACCACCTCCGGAGCTAACATCTCGGACTCTGGGTCGGGTGTCTCAGGAGCGCCTGGGAGCCTTCCGGGTCCACAAGGGGGTCCGTGAGACAGGTGTCCTGTGGGGTGCTCGATGCTGTGGCTGAGAGCTGGGCCCAGGTTGAGGCGGAGCAGGTTGTCTTTTTGCAGCAGGAGGACGCCCTCGGCTGGCAGACGGGGCATAGTCCATGGCGGCAGTTTTGCGGCAGTGCAGGATGTGAGAGATCGCCTCTGTCTGCTTCTTCACCGCGGAGAACTGCTGGGCGATGTCCTCGACGGTGTCGCCGAAAAGGCCGAACTGGGAGACAGGGGCGTTGAGAAAGCGAGTCTTGTCGGTTTCACGCATTTCGACCAAGTTTAGCCATTGAAGACGTTCCTGGATCACAAGCTTGGCCATCGCCTGCCCGAGTGACTGCGCTGTGACCTTCATGGCCCTGAGGGCGAGGTCAGTCGCTGAGCACAGTTCCTGAAACACATCGGGATCAGGGCTACCCACGTGCAGATCTTTAAGCGCCTTGGCCTGGTGGACTTGTAGGAGGGCCACGGTGTGCAGAGCGGAAGCGGCGTGTCCGGCGGCGCTGTAGGCTTTAGCAGTCAATGTAGACGTCGTCCTACAGGCCTTGGAGGGGAGCACAGGGCGACCCCGCCAGGTGGTCGGGTTTCCGGGTCGCAGGTGGAGAGCAACAGCCCCATCGAGGGTAGCGAGAGCAGATGAACGGTGGCATGACGAGTGGAGAGTGGGGCCCTCCACGTAGACGTCAGCTCATCATGCACTTTGTTTTTTAGACACGACGTCGAAGTGAGCGACAGACAGGGAACTGTAGTTTGCTTTTAACCAGTGAAAAGAGTAAAGTTATGTCCCCAAACAATGTTGTGTTCATGGTTGGGGAACATTTTGTTTTTGTTTAGTTTTTTTTCAAATTTTAATTGTAATTTTTCATATTATTAATATCCTGACCATATATTGTAATCAGTTGAAGGCCCTCCTGGCCAACAAAAGTACCATAAGAGCAAAATCTGTACATTATTCCAAACTTTTGGCCACCAGTGTATATATAATTGTTTCACTAATTATTTTTATTTTATTTTAAAAATAAATAATAATGAAACATGTATTTTTTCAATAATTTAATCAGTCAAGGTAAAACCAAAGCTATTTTCTGTGTATGTGTTCTTCGAATGCCTGGCAAAAAAATCTGGCACCTCATTACCTCGGCAAGCTTCATTTATGCAAATCACATTATTCTGAAGTTGTCATAAATCTATATGAATGATAATTATTCAGATTTGATAACTGTTGCACTGTACTGTTTTGGTTTCTTGAACTTTTAAAAGGTCAGTTTTTCACAAAGCTATTAGAAAATAGCAGCGTTGACTTAGACAGTGTGACCACAAAGTAACCACAGTCACGGAAACACTGTTACATTTATGCATTTGGCAGACATTTACATTTATGCATTTGGCAGATGCTTTTATCCAAAGCGACTTACAGTGCACTTATTACAGGGATAATCCCCTGTTAAGTGCCTTGCTCAAGGACACAATGGTGGTGGCTGTGGGGATTGAACCAGTGAACTTCTGATTAACAGTTATGTGCTTTAGCCCAATACACCACCACCACCACTCTGGTAATATCATGAAACTTTACAACTGTCTTTTTTTTTTTAAAGTCACAAAATAATCTGAATGATTCATTATCAAACCGCTCTGAACCAAAATCCTTATTCACTAATCAAAATTTACTAGAAACTAGTAGAATGATCATAGAAAATGTACTGGTCAAAATGTGTATGGGCATGGGTTTGAGTTGAGACTTTGGGTAATCAAGCATGATTTACCTTAACCTCTATTTTAACAAGTGTTGACCATTATTTTTACATCTAGGTTATTTTAGTCTTCCTCAAGTGGAACTCATGAGCAATTTCAGGCTTTATTTGTTCTACATTGCGTCCTTAAGCTCAAGGTTAGCATTGTGTGTCATCCTCAGTGTAGCCGATAATTACGGTTAGCATCTCACACACTGAAGTCATTGGTGTTAATGGAAAGTGCAACATGTGAAACTGTTATTAACCCATGAAATTAGATAACTGCCGATGATCATAACTCTAGGCAGATCATGACTTTCTGTTGCATCGCTTTTGATGTGAATGTCGTGGTACTGTATCATTAGTTATCAGATACAAGGAAACTTATAGAGACATTAAATTAGGTTACTATCTTACAGTCTCTTAATTGAATTATACCTTTACAGCAAAGGTTCTCAACTGGAGTCTGGAAGCCAAAAAAAGGTTGCAAAAAAGGGCTTGTTTGGATGGGTCATAAACAACAGTGGAAACAATCCCAAATGCAATTAATAAAAGACAACCATAGAATTATGCATAGCTAAGATAACAAAATAAATACTACCTGATCTCATGGCAGAAAAAAATATGACAGACTGCATTACACGTTTCAATGCAGTTTAACAGTGAAATGTCCAGGGGGCTGTCAAAAGTGAGTAAAATGGTGTCATAATCAGATGTTTTTAAGGTGAATATTAGATGGAGGTTTTAATGAGAAAATGTATCTCCCTAACCTAAAACATTAACCTAAACCTAACCAATAGAATTCTAAAATCAAATGTGACATATTAAGCACATTTTCTGAAACAACGGCATCTTTCATTGTCACTTCTATGACACTTTCGTCTCACCTGTCAGCTTGTGTGTTTGGCTGGTCTCCTACTGTGCTTTGCCGAGTCCAAAGTCCAACACTCTATAAGGTGGGCGACGAAGGTCACGGCAGGAGCACTAGAGTAGGCGATGTCCACCTTGGTGGTCAAGTAGCGCCACCTGTGGCTGAATCTGTTCGAGGTGAGGGACAGCGACAAAGTTCAGTTTCTCAACGTGGCCATCTCCCAGATCGGCCTATTCGGTGACACCATGGACTTTGCCCAGCAGTTCTCGGTGGTAAAAAAACAGATGGAGGCTATACAACACATCTTGCTGCTTAAGATCCCGTACCCCATCTGCTCGAAAAGGGCATCCCCCTGTGGCGACGAAAGCCCAGGCAGCTCCGCCACAGCCGACTAGACACCGAGTATTCACAGCCAAGGCACCCGGCCACGCGTCACCTAAAACCACAGCATCCACTTCACCTCGTGCAGGGCTAAAATGACACCACCCTGCGTGCAGAGGACACGACCCTTCTGCGCAAGGGTGTGATAGAGCCTGTCCTTCCAGCCGAGATGAGGAAAGGGTTCTACAACCATTAATTCATTGTGCCAAAGAAAGGCGGTGGATTGCGGTCAATCTTGGACCTGTGAGTTCACACAGCATCTTTACGAAGGTCGCAGAGGCATCCCATGCCCCATTAACGGAAGTGGGCATCCGCATACTCAACTACATTGAAGACTCGCTGATCATTGCACACTCCTGTGAGATGTTGCGCGCACACAGGGGCCTGGTGCTCACGGACCTCAGCCATCTAGGGCTTTGGATCAACTGGAAAAAGAGCAAGCTCTCCCCGGTTCAGAGCTTCTCTTGTCTAGTCTCGATGATAGCACACCTCACAAGGGAGCATGCGCAGACAGTGCTTAACTGCATGAAGTCAGTTCCACTGAAACACTTTCAGAGGCTCCTGGGGCACATGGAATCCTCGGGTCAGTCACGCCACTCGGCTTGATGCATATGAGACTGCTTCAGCACTGGCTTCAGATGAGCATGGCATCATCTATGCAGCACATATTGCGTAGTTATCACGCTGGTCTGCCGCAACTTATTCATCCCTTGGGCAAACCTCATATTTTTGCGGGTAGGATTCCCCCTACAGATGCATCGTGTTTACCACAGATGCCTACAAGTCGGGCTGGGGCAACGTATGTTGTATGTATGTATGTATGACGTTTTTATGACCTGTGCAAGGTCAGGGAGGACGAGGAATGAGTCATCCTCATGGCCACATATTGGTCTACCCAGACCTCATGCTCCACGCGACAGCACCACCCTAGCAAATTCCTCTGAGGAGGGACCTCCTCTCTCAGGGATGGGGCACCATCTGGCACCCACACCCAGACCTCTGGAACCCCCATGTCTGGCCCTTGGATGGGATGCAGAAGACCTAAGTGGCCTACCACCGGCAGTGGTAGACAAGATCACTCAGGCCAGAGCTCCTTCTACAATGCAGCTTTATGCCCTGAAGTGGCGTTTGTTCGTGAGGTGGTGTTCTTCCCGAGGCTGAATCCTCCTAGGCCATGCCTCTTCACCTCATGGGATCTCTCCGTGGGCCTTCTGGGCCAGAAGCTGAAAGCCCTCTCCTTGAAGATGGCCCTCCTGATTGCGCTCACCTCCATCACCTCCGAGGGTTGGGGACCTGCAAGCATTTTCTGTCAGCGACAATTGCCTTGAATTCGGTCCGGCAGATTCTCACGTGATCCTGAGACCCCGGCTGGGCTATGTGCCCAGGGTTCCCATGACCCCCTTCAGGGATTAGGTGGTGAGCCTGCAAGGAGCCCGGGAGGAGGCAGACCCAGCCCTGTCGTTTCTGCGTCCGGTGCGTGTTTTGCACATCTACTTGGATTGCACGCACAGCTTTAGGCACTCTGAGCAGATCTTTGTCTGCTTTGGTGGACAGCGGAAATGGAGTGCTGTCTCCAAACAAAACTCCCTCTGCCCTGGCCCCACTACATTGTAGAGCTCCCCTTCGAGGCAGACCAACCACCGCACCTCTCCCATGTGCGGCAGGTGAGCCCACGTGATGTATTTCCCACATGTTAATATCCCCTTTGGGCAGGTCTGTGGTCTCCATTAATTTTTTCCCCCTGAAAGATCAGGAAAGGAAAAGAACAACTTCTCTGATGCATATAATAGCGTTTGATGGCCCCAGCCGAATCTAATACACTGTGGAGAGACAGCTAAAAGACAGCGGCTGGCTCGGCCTGCTCCCATGCTAGTTACGTCGCTTCCCCCCTTCAAGGTGTGGGGAATTACATGACATCTTGTGGGGCATTGGGGGAGGTTACATGCAGACTGATGCACCTGCTGTTATGTACACAGCAGCTTGCTTGCATCTGCATCGGCAGTTCACTTAACACGGTTCAGCTGTTGTGACATTTTTCTATAGGGACCCCTAGTGTCACTACACTGACACAATGTCGAGTAAGTAACAGAAGGGGAATGTCTTGGTTACTGTTGTAACCTCCATTCCCTGATGGAGGGAATGAGATGTTATGTCCCTCTTGCCACAATGCTGTACTAGCCGCTGTAATGGCCAGAACCTTGTCTCGGCTCCTCAGCTCAAAACCTGAATGAGTGGCCGCATTCCAGCTCCTTTTATACCCATATGTCCAGGGGATCGCTAATTGTCATTGGCCTTTTCTCAAAGATTAGAGGTGTTTTGAGCTCTCAAGAGCGACTCCTAATGTCACTAGATCGACACAAAATCTCGTTCCCACCATCAGGGAATGGAGGTTACAACAGTAACCAAGATGGATAATTTAGACCAGAGATGCCCAATCCATCGCATTACAGTATATGACAAGAGGGAAAACAAAGTAAAAAATAAAAATGCCATTGATTTAGCTTTTCTTTGTATTAATTTTGCAGATTGCAGTGTAATGTTATTATTTTTTTTACGTACATGTATATATACTTGTGGCAGTGGGGTCATGGTCATGGTTGAGCGCCCGTCCAGAGAGAAAGAAAGCAGAAAGGGCACTTGCATCTGAGCTAAATTATGTCTAATACCTATCTCTGCCCTGGATCAATGGCAAAAGCCTCCGCAGGATGAGTAGTACCGCCAACAACATGAGGCAGTTGATATGCCAACACAGTCACGGTCCTGTCCAGGAATCAGTGGCTGCGTGCCCATTGTACATGGCACCCCAGCATAGCTTGGAGGCGTCTGTCATAAACACGACGTGCCTGGACACTTGCTGTAGGGGTACTCCTGCCCTCAGAAAAGCAAGGTCTGTCCAAGGGCTGAAGAAGAGGCGGCAGATCGGCCTGATGGCCACACGATGTGTGCCACGGTGCCATGGCCATTTCGTGACTCGAGTCTGAAGCTACTGCTAGAGCGGTCTCATATGCATCATATACCCCAGGAGCCCCTGAAACTGTTTCAATGGGACCGCTGTACTCCGATTGAATGACTTCAGGCAGTTCAGCACAGACTGCGTGTACTCTCTCGTGAGGCACGCTATCATGGAGACTGAGTCTCACTCCATCCCAATAAAAGAGATGCTCTGAACCGGGGAGAGTTTGCTCTTTTCTCAGTTGACCCAAAGCGACAACCGGTTGAAATGCTCGAGCACTAGGTCCCCTGTGCGACACAGCAAATCTTGAGAGTGAGCTAGAATCAGCCAGTCATCGAGGTAGTTGCGGATGCGAATGCCCACTTCCCTTAATGGGGCAAGGGCTGCCTCCACAACAGGGACCGACCGAAGGGGAGGACCTTGTACTGATACATCCGGCCCTCGAAGGCAAACCATAGGAAGGGTCTGTGTCGAGGTAGTACCGAGATGTGGAAGTACACATCCTTCAGGTCTAACGCGAACCAATCTTGATTCTGGACACACAACTAAATGCGTTTCCGCGTAGAGGAAATATACTCTTTTGCATGAATATATACTCTTTTAGTGCTGTCGAAGCACCCAGGGGCATACTCTGCACTGATCATGCAGAAGGAGAGAAAGCCGCTGGAAGGTGCCGTATATCAAAAAGCATATTCATCTTATTTAGAGGTGAATGGACCAGCAGTGGAATTCAGCTCGCTGACACGCAACCGCTCGGCTCTGTAGAAAAAAGTGATTGCGAGCCAGCAACCACGAGCCAGTAAAAAACTATTTATTTATATATAATTATTAGTAGATGCACTATACTTTTATTATTTAGAAAGTGACCAAAAATGTGTGACCAATATTTTATATGTAGATTGATTGATTTCTCAAGCGCGTTCTCTCATCACCACTGCTGCTATGTGAATATGACGTTTCACAACACTACGGAGACCGAGGCATGTCCTGAGAGTCACATAGAATATAGATTAAAATGGCAGCGGTAGAGCTGCATCTTCTACCAAATAATTAAAAATCGATTGTTTGGAAACACTTTAGGTTTTCTAAGATGAAAATGTTTATAAAAACCACGCAATTTGTAGAATATGTTGTGCCGCTATAAAATATACAGGCTGTATGACTAATTTAACAACACACTTAAAGCGCCGACATGATGTGAGTGCATAGACGTCTGCCTCCCACACCTCGCCCTCGGATTCAGCTGTAGATACTAGTCGCTGCGGTACTGCTAGCAGGATGCTGGGTGAGCAAACGATTCACTCGCCGCTGGCTAACAGCTCTGCTCATTCCAACGCAATAACTGACGCAATTGCTTTTTTTATTTGTAAAGATATTCAGCGTTACAGAGAACAATGAATATCTATGCATCTAGATGCGTATCGCATCGGCCTCAGTTATGGAGATGCAATTCCCTAATATATATATACAAAATTTGGACAAAATCTCAGGTTAGACTAGAAGAGAAAGGATTTATTGCTTGCCACTTTACCATGTAGTAATGTAGAAGAAACCCTGCTGCTACTGTGTACAAAAATCCACCTTTTCCCTTTGATTTTATTCCTTTTGACTGACGTTTAATCTTAATTAAAATTGATAACATTCACAAGATGCTTTTCTTGCATCCTAAACAACGTCCTTTGGTCATCCTAGCAGGCCTTGATCAACCTTGGAACCTTATTACAGACAGTTATTTACTGCACAGTATGACAGTCACGCAGCCCACAACTAATGTAAAATTAACTGGGTACCTGTACTTGACTCCTCACTGAAGTGGCGATCTTTTATTTCAGGAGCATGTCTACTGTTTATTCAGTCATGCACTCAAGCAGAAGATACATTTCACCAAAACAGTGACTCAAAAAAGAGTCATCTACCTAACTCTTTATATCAGTACAAGCTCATTTAAGTCTGGAAGACATCTACTGTTGAGAGTGGATATGTGTAATAAAACATGCTTTGTGTTTCGCCAGACTTTGTTGAATGTAAGTTAAAGTTATTCATTATTTACTCACCCTCATGTAATTAAAAATATATGTCGTATGCTGTTATTTTAAGTGTGGAATACAAAAGTAGAGTTATTATGTAGCGCTTGCAGTCAATCATGTTTTTGCATCAATGATATCAAATGTAACATGAAACATTGACCGTGTTTACATCTGATGATCTTACACCGATTATGCTTAACAAGCCAACAACATGTGATTGTCATGTTAAGGACTTAAATGTTTTTTCTTAGTCATTGTAAGTTCATAAACGGTTTACATATAAACCGATTTTTGCACATTACCCTGATTTTTGTTACATAAATATGTGTGAGAATGTTCTGTGCATGCCTTTGCATTTAGACATCAAAAGAAGATAATAACCTGATGATTGTTTTAATATAGCACACAAGTTGTGTGGACTAATTTTTAATTTTTTTAATTATTTATTTATTTTTGTCCTTCTTTGGTGCTTTAAAGTCACTATGGGTACACTACAAACTGTTGCTGTAGTAGATGAGAAAAAAATTAATTTTGGGCTGAACTAGCCACACTAAATATTTTACATCCTTGCAGCACTGTTTTTTTGTTGAGTGTCTGTACTTTTCTAAGTGAGACACACATTCAGAAAGGGCTGGACTGGGAAGAGCAATCGTCCCAGGATTTTACATAGCAACTAGCCCAAAAGTTGAGTGGAGGGGATGTTCGCTGTCCTTTTCTGCATATTGCGGTGCCGTTTTGTGGTCCGTTCTGCATAACGTGGCAGCTCATTTTAGCTTATTGCGGCCCATTCGGCCTGTTTCGCGGCCGACCCACCGGCCCGCTCGGTTCTCCCGATGTCCAGTCTGACCCTGAACGGCCCCAAAGTGAGCCGGCTCAATGGGAAAATGCCCGGTGTGCCAGATTTCCAGTCCAGCCCTGCATTCAGACAAACAGCACAAAAGAACTGGAGGGCACCAGCACATGTCTGCACACTCGTGAATAAACTTGCCTATGTAAGCTAGTTTTTAAAGGTTGGAAAGGACACACATTCAAAATGCTCTGATTTGTCAAAACTCTTTTTTTTTTTTGAAGAAGAAGAAGCAGCAGCACTTTTGTGACCCAATCAGTGTACATGATGCGAGCTTTGCATGTCTGGTTCCTTTCATTCACTGCACTCAAAAACCTAATGTGCAATCTTATTTAGTGAGTTTTCTGGAGAGGGAGAGTGGTGGACAACAGAGAGATTGGGGGGGGGGGGGGGGGTTATTTTCCAATTTGCCTATGGAAAATGGGCAATTTCAACCTCATTTAGGTTTGCTTATGAAGCCTTTATGAACCCTTTGGAATCAGTGTTTATTACCGAATACAGCCTGAAAATGGGCGTTTTTAATATGATTTGAAAATGGTCTATTTAAAGGAGACTCACTGTAAAACACTTCAGGCTCACGGGCAAGGAAGAGGCGAGAAACCGGCTTGACATATAACTTAAAGGTTTAATGGAAAACTCAAAAGACAAACACATAAGACGACGGACATGTCCGTGAACGATCTCTCTCTCTCCCATCACCGTCGGCGAGTGGCCTTTATCCCTCTTGACGGTAATTAGCCTAATACGGGACCGGGCATGCGTAATCACGCCCCGGTCCCGCCCTCCACCGTGCCACACTCACACAGTGCAGATACAGTAATTCCTGGATATTGGTGATAAAATTAGCCAATATCTCAAGCATTGAGTAGCTGTACATGAGTGCAAATGTATTATGCAATTCAAAGATTTCAATATGTCTAATGAAATTTTACTTATGAATCACAGTTATTTGCAAGATACAATCTGAAGGTAAGTTGCTACTTTGAAACTGTAGCTTGGCAAGCTATGAGCTACTCATAAGTTAGTTAAACTACCATTTAGAAAGTTTAATAGTCTAGACAACAAGTTACTAAGGTAGACTGTACTGCGCATGCGTCAACCTTCACAAAAGCTTACTGGGATAACTCCGTCGAATTGATCCCCAATCCTTGATTTTCTTCTTTCACATTTGTTCATAAACCTAAATTTTAAACTTTACAAACGTGTGAATATATCTCCGATACTAGTCTTTATAAAAAATAATCAGATTTCTTTGATATCGCTATTTATATCCAACTTTCCGAAACTTTCGCTACTATTCTTAGCCCGCTAGCACTGCACGCGTGGTCTCTCGCCAATCGATCGTCTTACTTACACCTCTACACCTGTATAACTGAAAGCTATAATTCGCCATTATAGCACATCTGCTATAATGGCGAATATAGCGGATGTGTGTCTAACTCTACCTCTGTGTGCAGGTGAAGACACCTTTGAACTGCATTCGGTGCAGTTGGAGCTGGAATCCGTCGAGAGGCAGATCCAGGACCTGCTAGAGAGACAGGCCGAGCTGCGAGATCGGCGGTCCGCGCTTGAAGCATCACGCGCCGATGCTCACAGGTCAGTGGTTCATCATTTTTTGACTCCGTCCTCGTCTACTCCGTGTGTTTCTCTGCACAGGATGCGATCCTCCCTGGCTTCATTCACTCCGGCACCGACACATCACCATGGACCCTGGGTGATTCCACGGCGGAAGACGCGAGCCAGGACCAGACCAAGGACCTCCCCGCCCCTCCCGGCCTTCGAGATCTCCACCCGGAACCGCTTCTCACCTCTTCGCGAGTCGGAGCGCGACGACGCCGTGATCATCGGCGATTCGACCGTCCGTCATGTCCGCGCTATCTCTGGCAAAGTTAAGGTGCGCACTCACTGCTTTCCTGGTGCTCGTGTTCTTGATGTCTCTATGCAGGTTCCCGAGATCCTGAATGGTGACGAGCGCATCGGAGCTGTCGTGCTGCACGTGGGAACGAACGACACCAGGCTGCGGAAGACGGAGGTACTGAAGGAGGACTACAGGAGCCTGATCGAGACGGTACGCAGCACTTCGCCAGAAACAACGATCGTCGTGTCTGGACCGCTTCCCACGTACCGACTAGGACAAGAAAGGTTCAGTAGATTATTTGCTCTAAATGAATGGTTAATGTCATGGTGTAATGAACAGAGACTGCTCTTTGTTAATAATTGGAATCTGTTTTGGGAGCGACCTAGGCTCTTCCGTCCTGATGGCCTTCACCCCAGCAGAGTCGGAGCGGCTGTTCTGTCGGACAACATCTCCAAGACGCTACACACCATATGACTAGTAAGTCAAAGTCCAAATCACAGTATTTGCTGTCCCAACTTAATTGATATAAGTACCAATGTAGAACATTATATAGAAACTGTGTCTATTCCTCGTTTAGTAAAGCCAAACAATACATCTACTGTAGGATCTAGGAAAAATCTAATTGTAATTAAACCAGAAAATCTCAATATCAGTGAACAAAAACTATTTCTAAAGCTAGGTCTTCTAAACATTAGATCGCTCACACCTAAGGCGGTTATTGTAAATGAAATGGTCTCAGATAATAGTTTTGATGTATTTTGCCTTACTGAAACCTGGCTTAAACCAAATGATTATTTTGGTCTAAATGAGTCTACTCCGCCAGGATACTGTTATAAACATGAGCCCCGTCTGATTGGTCGTGGCGGCGGTGTTGCAACAATCTATAGAGATATTCTTAATGTTACTCAGAAAATAGGTCACAGGTTTAATTCGTTTGAAGTACTTGTGCTAAATGTTACACTCTCAGATGTAAGAAAAAAATCCCTATTATCTCTAGCCTTGGCTACCGTATATAGACCTCCAGGGCCTTACACTGTTTTCCTAAAAGAGTTTGCAGACTTTCTATCAGATCTATTGGTCAATGTTGATAAAGCAATAATTGTTGGAGATTTTAACATACACGTAGATAACACAAATGATGCGTTAGGGGCTGCGTTTACAGATTTGTTAAACTCCTTCGGGGTCACGCAAAACATCAGTGGTCCCACTCATCGCCTAAATCATACGCTAGATTTAATTATATCTTATGGAACCAATCCAACCGATATAGATATTATACCGCAAAATGATGATGTCACTGATCATTACATGGTAACTTGCATACTACGTACCACTGAAATCTGTCATATTGCGCCACGTTATCGACCAAGCAGAACAATCCTTCCAACCACAATAGATAGATTCACAAATAGCTTACCTGATCTATCTCAGCTGCTCAGTGAACCCAAACAAACAGATGAACTAGAGGAAATGACTAGCAGTTTGAGCACCATTTTCTCTGGTACATTAGATATTGTTGCACCAATTAGATTAAAAAAGTTTAGAGAAAAAACTAGAGCACCATGGTACAACAGTGCTACGCATGCTATCAAGAGAGAAACTCGTAACTTGGAGCGTAAATGGAAACAAACTAATTTAGAGGTCTTTAGAATCGCATGGAAAGACAGTATGTCCAAGGTTCTTATTTAACACCGTGGCTAGACTAACAAATAAACAGAGATCACCTGAGCAAAATATTCCTTTACAGTTTAGTAGTAATGATTTTATGAATTTCTTCACTGAGAAAATAGAAAACATCAGAAACACAATTGTAAACACAATTGTTAATGTACAATCTTTAATGGTGTCTTATGATTCAGCCTCAATTATCGCCCCTCAAGAACAACTACACCGCTTTACAACTATAGGACAGGAAGAGCTAAATAAACTTATCATTGCATCTAAACCAACAACATGTTTACTAGATCCAATACCCACTAAACTACTGAAAGAAGTGTTACCTGTAGTGGAAGAGCCTCTTCTCAATATTATTAACTCGTCTTTATTTTTAGGTCATGTTCCAAGAATATTTAAGCTGGCAGTTATAAAACCTCTCATTAAGAAACCACAATTAGATCCAAATAACCTAGCAAATTACAGACCCATCTCAAATCTTCCATTTATGTCTAAAATATTAGAAAAAGTTGTGTCCGCTCAATTGTGCTCTTTCTTGCAAGAAAATGATATCTATGAAAAATTTCAGTCAGGATTCAGACCGCATCATAGCACAGAAACTGCGCTAGTTAAAATTACAAATGATTTACTTTTAGCTTCTGACCAAGGCTGCATCTCAATATTAGTTCTACTCGATCTTAGCGCTGCGTTCGACACTATAGATCATAAAATACTCTTGGATCGACTACAAAACTACACTGGTGTTCAGGGACAGGCATTAAGCTGGTTTAGATCGTACTTATCAGACCGTTACCATTTTGTCTGTTTAAATGGGGAAAAATCAAAAATAACGTCAGTAGACTATGGAGTGCCACAAGGATCTGTGTTAGGCCCTCTATTATTCTCAATATATATGCTACCACTTGGTAAAATTATAAGAAAACATGGAATTAATTTCCACTGTTATGCTGATGACACTCAATTATATATCTCATCACGACCAGATGAAAACATTAACTTATCTAACTTGACAGAGTGTCTTAAAGATATAAAATGTTGGATGACGCGTAATTTCCTGTTATTAAATTCCGATAAAACGGAGGTATTACTTATTGGTCCAAAAAACTACCCACAAAATCCCTTACAATACAACTTTAATTTAGAAGGATGTCCTGTTACATTATCCACTACAGTAAAAGACCTGGGTGTTACACTAGACCGCAACTTGACTTTCGAAAATCATATTTCATCTGTTACGAGAACAGCCTTTTTCCACCTTAGAAACATTGCTAAGCTACGTAACATGCTATCTGTTTCTGATGCAGAAAAGTTAGTTCATGCATTCATGACCTCGAGACTAGATTACTGTAATGCTTTATTAGCTGGTTGCCCTGCATCCTCAACAAACAAGCTACAGTTAGTCCAAAATGCAGCCGCTAGAGTTCTTACTAGGTCAAGAAAATATGATCACATAACACCGATTTTATCATCTCTACACTGGCTACCAATTAAGTTCCGTATCAATTACAAAGTATTACTACTGACCTATAAAGCCCTAAATGGTTTATCTCCGGTGTATTTAACGGATCTTCTATCGCCATACAATCCATCGCGCTCTTTAAGATCACTAAATTCGAGGCTTCTGGTCATACCTAGGATATCTAAGTCCACTAATGGAGGGAGGGCGTTCTCACATTTAGCTCCTAAACTCTGGAATAGCCTTCCCGATATTGTTCGAGGCTCAGACTCGCTGTCCCAGTTTAAAACTAGATTAAAGACACATCTCTTTAACCAAGCATTCACATAATGCTAACTTTTTATACTACTGCTGAATCAGTTATAATGCATTAATATTATGAACATCAGCTATGCTAATTATTTCCCATCTGCTTTTCTGCTGTTATCTCGGGACGCCAGTCCCGAGGTAAATAGCGTTCGTCAGCTCCAGTTTGTATCCAGCCTCTCACGGAGACTTCAGATGCCCCATCACCATGGACAAGGATCTTAAAATGGGATACATAGACTAATTATTGCCAACAAAAGCCTTCATCAGCCAAACAAGGACAATTGCATCTAAGTGAACTTCTGGAATTTAATCAAGGATGGACTTCAAAGACACTGGTCACTAATCTTGCAGTTCAAACACATTCACTGTCTAAATACTGACCCTTAGCACTTAATAAGTTTAATAATTTTTTAAATCATGTTTTTTGACTATAAATAATTCTTATTTACATTATTCATGATGTTAGCCAGAGGGGAACTGGCCCCCACAGTGAGTCTGGTTTCTCCCAAGGTTATTTTTCTCCATTAACAATCATCTTTTGGAGTTTTGTGTTCCTTGCCACAGTCGCCTTCGGCTTGCTCACTGGGGTTATTAATACAATTATTATTTAATTATTTTTAAACACGATAAAGAATCATATCTTATCTAATTCCACAACAGGGCTCCAAACCAAAAAAAAAATCAATTAAGGAGCCAATGGCTCCTACAGGGGGAAAAACAGGCGCCAAATATTTTAAATTTTTTTAACTCCATCCATTCCTTTTCGTTCCGCAGCTCGCTAACAGTGTAGTCTGTGGAGCATTCTTCGCAATTATGTGATCACGTGCATTTTTATGCTTGTTACTGTCACCGTGTTTTCTAACAGTCTCTTTTTTGAAATTGTTAGTTCCTGCAATGAACTCCGTTTTCCCCGCTATTTCTTTGATATAAACTTTTGTTATGTATCTCGGGAAATGTAATGCAAATTTTAAAATCAAAAGGGAGTAAACTTTTACTGTCGCCAATGGCGACCTTGACAGAAATTACACTCACAAATAAATTTATTTGGTCACAAATGCGACCATTTTTAGTCGCAGTTTGGAGCCCTGCACAAGGATGATGATTTATCGACTTTATAGACATTACATTTTTATCGTCTGTTAATGCTGAACTTCTGTAAAGCTGCTTTGAAACGATGTGTGTTGTGAAAGGCGCTATACAAATAAAATTGACTTGACTTGACTTGACTTAACAAAGAGTCGCTAACTACATTAAAGCTACTTAAGAGTGAAGTAACCTTTAAAGAAATAGTTCACCCATAATAAAAAAATCTCTCATTATTGATGTGTATGACTGTCTTTCTTCAGAAGAACACAAATAAAGATTTTTTTGAAAAATTATGAAGCTCTGTAGGTCCTCTGTAAGTATACGGGTGCCATCAGTCTGCTGGCTGTTTGATGGTCCAAAAGTCATATTTAGGCAACAAAAAAGTAATCCACAGGACTCCAGTCGATAAATGAATGTCTTCTGAAGCAAACCGATAGGTTGGTGTAAGAAACAAATCCATAATTAAAAACATTTTTTAGTGTTTTATTTAAAAACACTTTGATTGTAAAATGTAGGCTTCAGCAGGGTGTCAAAATAGGATAACATGTTCAGTCAACAAACACTAACCAAAATCACATTATGGACTTCACAGATGTTGTGTTATTTATATCTTTTCCCCATCGAAGCTTAAAGGTTATGTGCTCGCTCGACTCCTTGCTCCTGCTCTCGTCAGTTTATCAAGCAAATAATATATTTGTCAGGGGTATGAATGCCCCTTCCTCCCCCACCTGAACATTAGCCATATATCTTTATTTTGTCATACAGGGAATTTGGTCACCGCAAACAGAAACCATCAATCGGGTGTATAGCTAACTGATGTTGTGTGACAGACTAGGCCTAAAAACTGGTGGACGAGAGAATTGCTTCATTTGTGTTGCTATATTTGAAGTTTCCAATTTACAGTACATTCAGGTGGTGCAAGCTTTCTAAAATGTGAAATGTGGCAGAGCGTGGTGTTCATGGCATAGTCTTGCAAATTATATTCAATGTGTTTGCTGTGTTGTCATACATGGATTCAAAGTGTAAAGTCTATATGCAGTTTATGTGAATTATATGGGGAGTTTGTGGCTGTTCAGAAACACAATGGTGTAGTGTATATGGCAGGATTGTATAACAGACAGTATGGAGGGGGATATGGTCATAAACAATTATACCTTGACATTTACAGCCTTTTGAAAATATTTTATATATCATTATTTTTATAGTATAGCTGTGGCTTAAAAGTGTCCTTTTTACATCAGAGATTGACAGTAGATTTCTTACTTAATGTTTAATGTAAGAACTAAAACAGAAAAAATCTTGTAATATAAGGCAATATTTACCTATATAGGTTTCATTCTTTTTTCTTTTTTTTTAAACATTTTAACATATGAAATATGTACTTCTGATAATTCTGTGAAAATTGTGTATAGATGATGCAAATAAATTGATGAATCAGAGTTTTGAATAGATTTATATAAATCAAACTTTTCAGCTGTAACACTGTTATAGTTTAAACCAGAAGTTCAAAACAATTTAGTTAAACTTTTAAGTAAAATTAAGTTGGACATACGGGTATAAAGGGAAGCGGGGCAATGAGTGCAAGTCAGAATTTTTCTTCAGAGCCGAACGGTTGTGCAACAAACAAGTTGAAGTTCACCACTGTTTCACTCACCTCTGTCAGCGAGAAGCATTGCTGTTGGATCTAAGGCATGTTTCCAGCTGGCATTCTCTTTCTCTGCACGCTGTGCAGTCTACGCCCCTGGGTGCTTCGACAGCACTTTTCACTGTTAAAAGAGTGTTCTCCTCCTAAAAGAGTTTTGATTTTACAAAAGAGCAATACACAGCAGCGTTGAACATCCTTTTCAGGACGCGTCTTTTTCAAGATGCCTTTCCGCCCCTGTGTTGTTCCTGGATGTGGTTGATTTCTCTCCAAGGCAGACGGCCACAGACGCTGCCTCGTGTGCCTGGGCAGCGATCACACTGAGGTGGCATTCGTGGATGGCTCATGTACTCATTATGAGAACATGACCATGGCAGCGTTGTGAATACCTTCTGCACTGTCCTATATGGTACGGCACATGATTGGTGGAAAGTTACTCAATCCTCTATTACCACCTGGGGCGAGTTCGAATCAGCTTTCCTCTCAGCCTTCCTCTCTGAAGACTATGAAGACTAGCCAGCTGTATGAGTCCAAATTAGGATACAGGGAGAAAAGGAATATATTAGGGATTTTGCCTACGTACAGAGCCCTATGCAAGCGATGGAAACCCACCTTAACAGAGAGTGAGATAAAAACATCCCTACAGCCTTACCTTGCCAGCCAACTTCGCAGCTGAGTAAACACTGTGGATGAGCTAGTGAAACTGGGTCATCATCTGGAAAAGGATAATGAGCAGCAGTTGCACTAACAAGGACACATAACAACTCAACCCATACCACAAAAACCCACCTCTAACCGATTTGTTGAAAAACCTCCAGTCCAGTGTTGGAGATGTAAAGGACAACATCCGCCTGGAAATTTTCCACACTATTTCACCCTTCATTCCAGACATTCTCCCAGACAGCATTCTTCTGCTGAAGTAAGAGTTCTTCCCAACCTCAGAAGTCAGGAGGTCTGCCTTCTAACAATGCTATTTCTGTCACAATCCCCTCAAAATCATTCATCAGGTCTGAACATTTCACTTTCACTGCTTCTAACGAGTTTGTTTCCATACCAGTTAGTTGTTCCCATTAGTATTGGAGCCTGGAAAGGAAAGGCCAAAGTGGATACAGGAGCAAGTTATACTCTCCTTCCTTTGGAAGGAGCTCGCTCCTCATGACAATGAGGCCGAAGTACCTTTAGGATGGACAAATATACAGATAACACTTCACAACAAAGGCTTCACCATACGTGCTGCCATTCTCACCTCCAAAGCCCTGGCTTATTTCTTAGTCCTAGGCTTAGACTTCATCTTGAGTATCCTTTTCAACCGGTCCAGGCCAGCATTCCAGTTGAAAACCCCCATAATATGAAAAGGAGACCAAACACCAAAAGTTCAAACCAGAGAATTTCTCTAATCAGTTCCATTACTCCCATCACAGTTCTCATGGGCATCACCACCAATAAATATCATGGATGATCAAACCTTAACCCTCTGGGGTCTGAGGGTGTTTTGGGCCCTGGAGAAGTTTTGACATGCCTTGACATATGTGCTTTTTTCAGTTGCTTAAAAACATATTAACCCTCTGGAGTCGGCAATCGCGCCGGCGCGATAGTCTCGCTTTTTTTCTTATCAAGTGCAAAAGAGACTCAAAATACTCGGTTGATTTTGATCTTACATATAAGTGTTGTACATCATTAGATCCTGTTAAGTGTCTATTTTTTTGTGGATACTCACAATAAAAACAAAGTGTTGTGCTTTTGGCCAAATAAAGAAAAACAAACATGATGCGAGTTCTGCGTTCTCTCTGTCAGTGAAGTCCATTCTGAAACGCGTCCGTAAATTAGCTGTAACTCAGCAAATACTTGTCACCCAGGCAGGAGACATATGTCTTTATGAAGCTTGCATTCTCTTCTTTTACATGAAGTAATTTATAAAAAAAACTAATATTTTCAGTTTATGTAATCCGTTTGAAACCAAGGAGAGTACAGTTTTTTCATTCTCCCCTCATTATCTGTAAGCTGTAAGCTGAGCTGAGAACTCAGAGAAAATAAATTGAGAACCGTCACCCAGGCACGAGACATATGTCTTTATGAAGCTTGCATTCTCTTCTTTTACATGAAGTAATTTATAAAAAAAAACAAATATTTTCAGCTTATGTAATCCGTTTGAAACCAAGGAGAGTACAGTTTTTTCGTTCTCCCCTCATTATCTGTAAACTGTAAGCTGAGCTGAGACCGCCACGGCCCCGGGTGCTATTCACATGTAAATAGGTGATATGCATCCCACACACTCCCCGATCAATGCCATAAAAACCCGAAGTTTCTTCATGAGATTCACTGATAGTTCATCGCATTTTGAGGATGGCACGCTACTCCGGTGATGAGGCCCTTCAGATGATTCTGGACAGCGAGGAAGAATGCAACTCGGAAGACGAACGGCTGCACTTTGAAGAACGAATTGATCCCGCCAAGGATACAAGTTCGGAGTAAGTTGTTTAGTGTTATATAATTCCTTTTCTGATCATATGGAACTTATATGAATTTTCAGACTATATTTTGCCTAGATTTGGCTAGCTTTTGACATCTTACAGGAAAGATTGCCCCACAATATCCCTAACATTCGTGTATGCTCAAGTGTAAACTTTTTAAATGTGATTAAACTCTAAACATATTTGTATATTAAATATATTTCACTCAGTGATTAGCTTATGACACTGATTATCATGCTAAAATACTGCCTTAGGCGTAATGTATCTTGTTTGCGAATATCTGCTTGGGCAACACGATGATTTAGTGCAAATATATTTCCGGTAACGTTACTGTCTATGCAATATATTTTTATATGTTCAGTTTTGGTTAGCCTATGACACTACTTATCATGCTTTCTGCCCTATGCACAGATGTTTGTGAATACATGTGTAAATGTTTGAAATATAGGCTAGTGATGTGTCGTTCTCGAACGATCCGTTCATTGCGTGTATCACTAAATGCGCGCTTTCTATATGGCCCATCAACAGATACTCGCGGTGACGCGGTCTACGGCCCATCAATAGATATTTCTCAGTCCCATGGCCATCAACAGATTTTTTTTTAATCCATGGCAATTAGTGATTGATAATGATAATGATACAGTTTCTTTGATTGTGTTATCAGCATGCTCACGTTTTTTTTTTTTTTTTTTTTTAGGAATGTGTCTGCATCACGCTCTCCTTCTCCAGCACCTGGCAGAGGAGCACGCAGGTGTCCTTCAGTTCTCAGTGCGATCGAGAATCATACTGAGTAAGTGCATAAATGTAATATTTTACAGATGAAATGTAGCCTAATTGTGTTTACATTGTCATAATATAAAAGTACATATTCTTGTGTGAAATTACAAAAAAACTTCTTTTTTTTTTATCCATGGAGGACAAAGACATTTCCATGGCCTGCACCTGTGACTGAATACAACAAACACATGGGGGGCGTTGACCTGTCTGATCAGCTGTTACAGTAATACACTGCACAACACAAAACAATGAAGTGGTACAGAAAGATCTTTCTACACTTCTTGGACATTGCTTCCACCAACTCTTTCATTGTGCACAAAGAGCTACATGGTAACTTGTCCCACAAAGAGTTTATGGAGCAACTTATCCAAGAGCTCTGTGGTGTGTCACAGAAAACGGCACCAAAACGGACCAATAGTGACCATGTACCGGTTCCAGGAGCTGAGCTGACATCAGAAGGCAGGGATGTTGCCACAATTGGTCGCGGCAATTGTGTGCATTGCACAACAGTGCGTGGTAAAAGGCAATTGACACCATGGAAATGCCAGGCATGCAATGTTCACTTATGTCTTCAGTTGAATAGGAACTGTTTTCAAGAGTGGCATAACGATGTATGATTGTCCATATGTACACAGGCTTCTTTACCACCACATGTTGTTTCTTGTGTAAATTCAAGTATATGTCTATAGTTTTATGCAAAGTATTTTTGTAAAGTATAAGTCAGTTGACTTGTATATGTAGCAATGTGGTCTTGTGAGACACAACATTTAGTTCCTTCACATAGAGGAATTACAATAAAACAGATTGAAAAACAAAACCTTTGCATCTCATGTCATTCTCAGTTCAGGCTGCCTCACAGCACCTTGATGGGGCATTAGCCTTTGGGTGATTGTCTTTTGTCTCCCCTGGTGTGAATCTCATTAATATTCATGTCCATCGACACTCCCACGCATACAGCAGTGCTGACACAAAAACTGACTTACAAATTTTAAATTGTTATATTGTTGTTTGTGAAAGAGTGGTCAGAATGATTTTTACATCATTTTGTAGTAAAAATTCTAGCCTACAAGAATGGTGACTCAAAAGTCTTGTGGACAACTGTTCAGTATGTGTTATATGGCCTTATTGTGGTGACAATTTTTTTTCCCAAACTTACTAACCACGCATAATATTTTTTTTATATAAAATGCAAACATGTACATCTATTTTGCTTACATATTATTGTAGCAGAGTTTGTGCTGAATACAGCAAAATTACATGTTGGCCAATGGTATGTTGTAAGTTGCTGAAATAAGCACAAATGTCAGGGCATGTCAAAACATCTCAAGGGCCCCCAAAACACCTCAGACCCCAGAGGGTTAATACCTAAAGTCTGATAACACTGTATTCAGCACAAACTGGACTACAATAATATCTGAGCAACATGTGTGTACATGTTTGTATTTTTGAGAAAATAACATTTATGCGTGGTTTTTGAAAAAACTACAATTTTAAGTCACTGAAATAAGGTCATATAACACATACTAAACATTTGTCCACAAGACCTTTGAGAACTTGATCTTGTAGCCTAGAGTGTTTGCTACAAAATTATGTGAAAACCATCCTGATCACTCATTCATACAAAACAATATAGTAATTTAACTTTTGTAAGACAATTTTAGTGTTGAAAGGTAATATGCGAGAAGGCGTGAATGATCATGAATATTTAGGTCATTCACACCTGAGAGACAATGACCCCACCCCTGGGCGTATCAATGAGGAATGTGACAGAAAGAGAATGAATATGAGGAGACTTAATGATCAAAATCAAGTTTTAAGTTAAAAGATATCTGACTATATATTTTCTTTACATAAAGTCTTTACTTAATTTTAGACCTACACTACCGTTAAAAGAAGTTTCTTTTGCTCACCAAGACTGGATTTATTTGATCCAAAATACAGAAACAATATTGATATTCTGAACTCTTTTTACAATTTAAAAGAACAGTTTTCTATTTAAATATATTGCAATATAAATGCACTTTGTGATCAAAGCATAATTTTCAGCATCATTACTGCAGTCCTCAGTGTCATATGATCCTTCAGAAATCATAATAATATGCTGATTTTCTAATATGGGCATATTTAAAGTGCATTTTATTCATTTACACCTGAACACATATTTGCAAGCACAAGCTGTGTTGATGATAATGAGGCAGCATAAACACTAGATAAAATCTAATCTAAACATTCATATAATTTTATATCATATTACATATCATATTTATATCATACAGCATACAATTTAAATGCCTGCTTTAGCTGAAACAGCATTTAAATGTAACTAAAACTTGCTTATTAGGACATATTTCAAATGTCAATACTCTGAATCCTGGCTGGCAAGTCTGAAACAGTCCCACTAGTAAAATATGTTCAAGTTTATATAAAAGAGCATGTCAACTAATGAAAACTAAACTTACTCATCTGAAATTGTATCCTCGGCTGGATCAAGTCTCTCTTCAAAATACAAATGTTCATCAGAGTCCCACTCTTCTTCTGAGGAAAAAGTTAACACTTCCTTAATATCCAGAAGTTTCATCACCTGTGTATCGTTACAAACGTGCAGTAAAATGTATGAATTGTTTATATCAAACAACTGAACACAGTGGGGGGCGTGTACATTTGCATTGATCGTCTCAGCACATTAGTGTATGAATGGCGCGCTCTGCTGGTGGGTGGGATCACATTACAGATAATTAGATGAAACGGTAAAAACAACATCGCTTTGTTTCAAACAGATTTCATTGCAGGAGAATATTTGTTTTAAATTTGAATTGGTCTATTAAAAAGTAGCAATCTTAAGCTTTCTTTAGACATATGTTTCATGTTTGTGTGATAAGTATTCGCGGAGATTCAGTTCATTTTTGTGACGTGTTTCTGAAATATGCTCGTGAACACAGAGACTGCTGAAAGCTCACCCTTTTCATTTTCTTTATTTTACAAAAGCACAATGTTTCATTGTTATTATGAGTGTACACAAATAAAAGTAGACCCTTTATAGTCTCTAATGATGTCTTACACTTATCTGTATACCCAAAAATGACAGAGTATTTTAAGTTGTTTCTGCTGTAATGACGAAAATATCCAGCAGGACGCGCCAGCGCGTCCATTGACCCCAGAGGGTTAACCTCCAGGCGCCTCTTAGGAACTGTATGATTAAGTCGTGCTTACCCAAAGACTTGCCATCTACTGCATCGTGGTGGGCTGCGATAGCAGCCACATACACCTTCAAGGTGGAAGGGGAAAGCCTCCCCTCCCGCCTCTCCTGCAGAAATAAGAGCACTAAACTAACTGCGCACCTCTGTGGGTCTTCAGCCCGGAAAGAACACCAATCTGCGAACAACTGCCACTTCAGGGCGTAAAGGTGCCTAGTAGAGGGGGCTCTGGCTTGGTTGATAATGCCTACGACGGCAGGTCAAGCTAGATCTTCCGCGTCCCATCCAAGGGCCAGACGTGGAGTTTCCAGAGGTCTGGATGCGGATGCCAGAGCGTGCCCCGTCCCTGAGAAAGAAGGTCTTTCCTCAGGGGAATTCGCCAGGGAGGGGCTGTCGCGAGGAGTACGAGGTCCGAGAACCAGGCCCGGGTGGGCCAATAGGGAGCCACTAGGGTGACTTGTTCCTCGTCCTCCCTGACCTCGCACAGCACCTGTGCAAGAAGGCTCACTGGGGGAAATGCGTACTTGCGCAGCCCCGCAGGTCAGCTGTGTGCCAGTGCGTCTGCCCCGAGGGGAGCCTCTATTCAGGCATACCAGAGCGGGCAGTGGGAGGTCTCTCGGGAGGCAAACAGGTCTACCTGGGCCTTTGCGAACCGTTCCCAAATCAGCTGTATTGACTGTTGGTGAAGCCTCCAAGCGGGAAAGCGGACGCCCGCAAAGGGGGGTGGAGGCCTGGCAAAATGAATTGTGCAACCGAGTTCGATGGTCCTGGCCAGCCAGCATGACAGATTGGGAAGTGAAAGACACGCATCCAAGCTCCGTGCTAGGGGCACTAAGGGGACGACTATTTCTGACATACCCGGCGGGGCTTCGCAGCGGGGTGGACCAGGTAATGCGGCGTCAGGAGGCAAAGGACCGTCCCTAGGCTCTGGTGCTGAGAAAAGACTCAAAGCACTTCTCTTGCTCCTCACACCCGCCAGGGGGCGGGTTAGTGACTGAGGAGGAGGTCCAGTAGAGACGTCCTCTGGACTCATCAGAACTAGCCAGCCGGGGAACAGTCGAGGGGCTGAGGGCGGATGTTCCACGTCCAGCATGCCGGGACTGTTGAGGTGTGATGTGAGAACGGCATTTGCGGGCCAGGTGACCCAGAAAGAGGAAATTGCTCTATTATTGAAAAACATTCAAAAATACCTTTAACTGAAGGTTCTCTTCCCGGCCCTCCACCGGTGGACGTAGTGGTCTGTTTACCAACTCCTGTCCATCTCAGGAGCGCTTGGGAGCCTTACGGGTCCTCGAAGGGGGTCCGTGAGATGGAGGGCATACGCTTCCTGCAGGGTGCTCGACGCTGGGGCTGAGTGCTGGGCCCACTCTTGGTTGAGGCAGCACGTGTTTTTTTTTTTTTGGAAGCTGCAGGAGGACGCCCTCGGCGAGCAGACGGGGCATGGCCCATGGCGGCAGGTTTGCGGCGGGGCAGGATATGTGAAATGGCCTCCGTCTGCTTCTTCCGCTGAGGACTGCTGGTTGGAGTCGTCAACGGTGCCGCCGAATGGACAGAGCTGGAAAACGGGGTGTTCGAGAAGGCGTGCCTTGTCTACCTCCCGCATTTTGATCAGGTCCAGTCCACAGATTACGTTTCAGGACCACAAGGGTGGCCATCACCCGTTCAAGTGCCGCTGCTTCTGACCTTCTTGGCCCGGGGGGCGCGATCGGTCATTGAGCACAGTTCCTGCAGCACATCAAGAACAGGACTACCAAGTGCAAGTTTTGAAGTGCCTTGGCCTGGTGTTGGTTGCAGGAGGGGTCTTGGCATGCAGGGCGGAAGCAGTCTGGGACCGCTCCACCGTCGAGGGTAGTGAGAGCGGAGGAGCGAGGAAGCCACGGCTTACTCAACTCATCATGCACGTCTGGGAAGAAAGGAGTGGTGCACATGCCCGCGGAACCTATCAAGTAGCCGCGGGGGGGGGGGGGTTTTACAGGTCCAGCCTCGCGCTCACGGTAGCCCAGGAAAGCATAGCGGACCTCTGTGCGTCAGGCTCAGACTGGGCAAGCAGACCTGAAGGTGGCGGCCCAGACGAGTCATCAGCATCAGACGCCGCTGTAATGCTCTCCGATGCAATGCCGATATCGTCATCCAATTCCTGGAGCTCAAGGGACCAGCCGGCTGGCCGTGAAGCGGGCCGCACTCATCCCGAGCTTGGGAGAAGCAAGCAAGCGTGCCGCGGGTGGTTCGAGGGGATTTACCCGGCGAAACGGAACCAGTTGGAAGGACAACTGTGCTTTAGCACTGCCTCTACACCACTCATCCAGTACCCATTAAACAATGTCCATATCGGTGAACACCTTAAAAAACGAGCTGTTGTGAGAGACCAGTTAAAGGAACCATCTGACTCTGCCTGGGCCTCACCTGTTGTTCTGGTCCTGAAAAAGGATGGAAGCCTAAGATTCCGTGTAGACTACCATAAGGTTATTGCCATTACCGAGAGAGATGCATATCCTCTACCGACTATCACAGAGATCATGGAATCCCTGCCTGGAGCAGTCATCTTTTCCACCACTGACTTGAAAAGTGGCTACTGGCAGAGAGTACGCCTAAGACTGCCTTCATCACTTCCTCAGGGTTGTACCAGTTTAATTTTATGCCTTTTGGGTTGAAAAATGCTCCCGCAACATTTCAGAGATTGATAGAGAGTTATGGGGACAGATATGCTTCGTATATATTGACGATGTCATCATATACTCCCCATCGTTGACATCCCAACATTTTCACGATCTCCAAACTGTCCTCTCCCATTTACAAACAGCAGGCTTGACCATAAATCTGTAAAAGGGTCACTTCTGTTTTCAGGAACTGACATTTCTTGGGCATGTGATAAACCTTAAAGGCATTTTCGCATACCCTAGCAAAGTGGAAGCCATACGTTCTTACCCTGTAGCCAGAAATCCTAAAGAAGTTCAGCACTTCCTTGGATTGGCGGGATGGTAACATAGGTTTTTACCCAGCTTCTCACAAGTAGCTGAGCACATCAATGCCTTGAAGACAAAAAGTGACGTGCATTTAAGTGGTCAACTCAGTGTCAACAAGCTTTTGATCAACTGAAGGCCTGTCTCATTTCTCCTCCCATCCTGGGTCATCCCGATCTACAACAACCAATTGTGGTGTATACTGATGCCAGTGACACCGGACTGGCTGCAGTCTTGACACAGCAGAGAGACCAAGGTTTCAAAAAGGTTATCGCCTATATCAGTAGAACACTAAATAAAGCAGAAATCAATTACTCCTCGACTGAAAAAGAATGTCTTTTGGTAGTTTGGGCACTGGAAAAATGGCAACATTACTTTTAACCTAAACTATTCACCATTGTTACCGACCACTCAGCTTTGCAGTGGATAATGAGTTCCACAAAGACTACCAGTCGTCTTATCCAATGGGCTCTCTGCCCATAAAAATTTGATTTTGTGGCTGAGTACCGCAAAGGAAAGCTCAATGTGGCAATGGATGCTCTTTCTCGGATGCACTACAAACCTGGATTTAACCTGTACTCCACCCAAAAGGATGATCAAGGACTTGCAGTTTCAGTTGCTGTCATCTGAGAGGAGCAGCACAAAGATCCTGAGATCACAAAAATATTTCAGACATTAACAGAAGATAATTCATTGGAAAATCAATATGAGGTAATCGAGGATAAACTATATTACACGACTCGCCTGCCCAGTAGCCAAGTCCATTACCGAGTATACATTCCTAGTAGCCTTGTCCCAATGATCCTGCAACACTACCATTAACATCCCTTAAGTGGTCATGTAGGAATTTACAAGACGTGCAAGAGGTTGCACAATGTCGCCTTCTGGCCTGGAATGTGGATGGATATTAAACAGTATGTTAAGAGGTGTGTGAAATGCCAGACACATAAAATTGAGAACCAAAAACCTGCTGGGAAGATCCAACAAGTCACCACCTCACATCCAAACAAAATGCTAGGAGTAGACATTATGGGTCCTCTGCCCTGCAGCTCTCAACGACATGAATATCTCCTAGTTTTTGTGGCTTATTTCTCGCGATGGGTTGAAATGTTCCCCATGCAGAAGGCCAGTGTGCAGACCATTGCATCACTTCCCCGGAAAGAGATTCTTACCCAGTGGGACATTCCTGATTTCATCTTGCCAGATCGTTCCAAGAGATCTGTGAAAAATGGAGTTTCACTCAGAAAATGACTACTGCATATCATCCACAAACTAACCTAACGGAATGAGTAAACCATACCACAAAGCAAATGATCTCTGCATATGTAGGTGACAACCACAAAAATTGTGACAAATATTTACCTGAACTGAGGTTTGCAATTAATTCAGCAGTACAGGAGTCCATCGGAAAGTCCCCAGCTGAGCTCCACCTGGGAAGGAAATTACAAGGACCAATGGGCAAATTAATGCAATCTCCCACCGTTACCTCGTATGAAATAGTCAAACATATAACTCACTTGCAATCAAGAGCAAAAGAGTGCTGTAGAAAAGCCCAAATAAGACAACTTAGAAGTTATAAAAAAACAGAAGAGAGAGTATATTCAAAGAAAAAGACAGAGTGTGGATGAGAAATTTTCCCCAGTCCAGTGCATTTCACCACTTCAGTGCCAAACTAGTGAAGAAATTAAATGGACCTTACCGAGTGATAATGCAGTTGGGCCCACTGAACTATCGGGTAGCACTGGAGGCCAATGGAGAAGATGTCTGCACTTTCCATGTATGTAATTTGAAACTGTGTTTTCCCACTGCTGAAGAGTTAGAATCCCAGGAAAAAAGAAATCTTACACGAATCCTCCGAAGATGAAGATTTTCGTTTTTTTCCTCTTTAACAACCTGGGGTTTACACGCCTGTCATGGCTAATGAGCCAATGCCCACACCTGCCACGGACAACAAGCAAATGCCCATGCCTTCACTGGCCAATGAACCACCTTGGCCCTTCAATCCCTCGACATCACCTCAGCTCTACGTTCCCTCGGCTCCAGCGTGGTCCACCAGCCAATCAGCTTGAATGGGGTAACTTGTCCCTCCAGATCCTCCTTGGTCTTGTGGTTACCTGGCTCCTCCTTGGCTCTCTGATCCTTCAGCTCTGTCTTGCCAGGCTATGCACCACACCCTGTCTCACCAGCCTCATGTTTGCCCTTGTCAGATTTCAGGTATTTTGTTTTTGTAACGTTGTTTCAAGTAAAGTCATGTTGTTTATGTTTGTTTTTGTTTTGGACTGATGTTTTTTGGATGTCACTCTGCCAGCGATTTTACAAATACAAGTTAAGCTCAATCGACAGCATTTGTGGCATAACGTTGATTATCTCCAAAACTATTTAAACTTGTCCCTCCCTTTTTTTTAATAAAAACAAAAATCGAGGTTACAGAGAGGTAGTAGTGTAGTCTAAGGCATACACAGTATGCCCATCGCTCTTTCTTAGGATTTTGCATTTGCCTGCATAAAATAAGTGATTATACATATGGCAACCAGGACAACGAGTAGGCTTTTGACCCAGAACTTATGCAATCTAATAACACGATGCCACAGCACTATTGACCAAAATTTGTATTTATTTTTTAAGTGTACAGAGATTCTCTCTAAACATACACAGAGCAGCAAGAGTGCAACTGATGGCACTGCAAGACAGACAATCTGACTAAGCTGATCCAGCTTCAGAACATTAATTTCAGATGTGATTGGATATTGCTAACCATTCATATTTTCCGTTTCAGTAAGAGTCGTGAGATTTTCAGCCTAATGCTGATGCACAAGCATCCTTGGAATAACCACAATTGGCACTGTAAATGTATTACCCTGCTAAACGTATATATATATATATATATATATATATATATATATATATATATATAGAGAGAGAGAGAGAGAGAGAGAGTATACATTACATTTAATTTGTGCAATAAAATATTGGGAAAATACTGCATGTTATTGTACCTATTTTTGATTCTCTTTGCAGATGCTGGACAACTGTGTCCTGTAATTATGTCAAATGTCAAAAAAAAAATTCATAAATTAACAAAATGCCCACCTCTTCAGACACTACTACACCACTTGCAATGTAAATAAATGGGGCACATATTTGTAGGGTTTAATAGCAGAAATTTGAAACTTAGAATTTTATAAAAGCACTTACATTAATTCTTCTGTTAAAACTTAACCCAGAGCTAACGCAAGAAGACCATTGCCTTTATCACCATTCTCAGCTTCCATTTCAGTGTGATGTATTCTTCTACTGAGACCTACTTAATTCAAACTTGATCATAGGTGGCGTCAAATAAGCACTGGTCTAGCAAACTCATAGTGAGCTCTCGCCCCATAAATCAAAGTCAAATCTGGTTGCTTCATAAACTTCTTGACATCATTCTGAAAGTTGCAAGCCTCTAATCAAGGCTGCTATAGCTTGTGCATATTGTATATTAAGAAGTTGATATCTGAACTCTTTGGTGCCGTCGACAAATTTCCTCTAGTTGTTCCTCAGAAGTGTCAGAGTGAACTTGTGGTCAGTTTCTTTGCCTTGGGTGTCAAGCTCGAATCATCATGTGGACTGCCATTATCTAATAAACTTCAACTAGAGTGGCTCGTCTTTGATAAGTCTTGCCTCATAAGACACGAAGGTCTCTCCCCAGACGACACATACCTCGTTTCATTCCGAGTCTTCAGTTCAGCCCGACACATAATTGAAAATGGCTGTGATCATCATTGGTCTCATTCTGCCTTCAAGTACTGTCAGAATGATTGCATATACTGTAAGAGATGAGTTCAAATGGACAACACCACTATATCGTAATTACCAGTGGGAAATGCAAGACTATGAGTAGCTTGAAGCGTGCTGACAAATCAAGTCAGACAAAAATTGGTAATAGTCAAAATATCCAGAAAAGGCATCAATTCCACATCAGTTGTGCATATTTTGCACATCATTCTGTTGTACTAACACTAAAGTAAATATTAAATATGAAATTGCCTAATCTGTCCACTTTCGTTCACATAATGCATATCAAATCATAATTATGACTTCTGAGCATGCATGTTTGATATTACAGAATTTTATGCTTAACATTTATTTGATCTGAAAATTTTCATGACAGGTGCTTTATTGTTTATGCAATGAATAATAATAAAAAAAAGTGTTTAAAATGTATTGCGTAGATTATTGACAGCTGGCGGAGGGGAATACAAATTAAACAAAAGAGGAGTCAAGTTTTGTCAGTTGACAAGGGAAGACTAATCTATTTTTGTAATGTTTTTTTATATAATGAAGTTTAGTCTAGCTGGTGAGTCTGCTTATCTACCTGTGAATAAGTTAATTTATAACTCAAATCAGTTTAAATATATATTCTTGTTATATGAATCATGCATTTACACAAAGGAAAAAAAAAGTATATATACTAGGTATATACAGTAAATATTTTTAAGTTTTACGCATCAATTTAATAAAAAAGTCCATCAAATTGAATGATGTAATCTTTAACATAAATAAATAATAATGATAATAATACTATTAATTTTTACAACAATAATAATAATAGGAATGTATTAATTTGCTGTCACAAGCATTTTATAAAACAATAAATGCTTAGAATTACAGTGATTTTACCACGGATAAGGGTTTTTAAAAATACCCCTTCCCTCCCATAAAATCACTGTAACATAGGGACTTGAGTGACTTATTGATTAAACCTATGTCCTGAAAAATATAAATACAAAAATACAATGCAATTTTAACTGTAATATACAGCACATAATAACATTCATAGCAGCTGAGCTAAATAACTTTTCTAAGGTTGTTCAAATATCTATACCAAAAAGTATTCCTTTTTCCTCACTATGGTCAGCTTTGCCATTTTCTCATACAATTATTCTGAGAGCTGCTCAAGTCACCTTTAAGAGCACCAGCAGAACTGGAACTGTGCATTGGACTTCTGGGCCACTAATTAGGCCATCTTTTGTCCAAAAAGAAGACACTAATTCACACTGAACTTACACATGGAATATTAACAGTATAGATATAAAAGCAAGAACTTTGAATCTGACACAATGTGATGCAGCTTTCCTTAAGAGAGTTTTATGGGAGGTTAGGGCAGAGAAAAACTACACTGGACTAAATCACAACCACACAAAGGACGCTTTCTCAATTCACATCCAGAGACAGTGTTTAGCATTCATGTCTTAAATGCACATACTTGATACAGGATGGACATATATGAGCATACATATAAAATGTAGAGTTCATACATTTCCGCTCCAAAGCTACGGCCAGCCGGTTGTGATGCATCTCAAGGACGGCCCAAGAGGCACTCCTCCACAGTCGCCGCTAACCTGCCCTATGCCGGGTACGCAGAGCAAAGTAAGTGCTTTGAGCTCCCCCTCAGTGTAGCTGCCTTGGGTGGAAGCAACGCTCCACAACGTGGCATTGCCCATTCCTCCCCGCCGTGAGGCCCCACCCCCAGGTATGACAGACACGTTCATCCCATTGTCCCATCGACCATCTTGCTCATCTGTGCAATTAAGTTCGCCAGGCGCCCGTGCCGGATCAGCGGCGGTCGTTCCACTTTAGTACAGAGTGAGAATGCCCCCACCCTGCATGTGGAAACACATTTTGATGTGCATCCGGCATCAAGATTGGTTCATGGCGGTAGACCTGAAGGATGCCCACTTTCATGTCTCGGATTTACCTCGACACAAACCGGTCCTATGGTTTTCTTTCGTCGGCCGGGCGTATCAGTACAAAGTCCTCCCCTTCGGCCTGTCCCTGTCCCCTCGTGTCTTCAGAAAAGTCACAGAGGTAGCTCTTACCCCATTACGGGAAGTGGGAATCCACATACTCAACTACCTCGACCACTGGCTGATTCTAGCACACTCTCGAGAGAGTGGCTGTGTGCACACATGGACCTGGTGCTCATGCACCTCAGATGTCTAGGGCTTCGGGTCAACTGGAAAAAAGCAAGCTCTCCCCAGTTCAGAGCATCTAATTTCTCTGCATGGAGTTTGACATTGTGTTGCTGATTGCGCACCTCACAAGTGAGCACGCACAGTCAGTGCTGAACTGCCTGAACTCATTCAGACGGAGGACAGCAGTTCCACTGAAACACATTCAGTGACTCCTGGGACATATGGAATCCTCTGGCTTCAGACTCGAGATCAGACAGAGATGGGCATGGAGCTGCGGCACACATCACGTGGCTGTTACACCCCTCTGCTGCCACTTATTCAGCCCTTGGACAGACCTTGCTTTTCTATGGGCAGGAGTTCCCCTACAGCAAATGTCCAGACATATCGTGGTCACCACAGATGCCTCCAAGTTGTGCTGGGGTGCTGTGTGCAATGGGCACGCAGCCGCTGGTTCCTGGACAGGACCACGGCTGTGCTGGCACATCAACTGCCTAGAGTTGCTAGCTGTAATGCGCACCCTGTGGAGGCTATTGCAGTTGATCCGAGGCAAGCATGTGTTGGTCCAGTCCGACAACACAGCGATGCTAGAGTTTTTAATTGCCAAGGCGGTGTACGTTCTCCTCGCATGTCGCAACTCACCCGCCATTTCCTCCTCTGGAGTCACTGCAGGCCTCTCACATCTGGGCAGCCTTAATGCCACAGTGGACACGCTGTCGCAGCAGGCAATGCTATGAAGAGAATGGAGACTCCACCCCCAGGTGGTCCAGCTGATTTGGAGACAATTCGGCAAAGCACTGGTAGACCTGTTTGCTTTCCGGGAATCCTCCTAATGCCCACTTTGGTATGCAATGACGGGAGCCCCCCTCAGCACAGATGCACTGGCTTCAGCTGTTCCCGGGGGCTGCACAATTATGTGTTCCCCACAGTGAGCCTACTTGCATAGACCCTGTCCTCAGGGGGGGACGAGGAACAAGTCACCCTTGTGGCGCCATATTGGCCCACCCAGACTTGGTTCTTGGACCTCACACTCCTCAGGAAAGCAGCTCCCTGGCAAATTCCTCCTGAGGAAGGACCTTCTTTCACAGGGATGGGGCACCATCTGGCACCTACGGCCCCTGGATGGTACACAGAAGACTTAAGTGGTCTACCACCAGCAGTGGTGAACACGATCACTCAGTCCAGGGCTCCTTCTACAAGCCAGCTGTATTCCCTGAAGTGGCATGTGTTTGCTAAGTGGTGTTCTTCCCATAGCGAAGACCCCCAGAGATGTTCAGTTGGGTCAGTGCTTTCCTTCCTGCAGGAGTACGTAGATGCTATAGCAGCGCACCACGTCGCAGTTGAAGGTAAGACCTGATCATCAGGATCCTGAGAGGCTGAACCCTCCTTGTTCGCGCCTCTTTCCCTCATGGGACCTCTCCATGGTCCTGCTGGGCTTTCAGAGAGCCCCGTTCGAGCCCCTAGAGTCAGTCAAGTTAAAGGCCATCTCATTAAAGACCACCCTCCTGACTGCGCTCACTTCCATCAATGGCATACCAGACCCCGACCCCAGTGTGTGGCATCCTCGTGGGCACTGACTAATGGCACCTCTCTAGCAGACATCTGCAGACATCTGGGCAACACCCAATACCTTCGCAAGATTTTACCCATGTTCTTTCAGATATGAACAGGAACATGTAGAGTTTGGTAATATGGAACAGCTGGCTGGGTGTATCGCTTGTGTATAGCGCCTTTCCCCTCCCCTAAAGGCGAAAACATGTGCTTCCTCCCTAGTCCTGTGGCTTGCAAATTCAGCAGAGGAGTTCACAGCCAGACCCACTATGGGTACTAATATGCCCTGTACTGGGATAGGTGCGCCACAGGTGCCGATTACTCCGGTAACCCCCTGTGATGCATTTTCCTTGCTATGGTTTCCCTGTCTGAAGACCCGCATCTCCCTTGGGCAGAGCTCTCTCTGCTCCAAGTTGCTGTGTTTGTAGACCTACCACCGTGCCTCTTCCATGTGCAGTTGGTGAGCCCATGTGTCATATTGCCACATGTTGGCCTCCCCTTTTGGGCAGGATGTGGTCTTCACAGGGTCTTTTCCCCCTGAAAGAATTGGAAAGGAAAAGAACACCTTCCCCGATTCGTATAATAGCGTTAGATGGCCCCAGCCGAATCTAATACTCTGTGGAGAGAAAATATATAGAGAAAAGGCCACAGCTGGCATAGCCTGCTCCCATGCTGGTTATGTCACTTCCCCCCCTCAGGGATGTGGGGAACTACATGACTTCTTTTGGGGCATTGGGGGAGGTTACGTGCACCTGCTGTTATGCACGCAGCAGCTTGCTTGCACCTGCATTGGCAGTTCACGTAATACGGTTCAGCTGTTGTGGAGTTTTTCTATAGGGACCCCTAGTGTCACTACATTGACACAAAGTCGAGTGAGTGACAGTAGGGGAACGTCTCGGTTACTGTCATAACCTCCATTCCCTGATTGAAGGAACAAGTTGTTGTGTCTATCTTGCCACAATACTGTACTAGCCGCTGAAATGGTCCGGACCATGTCTCCTCAGCACAAAACCTGAATGAGAGTGGATATTCCTTCTCCTTTTATACCTGTATGTCCAGGGGAGTGGCATACATATTCCACTAGTCAATTTTCAGTAGCCTTTTCTCAAAGATCTGAGGGATTTTTGGGTTCCCAAGAGCATCCCCTATTGTCACTACAATGACACAACATCTCGTTCCCTCCATTAGGGAATGGAGGTTACGACAGTAACCTAGACATTCTCTCTATAAAGTATTTTTGTCCACTTTTCCAGAAAAAAGTGTAACATCCTTAAGGCAAGATGAACAGTGCGTTCAGAGATTATTCTTAATTTTTTTTTTTTACATTTTGCTGTTGCAGCCTTATGCTAAAATGCTTTAAATATTTATTTTTTTCACATCAATCTACACTCCATACCCCATAATGGCAAAGCAAAACTGAAATATCACATTGACTTAAATATTCAGACCTTACCCCCAGATACACCCAGCCACTGCCCCTTTGGCAGTGATTACAGCCTGAAGTCTTATTGGGTATGATGCGAAATGCTTTGCACAAGACTTATTGGGTATTTCAGGTCTCTCCAGATTGGGTCAAGTCCGAGCTCTGAATGGGCCACACAAGGACATTCACAGAGTTGTACCTAAGCCACACTTGGATGTGTGCTTAGGGTCATTGTCCTGTTGGAAGTAAGTCTGCAACTAAAAATTATTTTAATAATCAATTAATCTAACAATTATTAGAACGATTAATCTGCTTTTTGACAATTATTACTGATTAATCATTAGCTCTTAACTGATTATATGCCCCGACTTAACAAGTTGTATTAAATGTGCTTACCTACAAATAATCAATATAATCAAATAATAATAATAATCTTTTAAAAATACCTCTAAATGACATTCACTGAATTAAAGGGAAAAAATACTTTTTATTAAGTTAAATTCAGTAAAGAAGTTCTCTGCAAAAAATCCTTTTATCAAGTATTTTGTCTTGTTTTCCATTTCAAATGGTCTAAAAACCATTAAAACAAGATACATTTACTTAAAACGCAACATATAAGATATTTAGACTTGCTTTAAGAGAGTGTATCTTTAATATACAGTATCTCACAAAAGCGAGTACACCCCTCACATTTTTTGTAAATATTTGATTATATGTTTTCATGTGACAACACTGAAGAAATGACACTTTACTACAATGTAAAGTATTGAGTATTTCCCTTTAAACACACAGCCATTAATGTCTAAACCGATGGAAACAAAAGTGAGTACACCCCTAAGTGAAAATGTCCAAATTGGGCCCAATTAGCAATTTTCCCTCCCCGGTGTCATGTGACTTGTTAGTGTTACATGGTCTCAGGTGTGAATGGGGAGCATTCATACTAGTCACTGGAAGTTCAACATGGCACCTCATGGCAAAGAACTCTCTGAGGATCTGAAAAAAAGAATTGTTGCTCTACATAAAGATGGCCTAGGCTATAAGAAGATTGCCAAGACCCTGACACTGAGTTGCAGCACGGTGGCTAAGACCATACAGCAGTTTAACAGGACAGGTTCCACTCAGAACAGGCCTCGCCGTGGTTTACCAAAGAAGTTGAGTGCACATGCTCAGCGTCATAGCCAGAGGTTGTTTTTCGGGAATAGACGTATGAGTGCTGCCAGCATTGCTGCAGAGGTTGAAGGGGTTGGGGGTCAGCCTGTCAGTGCTCAGACCATACGCCACACACTGTATCAAATTGGTCTGCATGGCTGTCATCCCAGAAGGAAGCCTCTTCTAAAGATGATGCACAAGAAAGCCTGCAAACAGTTTGCTGAAGACAAGCAGACTAAGGACATGGATTACTGGAACCATGTCCTGTGGTCTGATGAGACCAAGATAAACTTATTTGGTTCAGATGGTGTCAAGCGTGTGTCACAGAAACCAGGTGAGAAACCTGGTGAGGAGTACAAAGACAAGTGTGTCTTGCCTACAGTCAAGCATGGTGGTGGGAGTGTCATGGTCTGGGGCTGCATGAGTGCTGCTGGCACTGGGGAGCTACAGTTCATTGAGGGAACCATGAATGCCAACATGTACTGTGACATACTGAAGCAGAGCATGATCCCCTCCCTTCAGAGACTGGGCTGCAAGGCAGTATTCCAGCATGATAATGACCCCAAACACACCTCCAAGACGACCACTGCCTTGCTAAAGAAGCTGAGGGTGAAGGTGATGGACTGGTCAAGCATGTCTCCAGACCTAAACCCTATTGAGCATCTGTGGGGCATCTTCAAATGGAAGGTGGAGGAGCACAAGGTCTCTAAGAGGACTCCAGTGGCAACCTGTGAAGCTCTGGTGAACTCCATGCCCAAGAGGGTTAAAGCAGAGCTGGAAAATAATGGTGGCCACACAAAATATTTTTGGACATTTTCACTTAGGGGTGTACTCACTTTTGTTGCCAGCGGTTTAGACATTAATTGCTGTGTGTTGTGTTATTTTGAGGCGACAGCAAATTTATACTGTTATACAAGCTGTACACTCACTACTTTACATTGTAGCAAAGTGTCAATTCTTCAGTGTTGTCACATGAAAAGATATAATAAATATTTTAAAAAATGTGAGGGGTGTACTCACTTTTGTGAGACACTGTAAATGTATTTTGTATATAAGTGTATTTTTTCTATAATTTTCTATAATTATACTTCTGCGAGTGCAGTAAATACAAAATATACTTAAATTCAAGATCTAGTCTCTAAAAGCAAGTCTAAATATCATATATGCTGCTTCTCAGGTGAATGCATATATTTTTAAAGGATTTTTAGATATTGTAAAATATTAGAATTTTGAATATTATATTCAACATTCTCAGATATATTTTTTTGCTAAAGAAAATATACATTGTTTTTTTAGATATTTATATTGGAAAACAAGCCAAAACAAAAACAAATCAAAAACGTATTTTGTTGCAGTGTATAATGGGGAAAAGACTACTCTCTCTCACCTTTTTGTTCACTTCAATCTATCTTTAACTCACAAAAATACTCTCTCGTATTAATAAAGCTGCGCATTGCCAATTTTCTTCATGATAATAAACACACATTGAAGCATATATTATGATTCAATAAGTCACGAGCCATAACGTTATAATCTAGCTGCATTAAATGCGTACTCTCGAGGGATGAGCGTCCCCGCGACAGTGTCCATCAGTCCATCAGAGTAGATGTCAGCCAGGACACTTTGCGCAACTCATAGAAGAGGCGCTGACCTCACAGAGAAATGCCATTTTCGGAGTTTGTAATTATTTACATGATCTGCTTCTGTTTTATTTGAAATTTATCATTTACCCCCAGAGATGCGCAGTCAGATCAGTGCTTTCCTTTCTGCAGGAGAGGATGGAGGGATGGTTGTCCCCCTTCACCTTGATTGTGTGTAGCCGCTACATTAGCACATCATGATGCAGTAGAATTTAAGTATTTGTGGAAGCATGACTTTATCCTCAGGTTCCTCAGAGGCTTTTGGCACCTCTCCGTGGTCCTTCAGGTCCTTCGGGGGATCTCCCTTCGAGCCCCTTGAGTCAGCAGAGTTAAAGGCGCTCTCCTTAAAGACACCCTTCCTGACAGTGATCACCTCCATCAAGTGGGTAGGGGACCTGCAGGCATTCTCTGTCAGCAAATCTTGCCTGGAGTTCAGTTCAGCTTACTTTCTTGTCATTCTGAGTCCCCGACCTGGCTACGTGCCCAAGGTTCCCACGACCCCTTTCAGGGATCAGGTGGTGAACCTGCAAGTGCTGCTCCAGGAGGAGGCAGACCCAGCCTTGGCATTGCTGTGTTCGGTGCGTGCTCTTCGCGTCTACTTGAATCGTATGCAGAGCTTTAGAAGCATCAAGCAGTTCTTGTCTTCTTGGGTGGACAGCGGAAAGGAAGTGCTGTCTCCAAACAGAGGATCGCTCACTGGGTCATGGATGCCATTACTATGGCATACCATGCCCAGCATGTGCTGCCCCCTGCTGGCCTGCGATCCCTGTCTACCAGGGGCATAGTGGCTTCTTGGGCATTGTTCCACAGCACCTTTCTAGCAGACATCTGTGAGCTGCGGGCTGGGCAACACCTAACACCTTTATGAGGTTCTATAACCTCAGGGTTGAGCCAGTATCGTCCCGTTTGTTATCAGGTCACACAAACAGGTAAGTTCGGGTCAGCTGGCCAGGTGTACCACTTGTGCATAGCCCCTTTCCCCTCCCTTGAGCTGAAGATATGTGTTCTTTTCCCAGTTCCGTTTGCAAAAAAAGTGTGAACCCTGGACCTTTTTCCTCCTTAGCCCAGCGGCCGACAAGTCTTCGGAGAGTCTCGCTGCCGCCCCAGTATATGTGTCACTTAGGCCCCCGTACTGAGGTAAGTGCTCCACATGTGCTGGTTGTCTCCTTAGGTAACCCCGTATTATGTATATTCCGTAAAATGGTTTCCCCGCTGGTAAACATCATCTTCCTTGGGCAGAGGGCCTCTGTCCATGGGTAGGACCTATCCCGGTGCCGCTTCGCACAACGTGCTTCCGCTCTGATCCGGTGTTGTATTCCACTTAGAAGTCCCCCCCCCCCCCCTCGGGGCCGGGTGTGGTCTCCGCGGTGTCATCCCCTTTGGAGTTACACCCCCCCAACTTGAACCTTATATTGCCACCAGCTGACGATTTTGTTCCTTTTTTCGGGGAGAACAATAGAGAGAAGGTTACGGCTGGGCCAGCCAGTCCTTAATCTTCTGAGCAGTTAGCCGCTCCCCGAGGTGTATTCATGCCTGCCAGTGTGTTGGGGTAGTTACACGACGGCTTGCTGCGGTGGCTACGAGGCAAACAGAGTTCTGCCTGTCTCGCAACGCCAGTCTGCATAACCTGGTTCAGCTTCTGTGGCATTTTCCACTGGGACCCATAGTGTAAACTCATCGACACAACGTTGAGTGAGTGACAGATAGGAAACGTCATGGTTACTGATGTAACCTTTGTTCCCTGATGGAGGGAACGAGATGTTGTGTCCCTCTTGCCACAATTCTGAACCAACCGCTGAAATGGCCGGGTCTTTGGCTTGGTGTGTTTGCAGCACTCCTTTCATACCCGTATGTCCAGGAGAGTGGCATGTAAATCCCACACACCAATTATTATTGGCCTTTTCTCAAAGATCAGAGATGTCTTGGCTCCCAAGTGTGACCCCTAGTGTTAACTCGTCGACACTAGGGGTCTCATTCCCTCCATCAGGGAATGGAGATTACATCAGTGACCATGACGTTTTTACCCCACTGAAAAATATTGTTACCCCCACCCCCATAAGTAAATAAATAAAATAAATAATTGAGGGATTTTATATAAATGCAAAAAAACTAAAGAAAAAAACACTTCACTAAACAAATAAGTGAACCTTATGGAGGTATAAATAAATACAGATAAAATTACCTCTTGACTTTTGGTGCCATCTGAAAGGCTGCTTCCCAAAGTGGAATTACTGTGCACATCCACAGCACATGGGATTAGGATTTGCCTGTCAAAAGTGTGCTGGAAATCAAGAGACCTGACCCTTCAATACACATTAAGTCAGTCATTCATTAATGCCCTCAGAAACCTACTTTGCACACACTTTCTCCTGCTGTCCTTATTATGTTTTTCCTAAAAGTGCTTTTCTTTTGGTGATTCAAACGCCATAGGGATCTACTGCAGTTTACCACTGGAGTTTAGTAATCATACTCAAGTAGAACCAATAACTCATATCTCAGCGATGTTCAAGGACAGATCGTTGTCATGATTAATAGCGAGCGTTATGAATATTCATTCTTTAGCATTATCATACATCTGTATATCATGGCGTGGAACAGCTACAAGTAAATGTTAGTTGTTAAAATGATTGAGGTGAAGAACAAGCCGCTGATACTGATGGATGTGCGTGTACTTAGTGATTAAGTAATATGTTATGTATTCAAAGATTTGTATTTATTTTCTTTCAATTAAAGCTGCACCTGCAAATCAATTTAAAATACAGAGAGAAAGAAGTGGTATAAAGCTTAATATTTGCAAATGCTGCCATTATTTACACGTTCCAAAGTCTGCTTTTAATTTGTTCTGTGGAACACAAAATGAGACATTTTTACAAATTTTCATGCAGTTCTTTGATATAATGACATAGATGGAAAATACACTCAGATAAACTTTGTAAGTGACATTTATTTTTAATTTAGTCAAGTTTGTTAAGTTTGTTTGTTATTCCTCTAGTTGAACAATAATCATCGCTTTGAATTGATCATTTGCACTGCATGCAGTTGACATGCACTGCAGGCAACTAAAAAATTAAAAGTGTGTCATTGTCTTACCTAAATCTGTCTCGATTGAAATCTGTGTGTGGAAAGGCAAGCCATTAAACACAGACTTGGAAAACTGCTTGTCAATATGTTGTCTGTTGGGTTATGTGTGGATATTGATATGCTGCTTGGCTTTCAGATAGCTTTCACTTATTTTACATAATGCTAGGTTGCTGAGAAGAAATTGTATACAGTCTCCTGCAAATAAACCAAAAAAAGCTGATTACCATTTTAGACATGAAAACTAACATTACCAGACATTATCTCATGCAATAACATTTTATTAATGCAAAGTGCTGATTTGTTAGATGAAACATGTCACACATTTTCACCTACCATTAATTTTTACAATAGCAACATTTCCACTTAGAAATTAGTCATAGATGATCACTACTGGAAATTGTTTTTAAATAAAACAAACGCTAAAACCACCCTAAACTGGTTCCCTTACTGAAATCTGATATATGCCAATATATGCAAAAAACTATATAAATATAAAATACTGTTTATAGTATTTTATATTTATAAATATTCATATTTGATTTTCACTGACGTAAAGTGGTATGCTTATACATATATGCACCATGTTTTTCAAAATACTTTAAAAATGTCAGTGAAGAAGAAGCAACACTAAGGGTCTCTCTTGAGTGCCGAATATGCCTCTGGTCTATGAAAAAAGGCCAATGAGAAGTTGGCAGACAGTTTTTGCATACCCCGCCCCGGACATACAGGTATAAAAGCAGGGAAGTACGTAGAGTCCATTCAGAAATTTTCTTCGGATCCGATGGTCGTGTATGCAGCCAGCTGCGAATCACACACCAGATTCCTGCTTCTGTTCCTCTGACGCTCTGTCTGCTGTTGGATCTACGGCGCACTTCAGCGGCTTTCTCCTTCTCTACACGGCAGTGCAGTTTGCCCCTGGGCGCTTCGACAGAGCAGAGAATTGAAAGAGTTATATTAAAAGAGTGATTTTCTCTGTAAAAGAGTTTATTTCTCTGAATTACATTACATTACGTCCTTTTCAGGACGCGTCTTTTTAAAGATGCCATTCCGCCCCTGTGTAGTTCCTGGATGCGGTAGAGTGCTCTCCGCTTCAGATGGCCACAGGCATTGTCTTGTGTGTCTGGGCAGCGATCACACCGAGGCGGCGTTTGTGGATGGTTCATGCTCTCACTGCGAGGGCATGACCATGGCAACATTGCGGTTGTGGCTTGCTTTCAATAGAAAGCATGCCACTCCAGCCGCCCCCTGCTTCGCTCCTTCTTCCCACGGGATTGAGGACGATGCGGCTGGCAATGGAGACGATTTGGGGAGGGCAGTGGGTGCAGTTCCGCCGGGTACGCCCCCTCAGACCACCTACCCCCCAGCACGCTCGTTGACTCCCGTCTGTGCTGAAGGAAACTGCAGCTCGCCTCACAGCCAGCCTGCCTATCCTCTGGAGCTCGAGGTGGATGAGCTCGCCGCTTCATCGGAGAGCGCGGCATCTGACGCGGATGACTTCGGGCCAGCATGCGCAGGCTGAGGCTGATGCGCAGATGTCCAACATGCTTGCCTGGAACCCTCCATCCTCCCCACAGACATCGCGGTTTGATGACTGGTTACTGGGGCCTGCACTCCCCTCACAGCCGCGCCCCCACCCCCAGTCCCGTTTTTCCCGGAAGTGCATGAACTGATATCTTCGTGGAGGGCTCCGCTCTCCACCTGTCACCAAGCCACCCGCTCATCTGCTCTCACTACCCTCGACGGCGGAGCAGCCCACAGGTATACGGCAATTCCCCAAGTGGACAGGGCTGTTGCGCTCCACCTGTGCCCTGGGAACCCTACCACCTGGTGGGGTCGCCCTATAGTCCCCACCAAGGCCTGTAGGACAACATCTTCACTCACCGTTAAAGGCTACAGTGCCACCGGACATGCCACTTCCGCCCTGCATGCCAGGGCCCTCCTGCAAGTCCTCCAGGCCAAGGCACTGAAAGATCTGCACGAGGGTAACCCTGATCCCAATGTGCTGCAGGAACTGCGCACAGTGACCGCCCTCGCACTCAGAGCCACGAAGGTCACAGCGCAGTCACTCGGGCAGGCGATGGCCACACTGGTGGTCCAGGAACGTCATCTGTGGTTGAACTTGGTCGAGATGCGTGAGACCGACAAAGTGCGCTTCCTCAACACCACTGTCTCCCAGTTCGACCTCTTCAGCGACACCTTTGAGGACTTTGCTCAGCAGTTCTCTGCAGTGAAGAAACAGATGGAGGCCATCTCGCACATCCTGCCCCACCGTAAACCTGCTGCCATGGGCCATGGGCCATGCCCCATCTGCTCGCTGAGGTCGTCCTCCTGTGGCGAAGAAACGCCCTGCTCCACCTCATCCCAGGCGCAGCTCTCAGCACCCCACAGGAAGCAGACGCTCCCCGTCTCACGGACCCCCTCGAGGACCCGGAAGGCTCCCAGGCACTCCTGAGACGATCGACCCAGGGACCAACACGTTAGCTCCGGAGCCCACTCCGTCCCCTGGTGGAGGGCAGAGAGGAGAATCTTTTGTTGAATTTATTTCATTTTCACATGAAATATGCATCTTCATATGCGTCTTTTTCTCCCGATGCCGTATTACCTGCTACGCCCCGCTGCGAAGCCTCGCCGGGTACGTCAAAAATAATTGTCCCCTTGGTGCCCCTAGCACGGAGTTTGGATGCGTGGCTTTCACAACCAATCTTGCTGGCTGGCCCGGACCATCCAATTCGGTTACGCAATTCAGTTTGCCAGGCCTCCGCCCCCTTTTGCGGGCGGAAATCGCTACTCGCTTACTCAAAGACGCTAAAGAGCCTGTCACTCCAACCGAGATGAAGAAGGGTTTCTACAGCCCTTACTTCATCGTACCCAAGAAAGGCGGCGGCTTACGACCGATCTTGGACTTGCGAGTTTTCAACCAGGCTTTGCACAAACTCCTGTTCAAAATGCTCATGCAAAAAAACACATCTTAACTTACGTCCGGCATCTAGATTGGTTCACAGTGGTAGACATGAAGGAAGCGTACTTCCACATCTCAATTCTGCCTCGACACCGACCCTTCCTACGGTTCGCGTTCGACGGCCAGGCATATCAGTACAATATCCTCCCCTTCGGCATGTCTCTGTCCCCTCGCATCTTCACGAAAGTCGCAGAGGCAGCCCTTGCCCCGCTCCGAGAAGCCAATATTCGCATACTCAATTACCTCGATGACTGGCTCATTCTGGCCCACTCCCGTAAATTTTAAATTGTAAATGCACTGGCAGTTCCAGTACCCAGAATTTTTTATTTTCTCAATTGAAGGAAATAAGTTCCGGTATTCTATGCCCAAACATATGTGGACATCTCATCATTACACCTAATATGAGCTTGTTGGATATCCCATTCCAAAACCATGGGCATTAATATGGAGTGCCCCCACTCCATATTATGGTACTCCATATTAATGCCCAAAATTAATGCCAGAATTTTCTCAATTGAAGGAAATGTCTGTGAAATAAATAAGTTCCGGTATTCTATTGTAATGATGAGGTGTCCACATATGTTTGGGCATAGAATACTGGAACTTATTTATTTCACAGACATTTCCTTTAGTTGAGAAAATAAAAAATTCTGGGTACTGGAACTGCCAGTGCATTTACAATTTAAAATTTACACATTTTAAATTTCTGGTAAGTTGGAACCTTACATTTATAGAAAGTATATACCGATCAGCCACAACATTAAAACTACCAGCCTAATATTGTGTAGGTCCCCCTTGTGCAGCCAAATCAACTCTGACCCGTCGGAGCATAGACATGGGACCTCTGGGGGTGTCCTGTGGTGTCAGGCTCCAGGATGTTGGCAGGTAACTTTGCGCCCTGTGGATTACTGTGTGGGGCCTCCGTGGATCGGGCTTGTTGCAGAGCATACCGTGATGCCTCGCTTGGAGGCCAGGTCAATGCCTTGTTGTCTTTGTCGTGTTCTTCAAGCCGTTCCTGTGCAGTTTTTGCAGTGTAGCAGGACGCATTGTCCTGCTGGGCTGTCGGTGGGTGCTGTTGTCATGGGGGGGGGGGGGGGGGTGGGGTGCTTAGTCTACAACAATTTTTAGGTGGGCGGTACGTGTCAAAGTAACATCCACATGAATGCCAGGACCCAAGATTTCCCAGCAGATCATTGCATTGTAACGAGATGATCAGTATTATTTACTTCACCTGTCAGTGGTTTTAATGTTGTGGCTGATTGGTGTATGTGATTCCACATCACCTGTCTGTTGGCAAATAAAGGAAATGTCTGTAAAATAAAAGTACATTAACAGGTTGCAAACTGAAAATATATTTAAGTTTTTAAAAAAAAAATATATATTTTTTTTATTTTACAGAATTACTTTTTTGCAACGCGAGTTACCTATTGTATGGTATAAACTAATTTGACCTAATACCACATGATAAGCAGAATCCAGCCATGATAAAGTATGTGAACATTTATAATTTGTCATGTTTAAACTAAAAATACTTTGGTACTTTCCCATTGTTTGTCCAAATTTCACAGATGATGATGATGATGAGAGTGAAGATGAGGAAACCATTTCTGCTGATACAGCATTGGAGGAAGATGCTTCTGATGAAATTAATAGTATGTATTTTGAATGTCAAAAAAAGAAAATGTTTCAGCATTCTAGAGTTAGGATTTCCTTAATATTTGTGTACTTACATGGTAAGCAGTAGGTGATTTGTTCATTTTCAACAGGGGGGATGGCCCAATGGGATCACCCCCTGCTCCCACAACACCAACCAACACACACCCATGACTAGCCTAATTCTTGACATTATAATTGCGATTATAGTGTTAGGGTTAAGCCTACACAATAAAACAAGACACCTTGATTTCAAACTTTAATTATTTTAACAAAAAAAAATTAACTTAAAAAATTAAGTGCAATTAAAATGTGTGTTGTTTAACTTTTTGAACAGTTGTCAACATTTCTCTGGCAAAGAACCTGCTTCAACTGTGCATTCTCTACCTGTCGGGTATTTCAGTGACTGGTAAAATACAGTACATTGTGTGTGAATAAATATATTTTGCTCCCTCCTTCACGATATATATAAATATATATATATATATATATATATATATATATATATATATATATATATATATACACCACAGTTAGTTCCGGTCCTCGAATCTGATTGGACGAGAGAAGTTCCATGAGCACTGATGGTGTGACAGCATCAGCACTCAGACACTTCACTGTGTGTGTCACGCCGCTTGTGTTTGTGCTGTTCTAAACTAAAGTGTAAGCGTAGTGCATATGTGTTAGGAGTTACCATCTTTATTTTTGAAATTACATATGTTAGCAAGCAGGTGTATGGAGCCAGAGAAATGACAAAACAATTTAAATTTTGAATTGTGTAAATTTGAATGATAGACTTTTGAATTTGAATTATAAGTGTGATTTTGACAAACATTGTATTTTAAATAGGTTTGAATTAGAATTTTTTAAACTCCAATCCTGGACATTTCATATTTAACCAAATTGAATTGTTTTATTTTATGTCACAATTTTATAAATATTCAAACAGCAAATATTTGGTTCTGAATTCTTACACTGTAAATATTCCATTTAAAAAAATACAGCTTCAAGTTTTCAAGATGAAGAAGAAATTCAGAACACCAAATTCAATATTCTAAAATTCAAACTGCGGAAATTCAGATCTACAGAAAGTGGGTCAGAGGTCAAGCTTCCGAGTAGAGGGTCTCAGAAAAGTCGAACGGAGCATTTTGGCTAATTACAGGTCGAGGTGCAATAATTCTCTGCCGAGAGCGTGATTCAAAAGATCACTATTATGACCATGAAGTGGATGTTAAACTTTTATGATTTATATTATTATGGTTAGCACGTTAGCACATTCTCAGCACATGAGACATTTGTCTAAGCAGTCTCTGGTATATGTTTTAGTATAAAGTATTTTTAGTATGAAAGTGATTAATATGTTTAAGAGTAAGAACTCAATAATGCAAGTAATTCTACTTCATTCTGTGATCAGAATCCACATCAGACCCAAGTCGGATGTTATTTCAAACACTTGTTGGTGTTTGTAAGTGCGTTTTTAGCTCAAAACATGAACATCACGAATGATCATTCAGATGTGTGTGATTTAGCAGGCGTGATTACATTATACGATTAATTTCATGCAAATTGTAGGCTTATTGTCAGGCATTTAATGGCTAATTTACACTCCGAACTCCAACAAACGTTACAAACACAGGATGACTGTCATTCTCACATGGAGAGTACACATCCTTATTGATGCTCGCACGCGTGATAGAGTAAAGCCGCGCGAGGAAAAAGGAAGAACTGAACATTGAAATACAGAGGAATTTTCAATGTATTTAGAGACACTGAGTGGGATGAAAAGCCCCAAAACAAAATATGTGTATTCTTTGTTGAAGGATTGGTTTTGTAATGTAAAAATCTCCTATTCCCCTTCTTTATTTTTGATTATTTTACTTATTTTTTGTAATATATTGATTGGTATGTTGTGGATAATATGATGTGTAAATTGAATTGTAATCTCAATCTGTTGATGTTCATACAAGAATAATAAAAAACCATAATAAAAAAGACTTCAGGAAAAGTGTAAGTAACCAATGACATTTTAGTTTACAATCAAAAGAGCAAAGCCCACCCCACGACTACCAAAAATAAACGTTTTTGAGTGAGCAAAAGCAGCAGATGGGATTAAATAGAGCGGGAGATTTTTGGGAATTGTCTTGTCGTGCTGTCAGGCATATCCTAGTGTGCGAGATCTTGTATTGCGCGCGCAGGAGATGTCGTGTGTGGAATCTTCCCGTTTCCTCATGCTGTAACTACTGTGGCAAGTGTCAACAATGTGCAGGAGGGTTTAAAACGTGCGCGCGAGTTCTTCCTTTTGTGGCAAGTGTCAACAATGTGCGGGAGGGTTTAAAACATGCGCGCGAGTTCTTCCTTTTTCCTTGCGCGGCTTTATTGCGCGTGCGAGCAAGCGAGCGAGCATCAATAACGCGAGCGGATTAATGCCTTTGAAATGCCTTCATAATGATGACCATAATTAATAAAATTATGAAACAGTAAAAAGGCCTATACATTTTTACATTGTTATTATTAACAATAATCAACATTACCCAAAATCGAACCTTTTTATGCTGCTTGTTTAAACTTATTTTGCAGCTTTGAACATTTATGACAAGAACACGTGAAATGTTACGTTTAAAATGATTCTGACAGTCAAACTAAAAATAAATGTCATAATGACTAAACAATAGGGATGTGCATGTGTTAGAATGACAGTCATACTGTGTTTGTTGGAGTTCGGTGTGTAAATTAGCCATTAAACGCCTTACAATAAGCCTACAATTTGCATGAAATTAATTGTATAAAGCAGGGATCGGGAACCTATTTTTAACAAAGGAGACAATTTTTACATTTTTGGTTGATGCATTTTTTTCAAAAGAGCCATACCACAAACGAATAATTTACTATTTTCAAAAACAAAGTTTTTCAATAAAATAAAATGTTTATATTGCCCATAGACTACTCAAAAACAAATATGCAAACATTAATAGGTAACATGTTGCAATATGGAATTGAGCATGTTTGTGCAGGTCTCCATAAAATTACTTCATGAAAAATATAAATTCCCTTTTGGGCTTGACGATATGTAAAAAAATATTTTAATGATAATCACATTTAAAATATCAATATTCGATTATATGATAAATCTCCAAGGTCAGTGAATATATTTGCTTTATTGATTTTGCTTTAAAAATGTTATTAATGCTGAGATGTCTGTCAGTTTGGGCAGTGGTGACATTGTTCTTGTTGCTGACTCACTGCAAAGTGAGGATTCTCCTGTCACCTTTCCGGCTACTGTTGAAAATAGTCAGCTACTAGATATGTGAAGCTTTATCATTTAGGTGCAAACATCTGGAGTTTCCGAAAGCACTGTTCAGTGTTTAGTTGGTACAATGGAGGAACTTGTAAGCAATGTTCATTCTCAAGAACAAAATGCTGTTCCTTGTCAACTTAAACTTTGAATGTGTTAGCTGTCTCCATTATTTCCTTGTGGCACGGTGGAGGGCGGGGCTGGGTCGTGACTCAACACGCCCAGTCCCGTATTAGGCTAATCAAGCCACCGAGAGGGATAAAGGCCGACTGCATAGGGCAGTACGAGAGAGAGAGATCCTTACAGACATGTCCGTCATCTTATGTGTTTGTCTTTTGAGTTTTCCATTAAAACTATCATTTATATGTTAAGCCAGTTTCTCGCCTCTTCCTTGCCCGTGAGCATGAACTTCTTTACATTGGTGCCGAAACCCGGGAAGGAGGAGGGATGCCCATCGCAGAGTCCTCGACACTGACGTCCACCCAGGGGAGCGCCGCTGCCTTCTGCAGTCGGCCTTTATCCCTCTCGGTGGCTTGATTAGCCTAATATGGGACCGGGCGTGTTGAGTCATGACCCGGCCCTGCCCTCCACCATGCCACATTCCTCCTTGGTAAAAAGCTATGGAACAGAATACCACATTGGAATGCCCTGCTGCAGGGGCAGACTGTGAAGAGAAATCTATATGTATCAGTAAATCAGTTTCTATTTAAAAGGATTTTAAATAGAAACTGGACCAAAAGTTGTGGAGTTGGGGGGGATCGCTGTTCTATTCTGCACATCGCTGCCTCATTGGCATATTATGGTGCCGTTTTGTAGGTTTATAAGCAGGGGTATGGTTAGAGTTAAGGGTTACAGTTATGTTTTCAGGTAAGGATCAAGTTGATGGATTTTAATTTTTTCCCAACTATTAGTTAAAAATTACTAAAATACTGGGTTAAAATACACCCAAATTGGGTTGAAAATTTTAACTCAAATTCTTGTCATCAAAATCACTTTACCCCCCTTTCCCCAAACACACATGTTGGTGCGGCTATCCTTGAGGACTCTCCATAGATTTAATGATTTTTATTTTGTGCAAACTATAGATTCTGTCCCCTAAACCTAACCTTCACAAAAAAACATTTTTATATTTTCAAAAAAACATTGTTTAGTATGTTTTTAAGCTATTTGAATTATGGGGACACTAGAAATGTCCTCATACACCACATTTATAGCATAATACCTTTGTAATAACCAGGTTGTAACCTAAACCCCTCCTCTCCCCACCACACACAAAATAAGAGAAACGGAATACAATAACAATCAAAAGGTAGAAATAAACAAGTTTCAATAAACAAGTTTCCAGTAACTGAAGAAATTCACACACTGGGGAACACTTCTTGGGATAATTCATATTTAAGAGGTACAAAGCTTTGAAGTTAATGTCCACTGTGCCCTTGACTTGCCATGATATCATAATTTTCACACCGGTGTGAACACACCAGTGTGAACACACCGGTGTGTTCACATTGAAACCGTATTAACGTTGGTTGGATGCGAAGTGGTATTATAGGGTAATTTCGTTAAGCAATAGCCTACACAATACTACAAGGCAGCTTGATTTCAAACTTTGAATATCATTATTTTTTATTTTAACAAAAAATTAAAATGAATTGTGCAGTTAAAATGTGGTATTACATTTTTGAAAGATGGCTTTTCAACAGATGTGAAGCACAACATCTCTTTGGCAACAAAACTACTTTATCCGTGCATTCTCTCCATCATGGGCTACCGGACGTGTATTTTGTTTTCTGGGTAAATGCATCACATATTGTGGGATGTTGCGGGTTTAATGCTGGTGTTTTATTACCTTTCATCCCAGGACCCAGTTTAGCTGCTTCAGAAGGGTAATGACTTTGAATTTTTTTCCCTCCTAGGGCTATAGATATACCACAATATCCAATTACATCGTCAACCATCTGATGGATTGGTGAATATTATTGCTAGTGGTCGACCGATATATGTATCGCATAGGCCGATAAATCAGACGTTATTCTGGCTTTTTAATTATCGGCATTAGCCGATATTTTGTAATTTTTTTCTTGTATTTTTTTATTGAGTGTGCTGAAAATCGCCTGCTTGCATGTGAAGCAACTGAGACATGTAAACGACCAGTCACGGTTTGTTTTGTTACGTGCCATCGTGTTGCTAATAGATCGGTGTGCAGCAAAGTTTCATTGAAATGGTTCGCACATCAGAGCTACGGCAGATGCGTTTGAGCTTATAATGTTAAAGTGCTCGCTTGTTTCATTCTCCCTCTCTCTCATAAACAGTTCCTTGTAACTTTATCCATCTTGTCTAATGATAAAAAGGTAAATATCTATAAAACTAATATCATATACTGTCTGCAAATATGCACATATCTCGTCAAAACAGATGTAATAAACCTCACATAACTTCAGCAGATCCAGCATCCTGTGGAGCGCTCATAAATCTTCCTCTGTAGACTAAAGTAACAGTCTCTCCTCAGCAGTTCCCTGTCACCTTTAACTATATTTTCTAATGATAAAAGTCAAATATCAATAAAACTTGTATTATATACCATTTGCAAATATGCAGAGACCTCGTTTAAACAGATTTAATTCACAAACCTCATGAAAATTCAGCGTTTTCTTACCATCGAGCACTCCTATAATATATTCTTCTGAAGCATGTATTCTATCAGGCAGAATCAAAACCTTTAGGATCACAAGTTCCTCTCATTCACAAATCATGACTGTCTGACCTGTGTCCTCTTTATTTTTCTTTAGGGCTTATTCTCTCATACTTTCACAGTTACACCAACACTCACACAGACACGGACACAGACAATTTACACATACACTTTTTACATACACAATGCCTTTTATAAACACAGAGCTCTCAAAAAAAATACAATAAAATTCTAAAATGCAACTATTCTACCACCCTCTTAGGTGACCTGCAGGATTTCTGGCCTACCATTTCTGGCATCTTTTATCTACTTTTATTCAAACAGATCATTACAGAATTTCTGCCTACTCAGTCAAAAATCTCTGTAATATTTAATTCCTCAACACATGAGGAATATGCCTAGGCCTACCTTATCTGTTTTTATGTATCACTCTCCATCATATTAACAGTAAAAACAGATCATTGCATGCAATTATTTCTCTTCTGGAATCAAAAACACTTTTAGTCCTTTTACTATTTAAATTTGGAAGAGCTTTTGAGTGCGTTTTTGTGTTGCTCGTCCAGCAAACCTGCTGTGGTCACTCTTCTGCCCTGTTCCATCCCATCTGGGTTGCCAATTTTGTTGTGGTTTCTGCCCAATTTGTGAAAAATCACTCTGAAATACTTGGAGTTTTTGGCGCCAGAAAATAGACTTTATTATCAGAGCTAACAAGCCGAGTTGCCCCTGCAGAAACAACTGATGTGTCTTGAGTTTACACTCGCATACATATGTCTAACAAAGCGTGGCTAAAACCTTCCATACATTTTGTCCTGTGTCTTCAGTCTGTTATTTTTAAGAAGGGAACATCTGGAACCTCTTCAAGGTTGATATATTTTCTCTAGTGTCAAACCATGAGACTCAAGTTTACCATATACGAGTACCATATGTGATCACGCATTGCATTCTGAGCAGTGCTTTAAGTGGGCCGGTACGCGCCGGTACTCAGTACCGCCACTTCCAAATATAGCTCTTGAGCGTACCGCCACCTCTCCGTGTGCCCAGAACGTGCTTTTAGCGTACCGGTACGCTCATTTGCACATCTGTTTTAATCCTTTGGCTGCGCTGCCGCTTTTCAGAGCGCCCTTCACAATGCACGCTTCCTAATTCATCCCACCGAGAGCAGAGACTACATTACCCATACACCCTTGAGTTTTACAAGTGAAAAGCACATGCGTCGCTTTTGCCGCTGTCAGTGTCAACTCAACGTGGTCCGGAGAGGGTGTGTGAAACGTGCAACCATAGCTGCTCGGTTAAAATACAAATACAATGAACACTTAATATGCTCTCCTGGCTTCAGACTCTGAGTAGTAAAAGAACAAGGTCATAATCAGTGGACTCGCTGGCTGTCACCCCACCAAGCCAGAATGATATCTACCGCAAGCTAATGAAAGCAGCACTTGTGCCGCGGTCAATGAGGTTCTCACAAGTGGCGACGAGGACGAGAGTGACACCACTTCTACCAATGACAACAGCCGCGTTAGCGAGCATGAGTGGCCAGAATGTTGGTCCCAAGCACAAGTCCGGTATTTCTCCTCAAATTTTATTTATGTTCATTAGTTCTTTCTAGCTCAAGCAAATCCACAAACTAATAAAAGGATTTATTATTTTTTATAAGGTCGTCTGTTGACTGCTGTTTATAAAACCCCTTCAATATAGTTGTTGTTACCTCAGGGGTGGAGGGGAGTCAGCAAAAAAAAAAAAAAATAATAATAATAATAATAGAGTACCGGCACCTCTTTTGGGCCACTTAAAGCTCTGATTCTGAGGGGCCTATTTTTCACAGGCCTCTATACTCACACACACACACACACACACAACTTGACCATCAGAAATAATTGTAGAATAAAATGGCTATATTTACACTTGATTAATTTATATTTAACTATATTTTAACTAGTGTTCCACACTGGGCCAATCAAGGGTTAAGCAGAACCACTTTCAGTGACTTTATTCAACGACTAAAAGAGGTTTTTGAGCACTCTTAGGGAGGAAGGAGTGCTGGGGAACAACTGCTTATACTCCATCAGAGAAGAGATACCACAGCTGAATTCGCTCTCTTTTCACACTCTTGCAACACAAACCGTTTGGGTTGAGGATACATTGAAGCTGTTGTTTCGCCGAGGATTGAACACAGACATATAATCAGAGCTGGCCTGCCGTGAAGAAGGTAGAACCCTGGATCAATTCATTATCCTCACTATTTGCATTGACAATCTCATTTGCTCCAGGAGACCTCAACAAATTCCCAATCCTTTCAGTCAAACGAACCAACACAGTGATGACACTAACCCTATTGCAGGTTAGTCGTACTCATCTTTCCACAGAAGAACGGGAACATCGCATCAATAAACATCTCTGTTTATAGTGTGGCCAAGCGGGGCATCTGAGAGCTAACTGCTCAACACGACCCTCTCAATCACGAAGTCGCAGGGTGAGTTTTTTTATTTCCTCCATTCAAAATACTACTTGTTTTGAAGTGCCCATAACATTAACATGTCAGTCAGATACCATCACCACCAAAGCCTTGTTAGATTCGGGGGCACCGGGCAACTTTATCGATTAAATATTAGCTTGACAACACCAGATACCACTAATCCCTTGCAAATCTGCTTTGGCAGTGGCAGCGCTAGATGGGCGCCCCCTGGGAACTGGCCAGGTACTTTACACCATACGGACCTTATTCTGCAAGTTGGGGTTTTACACACCGAAACTACTTGTCTGTTCGTCATCCAATCTCCTCACAACCCAGTCATCCTCCGTTTACCCTGGCTGCAGGACCATAATCCTCAAATTTCTTGGTGCGATAGATTTTACGATGGGACTCCAGCTGTTCTAAGTGTCTAAAAACTATTCCTGTGAGAACCACCAAGGTATCTAATGAGACCAACCCAATATCACATGTACCTTCAGAATATGCAGACCTGATTGAAGCCTTTAGCAAAACCAAAGCCTCGCAACAACCGCCGCATCGATCCAGTAATTGCACCATTGATCTGTTACCTGATACCTCTCCACCTAGAGGCAGAATATTTCCCCTGTCAGAACCTGAGGCAAAATCTATGAAGTTGTACATTGAAGAGGAACTGGCCAAAGCATTCATTCATCCGTCCAATTCACCGGCAGCAGCCAGCTTCTTCTTTTTGGTAAGAAGGATGGGGTCTTCGTCCTTGTATTGACTATAGCGGTTTTAATGATATAATGGTCAAATTCAGATATCCGTTACCCCTGGTCCCGCAGCTTTGGAACAATTGAGATCTGCTAAATTCTACATCAAGCTGGATCTGCGCTGTGCTTACAACCTCATTCGCATCAAGAGGGGAATGAATGGAAAACAGCCGTTTCCACCAGCAGCGGGCACTATGATTATCTTGTTATGCCTTTCAGCATGTCCAATAGTCCATCTGTATTCCAATCCTTCATAAATTATGTGTTCAGAGACATGTAAAACCATTGCCTAATCGTGTATATTGATGATATCTTGATTTATTCAGACACACTGGAGGAACACATCAACCAGGTTCTAAAGCGCTTCATGGAACACCAACTGTATGACAAAGCAGAGAAGTGTGAATTCCACTAAACATCAATCTCCTTCCTCGGTTATATCATCAGTCCAGAAGGGGTGTCTATGGACGAGGGCAAGGTATGGGCAGTTCTAAATTGACCTCAACCCACCACTGTAAAGGAACTCCAACGATTCTTAGGATTTGCTTACTTCTACCGAAGATTTATCAGAAACTTCAGCACTGTCGCCACCCCACTCTCTGCCATGGTAAGGGGAGGAAACAATAAGCTTCACTGGACTACGAACACCATTCAAGCCTTCAATGAACTTAACCCTCTGAGGTCGACGGATGCGCCGGCACGTCCTGCTGGATTTTTTCGTCATTACAGCGGAAACAACATAAAATTCTCCGTCATTTTGGGGCGTACAGATAAGTGTAAGACATTATTAGAAACTATAAAGTGTCTACTTTTATTTATGTACACTCACAATAACAACAAAACCTTGTGCTTTTGTAAAATAAAGAAAATAAAAAGGGTGAGCTGTAAGCAGTCTCTGGGTTTGTGAGCATATATCTGAAACACGTCACAAAAATTTACTGAAACTCTGCGAATACTTATCACACAAACATAAAACATATGTCTAAAAAAAGCTTAAAGTGGCTACTTTTAAATAAAACAATTCAAATTTAAAACAAATATTCTCCTGCAATGTAATCTGTATGAAACAAAGCGATGTACAGTTTTCCTGGCTCAGCTAATTTATCTCAAATGTGATCCCACCAGCAGAACAAGTCATTCATACGGTAATGTGCTGAGACAATGAAATCAAATGGTAAATGCCCCAGACTGTGCCTTGAAAGCAACAAGTTCTGCACGTTTGAAAGGCCGCATGATACACAAGTGAGAAAAGTCCTGGATAGTGACAAAGAGTTACAATTTTCCTCAGAAGAAGAGCGTGACTCCGATGAACGTTTGTATTTTGAAGAGAGACTTGATCCAGATGAGGATACAATTTCGGACGAGTAAGTCATTTAGTTTTCATTAGTTGACATGCTATTTTATATAAACATGTACATATTTTACTAGTGGGACTGTTTCCAGACTTGCCAGTCAGGATTCAGAGTATTGAAATGTGAAATATGTCCTAATAGGCAAGTTTTAGTTACATGTAAATGTTGTTTCCGCTAAAGCAGGTATTTAAATTGTATGCTGTATGATATAAATATGGTATGTAATATGATAGAAAAATAATATGAATGTTTAGATTATATTTTATCTAGTGTTTATGCTGCCTCATTATCATCAACAAAGCTTGTGCTTGCAAATATGGGTTCAGGTGTAAATGAGTAAAATGCACTTTAAATATGCCCATATTAGAAAATCATCAGACTTTTGACATTAATGTGTTTTTAAGCAACTGAAAAAAGCATAAATGTCAAGGCATGTCAAAACTTCTCCAGGGCCCAAAACACCCTCAGACCCCAGAGAGTTAAGAGTCCCTTTACCTCTGCTCCCATTCTGCATCACCCTGACCCCAATGGACCTTTTGTGGTAGACATTGATGTATCTAACACCGTTATTGGCACTATCCTCTCCCAATGCCAAGGTAATCCCCCTAAACGTTTTCCATGTGCTTACTACTCACGCAGAATTAGGATGTGGGCAATTGCGAACTGTTAGCCATGAAAGTAGCATTTGGGAGAATGGCGACACTGGCTGGGGGGGACCAGACATCCATTTCTGGTAGTAACGGATCATCGCAACCTGGAATACCCATGCTCAGCCAAAAGACTAAATCCCAGACAGCCCAAATGGGTGCTGTTCTTCACTCGATTTAACTTTTCAATTACTTATCTTCCAGGTTCAAAGAATGTCAAAGCTGACTCACTTTCCCGTCAATATGACTCCACTCGTCAGAACTCCTCTCCAGAACCCATAATTTCACCCACACTGATTCTAGCTCCGGTCCAGTGGGACATTATGTCCAAAATCTCCCAGGCCCATGCACAAGACCCGCCTCCTTCATTTGTTCCACCTAATCTACAAGAAAAGCCATCCAGGTATTACTTCCACAATACGTCTATTAAGAAATCAGTTCCGGTGGGAAACATTAAAAGCAGATACCAGTACATTCGTGAACGCTCGTCACACCTGCACTACAGTAAAAACTCCTAGACAACCTCCAGCAGAGCTGCTACAACCTCTACCCATACCACAATGGCCATGGTCTCACATCGCCATTGATTTTGTCACCGACCAACCCATCTCTCAAGGTAACACCACCATATTAACTGTCATCGATCGTTTCTCTAAAAATGCCGTCTAATACCCCTGGCTAAACTCCCATCAGCATTTGAAACCGCAGAACACCTCTTCCATTATGTGTTCCACTACTATGGTCTTCCTGAAGACATTGTCTCGGACCGGGGCCCTCAGTTTACCTCTAGGGTTTGGACAGCCTTCTTTCGATTACTCAATGTCAACATAAGTCTCACTTCAGGTTACCATCCTCAGTCTAATGGCCAGACGGAATGCCTGAATCAAGAAATCACTAAATTCCTCCACATGTAATGTCATCAGAATCAAACTGACTGGAGCCGTTTTCTTCCCTGGGCGGAATATGCACAGAACTCTATCCTCAAACCCTCCACTAAACTGACACCCTTTCAGTGTGTTCTGGGGGTACCAACCCCCTCTGTTTCCATGGACTGGCAAACCAAATGAAGTGCCTGCAGTGAACGACTGGTTTCAACGGAGTGAGGCTGTGTGGGATCAAACACATATTCATCTACAATGTGCCATAAACAGGGTAAAGGAGCAAGCTGATCATTATCGTCGTCCCAGTCCCAACTACACTCCAGGTCAGTAGGTGTGGCTTTCAACCTGGGACCTTCGTCTTTGCTTACCTTGTAAGAAACTCAGTCCCAGGTATGTGGGTCCTTTCAAAATTCTGAGACAAATTAATATTATGTCATATCGCCTCCAGTTACCTGCTAATTATCGCATTTCTCCCACTTTCCATGTCTCACTGCTGAAACCTGCCGGTGGTCCGAGGGCAGAAGAGGAAGGCGGTGACGCTGGGCCCCCACCCATGGTCGTGGATGGTGAGGAGGCATTTCTGGTGTGAGATCTGTTAGATTCCAGACGTCAGGGGAGCCAGATCCAATATCTGGAAGATTGGGAGGGATACGGCCCGGAGGAGAGGTCCTGGGTCAAAGCGGACAATATCCTTGATCCCAATCTCATTGCAGAGTTTCATAGGATTAACCAGGAGAAGTCAGACCCCGACATCGGATGTGATCTCATGTCAGGAGCCGCTCACGGGGGGGGGGGGGGGGGTGGGCTCTGCCACGATGCCGGTGAAGATTCCTCAATCGGCCACCAGTGGTCTCCCTAGCCTGAGTATTAACATTGGACTACAATTCCCAGTGCCCACATACCTGGTCGGATTATCACCCACCTGTTTCACATTACTCAGACTATTTAAGCCCTGTATGTTTGTTCACTCTTTGCGAAGTCTTGTTTGCCATGTTATAGTATGAAAATGGGATGTGCCCAAAGCCAATTTCCTTATCTGGAAAGGCACGAATAATTACTTTAAAACGAATAACAAATTCATCTGAGTATTATATAAACAATATGTGTATGACTGATTATCCAAGAGGCACAAGGATAAAGCAAAATTTTAAATAAACATACAAAATTACAAAGAATTTATGAATCTGTGCAGCCAATATTTCTAAAGTGTAAACCTTATGAATTAAAATGCACACGTTATGATTTCAAATCGGATGGGCGTGGTCTCTGTTAATTGTGTATGGCTGGAGCTTATCAAGCGAAGATACAACATCGTATACACTTTCCACTTCTTGAAATGTATTTGTTTCACATGATACACACATGATTCCCATGTATTCATTTACAGACTAAACCGATGTTAAATTCCTGACCTGAAGTGATGACCACATATACAGTATCTCACAAAAGTGAGTACACCCCTCACATTTTTGTAAATATTTTATTATATCTTTTCATGTGACAACACTGAAGAAATGACACTTTGCTACAATGTAAAGTAGTGAGTGTACAGCTTGTATAACAGTGTAAATTTGCTGTCCCCTCAAAATAACTCAATACACAGCCATTAATTTCTAAACCACTGGCAACAAAAGAGAGTACACCTCTAAGTGAAAATGTACAAATTGGGCCCAAAGTGTCAATATTTGTGTGGCCACCATTATTTTCCAGCACCTCTTTAACCCTCTTGGGCATGGAGTTCACCAGAGCTTCACAGGTTGCTACTGGAGTCCTCTTCCACTCCTCCATGACGACATCACTGAGCTGGTGGATGTTAGAGACCTTGTGCTCCTCCACCTTCCATTTGAGGATGCCCCACAGATGCTCAATAGGGTTTAGGTCTGGAGACGTGCTTGGCCAGTCCATCACCTTCAGCCTCAGCTTCTTTAGCAAGGTAGTGGTCGTCTTGGAGGTGTGTTTGGGGTTGTTATCATGCATGTTGTTATCAGTTGTTTTGTTTTTTTTAAATAACAGTTGTATAATATAATAATAATAATAAATATTATTATTAGGCTGTTATTATGAAAAGGGATATACAAGGCATATTGGATTAATATTAGGGCTGTCTATTTAACGTGTTAATTCAGTGCGATTAATTTGATAAAAAATAACATGTTAAAAACATTAATGCAATTAATCGCCCCTGGACCGTAATAAGGTAGATTCCTTCCTGATAAATGCAAGCTTGTAGTACCACCTGTCTACTCCAGAGGTCAGTAAGTGAAACTTCAGCTGTGTGAGCAACACAGTTTATACAGTGAAGAAATCAACCCATCAGCAGACAAACAACGCAAACATGCGTAAAATTCTTACGTTCAAAACACTTGATAGAGCGCAAATCCCAACTAAGGGATCTCAAGATGTGTTCTAAGTATCGTAAACTATACTTGACACAGTGACCTAAAAATGTTATGTTTATAATTCAACGCACCTGAGACGCTACACAAGCATGTCTGATGCATGTGTACATTGATGGGACCTTAAACAAGCACTCATTATATATCTCCAACTGATTGACAAATTCACTTGTGAAATGGATTGCTGTGAACAGTATGCCAATGATTGGCTTATGTTGAATAATATGGTAGTAAACAATACATTGTATTCTAAATCCGCTTTTTGTATTGTCTTCTGCCACAAGAATGTAATGCGTTTTAATTATCTGAATGTTTTTTATTTAATTTATTTATTATATATGTATATATAATTTTTAAATGTTTAAAGATAACTATGTATCATTATTTCATTATTATATATTGAATTATTTTTATATGAGGGGTTTCTCAGCAAACATTTGTAAATGCGATTAATCACGATTAATTAATCGGGACACCATGTAATTAATTCGAGTAAAAATTTGAATCGATTGACAGCCCTAATTAATATAAACTATAAATGTAAGAGTAACATTTAAAAATGGGCGTTTCATTTAGTTTCGACACACTTCCGATTTAAGCCACGCCCACACCCGGTTATATCCGAATACAGAGACTAATACAGATAATTTTGTCATGTGAACAGATTCAAATACAGATAATGACTTTGTTGCACACCCCAAGGGGAAATGCTCTTTTTTGTTGTTTTTTTAAGCTAGTTTGCCACAATGGCCCCAGCATTTATTATTAGGGGACAGTATGTGACATTTATGCAACTGTGATTTGTGAACACTTGTGCTTATTGTCCATCAAATTCTGTTATGCCTGTCACAAGACCCTTGGCCATGGGACAGAGCCCAAATTCGAACAGGCAATTATAAAAAGGGGTCACTCTGAAAGTATTTACACCAGAGGATGCCAGAGAAATCATCTTCCCTAGCATTAGAATGGGAAAAAGTTTGCCACAACAGCCACAGCATTTATTATTGGGAGAACCACATGTGACGTTTATGAAAGTGTGATTTTTTGAACACTTCAGCTTATAATACATGCAATTCTGTTATGCCTGTCGCAAGAGCCTTGGCCCTGGTGACGGAGGCAAAATTTGTTTGGGCAAGTATAAAATGTGGTCATTCTGAATTTATTTAAACCTTACCAGCCGGATCATTCAAATTTGGGAACAATTATTCCCATGGTTCCTGTCTCAATATCTTCACCGTCCAATCACCGATTTTATTTCTGAAAACTGCCAGATACTCGTGACAACATAAGCTAAAGGCACATATTATTGGTTAAGGGGTTACTGGGCGTGAATAATAAATGTATCGTCATCCGCGTCATCCTTCATTTGCCTGGGCTGAGCAGGAGAGGATTTCCCAGGAGATTTACTCCAGTGTTGGATTTACAGCTTCAAATTGAATTGAGGCGATCTTTCGAGGTAATACAAGTTATTTAACATGTGTTGTCAATATTTTCTATTGAATGTCAAAATATTTTAGTTAATAAGCATTTTTTTTGTAACACTAGTTATTTCTGGAAAGAAATGACTTGACTGTCTGCGTTCTTAGGACAGGCAGTTAGCCTCTATTTTTATGCAAATTTCATTATATAATAATAACATTAGCTAGTAATACTATGTACATTTTTAGTTAAATATCAATATTTTTGGCTAATTTTGTTGCTTGCAGAAGATAGTCAAACCTTTTTAGTTACGATGCATTTATTTGTAGTAGCGCTGCTAACAATTTATTTCCTGGAAAAAACCGTGACCGTCATCGTCGAGCCGATGCTTTTTACATATTTTATATGTGTGTATATATATACAGTATATATATATATATATATATATATATATATATTACATTTTCTGTGAAACTTGCTAAATAAATATTTGCTAGCAATACTATGTACATTTTTAACTAAATATCAATACATTTTTTGCCAATTTTGTCGCTTAAAATCCGCCTAAACTTTTTTTTGAGCTGTTCAGATCTGCATGAAAACTGGCCTGCTAGTTATCTAGCTTGTTAATTTTCCCATCCATCCATCCATCCATCTTCAACCGCTTATCCAAAGTTGGGTCGTGGGGGCAGCAGCTCCAGTAGGGGGCCTCAAACTTCCCTATCCCGAGCCACATTAACCAGCACTGTCTGGGGGACCCCGAGGCATTCCCAGGCCAGTGTGGAGATGTAATCTCTCCACCTAGTCCTGGGTCTTCCCCGAGGCCTCCTCCCAGCTGGACGTGCCTGAAACACCTCCCTAGGGAGGCGCGCAGGGGGCATCCTTACCAGATGCCCAAACCACCTCAACTGACTCCTTTCTACGCTCCTTCATCCTCACGGATGACTGAGCTCCTCACCCTATCTCTAAGGGAGAAGCCCGCCACCCTTCTGAGGAAGCCCATTTTGGCAACTTGTACTCGCGACCTAGTTCTTTCGGTCATGACTCAACCTTCATGACCATAGGTGAGTGTAGGAACAAAAATTGACCGGTAGATCAAGAGCTTTGCCTTCCGGCTCAGCTCTCTTTTCGTGACAACGGTGCGATAGAGCGAGTGCAATACAGCGCCCACTGCGCCGATTCTCCGGCCAACTTCCCGCTACATTGTCCCCTCACTCGTGAACAAGACCCCGAGGTACTTGAACTCCTTCACTTGGGGCAATACCTCCTTCCCTACCCGGAGTACGCACTCCATCAGTTTTTTCCCAAGTAATAAAAAAATGGAAGATATCTTTCTATAATTAAGCAGCTAGCCTTAGCCATCTATCACACAGACATGATTTTGTAGCTTCCTTTTCACAAGGAAAGGGTGAAAGGGCTGTCTGCATTTGGACATTCTGGTTAGACTGTGTACAGTACTGGTTCAGTGTACAGATTTGTGAAGAACAAATTGCTTGCTACCAATTGTGTAATTTTTTCTGTTGTAGAGATGGATAGAGACTATGGCTCCCTGCTCAGCTTAGATTCACAGCAGAGGAGGATGTGGCATGAGCACACAGGAGGAAGATCTGCTAGACCAGGAACTACTGCAGGAACACGGAACCTGATCCCCAGCCAAGACCATCAACTGCATATATATATATAATGAATGTGCATGATTGTTTGTGTCTATTTCTCATATGACTGATACTCACAGGAACCCTAACACTGTTACTCTTTTTATTTTGGGTGTGGCTAGCCATACTCGCACAGGTCCCAAGTCAGTTAGAAAGTGATTTTGATGCTTCACTAATTCTGTTTCTTATCCCTCATACTCTGACATCGATTCACAGGCACCAAAACCTTTCCCATTTAAGCCTTGCCGTCCATTCGGTATTGACCTAGGTAGCGTCCGTCAGGCTGTGTGGTCAACCTCCAATATAATGTTGCGAGAAATTTACTTTTTCCTGCTGTTTTTTACTCAGGCTGTAGTTGCTGAGATATGGAGGTTTACAAACCGTCCTGGGTGGGAGCTCATCCTAAACTGTCCATCATACTCCAGCTACCAAGGAGCTTGGATGGAGGTGACCCTCGATTAATTTAAAAAATGTATTGGTTGCTCATTACATGGGTTTTCAATTCTCCCTGATTCCCATCGCCAATGGGGAACCAAGTCACTTCAGGGCTTGTGGGCAAGGGGTTTTATGTCACGTGACCACTACAAGGTTCTTTTAGCAGATCTATATGTTGTAGGCCCTACCACAGAGGCTAATCAGGATTGCCTTAGGAAGTCGTGTTACCTTAAACAAAAATGCAAGCAGCACTTTCAGCCTAACCAAAATCTCGCAATAGATGAACGTATTGTCAAATCTATAGCTATTCAAGAATTAAACTATAAATGAAGGGCAAGCATACTCGGTGGGGTTTTAAATTATGGGTAATTGCAACATCAGACTCAGGGTATACTCTCGACTTTAATGTTTACACAGGTAGTCATAATGGGCGTGTCACTGACTTGGTCACCAAAGTTGTTGAATCGTTACTGCAGCCATTCAAAGGCCAGTGCCACAATGTTTGGTTAGACAACTTTTATAAATCCCCAGCTCTTATGGTTAGTTGTTAGGAATTGGAACAAATGCCTGTGGGACATGCAGGGTGAATTGTAAACTGTTTCCTGCAGAATTTAAAGACATCAAAAGATGGGAACGCAAGACAGCTCGTGGGGATATGAGGTGGTGTAGGATTGAGGGGAATATACTTGTAATTCAGTGGAAGGACATGTGTGCAGTTGCATGCCTCTCCAATTATCACAATGAGAATGGCTCAACCGAAATTACTAGGTTTGTAAAAAATTACGGTAACTGGACAAAAGAAGTAGCCCTCCAGCCCTCTGTCATCAGTGATTCTAACAAAAACATGGGCGGTGATGATAGGTCAGATCAAATGATAAAATGTTTCGACATCCTACAAAAAACTCAGAAGAGGTTTTTTTTCCACTTCATAGACATTGCTGTTGTCAATAGTTTCATATGAAGTGAACTTAACTTTTCACAAGTGAACTTAACCAGATAGATTTTAGAGAAAGTCTGGCTCGTCAGCTGGGAGGTATCGATATTCACGCAAGTTTCCCTTTGCAAACACTAAAGCCTGTAGTCCCTCCTTTGCATCACTCCACACAGCCCATGTCCCTAAATTTGAAGAGTCCTCTAAGAGATGTTGGCTATGCTATTGGAAATGTAGAACTGAAAATAACTAAAATAACGGAATGTAATGGCAAAAGAAATGCTTGGTTCGCGATAGGAACTGTTTTCAGTCTTGGCACTCAGCTGAGTGTGACCAGTTTCACGAAGAGACCTAGGTTGGGCTATGGTGTTATTCTCCTCCTTTCTTTTCTCCCTCTCTTCTCTCCACAGGTATTGCAGTTGTTGTGTATTTATGAATTTATAAATATTCTGTTCCTGCACTCTTTTGCTGTGTAATTCGTGTGTAATTCTAATGTTCAAATTAAATAACGTATGTGTTTTATTGAACACATAAAATGTATATTTCAGTGTTTGTGTCCTTCAAATTCAGATGCAAATCTCAATTTATTATTGCAGGTGCTCAAAAGGAGTATTTGAGGTGTGGTCAAGTGAAATGTATCTTAACATTCTAAATGTTTGTTTTATTCCGTTTTCCCACAAATCAATAAAATGGTCATAACTTTTAAACAATAGATTATATTTCTAATCTGTCTGCTATTCTACATTGTCCACAAAATTATGTATATTTCATACACTAAATTTTCCTAGCTTGTAATTAAAATGGTTGAAAATGCAGTTGTCTGATGAAGTATAGTGACCGGAGAAGATTTTTGTAAAATTTGCTGTGTGAAATCTTATTGATAAAGGATGATTAGCCTTAAATAATCATACATATATTTAAACAATTTGAAAGCCCTAGTTCTACTCTTTAATATGGTATATATAGTTCAGGTGTGTGATGTTATACGAACATAATATGAATTTGGATATGAATGTCATATTCTGGCACATAATGGAATTTTGTGCTCAGGCAGGAAAGAGTTAAAGCTGATGATGCAAGATAAACCATCTTCCAAAGCATTAGAATGAGGAAGAATGTGAAAATAACAGAGGCTGGATTTGGAATTAGAGGGTTGTTTTAGTTGTTTTTTTTTTTATAGGCGAATTTTGATACCAATTTGTCTCCAAATATAAATTATGACCCAATGGTTTCTTAACTTGTTGATACGCAATTTCACTGCACTTGGGAGTGACGGCACTCTGCTTACATTTACAATATAATTTGCTATCTATAAATGTAATTAATGATAACAAATCTTTTCAAAGGTCTAAGGGTTCAACATTGATGTCTGATCTGTTTCATGATAGCAATGCTCCATAAACAGCAATTTAGTTATTTGTGCCAGGAGTACAAATGAAAACATGCAATATCAAAATGGGACTTCATACCATTGTTATGAAATCGCGATCGCCAGATGAATCTAGCTCGCCACACTTGGGTCAATTGTCCATGTCAAGCGTTCATTGAAAAACATCCAATAGCACTTTTTGTCCATAAAAGCCACCTATGGCTCAACCCCAGTGGTGGGCTGGGAGGAGAATCTTTGGTTTCGTTTTCATTTAATTTCGCCGCATGCTCAAGTAGCTGCGGTACCCAAACACTCAACAAAAGAGCAGTTTTCTCATTCCCTTGGTCACGTAACCAGTCAATGTGGCCTATCTGGCTCCAACCCGCCACAAGGTCCCACCCGCCGGTACGTCCGATGAGATTGTCCCCTTGGTCCCCCTCGCGCGTGGCTTGCGCTCTCCAACCCGTCGCGACGGCTGGCCTGGAACGTCCGACTCAGCTACGCGATTCAGTTTGCCTCACCCCCAACAGCCCTTGGAACGACCTCACATTTCTATGGGCAGGTGTTCCCCTAGAACAGGTCTTCAGGCGCATCGTGGTTATGTCCGACGCCTCCTGGACAGGCCTACAGCTACATTGGCACATCAACTGCTTTGAGTTTTTGGCAATACTGCTCGCCCTACAGAGGATCCGGCCATTGATCCAGGGCAAGCATGTGTTGGCTCGACAGGATAACAGACAACACAACAATGGTAGCATACATCAACCGTCAATGCGGTTTATGCTCCCATTGTATGTCACAACTCGCCCACTGTCTCCTCTGGAGTCAGCAGCACCTCATGGCGCTGCGAGCCACTCACATCCCGGGTGACCTCAACACTACAGCGGACATGCTGTCACGACAGGTTACCTGCAAGGGAGAGTGGAGACTCCACTCTCTGGTGGTCCAGCTGATCTGGAGTCAATTCAGATGGGCACTAGTAGACCTGTAGACCCTGTGCAAGGTCAGGGAGGACAAGGAACAGGTCATCCTAGTAGCACCCTACTGGCTCACCCAGACTTGGCTCTTGGACCTCACACTCCTCGCATCAGCCCCTCCCTGGCAAATTCTCCTGTAGAAGGACCTTCTTTCTTAGGGACGGGGCACCATCTGGCACCTGCAACCAGACCTCTGGAACCTCCACGTCTGGCCCCTGGACGGGACGCGGAAGACGTGTGGCCAACCACTACCACTTAGTGGCCTACCACCCACCATGGTAGACACGATCACACAGGCTAGGGCTCCCTCTACGAGGCATCTGCATGCCTTGCAGTGGTGTCTGTTCGCCAAGTGGTGTTGTTCCTAACACAATGACCCCCAGAGATGCGCAGTCAGGTCGGTGCTTTCCTTCCTGCAGGAGAGGTTGGAGGGACGGCTGTCCCACTCCACCTTGAAGGTGTATGTAGCCACTATAGCTGCACACCATGACATGTGGGCGGTAAGTCCTTAGGAAAGCACAACCTGATCATCAGTTTCCTGAGAGGCGCCAGGAGGTTGAATCCCTCCAGACCGTGCCTTATTCCCTCATGGACCTCTCTGTAATCTTGCAAGGCCTACGAGGGGGCCCCCTTTGAACCCTTAGAGTCAGAGTTTATGGCAATCTCTCTGAAGACTGCCCTCCTGACAGCCTCCATCAAGAGGGTAGGTGACTTTCAAGCGTTCTCTGTCAGCGAAACGTGCCATGGAGTTCGGTCCGGGCTACTCTCAAGTGATCCAGAGATCCCAACCGGGCTATGTGCCCAAGGTTCCCACGACCATATTCAGGGATCAGGTGGTGAACCTTCAAGTGCTGCCCCAGGAGGAGGCAGACCCATCCCTTACATGGCTGTGTCCAGTGTGCGCTTTACGCATCTATTTGGACAGCACGTAGAGCTTCAGAGCCTCTGAGCAGCTCTTTGTCTGCTTTGGCAGACAGCAGAAAGGAAGTGCTGTCTCCAAGCAGAGGATTTCCCACTATATCATTGATGCCATAGCTATGGCATACCATGCTCAGCACGTGCCACCTCCTGCAGGGCTACGAGCCCATTCTACAATGAGTATGGCGGCCTCCTGGGCCCTGACCAGTGGCGCCTCTCTAACAGACATTTGCAGAGTAGAGGGCTGGGCAACACACCCAACACCTTTGCAAGGTTCTACAATCTCTGGGTTGAGCTGATTTCATCCCGTGTCTTAGCAGGAATGAACAGATAAGTCCGGGACAGTCGGCCGGGTGTATCGCTTGCATATAGTGGCTTTCATCTCCACTGAGCTGAAGACGTGCACTCTTGACTCCCAGTAGTGTTCACAAAATGTGTTTCCTGCATGACTTCCTTCTAGCTCAGTGGCAGACGAGTTTACGGAGAAGCTCGCTGCCGGCTCAGTACATGTGCTATCTAAGCCTTTACTGGGGTAGGTGCTCCGCATGTGCTGTTTCCCCGTAGGTAACCCCTTGCGACGTATATCTTCTGCAGAAACGATTCCATGTTGGTAAACTGCATTGTAGGATTATTACATATATAATTTAGAGATAGGTGTAGACGGGGACATTTAATGTGTAAGGGAATTTGGGGTCTCGAAATATGTGAGCTATGAACTAAATAAACTGTCCTTATTCTACATTATTATGTAATGAAATATATAATGGCATTAGTCACGTTCAACAACCATTATAAATTAGATAAATGTCAAATAACTATAATATTTGTCTGAATAAGATTCTCCACCATTGAAACCGTAATATAACGATTTCAAATGATAAATCTAGTTATATCCGCTCACACTTTCTATTGTAAGGAATTAGGAATTAGCTTTAATAAGGGAATTATGATTAAATCACTTATTGGAGTAATATTATTCTCATGGCTTAATGAGAATAATATCGCACATATTCAGGTACAGCGTTGAAGCAAAATCTTTTAGAAACTGTGACGAGATTATTTTATCATAAAATACCACAGTCAAATCATCTTTGAATACAGACAAACTTTATTGCTATTCTAAACATAAATCTAATTTAACACAAATATACATGAGACAGGTTGGTGAGTAGTGACGAAATGTGAAATAGATGATTAATACAGTGAAAAGGAACTTCATGGAGTCTATCGTCAATGCCTTAAAAACCATTTATCCTCATTTGAGTCTACATCGATTTGCTATCGGATCAAATATTTAATCAATACACCAGCCCTTTGAGCACGAACTGAGTGTTCAAAGACCATGTGATGCCCCCTCCCAATCTGGGCGGGGTGTGGTCTCTTTGGTGTCTTTCCCTTCGGAGTGACCCCCATCCCCCCTGATGTGATCACTGGTGGTCCCAGTCGGTTGAAAAATGTTCACTCATTTTGTGGAGAAAAAGAAAAAAGAGGGAAACGGCATGACTGGGTTAACCTGCCCCTATTTTTTTGGACAGTCGCCTTGTCCCTGTAGGGCCGTTCGGCGCTTATTGGAGTGTTGGTGGAGTTTAAGTGTCGTCCTGGTGCGCTGGCTATGGGGCACTGTCTGCCTGTCTCGCAACACCGTTCAGCTAGTTGTAGCATTTCTGTAGGGGACACCCCTAGTGTCAAATCATCGACACATCGTCGAGTGAGTGACAGATAGGGAACGTCCTGGTTACTTCTGTAACCTCCGTTCCTTGATGGAGGGAATGAGATGTTGTGTCCTTCCTGCCACAACGCTGAACTACCCGCTGAAATGGCCGGGACCTTACTCTTGGCTCCTCAGCACAAAACATGAATGAGCGGTATGCATGCCAGCTCCTTTACACCCGTATGTTCGGGGAGTGGCATGCAAAAACCCCTCACCAATTCCCATTGGCCTTTTATCAATGATCAGAGGTGTCTCAGGCTCCCAAGAGTGACCCCTAGTGTCACTTCATCGAAACAACGTCTCATTTCCTCCAACAGGGAACGGCGGTTACGGAAGTAACCAGGACAAATTCCATGCAGTGTGCTCTGTAGTTTACAGCACATTTTGTCAAAAGTAGTTGGTCATTTAGGTCTTCTGTGCAACCAATAGTAATAGTATGTTTTTTATACATATCCTTGTGTTGATTAAGGATGTTAATATACACCTGCATCTCTGTACCTGTTTGCATCACCCAGGGATTTGTCTTACAATCAACAGCTGGAAGAACCAGTCAATGTTGAAGTGACCAGGAGAAACCAAAACACCACCCAGGAGAAGTGACTCAAACTTTGTAATACATCTCTCTGGAGTGAATGCATACAAATCTTGAATGCAAAATGAAAAGCCTGTGAATTCAAAATGAGACAGAAAGCCAGACTCGATCTGTCAAACTCACAGAGGCCAGTGGGAATAGAGAGAACAGGATACAGTTTAGTAAGTGTACCATTGATTAACATTCATCACACTACAGTAGGCTGTCTTTGCACTTGTCACCTGTCGAAGTGAATATGCACAGATCACAAGCTAACACAATTAAGGTTAATCACAGGGGGAGCCATTAAGGTCAATGTACAATGTATAAGCATGAACTTTAACCCTTAGAATGGTTTGAACACAGCTGTCATCATATTATGGTTGTTTGAAATTAATTTCACAGTTAAATAATTCCTACTGGATTGAACATTTACTCTCACATTAACAGTCAATTCATATTGTTTTGCCAAGGCAAATCTCAGTAATATCTAATTTGTGAATGTGTATTAAGAAGTAACTGCCTTTTTTTTCTTTTTTTTTTATCATATTCTGCACTATGAAAACATAGAAAAAGGAATAAAATTCAGCCCTACATTCACTTATGATGATTCAGCTGACATTCAGTAATAAATTTCGTACAACATGATACAATAATTCTTGTGCTTGTAGTACATGGAGATAACTCGCTCTTGCTTTCTCAGCAAATTGCATCACGTTATCATACATGCATTCAAGCAGGATGAAAATCGAACACAGTGTTCTCACACGACCACTGCTCTTAGATACACGCTGTAATATAAAATGGTTACAAGTGTGAAAATCTAATGAAAACAAACTAGAAAGAGGTATTCAAATATTTTAAGTCTTTAGAATTTACCTGTTTACATGTCAGAAATGTCTGAACATTTCAAGTGAAACTGTTAGCACACCTCAGTTAACTGCAAGCCTTGATGTTACCTTAATAGTGAGTCATTATATGCAGAGATATGCTGTATTTATTTAAAGAACAAACAGTTTTGATACTTTTACGGGAAACCCAGAAGCTATGAAAACGGGCCCATACATTGTGACATAGGTATGCTCGAGGCAATTAAAGGCAAACTAAAACTTAGATTAAACAGCTTCTTTGTGCTCTGTGACAACTATTTATCTTGGTTTCGTGCATATTAGTGCTCAGTCAACAGGAAACAGCATATGCAACTTATTTTAGTTCCATAATGAGACATATTTCTATGTGAATTGTATTATCAAAAAGAGTTTTGGTCTTGATGCTATCCATCAGCAATTGATTAGATTGTGCAAATCAGGTCCCTGCTGATAAAACCAGCTTAAACTGGTGTAAAGTGGTTTTCTGGTCTTAAACTGGTTTAACAGTCTCCCAGCATGACCAAGTGAGAATTAGTTGGTTTAAGATGGTCTCCTATTCTGGGCAAAATGGTCTTAAATGTTTTAAGCAGGTCTCCTTGACTGACAAGGCTGGTCTTAGCTGATTTAAAATGGTCTCCCAGCCTTGCCAAGCTGGTCTTAGCTGGTTAAATATGGTGACCTCCTGACGGCCTCCATCAAGAGGGTAGGTGACTTTCAATGATGTGAACAATGATGACCAGCAACCAACTTTGACTGGTTTTACAATGTTTTGCTCATTACACATGCATAAGGTCTGGATATAGGCCTCATCAAGGTTTTAAATACTGAGTTTATTATTATTATTATTTATCTCAGCAGAATTTATGACCAACTGTATGTGCTTCACCTTTTTTAATAAGTAACAATGTAATTAATTCAAAATGTTTGGAAAAGGAAAGATTATATTAAAAAGGAGGGTTGGTGGTATATGAGGTTAGCATTCAGTTATGATCAAAGGTTTTATTTTGGCTGTTTCTTCCCTCATACTGATTTACTGAAGACCAACAGCACCACTATTGTTTCCATGATCTTCCATGAGATTACAGACCATTGAAAAGTAAGGTCAAGGCATCTGGAGAAATAACCCAATGGACAGCTAAAAGTTTAATTAAATGACAAATGGACTGTTAATGAATAGACATTACACATTCATTAGCTTCTGTCTCTGCCCCAACCAGATTATTGTTGAAAGACTGAGGTTTAAGTACAGACAGTAACAGCTCTCTGTTGCTTGAATTCATTTAAATCAGCCAAGTCATTCTTACTAACATCTGTGATATAGAATTAATGATCATTTAGATTACACATTAGGAACTCCTAGAACAGCATGCACAGTATTTAAAATCAATGAGCCAACATTCTCAGATTTTTTGTTGCAAAGAGGTGAAACACCAGTTTCAAGTCAGTTTAAAGGAATATTTCGTCCAATAATGAAAATTCTGTAACTTACAATATGCAGGTTTTTTATTAATCTCATTCTCCATTTCATATTTGTTTGATCTGGCACATCATCTTTGGTTATGACTCTACGTCATTATGTAGCAATGCCCTTACATACATCCTTCACCCTTTTATGATGTTATTAAAAACACATTTTCTTGTCATGTATTGAAAAATAAATGCATTAAAACCTTCAAGTTGTCATTGATTAAACTCATTCAACTTCAAGGCACCTTCTCTCTTCAATCTCAGATTAGATTGCAAACACTTTTCCAAAAACCAGACACCATCCTAATGGAAGATGGTGGTCATACCTCTCTCCTTGTTCTGAATGGCTCCATGCAGATCCATCTGTGAGGGGGAAAAGACTGAGAGTGGACCTGTTGAAAAATGGAAATAATCAACAGCCTGTTAAACTCAGGAAATCAAGAATCTCTGTACTGAACACATGTGCATTTTATGCTTTTTGTCATTGCTTATGTTGTGCTTTCTGCGATTGTGTCACTTTTGAAAATATTGTTTGCGGTGAGGATTCCAACAACCTCCTCGAGCTAGTGAAATCCATCACCACAAAGGGTCTGAATGCACAGGCCGACACACAGAAGGCAGAGCTGCTGTGTGAAATATTTGAAGCTGTCCGATTGAAGATTGGTGCTCTCCAAATCTATGCACAGTGCCACATCTCCATGATCATCGAAAAGTCAAAGACAAAACGTGCATGTGTTTCCTTAACAAAACAGTGCTCCTCACAGTATTGTGGTCTCAGCACACAAGTCACCCGGGAAGTTCCATTTGTTTGTAACTCTGTTGCTGTACTGCAGGCTTCTGGTATGGCTCATATTTAGACCGCAGTGGAAGAAGGCCTTACCCTTCCGGAGTCCCCCTGCCTCAGGCCAATACAAAGTCCCTCACAGTGTCCCTCTGCATTCAGGAAAAGTGCTCCGTGCAGGGAAAGTTTCTCACCGTTACAGTCTGAGAGAACTTCTGTGGATTGACACTGACCTGGGAAGCATCTCCACAGAATTTCCTTTGTGTGAATTTCCCTCCAATCTGATGCTACAAGGAGAGATTTACTTTAAGGGCAATCATTGCTTTCAAAGGAGGCTTAACCCAGGATGCTCTAGTGATCGACAAGAAGAAGACGACCACCCAGAATGCTCTTGGACATTATGTGGCCTACTGCAGGAGGTCTCCATGTGTCTGGGAGATGTATGACGACCAGGTGGAATGACAGGCGTGTCAGAAAAAAACAAAATATGCCCACATGCTGTATTATACACAAAAGACTGATTGGATGGTTTAAATTTAATATCACAAATACAAGCATTTTTGTTATATGAAACTAGTTATTGTTATTTTCCTACTCCTGTTTGGAGAAGTCGTATCTGCTTTTCTGGAAGTCAGGCTTGATGTTGTTATTCTGGTTTGGTTTGAAGACAGATAGTGGCTTGTCAGTATTAAGTGTTTTTAAGTTTAAAGTTTTAAAAAGGTTCATTATTTGTGTTAATGAATGTGCGATAGTACACAGTAATTTAATTCAAAAGTAAAATCATTGTGACTTCATTCTTAATTCATTGAGTCATGAGTTTCCACATACATACACAAACATATACAGTGTATCCAGAAAGAATTCACAGTGCTTCACTTTTTCCACATTTTATGTTACAGCTTTATTCCAAAATGGATTAAATTCATTATTTTCCTCAAAATTATACAAACAATACCCCATAAAGACAACATACAAGAAGTTTGTTTGAAATCTTTGCAAATGTATAAAAATCACATGTACATAAGTATTCACAGCCTTTGCTCAATACTTTGTTGAAGCACATTTGGTCTTATGATGCTACAAGCTTGGGACACCTATTTTTTGGCAATTTCTCCCATTCTCCTTGGCAGGACCTCTCAAGCTCCATCAGGTTGGATGGGGAGCGTTGGTGCACAGCCATTTTCAGATCTCTCCAGAGATGATAAATCTGGTTCAAGTCTGGGCTCTGGCTGGGCCACTCAAGGACATTCACAGAGTTGTCCCGTAGCCATTCCTTTGGTATCTTGGCTGTGTGCTTAGTGTCGTTGTCCTGTTGGAAGATGAAACTTCACCCCAGTCTGAGGTCCAGAGCACTCTGGAGCAGGTTTTCATCAAGGATGTCTCTGTACATTGATGCATTCATCTTTCCCTCAATCCTGAATAGTCTCCCAGTTCCTGCCGCTGAAAAACTTCCCCACAGCATGATGCTGCCACCACCATGCTTCACTGTAGGAATGTTATTGGCCAGGTGATGAGCGGTACCTGGATTCCTCCAGACATGACGCTTTAAGATTCAATCTTTGTTTCATCAGACCAGAGAATTTTGTTTCTCATGGTCTGAGAGTCCTTCAGGTACCTTTTGGCAAACTCCAGGCGGGCTGTCATGTGCCTTTTACAGAGGAGTGGCTTCTGTCTGGCCACTCTACCATACAGGCCTGATTGGTGGAGTGCTGCACAGATGGTTGTTCTTCTGGAAGGTTTTCCTCTCTCCACAGAGAAACGCTGGAGCTCTGTCAGAGTGACCATCGGGTTCTTGGTCACCTCCATGACTAAAGGCCCTTCTCCCCCGATCGCTCAGTTTGGCCAGGCGGCCAGCTCTAGGAAGAGTCCTGGTGGTTCCAAACTTCTTCCATTTACGGATGATGGAGGCCACTGTGCTCATTGGGATCTTCAATGCTGCAGAAATGTTTCTGTACCCTTCCCCAGATCTGTCCCTCGATACAATCCTGTCTCGGAGCTCTACAGACAATTCCTTGGACTTCATTTGTTGGTTTGTGCTCTGACATGCACTGTTAACTGTGGGACCTTATATAGACAGGTGTGTGCCTTTCCAAATCATGTCCAATAAACTGAATTTACCACAGGTAGACTCCAATCAAGTTGTAGAAACATCTCAAGGATGATCAGTGGAAACAGGATGCACCTGAGCTCAATTTTGAGTGTCATGGCAAAGGCTATGTGATTTTTTTCATTTTTTTATTTTTAATCAATTTGCAAAGATTTCAAACCAACTTCTTTCATGTTGTCATTATGGGGTATTGTTTGTAGAATTTTTAGGAAAATAATGAATTTCATACATTTTGGAATAATGCTGTAACATAAAATGTGGAAAAAGTTAAGCGCTTTGAATACTCTCCGGATTAACTGTGTGTGTATATATAATAGCCTGTATTACAGCCTGTAGCCTATCCCAGCTAACATTGGGCGAAAGGCGGGATACACCCTAGACAGGTCGCCAGTCCATTGCAGGTAGCCTGTATTTATGACAATGTTAATATTACTACTGTTATTCACATAACTACATACAGTAACAAGTTAAAACACTTACCTTGGAGTTTGTGTTACATCCTGTGATCGACATTTGCAAAAACGAAACTTTTACAGCACAAACCAGCACAAACGAAGAACAAACGATTGAGTTTATTTTGGGTGAATTTGGAGAATGTGGGGGGGCTGGTGATGTCATCGCCTATAATTGAATGTCTAATATTATAAAAACAGAAGCAGCACATACAAACGAGACTATTTTGGGCAAATTTGGAGCATGTGAGGGGCTGAGTGACCTCAGAATGTCCTATAAATATTATTTTAATATCTAAAAAACCGAAGCAGCACAAACAAAACTTTTTACAGCACAAATGAAGCACAAACGATTGAGACTTTTTTGGATGAATTTAAAGTTTAAAGTTTAAAATTGAACTGTGAGCAATGCCCCTTGTTTGTTACTTCAACAGTCATAAACTATTAAATTAATAATTCAACCAAAAATCTAAATTCTGCCATTTACTCTCATGTTGTTCCTAAATCACATGAATTTCTTTATTGTGTAGGGCACAAAAGGATATGAAAGGCAGAATGTTATGGACTGAGAGTCTCAGTCACAATTCACATTCACTGCATCAATATTCTTTACAATGAATGTGAATGGTAATGAAAGTTTCTTGTGCACACGCAAACGGTTTCTCGTGCGCACGCTAAAGTTTCACGTGCGCACGCGAAAGTCTCTGTGATTTTCTTTTTGCACAGGTCACTTCAGGGGCTCCGTATCATCCACATGTGCACTGGCATAGGATTTTGCGGTCAGCAATTATCTGAAGCATGTACAATGTTGACTTGCCTGAGAACCAAAAAGTATTGTAAAGTCTTAGTCAATCTCGTACACAGAAATCATGTCAATCGCAATTACACAACACAATAAGAACATCAAGGTTATCTCAATATTTTTCACCAAGTCTGGTGTATCCAGAAATCAGGGAAGGTTATCCAGGATGAATAAATTCTTTATGTATCATATTCTGTTTGTACTTAAACATTGCCTTCATTCTCTCCTTAACAATCCATTGAATGCTTCATCAAGAATATAGCTTCTCTGCATTCATCACCTGACAGCTGCTCAGCTGTTGTAGATGGCTCGCGCAGAGTCTTGGTGCCTTCTTGGTAAACCGACTATAATGTCCTCTTCAAATTATTTTCTGAGTTGCGTAATCTGTTTACTATCTTTAGGCAAGGTAATCTTGGCAACTGAGTGGGTCATAGTACTGTTCCTGTCAAACCAACAAAAATGATCTTAGTATAATGCAGACTAAATAATTGTGGCATACTGCATTAAAAAAAGAGACCATATACAATGTGTCAATTTACTTCATACTCACATAATCAGTGCTGAAAAATAATTATTATTCCAAAATCACTTATGCGGATATTGACTGTGAACAGAAAGACAAAGATTGAAGATTAGTTATGTCTAAAATCTTATATAGTCACAATTGATTTTATCCATAGCATTTCATATAAATGGCTATTTGTTATTTTACCATTCATATTTACATTAATTGACATTCATAAATATGACTGACAAGTGTAAAAAAAATTGTAATAATAAGACATATACACTCACCTAAAGGATTATTAGGAACACCTGTTCAATTTCTCATTAATGCAATTATCTAATCAACCAATCACATGGCAGTTGCTTCAATGCATTTAGGGGTGTGGTCCTGGTCAAGACAATCTCCTGAACTCCAAACTGAATGTCAGAATGGGAAAGAAAGGTGATTTAAGCAATTTTGAGCGTGGCATGGTTGTTGGTGCCAGACGGGCCTGTCTGAGTATTTCACAATCTGCTCAGTTACTGGGTTTTTCACGCACAACCATTTCTAGGGTTTACAAAGAATGGTGTGAAAAGGGAAAAACATCCAGTATGTGGCAGTCCTGTGGGTGAAAATGCCTTGTTGATGCTAGAGGTCAGAGGAGAATGGGCCGACTGATTCAAGCTGATAGAAGAGCAACTTTGACTGAAATAACCACTCGTTACAACCGAGGTATGCAGCAAAGCATTTGTGAAGCCACAACACGCACACAACCTTGAGGCGGATGGGCTACAACAGCAGAAGACACCACCGGGTACCACTCATCTCCACTACAAATAGGAAAAAGAGGCTACAATTTGCAAGAGCTCACCAAAATTGGACAGTTGAAGACTGGAAAAATGTTGCCTGGTCTGATGAGTCTCAATTTCTGTTGAGACATTCAGATGGTAGAGTCAGAATTTGGCGTAAACAGAATGAGAACATGGATCCATCATGCCTTGTTACCACTGTGCAGGCTGGTGGTGGTGTAATGGTGTGGGGGATGTTTTCTTGGCACACTTTAGGCCCCTTAGTGCCAATTGGGCATCGTTTAAATGACACGGCCTACCTGAGCATTGTTTCTGACCATGTCCATCCCTTTATGGCCACCATGTACCCATCCTCTGATGGCTACTTCCAGCAGGATAATGCACCATGTCACAAAGCTTGAATCATTTCAAATTGGTTTCTTGAACATGACAATGAGTTCACTGTACTAAAATGGCCCCCACAGTCACCAGATCACAACCCAATAGAGCATCTTTGGGATGTGGTGGAACGGGAGCTTCGTGCCCTGGATGTGCATCCCACAAATCTCCATCAACTGCAAGATGCTATCCTATCAATATGGGCCAATATTTCTAAAGAATGCTTTCAGCACCTTGTTGAATCAATGCCACGTAGAATTAAGGCAGTTCTGAAGGCAAAAGGGGGTCAAACACAGTATTAGTATGGTGTTCCTAATAATCCTTTAGGTGAGTGTACATACTAATTGCTTATTTATAATTAGTAAAACTATAATGAACTACTTGTATTTCAAGATGCAAATTATATATTAAAACATATTATATTTTGATACAATTAATTGTAGTAACATTGTATATTGTTACCGAATATGCCAAATAGTGCCGAATATTTAATGTTGGTTCAAGCAAATGTTACACACAAATTGGCAATAAAGCGAGAGTGCTTACACGAATTGGCCATAAAGCGAGAGTGCTTCTTTGGGACCCAAGTGGCCTTTTCGTGATATCAAAACATTTCCTCCTCTGTCATATTTTTAAATGACTAGAAGATTAACAAAATGACCAGAGCTATGAAGTGAGCCATCCTAAAGATTAGTTTAGCTCAGCAGAGCCACTGAACAAGAGGCTACTGGGATATTAGATCATTCATGCAAACTGAAGCATATTATGTATTACTTAAAAAGCCACCGGAGCGACAGGGTTCACCTATAGTTATTTCATGCTAAGTGAACACAGCAGTCTGCTGGAAGACATTGGTGGGTTTACCATCTGTGAGCTGTTCTCTTCCACAAGGATATATCTAGACATTGCCAGACATTCTAAGTGGACTTTAAAGGAATAGTTTGCTTGAAATTTTTTTAAGCTTGCCTCTTCAATGGTTTTCAAAGTGTTTTGAAGTCGTCTCCACTTCAGTAAAATCTCAAAGATAAGGTTGTAAAAAACTGGCCTCAATTAGTTGACCATTCAGCACAAACCCTTCTCCTTTAGACACATATACACCCTTAAGCCCCTGTGTTGGATTGTGTGACACATTTAAGCAGCTCAAGGTTGTTTCATTTTGAGGGAGAGATAAATGGTTCAAGTACTCAGTAAAAGAGTAAGCACAAATATAACTTGAACAAGAACATAAATTATTATTTTTTATATTTTCCCAGATACTGAAGGATTATTTTAACTAGAACACTCCCTGTTTATTTTCTTCAGACGTTCCTTGTCTTATTGAGCATGATTTGTCAGTTATTCAATACATGTCACAGTTTTTTTTATATACTTTATACTATTTATTATCAATTACATTATTTGTTGTACTATATATAAAGTGTGTGTGTTTGTGTGTATATATATATATATATATATATATATATATATATATATATATATATATATATATATATATATAAAAACACACACAACAGTTAGTTCCGGTCCTCAAATGTGATTGGATGACATTCCATGAGCAATGATGGTCTGACAGCATCAGCACTCGGACGCTTCACTGTGTGTGTATCACTCTGCTTGTGTTCCTGCTGTTCTAAACTAAAGTGTAAGAGTAGTGCATATCTGTTAGGAGTTTCTGTCTTTATTTTTGAAATTACATATGTTAGCCAGCAGGTGGTGGCAAAAGATCATTTTGTGTGTAATAATAGCTAGTTGGTGACGTAAAGTGAATCCGTTAGTCATTGTTTACATAGAACCGCGCTCTGTGATCACTCATATTACCACTACATTACTTAAGCTAGGACATTGTTTTGGCTTTAAATGAACAATTTCAGGATTAAGGCTCATAGCAGCTGAGAGACACAACAGACTGTTTGATTACAGAACTCAAGGCGCTTACTGAGTTTCCACACTGTTTAAAATGGCAAAGGACATTGTTGTTACTATAGTGGATAACTCTTGCGTGGCTACCATGCAATAGGGAGAAATACCCCCGCTTAGATGCTATTTTTCCACTGAGAAAGCTGACCTTCAGAATGCTGACAACATCTCTGCTTGGGAGTGGCAACAGGTGATCGCACACGCTCCGTCTACATCTCTCTCTCTCTTCCAATAACTTGTAAGAAACAGCACAAGCTGTGATACTATTTCTGAAGTGAACTTTTTGAATCACTAATGAAGGCTTGAACGCATCATTTGTTTTGAGCCAGCAACGGCAGATTCTGATACGTCGAAAGTAGTTCCATTCACAAATGCATTTTTATTACCATACTTGGTTTTTCCCCCCCCAAAATTTGTATTTACTTGTTCATTGGACTGTTGTATATAAGCAATATCACACTCGAAATTATGCACATACAAAAAAGTAATGTGAGTTCACATTTTGTTCTCTTGAACACATGGGATGAAAGGCTACTTTATTTGCAGAATATTTTTGCAAAAAAATAAAAATAAATAAATAAATAAATCACAATTAATTTATTTCATAATTTGGATGGAATCATAGCTTATGATATTCTAGTCCCTTTAGATTTTAGGCTCAAAACATTTTAAAGGTAGCACATTAACTGCACACAATTAAAAAAAAAAAAAACCTGACTCTAAACGTCAGAGCATAACTCTTTTATTTTTTGTTCAACCAACATGACGTTTGTTGAGGAAAGGTGCACTATTACTTTTATAAGCATAATGGGCAAATCCCATAGACTTACATTAAAGGAGGGAGTCAAGTTATGTCTAGAGACTAAAATCTTTCAGGAAAATGGAGATGGGCTCTTTCAACCCAGTCATAATAATGATCAATTATTGCAATCGTAAGAATTCGTAAAAAGTTGATTCGTAAAAAAAACTGCTTTTTGTCCAACCCAGATGTAATACTAAAGATAAAGTCTAACCCCTAATCCAAACTCTAACCCTAACCATGATTTTAACAGGAAAATAACTTTTGTGTACCACAGAAGAAAGAAAAAACTCAAGTTTGGAAACAGATGAAGAAAGCATATAACAGGTTATTGACATACTTCAGTCATTTGTATTGCATAAATAAATCTGGAATGAATAACCATATTTGTTCACTGATGTTTATTTTTATTTTTTTAAATAAAGTTTTGGACAGGACGCTAGCTAAATCCGATGACTGTTTTGTATTGATTTGAAATGCTGTTTGTTAATTGACTGGTCTGAGAATAAAAAGTCCTAAAAACTCAAACCTTAGCAAGCTAAACAATTATGCCCTGACAACTAATCACAACATACAACCAAACACTGGCGGTACCACTTACAATTTACTCAGAAAATTAACATATAAAGTGGCTTATTACCTTATAGTAAAAATCAAACACCAATATGAATTTAACAATCCATATTTTAACTTCATATGACAGAACTTGTAATTAGGAGCCTCCTTTTTGTTTTGTTTTTTTATTTGCTTCATTTCTCAAAGCCAGTATTGGTTGAAGCAATGATTTCTTCAATTATTGCAAGATTGTTAAAGAGAGCAATGTCACAACCTTTACCTTTAATCTGCTCTGTTTCCACACTCTCTACTTGCACATACTTAAAGGAGCTTTTTAATTGGGTTGCTACAGAAGGTGCTGTCAGATTGACCACATGCAAGAGGAATTTTGACTGGTCACACTCTTGTTAGGGAATCTTGTCACACTAGCACAGATCTTATTGGACGGACAACGAATACTTTTTATGGGGATGTACTTTAATGATGTTTTACAATCACGTACGTACATGGTTCAATGACGTATAAGGATTTTCAACAGGCCAATTTTAAAATACAAAAAATAAGGATATCTATTGCAATTGTTCAAACATTAAGAATGTTGTGTACACAAATTCATATAAAAATGTAAAATTAAGTGATTTGTGTTTTTTCATCTAGATTGAATTGGCCGTGGCTTAGAAAAATGTAATTTGGTGCAACCGTGATTTATCTTCAAATTCATTAATTTTCCTTATCATGCTTAATTTTTTTTTAACAAATTCTCAGTAATATAAAGTGTTTAGAAATAAATTATTTGCTGTGAGTTTTTATAAATAATGATCTCACATTTTTGTTCTACAATGTCACGTTCACCTTCATAAATGTAAATAAAGATTTGTTTTTCCTGTAAATCGCATAAAACTGGTAAAATGTTTAAAAAATACCATTCAATTAAGCATACTGTATCAGTGATTAATATTTCAGTCGCATAAATTAAAATATTTTATTTTTAATTGAATAAAGTAATTGCTATTTTTGGTCACACCACATGAGTGGTCGCTCCAAGTGACACAAAGAAAAAAAATGTTTTGCTAAAAATCTCATCACAAACATTTATAAGTGCAGCACACGTTCATGGCTTTTTTTTAACAAACATTTCATTTAACATGACAATCATCATGTGGCTGATGGGTATTTGGAATGTCCACGTGAAAGTGGGATACATGGTGTTAACTGCAAGCATTTATTAACCCCAACTTTGCCCAATCTTGGCTGCTCAATTTAAGAGTAGCATGAGGTTGCTGGCTCAGGTTCTGAGATGACAGCATGAACATCTTTCTTACAGTAGAAAATGACATCTGGAGTTTGTGGCCACATGAATAAGTTATTTTCACCTGCCTGCCACATGGAGCTAACCTGGACTTCCTCTCGCACAATCTCAAGAACCTGGCCTACATATGGAAGCTCATCATAGGTTACGATCACAAACTTGCCACTCAAGACTTGAAGACTAGCTTGTTCCCTTGGAGGCTCAAGTGTGGTTGAGGGATCCTCAGTGTGGCACATGGTGTCCCTCAGGTCTACTTTAACTGGCTGGTAACATAGGCATGTCTTCATTTCTGCATGCTTGCAGAAGCATGACACCTCCCTATGACTAATTTGTGCAGCTTGTGAAGACAAAACCTGGTGTATATGTAAGGTGCCCCTCACAGCCGTCCTTTTGCCTGGAATCAGCTCATCATACTTCTTAATGCTCTCTTCGCTTATCCAATGTTGAGTAACTGTTGACCCTTGGCCAGCATCTCATACAAGTACAGTGGAGTACAGCTCGCCTCCTCGTTGAACGTAGAGACCTGCATCCATGTTTACGGCACCGCCAATGCCATCCGGGCACCCTTTCTATGGGACTTTTGATTAATTCCATCTAACATGCTTGAACTCAGAAAGGAAAGGCACAGTACTAAGGAGGTAAAAGTTTGCTAGACGTTTCCTCATATGTAAGACATGCTTATTCAGGTTTACACTTCTGTTTCTGCAGTCTTTTGATACATTTCTCTGCTGAAGATGTATTCCTTCTCTGATCTCTCTCTGGTGTGGAGGACACAGGTGGATTAAAATCATCATTCAGAGGTATGGGTTCTACCACAGCTTGACCTGCATTTTCTGGCTGCTTTTGTGCTACATCTACATCAACTAGAACTGTCTCCATAGATGGCGGTGTGAGGTCAACACAGCATTTGCCATCTTGTTCCTTTCCCTGTAAGCAGCGCGCGCGCACGCTCTCTCTCTCTCTCTCTCTCTCTCTCTCTCTCTCTCCGCATGTGTGAGTGTCTGAGCTGAACAGGTGTGGAGTGTGGAGTGCGAGAGCGTCGGCCTGCGGGCTGTGTGAGTTTTCTATCTTTTCTTCTTTCTTTGGCAAAGTTGTTGGGTTTTTTTGTGGAGGTTTTGCTGGAGTTTAGGGAGAGTAAAACGCTGTTGTTCAGCGTGTGCTGTCGGAGCTGGCAGCATCGGAGAGCATACAGCTTGATAAGCTGACGCGGAGGAATGGCATTAAAGTTATCCCCGCGGAACGCTGCTCTATAGAGGACTGCAGCATAGCAGTTGCTCAAGTTGTGGGATATAGGAGTATCTTGTCGGCATCTAGGAAGAACAGTGCAATTGTTTTATTCCTAGATGACATGAGCAAGGTTAATGAAATAGTCGCAAGTGGAATTGTGCTAAATGAGTCGTACACACCGGTAATGCCTTTGTTGCAACCAGCGAAAAAGATCTTGTTGTCGAATGTTCCACCTTTTATCAAGGATGAAGTGATTCAAAGAGAACTATTAAGGCACGGAAAAATTGTTTTGCAATTTAAAAAAATCACCTTAAATTGCAAATCGGCGCAGTTGAAGCATGTTGTTTCTTTCCGGCGGCAGGTGTATATGATTCTGAACAGTGAGAGTGCGGAGTTGAATCTCGCAATAAAGTTTAGAATTGATGATTTTGACTGTGATTTACGCTACATCGGAGACAATGAAGTGTTTTAAATGTGGACAAGGAGGGCATCTTACTCGTGCGTGTCCTGAGAATGTGGAACACGATGCAGTGCGGAATAACGTTGAAGGTGAGGGACAGAAAGATAATGTGGAGAATGAAAATCAGGAAAAAGAAGGGGAAGTGCTTGAGAATGGTGAACAAACTAATCAAAAAGAAACTGAAAATGGGAGTAATGAGGAAGAAAGGGGAGGAGGGGAAATTGAAAAAGAAAATGATGTTGCTGGCCCTGTTGTGAATGTAGAAGTTTCAAGAGATGTTGATATGGCGGAGGATGACAATCTGTTTAAAACACTGACTTTAAAGAGAAAAACAAGTAGAAAAAGTAGAGGAAAAAAAGCTAGGAAAGAGCAGGTTCAAGAAGAACAGACAGAGGAAAGGATGGTTCAAAAAACCATATCTGACATTGAACGCAGCAACTCAGATGATTCTGTTACAGGGAGTGAGTGTGAATCCGTAAGTTCAGTTGACTCAGTCTCTCAAAGAAGATCTGGGAGGAGTGCTTAAACCCTTGAAAAAATTAAATCTTTTTTGCAGAACACAAAAGGCATGAAGGGGGTTCAATTGCAAGAGTTTTGAGATAAAGAGTTGATAAAACAAAAAAAGATTGATGTTATGTTTCTTCAGGAAACACATAGTGATATGAAAAATGAAAGTGAATGGATGATGGAATTGGAAGGAAAGGTGATAGTGAGCCATAAGACTACCACTAGTGGAGGTGTAGCAATTTTATTAAAAAATAATATAAATCCAGTCTCATGTGAAGTAGAGCATGTAGTCGGGGGACAGTTGTTGAAAGTACGACTTGAGTTCGAACATTTTACTGTTGTATTTATAAATTTGTATGCCCCAGTATTGGGAAGTGAAAGAGTGTTGTTTTTAAATAAAGTTAGAGATATTGTAAGAAGTTGTAAATCTGATGAGTTTTTGTTTCTAGGGGTTGATTTCAATTGTACAGAAGATGATAAAATTTATAGAAATCATAAGGAACCACATATGCCTTCACAGTGTGTTTTAAAACAAATCCTGAAAGAATGTGAGTTGTATGACATTTGGAGGGTTTTAAATAAAACACAGAGGCAGTACACATGGACACAAGTGAGGGAATATTATGTGACAATGGCTAGACTAGACAGGTGGTTTTGTTTTAAGCATCACTTTAATATTATTAAACAATGTACAATTTCTCCTGTAGGCTTCTCAGACCATGGTTTATCAGTTGTAATGTTTTTATCACTAATGTAAAGCCAAGAAGTGCTTATTGGCACTTTAATACGGTTTTATTGCAAGATAATTTTTTTTGTGAGGTGTTTGCCATTTTTGGCAACAGTTTAAGAATAAGAAGTCATCCTTTGAGTCTTTGCAACAATGGTGGGACATTGCAAAAATAGAGATACAGCAACTGTGCAGTATGTATACTTTCAATGCTTCGAGAGACGTTTCCCGATCTCTGAAAGATCTAGAGAAAGAGATAATTGAAATGCAAAATTTAATGGAATCTGTTAGAGACAGAGAATGTGTCAAAGTTTTAAAGGATAAAAAGAAAACATTAGATGATTTGTTGGGGGTTAAAGCACAGGGTGCTCTGGTATGCTCGCGGTTTCAGAGTGTAGCACAGATGGATGGCCCAACCAGTTTCTTTTTTGGACTTGAAAGGAAAAATGGCCAAAATAGAAATATCCATTCCTTGTTGTCTGAATCAGGCACATAAATTATAGAGGCTAAGGAAATAAGAAAAAGAGCGTTAGGTTTTTATTCAGAGTTATATAAGAGTGGTCACGTGGAGGTGAAGGATATAGCCAGTAAGTTTTATGTGAGTCTGCCTAAAGTTTCGGATGAAGCAAACACTGAGCTGGAAAAACCTTTTACGAAAGATGAGCTGTATAACGCCCTGAAGAGTATGGAGTGCGGGAAAGCTCCAGGGATCGACGGAATTCCTGTTGAGTTTTATAAATCACTCTGGGCAGTTTTGGGTGATGATCTTCTGGAGGTGATTAATGACAGCTTGGCCAGAGGGTCACTGCCGACAAGCTGCCGGAGAGCAGTGATCACCTTGTTACCGAAAAAAGGAGACCTCAGAAACATAAAGAACTGGCGACCTGTGTCACTCTTATGCTCTGATATAAAAATCCTATCTAAAGCCTTAGCAGTTAGGTTGAGAGAAGTGATTGGTGGGGTCATACATATAGACCAGACATACTGTGTTCCCAATAGATCGATCTTTGATAACATTCATTTAATTAGAGATATTTTGGACGTCTCTGGATCATTGGATTTAGATTTTGGCCTTAATTCCTTAGACCAGGAAAAAGCCT